>JARYHS010013631.1:3812077-3891102 GCA_031002005.1 Vandiemenella viatica | reverse complement strand
TGTTCCATCATGTGGATTTGTGCAAAAGGGGCATCGTTTGCTGCTTCTGCACTGATTGCTGGGGTGCCCAAAGCGGAGGCAGTTAAAGCACTGCATTACCGGCTTAATATAGGGTTCTACAGGACATCTCACTCCATGTATATAGACATAATTGGGGCGCCTCTGAGCTTTGAAAGTTAGGAGACATACCGGAAGCGGGATTTCCTTCATTTGCTCATTTTCTTTCGATTTTCTAATGAACCTTTTGACCTTCACTACTTGATATTCACACCTCACAACCTCCATTATTTCTTCCTCTGATATTTCGGTCATGACATTTCTAATAATCCCTTGCTGTGTAATGAGAGAGAACGGAATGTAGGCCCTTAGGCCATTTCGCTCCCAAACAGAACTCGTGATCAGGCTGTTGGCCGATGCTGCCGATCTCATTTCAATCTTGACGCGATTTCGCCCAGTCGGGGCTATCTGGATTATGTTGTTACCTATATCTTGGCTGAGGGAGTACATGATGCGGCCGATAGCCATTGGGTGGATACGTCCAATGTTTTTGTCCTGACTTTCTATATACACGTGGTAGGGACCTAGATCATAACTTTCATAATGTGCTGGCGCCGCCCCATTTACCTGCAGGATGTTGTTCTCGGTGGCCGTTGCTGGCTGCTGTCGCTGTGCATGTTCCGGCTGCGATGCGTCCATACTCATGTCAGCTGGTGGCGGAGGATGCCGTGAGGAACGGAGAACCTTGCTGCTTCCGCTGCTGGCGCCGGTGCCGATGTCGTTTGCGGAGGCGAAGGGGCGTTTCTGCGGTATATGTGCTACCGCTTCATCTTCTCTTCTCGATTGCTGGTCACATTGGATTAGAGTATGATTGAAGATTGCTGGTGGAGTGTTTACAGTATTGAGAACTGAGCTGACCACGTCCATGGTTGCACTCGTATCACCGCTATTGCTCTGCGATTGGAACTGCACATGGCTGCCACTGATGTTGTCTTCGTCTGCTGGGCCTATGATTGTCTCACCATTTGCCTGGCAGAGTGTCGACGGCTGGAGCTGGAGCTGGCCGCCTTCGCCATAGTCCCCGCCGTACATGACGGCGGCAGGCTATGTTGAATTAACTGATGTGTGCACTTGGTAAACTATTGCACTATTTCACCTCGAGGGTTGGAAAATATCCACGGAGAACTAGTCCGTAGTTCCGGGAAAACACTGCCCGGAGTCCGCGAAGCACTTAACCGCACACAACGCTGATCCGCGAGTATGAGGAAGTTTACACTACGAGAGCTGAGACTCGACTGTGACAAAAGTTATGTGATAGCAATATTCAAATATATAGATGGCAGTAGTGTCGCTTACAAATTGTATAAATGGTCATTGCCTGGGCAGGACTTTCATTTGTGGTCAAATGCTTCGTGTGAGAAGATTTATTATGTAATTATGGCCACACGACGAGAATTAGCGAATTTCGAACGCGGTATGCTAGTTGGAGCTAGACGCATGGGGCATTCCATTTCGGAAATCGTTACGAAATTCACCATTCCGAGATCCACAGTGTCAAGAGGCGATTGCGCGACATGAAGCCCATCGAACATTTATGGGACATTATCGAGAAATCAGTTCGTGCACAAAATCCTCCACCGGCAACACTTTCGGAATTATGGACGTCTACAGAGGTAGCATGGCTCAATATTTCTCTAGTGGACTTCCAACGACTCGTCGAGTCCATGCCACATCGTGTTGCTGCACTTCGCCGGGCAAACAAACGGAGGACCGACACGCTATTAGCAGGGTATCCCATGACTTTTGTCACCTCAATGTAAGTACAGTATAGATTTCAGCAAACGCTTAACTGTTTCGAAGAAATCATGAAGTATTTATAGTCTACTGGAGTTTTCTTCTCTTTTGTACCTTCACTTATTATGTAACCATCAACTATCTAGTACTTAAATCGTAAATTTAAATATATTTGTTTATTTCTGTTATCACAACATTTATATAAAACTTTTTAAGTAGATTGTATTGTTCGGGAGAACGCTGGTTTTCGGAATTCAACGGACTTAATAAGACTTGTTTCCATCTTGGTTTAGACTTTGGAGTTGCGTGTAACTGTAGGAACAGGCACTTCCGAAGTAATCACCCTCCCTCAAAGAGGATTCCTGGAAGACAAGTTTTCCTTCTTCGGTCCGTCGTGAGTTTGACCCTACACATGTCTTAATTGAAAAGAAATTCATTAACTTAATTTTATCCATAATTCACCGCATTGACGTGACTGTATTGATCAGACAAAAGGTAGAATGTAAAACATCCTTCAGTCACTAGAATACAAATTTTACTGTATTATACAATGCATTACGGACCCTGCGGATCCATTTTCAGGTTTCTGTGGTATTTAAATTGGTATTAAATGTTTCTTAAGCGAGATTCGTGTCTAATAAAGATTGTTCCTGTGCTGAAAACCGATTTCAAGTAAGTGTCATTTCTCTCATGATAAAATCCGTTCACGATACTTATTTGAAATCGTTTTTCAGCACAGGAACAAACTTTACTAGGCACGAATCTCGCTTAAGAAAAATTTAAAACCAATTTAAATACCATAGAAACTTGAAAATGGATCCATAGGGTCCGAAATGCATTGTGTAATACAGGGCGTCGCCGGGAAACGCAACCCACTGTTAGCGCTACAAGGAAGAAACTGCTCCCGGCGAGCGAGCGCTCAGTTTCCGGCATTGTTCGACCGTCGGCCGCGGACTATTTCATAATAATTACGCTTCATAAACTTCATAAACTTGTGTGCTAAGCATTTAAATGTGACGTAATTCATTAGCTTACCTTATAAAAGATGCTGGAAGTGTTGACCCTCTTGTGTAATGCACATTTCACATCTTCTGAACATATTTCGAGACACACGCTGCCCTAACTGACTTAATGATTTTTTGGGTGACTGTTCTAGTCGAAAAGCGATATCGTTAATTTTCTCCTCTGTGAGAATACGGTTGACCGACAGTCTCTTTTTGTTAAAAAATGAACCCGTTTCTCTTACTTTTTTAACCAGACGCAGAATTGTTGATTTAGCTGGCAGTAAAGCGCCAGGAAATTCGCGACGAAATTTACTGCGACACTTTTTAAACGACTTCTTCTTCACATATGTATCGTAGAGAAATATTCTTTGTTGCAAACTGTAACGTACCATAATTTTACTCACACTCAAACACGGTACAGACCAGCCAAACCGCAAAGAAACGTTTATTCACAACACTGATTAATAAGAGACTGAAGTCACAAACTATCTACAATGCAAAGAAACCGTTCTTAACAATGTAATGCAATGCACTGTTGGGGCAGCGGAGGTGTTAAACAGTGCGGTGATTCACGGTGCCGGTTGGCGGAAACTGCTGGCGGGACTGACCGAGCAAGTTGCCGACGGCAACAGACTGGGAGGGTAGCGTTTTCCGGCGAACGCCCTGTACAATACAATTTGTATTCTAGTGACTGAAGGCTGTTTTCCATTCTACCTTTTGCCAAATACATTAAGTTTTCTCTGTTGTGCAATACAGCAAAGCGGGATCACGCAAGCCGCGGATCCCGCATCATTAGACAGTCTGGCGGATCCCACACAAAATTAAACGGATCCGCAATCCGCAAAATCCGGTGGAAACGCGTGTTAGTCTGCGTGACTCGTTGTCCCACTCGGCCTCTAACGGATATTTTGCATTGTTTGCCTGTACCCTTCCAGTTGGCATTTGACTCATGTTTGTTTTTGTCAACCTTCGTCATTCGTAAGAAAATAAATACACTTTTACGTATTCATCATAACTTACGTTTGTTTCGAGTAAACGTTTCTGTAATTTGAGTTATGGTGCGTATTTAGTACGATTTTCTAACTATATAATTATTTTTTAAGTGTCGCACACGTTATCTGAACTACACAGTTACAGCTTTTTATTCACGGTTTCATTATTACCATTTTCTGTATTTGCAGATAAAGTAATTGTGACAATTTCCTAATTTACGGCTGAAAATTTGATTATTCGTTGATATGAAACTAATGTTATCGTAATTTTAACGATCGCGTACCTATTTATTAACAGCTATCAAAAGGAAATTGTATATCCTTTGACTTATTGTTGTTTTGGAAGATGCCCAATGCGTTTCTTTGACGAAAGCCGCCTGCTTACATGTGCCACTCAGGCTTTCGATTAATCCCTCTTTTCCTTGTTACTATTTCGACTAAAGGTAAAAAAAGTTGTAATGAAATTGTCACGGGTGTATCGACGAATTGTGTTGTAGGAACACTATACTTCGACGGCTGCCTCCGCTGTCTTCCTCACGTGTGTAATTTCGTGTGTTTACAATGAAATCCGGAGATACAATCTATGAGGACTTCACTGCAATCATTCGCCGAGAAAGTCTCCTTTCTTACTAAAAAATAATAATTTCCACTCTAAAAACGTCGTTACGCCATATAAGTAAATCTGAAATACTTGACAGTTTACGTGTTGGTGAGTAGTTTATTTTAATAACATTTAATCAACTGTAATATCAATCAAGGAATCAGGAGATATAATAATGAATCACGCAAAAAAGGCCAAGTCTCGTGCTTTTGCAGTGACAAAAAGTTATGAGATCTTGTTCTGAGCCAAGTCTAAACTTTACAGAGTATATTCACTTCACTTTGTGAAATGGAATGCTTTTCTCGTTGTTATGCAACGTTTATTTATAATTAAAAAAAAAAAAAAAAAAACTCTGGTAACTTGGCCATTAAGAAAACCATATTTGTGATATATTGTAAGGCACATAATATGACCTAAGACTCAATATTTTCCATTTTTATTATTTATATAAAAATTGGTTTAGATTAAAAAACAAAAATGTAAAACCTGGAAATACACTTAAGACACGCTAAAAAGTTTTAATGTAATTTTGCCAATCAAAATATTGTTAACTGTTAATTTTTATCATTTGACATTAAAAATAATTTATTAATTTAATTGTTAATTAGTTTATTAACGTTTTAAGTAACTATGTTTTAAATATGTTCGTTAAAAAACTGGTTGTACCAATCCCGCTCGGATCCCGCGGGGTTGGCGCAAATCCAGCGCGGATCCCGTGGGATTGAAAACACTGTGGGATTGCAATCCTTAGTCACATGTTATCCCCCTGATTTAGTAACACTTCTGAGAATTTTTATAATTCTTTCAGTGGCCGCTGTTCGAAAAGTCTCTTGTGATACGCTTGAAACATTTATTTTATATATGAAAAGTTAAGTTACATATGGTACCCGGCGAGCGCCATTGCTCGCGGGAACGCATAACAACACTCTTCTCTCGCAGTGCTTGTCGTTCTGCCAGTACAGACCACTACCACAAAATGTTCTCGAATATTCACGCATCCGAATTCGAAACTGACGGCATTCGCTGTTCTTCTATTTTAATTTTAGAAAAGTCCATGTCTTGTTAGGCAGTGCACCAGTGCTTTAAAGGGGAGGATATGCAACATTTACCAGCCTCTCATAAATACTTGGAAAAATATCACATGTTCTTTCTCCTGTTGAGCTGGCATTCCACCTTAGCAACGACTGGTTGAGAATCTTGTTATTCGTGGATTGGGTTAATGCTGGTATTCGAATCAGAGCCGATAATTAGGCTTTGACCTATAACCACGATAGTCTTTGTTAGGATGGGTTAAATGTAACAGCTTTCTTTAATGATTCCTGGAATTTTAAGGGCATAATTTTATTTTAAATTGGAGTAATTTATTTAATAATAATCAGTATCTCACTTGAGTTTGATGATAATTTGTTCTAGAAAAATTCTTTTAAGGTGTGCCGCGTGGCTTGAGATTAAAGCGATTCTATTGATTGATAGATCATAGCACAGTTTGAGAGCAAGTCTAATCAATCTATTAGTATAATAGACAAGATGTAGCGTTGTCGCACCTACGTCATGTCATGCGGGGACGTCAAGCTAAGACGTTGCGCTATGACGTCAGGCTTTACGATATTATTTGTGGGAGTGCGCGTTATTTAATATCATTTCCAAGCAACAGTGAATAAATTAACTCACAGAACACTGAAATAAAAGTATGTATTGCGTTAAAATCGATATATCAATCATTAGATGCTTATATTTACGTAATATTCTTTTGATATATTGAAGTATTCCTTAAATTCTTTGTCCATAGATATTGTAAGATAAAAGCTTTGTATTTCGAGCATCAGTGCTGCTAATGTTTGATTAGAGTATAACTAGCATGGATTAGAATTACAAGTTTCATTTGACGTTATCGCAGAGGGCATGAATAATTTAGTTTTTTTCAAAATTTAAACTGTATCCTATTACTGAAATTATTTGTGTTTAAATTGGCATATTAATTATCAGGTTTTTTTTACTGAAACATTACATGGTTCAAATGAAAGAAGTTGCAAATTGTTCGCGATATATACGGCCTAAACCACAATGAAATATTACATGGCATAGCTTACTGAAATTATTTGTGTTTAAATTGGCATATTAATTATCAGTTTTTCTACTGAAACATTACATGGTTTAAATGAAAGAAGTTGCAAATTGTTCGCGATATATACGGCCTAAACCACAATGAAATATTACATGTCATAGCTTACTGAAATTATTTGTGTTTAAATTGGCATATTAATTATCAGTTTTTTTTTACTGAAACATTACATGGTTCAAATGAAAGAAGTTGCAAATTGTTCGCGATATATACGGCCTAAACCACAATGAAATATTACATGGCATAGCTTAAGTTGTTAGCATCCTTCGTTCTTGCTGGAGTCATTATTTCAGCAGATGTAAGCTTTCTTAGCCGTTAAAATATCGATCTTCATCATATTTAGCTATTAAGAAAGAAATGTGTCAGAACCTGTGAAGATTTGGGATCAAGTTTATATCGCGATGCATGGAATGTATTAAATTGCGCGTGATTGAAGCTTTGATTTTCTATCAGAAATTTTAGCGGATATTATGGTTAAGCTGAAATGCAACCTGGACCAAGATGACAACTGAAGCTTTTTGCTACAGCACAATGAACGATAAATTACAATAGCTTTATTTTGTAACAATTCTGATTAGTTAAGCAACTGCAGAGAAATATCCACGTTATTTAATAACATTTCTAGGCATCCACGAATAAATTAACTGACTGAACATACTTATTAGTTGCTTAGATTTATTTAATATTAGTTTAGTAGAAGTATTCGTTGATATCACATATATGTAAGTTAATTTTCGCAATGTTAGCGGCAGTTTTGATAGATTGTTATTAGAATTGGCACTGAAGTTACAGCAGAGGGCATGCGTTTTTTTTTTTTAGTAATTTTTTTCTGTTACTTAATTCATTACTTCGTTCTAACGAAAGTGTTGCTAACATTTTTCGGTTGCGGAGCGTCTTACGTTTCAGAATTTTTAATTTAATTCATGGCGACGTTTCGGAAAAAAGGGGGGGGGTGCAAATGTGAAGAAGATGCCATTACAACGAAGCAATTGATACAAATTTCAACAGGGCACTACCAGTTTCCGGCCGGTGGAAAATATCACCTTCCACCCATTAAAACTAATATTACGTTGGAATGACGTAAGCTGTTAAGATTTATTTTTAATTTACTTTGGTTTACTGATGCCTTATTTCAGCCGCATGTAACTGTGTCAGCTATTCAAATGTGTTAGTATAATTCTGAATAACGAATATAAAAAATTAAGATTGAAGAACCCTTATAGATTTTTTATTTGGTTTATTTCGCGATGCAATGTGACCATTGAAATGTGATAAGTATATGTATTAATATGCAGTGTAAAGTAAGTATTGTTTCTCTGGCGGCATGTTCAGCACATGGAGGAAGGAAATATTTCCTCCATGGTTTAGCGTAGTAATGTACATGGTTATGGGATTCTACGATAACCGTGAAGCCGCAATTTGTTGATGGATTCTTATGTAACTCGACGAAAAAAACTGAAAGTAGAGAATAAAATGTTTTGATATCTTACTTAATTCTCGAGATATTGTATCTCAAAATTGACGTGGTTAGGTTGAAATGCGGCCTGGAACTGAAGAAAAATTTCGACATTGCCAAATTTGATGATGATATCGTATGTAACTCGAAGAGACGAATCGAAAACAAATAATACATTTTCTTTCCATATCTCGCTTAGTTCTCGAGATATTGTATCTCAAAATTTAGGTGGTTTGGGTGAAATCTGGCCTGGACCAGAAAAAACAAATTACCAAAACCGCTATATCTACACGGTGGAAATGCACTATATGTGTTTTATTTTCTTCCTGGTGGTTGTTGTTAGGTTGAAATACGTCCTGGACCAGAGGAAACTTCACCAAAATCACAAGGAACTGTATCCATAATTGATTTTCAACATGCTATATCTCGAAAACCAAGGAAGATATAAAAAAAATTATTCTTTATTTTCGATTTATTTCGTCGAGTTCTACAAGAATGCATCATCAGATTGTGGCACCACGGTAATGATTAAACTGCCTGCTGTTAGATTGAAATGCAACCTGGACCAGGATAGCAACAGAAACATTTTGTTATTGCGCAAGGCAATAGGAATTATATTATGATTTATTTTTGTGTTTATTTAAGCGATTGCTAAGAAATGATTTGCCAGAATACTGAAGTTGTTATGATTTAATTTAGTATCCTTCGTTTTAACTGTGGTCATTATTTCAACTGTAGGCTATGTAATTTATGTCATCCGTTAACACATCGATCTTCATCGCATTATTAGCGAAGATTGTGGTTTGACTGAAATGCGACCTGCATCAAGTTGACAACTGAAACGTTTTGCTACATCACAAGTGATGAGAAATTACAGCACATTGAGCTTTATTTCAAAACAATTCTGTTTAGGTAAGCAACTAAAAAGAAATTAATTGCCAGAATACTCCAAACCCGTCAATTTTGACGGGCTTTGTGGCTAGTTATCAATAATTTGCTTATGGAGCCTACGCGCTCTAAATAATTTAAGGTATCTCAGCTAGTTTTATGGGATTAGAGTAGAAGTTTTCATGTTCTTTATTTCTAATTTTACACCTTTTAGTATCATAATGTAACAGCCCTCAAACCTAAAATTAAATGTAAATGTATTTTATGAAGCAATTGTAGTAAGCTTTTGGTTGAATATGATCCTGTATGTTTGTTTCACAATTAACTGTAAATCAATGTATATAGACTTTGTTTTATGAAAAGAAATTATTTAAAGGCCATTTAATATGTTTAAGAACCGAATTGTGCCAGAGAATTGTTTAAATGTTTGTAATTCCAAGTGTTAAAGCAAATTACGATGTCTAAAGGACGATTTGCTACAGTTTGTGTTGATTGTAAGTGGTTTGGTATTAATTCTGATTGTTTTAATATGTTTCAATTGTTTAAGTATTGTTAAGGTTCGAGAAATATCTGGCGGAATCTTTTGAAGTGTTCCAGAAATTTCGATGTTGCTTATATAAAGCAATCAGCAGAGTGGCAGTCGTTATTCGGCAAAGTTTTCACCAACTCAATTTGCGACGGCCGGGAACTGTATTGTCTGCAGAAGAAGTGTTGTATGCTATCTCTGGATTGTATGAATGCACATAACCAGTATCTTTGACGACGTGTTAAGAAAATAAACAAGTTTTAAGAGAATAAATAAGTGAAACGTATCGTGGACTACTTAATTATCGTATTAATTAAACCACGAAGCATCTATCAATATGGTAGCTTGCGGAATATTTTAACATTTGCAGGTGGCTGTAAAATAGAGAAGCTTTATTGTTTTGCTGATAGTTTTTTGATTAACAATTTTGATTGCTTCTCACCACCAGTTACAACAATTTTCTACGACCTTTCATGATGAGCATCATTTAAATCTATTTACTGACGATGTAAGGAAAGGCTTTTGCAAGAGACATTTTTCTTCATCACCTATGGGATGAAGGAAAGATTCAAACACGGAAATTTAAGTACTGGATTATTAAAAAAGAGGCAGAAGATTTTGTGTTTTTGTTTTTCACAAACTATAAAAGTGTCTCCTTGTCATAAGTTTATAAGACTGCAATGAGAAATTCGTAGAAGATGGGTGCAAATGAAAAACACTAGAGACAAATTAATGCGTGTTTAGCATGATATGGACTGCTGCTTTGGCGCTCATGTTGAATGTATACATTAAAAATTTGAACCTTCCTCTATCCACTGATGTGTGGCTCATTTTTGTATCACTTACAATTTGTGAGAAACAAGAATCTGCTATTTCTTTATGAATAACCCTGAATATCTACCGGCATGGCCCCTTCTAACACATAAAGAATTTAACCTGCAATGTACACACGAATTTAAAATTATTACTCTGACGGCATTAATGAAGAATGTACTGCGACAGGATTATTTGATTTTTTTTGTCCGATAATTTTAAGGTCCTGCAGATGAAGTTAATTTTTTTTTAATAGACCTTTATTTTAATGATTTATACTGTTGCTAACGAAATCATCCTATTTAAACAACAAAAGTACTGTAATAATAAATATGTTAAATCGTTTAATCTTTTGGGGAACGTGCGTACTTCCCTAGGGTGAGAATGGACTGCAAAGATTTCAGATCCAGCAATCTGTCTCTAATGAACTCAATCGTCATGCGTTTTACCAAAATCCTTAATGCTAATGGTTTAAAAAATCACGGTAACAGACAACTACGACATTCTGTTCCTTCCCTGCAAGCAGGGGTGGCCAACCCGCGGCCTGCGAGCCACATGCGGCCCACCTTGAACATTTTTTGGCCAGCGAGATTCATTCATCACACTTATATAAAATACATTTATTTTATAATGACAAAGGTAGTGAAAACCAATGTTTTAAAAAATACATAATGTATTAAATACAAAATTTATTAAAAAGTTAACTGTCGAAATTATGAGAAAAAATAACTTTTAATTTATGATAATATTCTTGCAAATATATGACAGATATTGTTAGCATCATTATTATTATATTGTATATGTTTACATGTAAGAATAATAGTAAACATAATAATAATTACTCATTATGTTTCAATTTTTCGCTCCGAAACAATGTCTATAGTGGGACTGAATCAAATATTGGGATATATAATTTTATATGCGGTCCGCGGAGTTATGATGCATTTCCAAAGTGGCCCTCAAGATCATTTGGGTGGCACACCCCTGCCTTAGAGTGTCCGACCGGCCAAGAAGCTCTTAGTAATGCGTGACTGTTACACAAAAATTTTAAACTTTGATAAATATAATTTCTCTTGGAACATAGATATAAAATTATGTTAAGAATAGGGCAAAATTGTGCAAGCAATAAGACGGATTTAAACAAATACTCGTGTGTCATTAAGAATAATTTACTATAATTGACATTTGTCTACATCAGAACACTTATTCTGATTTATTTTTTTTTTTTTTTTAATGGTACATATTCTACATATACAACGTGGAATGTTTCAATATTTTGTGGCTTACGTACTATTCGGTGCAGGAGGGCCCTTGTGATAATATACCACAAGAAAATAAAAATATTCTCAGCCTGGTTAGTAGTCTCCAGTAGAAACGGAGGAACAATTGATCATAACAGGACATTCTATTGAGTCTTGGAAGTAAGGAAAACATTACAACAGCCAGGACTGTAAACATGAACGTCGAATTAATAAAACATCTTTGCAAAATCGTTATCACCTGGAAAGGCTATCGAGTTTTGGACAAAACATCTGAGAGAATAGTGTCAAAATTTTTAATCTGTTTACACTGTTGAAATGAGTAGAGTTTTATTTATGTATGAATATATACTACCAAACGACAAAAATTGATTGCTTATAATTTTAAAGGTTGCACTGGTCGATCAAATGTTACAAATAAAAAACATTATCAATTCAAATTAAGAATCACGAATTTATCCAGTAGTTTTTCCACACATTGTACAAGGACATACCAATTACCAGCTAATAACATCATGAGCTTCGGAAGCAGCAGCTGGATACTGCAATAGTAACATGATGTTTCACAGTCAACTACAAACATGATTAAAGTCTATTGGTGTCCTCAAAACGAAATTTAAACACCGTTTGAACGTATCGTCTCAATTTAATTAAATGAGCCCTGCACAACACCGGTGTACGCCAACAATCCAGTTTTCCAGATGAATAAACTAATAAAATACATCCCCCTCACGAAGCTAATATGCATCGTAGTAACACAATTTATTGTGAGTTCATTGTATTAAACAACTCAAACGATTAGCTTATAATTCCGTATGCAAAAAATATAAAAAAGTTAATTTTGCAACGCAAAAAGAAACAAATCACCTGAAGTAAAAACCACGCGACAAAGAGTATAACAAATTAAAAATTATTTTACTTACCACTGAATTCCCAAAACAATAATTTGCTTAGTAGTGTAAAAATATCACTTCGAATGGTAAATATTTTAAAAGTCGTTAAATTTAATTTTTAAACGTATAAACTAATCAGAATGAAATATAGCCTCGTAACTCTCTAGAGTTCCTGTAGAGGTACGTTGGTATGGGAAAGGTTTAAAACTGTATATTTCTTTTTTGTTATTAAAAATTGCCCTATGTTGCTTGTTTATTGAGTAGTCGTCACGATGTACAGACAGAGGCTTATCTAACTTTAATATCAATACAGGGAGTCTCAAATCAAACGCAATTCGGTGCCTCGACTTACATTTGCAAATAAATTGAAAAAAAAACACAAACAACTAAGAAATTAATAATATTAATTAAAAAAATTCAACATTATGAAGTTTTACAATGGATCACAAACATTACACATTTGATTTTATTTCATTTCTGTTTGAAACAACAGGGAATGATCTTCACGATTCTAATGATTGGTGC
This sequence comes from Vandiemenella viatica, assembly GCA_031002005.1. Classification (NCBI taxonomy): domain Eukaryota; kingdom Metazoa; phylum Arthropoda; class Insecta; order Orthoptera; family Morabidae; genus Vandiemenella; species Vandiemenella viatica. The sequence goes on along the minus strand of JARYHS010013631.1, from coordinate 3,878,232 downwards.
AATACTGATATAAATTGCATTAGTATGAATTTGTCGGGTGCCAGGGTATTTTTACATTACCCACCAAATGTGGTGATTTAATGTCCACAAAGTTTGTCTATCCTTCAAATATGCAATTATTAAAAATAGCTCGCGGCTTCAAAAGAATACTGGCTCAGTTTTATTGGAGGCGAAAACTTTTAATAGTTCAAAATTTATTTTGACAATTCCGTTACAGGGTTCGTTCCAGTTATTTGGAATACAACACTGTTAACATTGTTTTGCATTTACAGTAATGGTGTAGGCTGCTCCATCGATGGCGAAATGTTGCAGCATAAACTAGTTACAGACATTCAAGTCACTCTTGACCTGGGAAATTCTGCCTTCTGCGGAATGAAAGTATGCTTTCCTCCTCAGGAAGTAAAGCACTCAGAGTAATAAACCACTCTAGCCTGTACACGCCGTCAGGTCTGGTAGAGAGTGACTCCAAAGCGTCCGACCTTCTCCACTGAAGGTCTGGTCCGGATAGTCGACCTTGCCCACTCCAGGACAGACATGGAGTGTCTTAAAAAATCGTCCACTGTCGCTCCCAAGTCTCCGTGCAGCTAACCACGCCCGTTGACGACGTATTTCCAACATGTGGACAAAAATACGCAGAAATTAGTATCACGACGAGATTTTTAAGTTCGTGATTGGTTCTGCCATGGTACCACCTCCTCAAAAGGCTATTCTACTGGCTAGAACCTTTTTCCATACGCCGTACTAGGTGTCTGAATTTAAGACGAGTAGGACCTCGTGGATGGTCAGGATGGTGAAGTATTATCCACTCCCGTGTCGTACAACCTTCGATGAGTCGCGATAATGCCCGTAGTGATAGTTACACTAGTGAATGCCACCACAGCGCCAATAGAATATACGGGAAATTTCAAATTTATAACTGCAATGACTTCATCTGCACTTATATTGTTGAAAGGAAGTGTGAAGTTCAAATAAATATCGAATTTGATTTTATTAGCATACAAATTGTTCAAAGAAAGTGAAAATGAGTTGACAGCTAAAATTGAACTGTCTTTTGTGAAGCAGAGATAATAATTATTATGCGGCGGGGATATATAAAAAAATATAATTTAAATGACGCTTTTTATTTATTTACTACGATTAGATGCAGAAGTTGATATAATTAAAAGAGCAGACGTTTGAGCTGTATTCTCTGGGACAGTTACTGGAACCACGTGACAATATAACTTAAGAATATTTGTGCAGAAGATAGCAAACAGGAAAGTTTATGAAAACTAGGAGCAAGTTTATACGAAACGTAGGTAATCACGAAATTTATCTCCAAATAAACAATAGTTAATCGTTTTTGAACTTCTACTTTTCTTAGAAACTTTTCAACGGAAATATAAATTTCCTCATTCAAAATGAAATCCAGATATTTAAAAATTATTAAACTAGCATGAAAATATTTATAAAAAATTTAGACCTTATGATATCGTTAACGAAGACCGTAGAGTGCATAAAAATTCCGTATTAAGTTAACACATAAAACAGAAACAAAAAACCGCCTTTGATGAATGGTGGAAGCCATCGTAGCTACTGTCCAGATTTAGGTGGTCAGCGTATGTCACCGCTTCAGAATGCCAGCTTCCAATTTCACACCACACATAACACAGGCGCTTCCGCCGACGTTCCTGCGGAACAGCCAGAGGCGATCTGCAAGCCGCATGCACCTGTATTGACGGACAAGTTGAATATCGCCCACAGGCATCACGCCACAGTGGCTCCCACATCCGGCCGGCACTCGCGTTACGCGACAAAGAGGAAACTCAAAAACTACCTAAACTTATTACCAATAACTTAACCACTAAACGCCCAACATTCCTTTGCTTCATGATTAATATTACTACCTTGTTAATTACTTCATTGTTGCTGTTGTTCTGATAACTTTTTTTTTTTTTTAGAAATGCAAAGAAAGTAAAATATTTCATTCTAGTTTACATAAAATTACGACATTTATAATTAGCTCGTGGAGGACATTTGTCAGTTAGAAACTCTTTGCTGCTTACCAGTTTTCTAAATTATTTTATATATTCCCGTTCTAATGCCAAGTGAGTCTTGGATATTTGAAACCTATAACATCACCAACTACTGTTTATACAATAGTTACATAACATCCAGAAACCATACACAACTTCCGGTATTAGCGAAGTATGTGAAACTTTACATATGAGCCAACATATTTAAATATAATTTCCAAATATTCTTGTAAATTCTGTATCTTTATATGGTTTCCAAAAAAATATTGGATTACATCATTGGCTGTGAACGATTTTGTCATATTCCTTTGTTTATGTATTGTTCTGTAAAAAGTTGTTATTTTGTGACTCGTCATCTTTCTCCCTTCATACTTAACCAAAATCGATAAATGAGCTATAGTTTTAAAGGGGTATGTTCTTCACTTATGTAACAGACTTGATTAAGAAATGAACTTTCAGAAATTCAATCAACTAATCACAAAATTGTGAACAATCGAGATCTCGAATATGCGATAATTCAGGGTGAAGCTGCTAAGTTTCGCTGGTGTGGATAAGGGCTGATCGCACACCGCTAGATAGCAACAGCATATAATACAGAGGTAGCGATAAGCTGTGTATGTTTTTTTTAGAACAAGGAGCTTTCCAAATATGTTTGTTTCTGTCTGGGAAACATTTCATCAACTCTGTTTCGTAAGACATTGTAAGTGTTTTGTTACGTGCTGTACACGTTTCAATTGTTAAACAGACAATTGCTACAAAAGAACCAGTACTTCTTTCTTTGTAATACAAACTAAACACGTCGCTTTTCATCGTATATCATTTGCGAAATTTTCGCATATGCCACCTGGTTGTCTTTAGTTGAAAATTAACACACGAAATTTTTTTCTCCAAGGATACTGAGTTTCTCATTACATACTGATATTTGTACTGTAAGTATCTTTTTGGAACGAGGTTTTAATGAGCCAATCAGGACCTCAGATTTTTATACACAAGTTATATGTTTTGATTTTCAGATCAAAGAACCGTCTTCATCCACACTTGTTGGATATAATAAGTGACATTTTACTAGCCTTCTACACCCAGTATCTGAGATTGCAATTAATGTCTGAAGGACAGTAGAGTTTCTCGCGATTGCCGAAAGTATTTTCAAGGGTAGATAAAAAATTATGTCTCCTGTTTATGAATCAGTATTGTATCTTATTGTAACGGGGTTCGGTTTTTTTCCCAAGAAATGTGTATACAGTCTTCAAAATTAAAGTATTGTCATTCGTCGTTCATTTTTGTAATTGAAATGTGCAAGAACTTATCTCTTGCCATTTGTTAAAGTTTTAGAATCCATCTAATAACAGTGTAAATCTATTGGTTATAATGAAGATATTATGTACCACATCGGAATTTTCTGGCAAAGTTCTTTTTTATCTCAAGCATGAAAATTGTCTCATGCATATCTATCTATCTATACTATTATTAGTCTGTAAGCAAGCTGCGTGTTTCTCTTTATTTGAACGGGACCCGCGCAGGACCTATCGCAGCAATTAGGATGGTGCTTTCAAATTTTTACATCTAATTGTCCAAATAAAAATCTGCGGAAATAGCTAATGACTTGTATGTGCAGAATAAAGGAGAAAATATTTAAAATCATTTCTAGATCGGAAACTATAATATATGCATCACACTTTGGTTGAGATGTTCACTCATTACAGAAATGACAATAAAAACACATTTTTTTTTGTTTGGATCATGTTTCGTTTATTGACTTCAGCTATTCATCTAATCTGTTATCCGAAATTTAAAAAATTAATAACAACGGAATATGAGACTCAAATGTATCAAGCGTCATCCTATTATATAAAACACTAATCTGGAGTCTGGGTACGTCATCTATAGCTACTACAGCTATTAGCTAGAGAACTGTCACGTGCCAACCTTCACTCGCCAATCAACAACCACCATATTACATTCGTATCATCATCTTGATTCTCGTTTATTTACAGCTAAACGCAGAAATGTAAGGAGAAGGAGATTCAATATTTACGCTATTTTATCTGTATCAGTTAGACGCAGAAATTCATTTAAGGAGAAGGGGATGCAATTTTTACGCTATTTTATCTGTATCAGTTATAAGGACAAGGTTAAACAATAACCGTTTGGCAGTCGGTAAGAAGCAATGAAGTTTATTAAAAACTTGGAGAAACGTAATACGAAATGTAGTAGTCAAATAAATAACAGTTATCCGTTTTCGAAATTATAGTCTCCGTCATCTAAAGTGAAATGCATTTATTTATTTTAAAATCCTAACCAAGTACTCTTACAATCCAACCAGAGAAACGTATTCCTATAACGAAAGATATCATTAAAGATGACTTATTCGTTTCTCCTTATAAGCTTTTCCATAATAAATTCCTACCACCATTATATATGATACCCTTACAAACGTGTGTTAGCTATTAAATGAGATTTAAGATAACTTTTTTATCAGATTGAAATCATCAAGCATATGACAATTTACTGTATAAGCGATGTGACACTCGCAATTCAACAACGATATTATTGCCGCAAAATAGCAGTGAGAAGTGATATTAGAAATACTGAGAGCACGGAAAAAAAATTATTGCAAGGCAATTATATGTCACAGAGTACAATTAGTACGTTCGTTTAAACTTACATATTGCTTTTTATTTATCTACGACAACCAGATGCAGAAATTAATGTAAGGAGAAGAGTTTTCAATATTTACGCTATTTTATCTGCATCAGTTGTAAACACTAGGTTAAACCGTAACCTAAGAATTTTTTTGGCACACGATAAGAAACAATGAAGTTTATTAAAAACTCAGAGAATCATACATACCTAATCGCGAAATGTATCAGTCAAATAAATAACAGTTATTCGTTTTCGAAATTACAGTCTCCGTCATCTAACGTAAAATGCATTTATTTATGTCAAATCCTAACCAAGTGCTCTGATAATCTAACCATAGTAACGTATTCATATAACGAAAGATATAATTAAAAATGATACTTTTCCTTACAAGCTTTTCCAGAATAAATTCCTAATACCATCATAGATAATACCCTTAGTATTTGATAAACGTGTTAGCTATTAAATGGGATTTAAGATAACCTTTTTATCTGCTCAATTCATAAATGGCAATTCTACAACGATATTCTTGCAGCCCAATAGTGGCGAGCAGAGATATTGGAGATTATTTACACAGTTTAATAAATACGCAACCGCAAGGTGTCTGCTATTGGTAAATTCCAAATCTCATTCCGGCCTATGCTCAATTTTAATTTAATTAAAACTTTCGCTAATGTTGCTGCTTGATTAAAGTTTATTTATTACGGTTTATTTCCTTTTTGCATATTTTACTGTACACTTTCGATAGTGGTATTTTTTCACGTTTATCCGTTTTTGATATTACACTTTCCGTCATTTAAAGTAAAATAAAGTAAATAAATCGTGATTACTGGAGATCGCGATTCCGCCAGGAATTGCCGTGGTAAAACGCAAGACTCCTCTAGAAATACTTTCCGAGATACATTTAACCGTATTATGCCGGTCCAGGCTGTAATACAACCTAATTCCAATATGTCTTGCGATTGACTACAGCAGTATGATGACGTCATTACTGAACGTTATTTTGGTGGAATCGCGATCTCCAGTAGACCCTATCGTTATTCATTTTTCCTTACAAGCTTTTCCTGAATAAATTCATACTACCACCATAGGTGAAAATCATCATAATTCATATGAGGGTGATAGAAGCTATGACTTTGAAACTCAATATTAGTGGAGGTTGTGGTTTAGTTGACCAGAATCGCAACTGACACATTTTGTTACAGCATAATTCACTCTGAAATGAGTTTTACAAACCAATTAAACTGCTTTCATAAGCGCCATGTTACTAAAGGTATTAATTAATGCGGATGGAAGTAGTTCCATAGTTAACGTGCTGAATTGTGCCTGGACCAGGAATAAAACTGATATTACATGGATAGCAAAAGTTTTTGGGAATCCTAATTTGATTTAATTTCATTAGTTCTTTACTTCCGGTGTGATTAATTCAGTAGAAGTTACTACTGTATGGCTATGTGAACTGCAAATGAAATATGTAGAACATTGCATAATCAAGGCAATTAGCATTATGTAATATCAATTAACCAACTGCAAAAAAATGAACTGCCAGAATATTGCGTTCAAACCGTCATTTTTGACGGGCTCGAAGCTAGTTAATACATAATTTACTATAAGCACAGTCGCTATGATTACAAACATCTTTGACAGTTAAAAAACTTTGACTTTGGTACGACATGTTTTTAAATTTTCTCTGAATGCCATGCAATATTAATGAAACCGCTAAAGTGTGATATGGATGCAGAAATCAATTTTTTCTCGAAGAAAACTGGCTACAATAAACATTAACCGGTAACGTTATGTATGTCTTATGTGCAAATATTCCGTAATAATATCGCACAAGGTAAGTGTTTACAAATTTTGGGTACTGTTCAAATCACAACCGGTAGAATAAACTGTTCATTATATTAAATAACCATTATACCCCTAATTTTGTAAAGTTGTAGCTTTTATCGCCTTAGAGTTGGAACGTATAATGTGCTATTGAGTTTTTGACAGCAGCAACATGGAATCAATTCATTATTCACGCCAAAGATAGTATCTTCATTCTGTAAGACTGAATTTAAGAATGCTGGAAGTTTTCAAGATGCAAGTATGCGAATAAATTCCTCGGATATATTTAATAAAGCATATTCGTTGCATAATAACAAAGTATGCACCTAAATTTTCATTGGTGCAGCAATTTGATGATGCGTTTTTATATAATTCGATGAGACGTTTCCAGACTTCGCTTGATTCTGTAGATATCGTAGGTATCACATAGATTGTTTGGTTAGGTCGAAATGTGGCCTGTTTCAGAAGAAAAAATTCCGTGGCATCACAATTTTACTATGTCTTCTTAAGGCGAAATATTTCTCTTAATTCCAGCTATATCGTGTGTCAAAGGTTTTGTTAATTTGTTAAAATGCAGCCAGGAGTATTCTTATGCAAGAATTCGAGACATTTAGTTTTAGAGATACGCTATGTCAAAGGCGTTGTGAATAGGATGATGTGCGACCTGGACAAGAAATAATATTTCCCTCTGTGTCATGAATTAAGGAATATTTTGAATTAAGATATTTACAAACCTAGGTTAGATATCGAAATATTTGTTCTTTACTTCCATATTATATTTGGCGTGAATAACATATTGGAAAAGGTTGTTCTGTACTATTAATTCCGTACCGCATCGTAAAATATCTGTGGCATCAGGTCTAGAGTACGTTTATTTTTACCTTTATATACACTTTTTCTAGAGAAGTATGTATTCAAAAACTGGTATTGCAAATTATAAAGCTATGTCACTTCCAATTACCCTTCTGGTCCAGGTAGCATATCAGACTAACTACGTAATGTTTGAGCCAATATATCTCGAGAACCAAGCGAGATGTCAAAAAAGTTTATTCTTTACTTTCGATATGTTTCGTCGAATTCTATAAGATTGCATCATCATATTGTGGCGTGCAGGTAATGATTTCTAAATTATATCAAAAGACACGCACGCAAAGCAGCGGGCAAATGCTAGTGTGATATAAAATCTTGCCTAGAATCTAAATATTTAAGCATAATGGGTTGGTCGCAGAGAAAATAAATATTGGATTATGATGTATATATTTAATTTTGTGAAACTGCTAAATAAATATAAATAATATAGCGCACAATGTTCTTTCGACGACCTCATGTAGCTTTGTATGGTTTCCATACGGCAGATGAAGCGAGCTGTGTGAGTAGTAACGTTCTGGCTTCGCTTTCGAGAGGGCGCGGGTTCGATTCTCCGTTCAAAAATACAAATTTGGGTTTTTAATGGTTCCCCGGAATCACTCTCGGCGAAAGCGAGGATTGTTTCTTCACAATGTCATGCCAGAATTCCTTCCCCGCCGCTAACGACATCTACGTTGACGAGGTGTTGAGCTATAAAAAAATTACCATATTGGATAGATGACCAGTGTCGAGAAAGTGAGGAGAAGAGCTGCTCTTACCTCACCGGCCACCGCAGCCCTTACTGTCACGCCAGAAGCCAATATCGTGTTAATAGAGGTAAACAAGTTGACAGGAGTATAGAGAGTAAGAGTGATATCGACAGCTGAAAGAAAGGGCCCCTCTACATCACCATGCTGAACACAGTTTTTCATAACGCTTGCACTGTTACATTGCACATAATTGTCGTCCTAAAGTTTTTGATTCTACGAAATTAGCTGCTAAATAAAAGTAGAAATTAAGGGTTAAGGGTCTCCAAAACTATTTGCCAGTTTATTAAATGAATGTTAACAAACTTCATGGACTAGTAAAGACAGAAGGCATACCAACCAAACGTTCAGACAGTACTCCTCATATCGTGAAATGCAGTTGCCTGAAAATTACCACCACTGTAAAACGTATGTTTGATGGTAATTATTTACATATGGGATTAGTTAATGCTCTCTTCGATTAGAGGTTTAGTTTAGCTGTCAAACACAACTTTGTTTATTGAACAAACTTTAGTTATACGCTACATGAGGCATCATAAACAATCAACTAGATGTTTATTCATAGATCTTGCTATCAAAGAACAATATAACAAAGTATATCGTAACTAGTTGCTCAATTGCCTCCTTTATTATTGGTAAGAGATTTTCATAATGTTTCCGCGTTCCTTGTCCCCAATCCTTCCCTGCCTTTAATGATATCGGCGTCGACAAGGCGTAAATCCATAAGGAAAAAATCTACCATCAACAAGTTATGGCCCCTCCGTCCAGTAACCTCTGTTAAATTTCAATCTTTCACTACTTAGTTGTGCTATTGTAACTGGCAACCATCCTAAAGCAATCTCCATTCTCCCGTGAATGTTCTTAGTTACACATCTTTCTTCCACAAATATTTAATAGAGCGAATTTATTTTTTTCTAAATTTAAGATATAACGTACACGTCATCCTTTCCGGGACTTATAAAAAAAAAAAAAACGGTTGTTGTAATTTTTCTGAAATGGATTAAATCATGACACCCAATGTTTAAGTGGTTGTACGATTTGTTTTTTTTTTTTTTTTTTTATTCTGTAAATTTTGGGATAAAGGTCGTACAAATTTTATGTATAACCGAATTAAGGAAAATGACTTCCTTTTATTAAAATGAAGAAAAGTAGATAGCGTAGAAAACCTCAGAATACTAGTACACCTCATTTGAGATGGCGTTTAGCCATTATCCTCTTGTACGGAATATGTGGACGATATTCTAAACAAGAAATACAGTGATCGTGAATAATTTTAAATTCACTGGTTCCGGAGATTTAAGGTTGGTTAATGGGTTTTACACACAAGTAATGTTTTACAAGTGATGAAGCGGTGGTGAGAACGACAAGTGTAGTGCAGACGCAATGGTGTTATTCTCCTGATAGACTCTAGTATCTCGATGTATTCGAGTGGGAATTTGGTGCACACTTGTTCAGCTAAGCTATCTCATATACACAGAGTATTCGATTGGGGGATCTGGCGCGTACTGTTGGTGGATGCCATGAGCTTTCAGGATACCATGAGCTTTCAGGGTGCCACTTCCATCATATCCACAAACAGAGAATGGGAGAAGGTTATATAAGGTATATACGGAGCGAGAGAGGCTTGTGTACGCCATACACAGGATTAAGTCATGTCTAGAGGAGAATCTATCATACTTAGAGTAAAGCTCCTGACAGCGATTATGGGCCAGTACCCAGTGGTGATCAGTTAACATTTACAACAACGTACATGTAATCATCCAAACAATCTCATAGTAAGTTTATTGCATTTGCCAATGTAAATTTTAGCCCAACATCAAAAATCTTATCTGGTCTGGTGATTTATTGTAGCGCGTGTGTACTTAATATGAGAAATGCCAATGCAGCATAAACAAATTTGTATCAAAGCTCTGAATTTTAAATTCACCTGGCTAAAAACTGTTTATACCATTACTAGTACAGCAACCAATTTTACGATTTGCGTAGGCCTTCAAAAGTTGACCCACTGGAATACCAAGAGCGCCACAATTCTTACCAATGTTCTCATTTTTAGTTACATACTATCCTACACACTTGCTCTTAGCTTGATTCAGTTCATACTAAAGTATATTCGTGAATCCTTAAAGACAGGTTAACAACTCGCATTAAACCTTCTGTCACCTACAGTTTCACGTAGAATTTCATCTGCCTTTGGTGATGACTTTGGTGAGGGTAATGCTATAATTAGGTCACGGCAGTTTTTGTACAGTGAACCTGTTATTTTCAAGCTAAACGAATTTCCACTGAGCTACAAAACCACTCGAAGCAGTAGTCTCAAAGCAGTGAAAGATACTGTTGTTGCCTTCATTTTAGCAACCAACATTTTACACAGAACCACATAGTTTCCTAAAACTGTTAAACTGAACACTGATTTATTTGACTCTAAATCCTTACCGGAAAAGCGATACATTTCAGATTATTATTGTACTAACAATAAAGGAACGAACAAAAATGGAATAACTTTTCATGAAATTTTTTTAGCATTGGTAATTTAAAATCATTGTTTTCCGTTTGTCGTTATATCCTACTAAACGCAAAGTCATAAAAAGCTTCCAACTGACTGCAACACAAGGTTAATTCTTAGCTACTTTCAGGGATTCATGAGTCTGTTTTTAGTTACACAGAAATATTTCATTGATTGTCATACACATTCATATCATGTACTTAATTTGTGAGAAGTATATATTGTTTCTCAAAATAAAATAATTGTTTAAAAAAACATAAAAACCGCCTTAAAAAAAGCACTAACAATTTTAAAATAACTTTATACCTTGCTTAGGATAAAGTAAATATAAATGGACAATATTTTACATTACTGTCATTGATATTTTTACATTAATTAGTTATTTTTGGAGTCGGTGCCAGCTGTCAAATCGCAAAGATCGAATTACTGAACTTCTTTTGGTGTTAGACGCGAAACGGGGAGTACGAACAAAAATTCCCAATATTTTACAGCATGTCGTAAGGCAGATAGTGTTACAGCGGGAGACAGCTTAGGGAAACAAATTAACAGTATTTTAATCTGTGGCTTGGCCTTATTGGTCATCCAGGCATTTCTCTGACGCTACAGTGTCAGTTGGTAGGCTTCATTATGCAGTAAACGATTTACAGTTAGTATAATATCAGCGTATCATCTGTATGTTTCAGTTTTGTTGAAACATTTTTCTAGCATTAATTGTAGGTAAGCAGTAACATGATTTTTTTATGTATTATTGTTATTTCTCATTGTTTTTATCTTTGTTTTTCTTGCTTTCGCTGGCACCGACTACAAAAATAACTAATTAACGTAAAAATATCAATGACAGTAATGTAAAATATTGTACATTTAGATTTACTTTATCCTAAGCAAGGTATAAAGTTATTTTAATTTTTATTTTTTTTTTTTTTTTTTTTTTTTTTGGGGTTTTTTTTTTTTTTTTTAAGGCGGTTTTTATGTTTTTTTAAACAATTATTTTATTTTTAAATTTTTAGTGATATTATAGTTTGTTTTGTATTTTAAATATGCCGCTGTAGTTCCCATTTTGCGAACTTCCTGGTAGCTCAGAGATTAAAGTGCTTGCTTTCAAAGAAGAATTCTGTCTTCCAGAACATGGTGAATCGAGTGTTGTGATAAGGAATATCAGTTTACATTTTTGTCCATGCTATGTTTCGATCGTATCATAACATCTGTTAAAGCTGCTGGTCGATAACCGAAACATGTAACATCTGGGCATTAATACATCCCACATCTGTCTCTGGAATATATCTGTCTGCTCCGGCATCACACAGAAAATATAGATTTTTAATTGGTTTTCACAACGTGAAAGCTTGGGATCCAAGTTGAAATCTGAAGTAAATGTTGAGACATTATGACACATTTATTTTATAAATACTATGCCATGACTTAAAAATAGCTTAACTGATTTTGAAGGGATTTAAAGCTGTGGATTTTTGTAAAGAACATTGGAAATTAAAAGGGGTGAGGGTAAAGGGGAAGTGTGATTGGGTTTATGTATATCAAATGTAGAATGCCTTTTCTGATTGATTTAAAGTATACGTGTGTAAATTTCTATTGATATCAGATAAAGCTGTAGGTATGTACAAAAAACAATTAAGGGGTGTGGAGATGAAGAGTAGTTTGGTTTTTGTAAAGCTAGTGTGGGCAGTATTTTTCTCTTTGTTTTAAAGTATACATGTGAAAATTTCCATCGAAACCAGATAAAAACTGTAGCTTTGTGTAAAGAACATTTTCAAAAATGGGATAAGGGAGTGAGTGGTAGAGTTTTGTAAACAGAATGTAGACACTATATTTTTCTTTGTTTTTAAGTATACATGTGCCGTGTTCAATGAAAATCTGATGAAACTGTGGGTATCTATAAAGAATATTGGAAATTAGGAGGGGTGGGGGTAGAAGGGAAGAGGGTTTGAGCTTCTGCAACCTAATTTAAACACAATTGTTCTGTATGTTTTCAAGTATACGTGCGCAAATTTCCTTCAGAATCGGATAGAAATTGTAGAATAAAGGATGGAAAGGAAGGAGTGTAGTTTGGACTCTCGAAACCAAATGTAGACAGTATTTTTCTGTTTGTTTTGCAGTATACATGTGCATACTTCCCTCAAAATCAGAAAGAAATGGTAGCTTTGTATAAAGAACATTGGAAGGGGTAGAAAGGGGGATAGGGTTTGCATTTTTGTGAAAGTTATGTGGACAGTATTTTTCTTTTTCTATTTGTTTTAAAGTATACACATGCGAAGTTCCACCGAATCGGATTAAAATGTGGGTTTTGTATAAATATTAAGGGAAGCCGAGCCTGGATAGTTTTTTTTGTTAGATTTTTTGGTCAGAAATATTATTCATAAAAAATTACATATAAATGCGCCAACTTTCATAAAGATCGGTCTAATGGTGTCGACTGTAGCTTTCTAAAAAGAAATTGACAAAAAGCAAGGGGGTGGAAATGGGGAGAGGGGTTCAGTTTCTGCAAACCAAGAGTTGGCATTATTTTTCTCTTTGTTTTATAGTAAAAATTTGCCAAGTTCTGTCTAAACCGGATAAAAACTGTGGTTGTGTATAAAAATTAAGCGGTTTAATGGGGAGAGGGGGTGGTTTTTAGATCTTTTGGTCAGACACCTTTTTCGTGAAAAAATACATATAAGCACCAACTTTCATGGTAATCGGTCAAACGATCACGACTGTAGTTTTTTATAAAGAACATTGACAAAAGTTAATGGGGTTGTAGGAGGGAAAGGGGTTGAGCATTGGCGAACCAAATATTGACAGGATTTTTCTCTTTGTTTTAAAGTATACAAAGTTCAATAAAAATCAGATAAGAAATGTAGATTTCTATAAAATTAAGGGGTGTAAAGGGAGACATGGGGAGGTTTATTTATTTATTTAATTTTTTTTGGTCGGAATCCTTCTCCATGAAAAATTACATGTATATGCCAACTTTAATGGAGACCAGTTAAATGGTGTCGACTGTAGCTTTGTATAAAGAACATTGGCAAAAATTTAGGGGGTGTATAGGGGGAGAAGGCTTCAGTTTTTTCAAACCAAAATTTGACAGCATTTTTCTCTTTATTTTTGACTAAACATGTCCAAAGTTTGATCGAAATCGGATAAAAAATGTGTGTTTGTATAAAAATTAAGGGGTGTAAAGGGGAGAGGGGTGGTTTTTTAATTTATTTCTAGGTCAGATTCTCCATGAAAAATTACATGTATATGCCAACTTTGATGATAATCGGTCAAATGGTGTTGAATGTAGCTTTTTATGAAGAACATTGACAATAATTAAAGGGGTGGAAGGAGGGAGGGGGTTGAGCTTTGGAAGACCAAATGTTGACAGGATTTTTCTCTTTGTTTTAAAGTATACTTGGCAAAGTTCAATAAAAATCAGATAAGGTATGTAGGTTTCTATAAAATTAAGGGGTGTAAGGGGAGAAGGGATGGTTTTTTATTTTAATTTTTTTGTTAGAAACCTTCTCCATGAAAAATAACATATAATTGCCAACTTTAATGGAGATCAGTTAAGTGGTGTCGACTGTAGCTTTGAATAAAGAAAATTTGCAAAAATTAAGGGGGTGGAGAGGGTTTCAGTTTTTTTTAAACCAAAAGTTGACAGTATTTTTCTGTTTATTTTTTACTATATATATCTAAAGTTTCATCGAGATCGAATAAAAGATGTGGATTTGTATAAAAATTAAGGGGTGAGTGGGGGTAGAAGGGGTGGTTTCTCAATGAAATTCATGTGGGACCACTTTGGAGGTATACCCTAGCCACTAAAAAATTTCATTGAAATCGGTTCAAAATTGGCGAAGATATAGCTGAACATACATACAAAAAAATACAGACGAATTGAGAACCTCCTTTTCTTGAAGTCGGTTAATAATAATTGAAATTAAAAATAAAATGACAATAGCTGAAATGTGTATAATCTTGATTCATTCCGTTTACGTTGTTTTGGCTGATTTCAAATAATTAGAATTTAGTAATTACTGATTTATTCAGGATTATTCTAATACAGTTTTGTTTGTTGACGACAGGCGTGCTTTAGTTGCAGATCGGAATACAATATGATAACGAATAAAACAACAAAACTTCACTACCTGACTCCGCGTGCACCTCAAATTGTGAAATTTAATTGTCTAACGATTTGCAAGCTTCCCGAATGGCACTGGTATCTGTATCTTAATGCATGTACATTATATCTGGAGTAACACGCCAAATAATTTTTTTTTCTACATTGTTTGCTGTATTTTATTATGATACATTTTTATATGCTATTATCAGGGTTAATATGTTAAATAACTCTCTAGTAGCAGATTAAGAAATACTCATATAAATACAATTTATTTCATATCTTTTTCGAAACTAGATTCAGATGAAATAGAACAGCTAGATTTTGAAGAGATTTTGATCTTCTTATGTTACACAAACAAAATGTTTTTGGATGTCATGATGTTGGATTTACTAATGATGATACAAAAAATATCGGATGAAATTATTATTTCAACTATAAATCAGACAAGAGAAGCAGAAAATATCCTGTATGCTATTATATTTATGAGCTTAATACCCAACGGTTTAATTTCAGAATAGTTTGACGCATTTCAGTGCTGGTTATTACCTTAAAATCAAAATTAAAAGAAGTTAGAAGGATCAGTAAAGTAGATAATAACTACTATGTCAAGAGATAGTGTATAAAACAACCAACCATATACAACGGTGACCTTTATTTGAAAGAATACTTTCTTTCATTCAAACAACCCGTCATATGTAGCTAGAGGGTAAAGGTGCCCGTTACATTATATGAGGAAAGAACAGTAACTTATTTTGTTGGAAGAACTGAGACATCACGTCAGAAAAGTAACTTTGTCTCTTAATGAACTCCCGGGAATCCGGTGCAGAGGAAAAAACTTCCCCGAGGCTTGCAGATGAGAATACACCCTCCTTAATACCGAAGTTTAGCCTTTGCCACACAGCATAAAGCTGAAAAGTAATAGAAACCTGCATCTTCTTCTGTTTTCTTGGGCTGAAGGCAGCCTGAATTATGTTTGTATTTCAATCATACAAGCAGAACTATCTGGTTTAAATATATTATATATATATTCAAAGGTATCTAGCAGCAAATCAAGAGCTACTCGGTTCGAATGGAGGCATACACAAGTTTTCTCAAGAAATTACACTATTGCTTTTGGTTTTTTGGTGGTCCACAGGATCACTCTTTGGTTAACATCCATGGTCGAGCTGCACTTTTCCTTTGATTTCTAAAAAGCATAACGAACGCAATTATAAGATTTCCCATCTGAATAAAGAGACATGAAATTATTATTACATGTTCAGTCTAGAATAATTTGTACCGAACTTTCCTTTAAACATCATAGGTGCAATTCAAAGGTTAATTAATAACCAATTTGTCTTCTTCCTATCTACAACGTTGATTTGGCTGTCGGACGGGGACGTTAAGCTCGGCGGTCCGCTGGTGTCGGGTTTCGCCCTATCCCTACTTCCATGTCTCATTCATAACGGAAACAACACTCTACACTGAACGCACATACTATTCCATACAACAATGACAAACTTTGTCCGTCGACAACCGGCTCATTTCGAACAGTCATGAAGCCTCTCTGCTTTCTTTGAACTTTGGAGAACATCATCAGTTGTCTGTTATTTCTTAAGTTGAAAAGTACTGAGAAAATTCGATCTATACAACAAACAATCTGACCTGAATCTAGAAAAGCAAGCAGCGCACTTTATACCTCGTGGTTTATGTAAAACATGGCACCAAGCAGGCTAACAAAATTCTACAGCAAGCACAGTTCACAGGCTTCCAGCATGAGGTTTCTAAATTTGCTGAGTACAGTGGTTCACTTATAACCTAAAATGAACTGCCACTAATAAACGTAAAGAAAACAAATATTCAAACCAGAACGTATTAAATTTTTACTCTGGCGGTACTCTGAGCTAATTAAAATACTCAAAGTAGGAAAAAAGAAAAAATAGAAGAAAAAAAAATTTCTTTCAATCCTCATAGCAAAATTTCTAGCAAAGGAAAAGTAAAACATTTCAACAGATTCTGTTTCTACAGTAATTTAGTCATCATCATCGTAGATATCTGACTCACGCGTATGGTAATGAATAAATCTCTTCCATAACCTCATGTCTTGCCATCACTTCTTTTCCACTATCTTCTCTCACTCTGAACTCCGACTTCATCCAGTTATCTCGTAGTCACCATATTTGTCTTTTTTTCCAGTTATGATTGTCCAGATACTCCTTAAATAGTCTATTTGGAGCCATTGTGAACAAACCGTTACAGTCGGACTTGCGTATTCCTTTTTCGGGACAACATATTTCCAAACATAATCATTTACATAAAACAAAAATGATAGTATCGGCGATAAAAATTCTGTATTGAATGGAATGTGGTGTTCATTCGCATTTTATATGGCTGTCAAACTAATCTGAAAATATTCACTGACTTTTTTTTAGTGCGTTTGCTGTATTACAGTTGAATTGTGGCAGGCATACAACACCTCTAATTTGCATACGATTACGGGACATTTGGCTAGTTCAGGGCGAAGACATTTCCAAGAAAATTGTAATACGTACGTATATTGATAATTATATTTCACAAGGTTACTGGATTTCGATTCGTAGCAAAGAGGTTTTTAAGTTGAACACAACACAAATTCATATTTTGCCCTAAATTTTCTTCCTGTTGTTTTCCGCTACAACGAACTGAATAATGAGTAGCAACAAGAACATTGTAATTGTGGTCCATCAATTGCTTGAACTTTTGCATTCTGGATACGCAAATATATATATATATATATATATATAGATAGATAGATAGATAGATAGATAGATATTTGCACTGTAACGGTGCGTATGTATTTTTATCAAGCTCCACGGTGGGTTACTAAATTGAAATGGTAGAAGCGCGGACAAGTAATTATTTATTTCAAAATATATCACCATTTGTTACTAATGTTCATTGGGGCCAATTTGTTTATTGGTAACACAATCAAAATGCTTACCATCACGGGAACGAATAAATAATTTATCAATATTGGAAAATTAAATTTAAAACAATGTTAAAGTTATAACTAATGAAACTTCTGTAATATTCATCCATTGCTCAGCTGTCTTTTGGAAAAAAGATAATCACAGTAACTTTACTTTAGCAACAAATTCTTTTAAATATTAATTTGTACAACTTTTACTGAACGTATTAATTAGATTTAAAACTCGCCAAGGTACACACACAGAACAATCCCTTACAAGTTAACGTTATGAACTTCACGCAGATAAGCTATAATCATATTATCAGCCAGGTGCAATGGTAGAGACCTGAAAACACCCATACAAACATGGGAATGATAACGTCATCAGTTAAAACCTGATTAGTGCCGAGATTATGTGGAAGCCAGTCCTTTGTAAATATTTCTGGTAATATAATTCAGCCAATTTAATCAGTGGGTAGTAATGACACGTGGATTAGATGATCAGTAAAAGACTGCCACCCAGGCATTTAATGCACCTCATGCAGAACGTCACACGTTACTGCAGTATAGGTAGTCTCTATCACCAACTACAAAGAAATTAAAATTAAACAGTTTTAGAAGGCAAAACTAGGCGGATAAAAGAGAGGGGAAAATGCGTGTGTACGGAAATTGTTACCGGGGCGTGCGCCCCATAGCAATTAAATAAATTAAAATTAAATTATAAATTACACTCAGGACTATTTTTGTAAAGAATATCTCTTAAAATAACGTACCCGCAGTTCTGGAATTCCATTGTTGTACTGTGCGCTAAGCCCTGAATCCAGTAATCAGTCACTGATTCATTTAAAAATACAATTCTTTAGATGCCAACCACGTTCTGTCAATGGGACAATATAGTTTATTATCATTGCGTTTATAATCAGGCCCGCCGTAAGCGGGCATTCAAAGCGTGCACCGCACGCGGGCGGCACGTCCAGGAGGGCGGCAAGTTGAGTGATCGACTGTCGCCGCCCGATGGTTGCGGATCCACTGTCACCGCCGGAGCTAAAAAAATAAAAAAGGTCACAGCGAAATAAACACCGTTTAATTACGATTTTTCCGCAACCTTGAAGTTGAGCGTAGCTGATAGGTGCGGCGGGCCTGTTTACAATTAATGTAGTATTTCAGTAATGTGTTATCCCGCCAGTGAGGCTCTGCCCGCCAGATTGGAATGGTACAACGAACCGGGCACGAGCCCAGGTTCCCACGTACCGGCAATCCTGACCTCGGGATCGTTCCAATCTCCGCCGCATTAACTACTCATTCCACGCGCTGAACGTAGTTACATTTTTCACAAACAGACGGCAACCTTCACTTCCCCCATTAGTGCTTAGAACGATCTGGTAGGTATAAAATTTTTTACGTCAACAAGGGCATGCGGAGTAAAATGATAGCTACAGATTTGACCATACCAACCATAGGCTAAACTTATCTAAG
This sequence comes from Vandiemenella viatica, assembly GCA_031002005.1. Lineage (NCBI taxonomy): Eukaryota > Metazoa > Arthropoda > Insecta > Orthoptera > Morabidae > Vandiemenella > Vandiemenella viatica. Next base: position 3,859,133 of record JARYHS010013631.1, on the reverse strand, counting down.
GCAGCCGACCCCAAAATGTGGGGAGAAGGTGCTGAAGAAGAAGGAGGGGAGTTTTAGTTACGCGTAAGAGTCAGTTTATTTCCCAAAGCGTCTATTAATAAACGTAGTACATGTACACATAACTATTTAGCGCAACTTCAAATAACTTCTTCACATAACATTTAGTACGCAACCTCATTCATTTGTTGCATATCATCATTCAACACTTACTAGCCATCAACTTTGCTAATCGAAGATATTGTTATGAAGTCAAAATGCACAGTTCTGATCAACTATCAATGAATTTAATAAACTCCGGGCGCTGAGACACTTTTTTATACACTCAGTTACACTCAGAAAAATTCCTAACTCATTTAACAAATCATTATAGCTTCCTTACAGTGAAGCACATAGTTGCGTCGTGCGAAATTATCTACGCGGGGCCAAACACTCGCCTCACTCGCTCAAATAGCAAACAGTTATCAATCCGCTCAGCTGATGAGGGCCATAGATACAATAATACAATTCTTAAATACAATAAACTATGTTACTCCTACTAAATTACAAACGACTATCTGTGAAACACGGAATAATATAAAACAGGTTACAGATATTTATTTTATTATTTAGCATACCTACAAATTATTAATAATAAAATAATAGCACTTTAGTAATAATAATTGGGGTTGTGCTAGTGTTACAAGCCAGAGAAATCGAATTCTTTACCTAGCATCAATAAACTTTTTTCAGTGTAACGTTGTGAAGCAGGTTACCTCATTCTCCCGACTCATAGTTGTATACGGTTCCTACAAACAATATACTGGGTATTACTGGGAACGTTCGACATTTTTTAAATGAAATTTCTTTGGGCGCAGAAGGGAAAAATTTGTTAGAGTTCACGCGCATTAAACTATACTTTGATGCAACCAACTACGATATATATTTTTTTTTAATTATTTTTGGTTTCTGGTCAATCGACCATTTTATTATACATTTGATCTTCTACATTGATTTTCCATATATAGATTCTACGATGGCTGTCCAGAAAGTAACAGCCGTTTTGTAATAAAAAATAAACAAAGTGAAAAAAAAAAAACGATTTTTACTATATACATTTTAGAGGTAAACTCTTAGGCTATTTTTCAACATAATCGCCATTTAAATTAAGGCACTTATCATAACGTGGTACAAGCTTTTCGATACCCTCTCTCTAGAAATTTGCCGCCTGAGACTTCAACCACTGGTTTACACCGGCATGCAGTTGAGCGTCAGTTTCAAACTGTTGTGTTGCGAGCCACGTCTTCATCGCCGGGAACAGGTGGTGGTCGCTCGGTGCCAAATCCGGGCTGTACGGCGGGTGATTGAAAACTTCCCATCCAAAACCATCCAAGAGCTCTTGGGTACGATTGGCCGTGTGTGGACGAGCGTTGTCGTGGAGAAACAAAACTTTATCACTGAGTTTTCCCCGAAGCTTGTTTTGTACAACGAGTCTTAATATTCTGAGTGTTTCGCAATACCTTCCTGAAGTGATTGTTTGGCCACGTTCAAGAAATTCAACGAGAATCACACGCTTAGCATCCCAAAACACAGTAGCCATAATTTTTCCTGCTGACAGCGTTTGCAGACACTTCCTCGGTTTCCTGGGCGAATACGTGTGTCCCCATTCCATAGACTGCCGGTTTGTTTCACAGGTGACGTGCTTTACCCAAGTCTCGTCGCCAGTTACGATACGATCGATAACTTGGTTTCCAGTTTTGGCGTAGTCTTCCAGAAACGTCAGTGCTACAGCAAGTCTCTGTTTTTTGTGGTCTTCTGTTAAGATTTTCGGAATCCACCTGGCACAAAATTTGTGGTAACCAAGTTTACCAACCACAATCTCATGAACTAAACTCCGTGAAATTTGGGGGAAATGTTCTGAAAGCTCCGTAATCGTGAAACGACGATTTTCACCGATTTTTTCGTTAATTTTCACCACCAGTTCATCACTCACAACACTAGGCTTACCCATGCGGTCCTCATCGTGAACATTGGTTCGACCATTTTTAAAATCAATGCACCATTGCCTCACTCGGCTTTCACTGATTATTCCTTGGCCGTACACATCACAAATCTGGCGATAAATTTCAATTGGTTTGTGATTTTTCGCCAACAAAAACCGTATTACAGCTCGCACTTCACAACTGGCGGGATTTTTAATTGCAGCGCTTATTTTAACACTCTACTGTATTCAAAGTACGATAGGAACGATGTGCAAACTACCACGGCTGGTTGCGTACTGATTGTATGAACAGTCTGACGCTAAGATGGCGGCGCTAGGAGCACCCATTGTTGCGCCAGGTCAAAACGTCTGTTACTTTCTGGACAGCCCTCGTATTAGATAGTATGTTTACCTTATTTTACATGAGTTACCAATTTACAATATTGTCATCTTTATCTTGCTTCACAAACTTGGTTTCACGAGCAGTTTTCTTCGTTGAGATTTGATCTTCATGTGATTGTGTATCCGTTTGTAGGTCTCTAGTAGAGTGGTGCTTCCTATATATTTCTTGTTTCTTCTCCCTTTTGTCTTCTCCGGCAGTTGGTTTTGTTTTCTGTGAGCCTGTGGTTTGTCCATGCGCTCTGTTGAGTCGTGTTGACTATATAGTTATTTGTGCGTCTTGTAAGAATCTTGCTAGTGTCTGGTATATCTTAGTTTGGTTTTTAGATAGCAGGCATTGTATCGATGTAGGGAGGCGTACTTACATCGCTGCTAATTTGCTAATTAGGTTGGCGCGTGGGAGATTATGTTTGCTGCATTTGAAAAAAAAATATAGTTCAGGTCTGAGACTTCCTACCCGTCTGCTTCGCATCGTGGAGAGTCCAATACTTTTATCCTGTGTAGGTGACTGGGGAAGGCTCCGTGGCCTAACCTCATTCGTATTAATGATGTTGTGAGATGCCTTTTGGATTTAAAGTTCTGGAACCACGTGTTCTTCATGATTGCTGGTTGGATTGTGGCGTAGTGAGAGCCCTTGTGTAGTGACGATGTTTTCCAGTAGTCTTGTAGATCTTCGTGGGCTTTTTGCTTGACGCGGGGTAGGAAGTCCGTGTAAGGAAGCGGAAGTGCCAGCATCTTCCCCTCCTTGGCTCCCTGTTCGGCTAAGGCGTCCGCTCGTTCGTTATAGAGGAGTCCTACATGTCCTTTGATCCTTATGTCTAGGGTTTGTGCAGACAGTGTCATTTCAATTTAGTCCATTATATATTTGTTACTATTGTGGTTCCACTGCGGGTTTTATAATCTTTGTAGGGTGCTTCTTGAGTTTGAGAGGATTAATATTTTTTTTAAACTTTTGATCCATTCCGTATTTTAAGGCTTCTTTAATGCCGATGATTTCGGCAGTATAAAACGAGTCTTCACAGGGGAGAGCGAAGCAGGCTCCTGGATTGGTACTGGGGCAGTAGTACGCGCTGCCAACGTGGTGTTTGGTCTTGGACCCGTCAGTGTAGATTTTTGTGTATCCCAGCCAGGTCATTGTTAGAAGCATGAACGCTGCTCGATGGTTAAGGTGAGGGGGGAGTATATAGGTGCGGAGGGTTGGAATGGAGCATTCAAACGGTTTCGTGAATATAGGTAGAGCTGTTTCTTTCGTTGTGATTGGTTCTATGAATCTGAGTTTGTAGTGGCTGTAGACTAGAAGCGGGCATCGTGGGGGTCTTTTCCCTTCAAACGTCCCAATTATATTACTTAAGGTTTGAAGTTTCGGTAATAGGATGTGGTGGGAATAAGAGTAACGTTGGAGAAGATATTTGTCAGCCCGGAGCTGGCGTTGAAGATCCATAGGAAATTCACCTGTCTCGATCAATAGGGCGTTTGTAGGGTTGTTCTCATTGCTCCGATGCAGTTGCGGAGCGCTCGGAATTGTATCTGGTCTAACTTACGCAGAGTTTGCTATGAGGCGTTGCCGTAGACGATGCTACCATATTCGAGATGTGGTATTATTAGTGATCTGTATAGCTGTAGACAGGTGGCCGGATCTGCTCCCCACCATGTATGTGCGACTGAGCGCAGTATGTTGAGTGCACCAGTAGTTCTAGTTGTTATGTGTTCTACCTGGGGTTTAGAGGAGAGCCTGCTGTCTAATATTACTCCGAGAAATTTGACAGTTGCGCGGACGGGGAAGGTGCATTGTCCCACTTGAATTTGTTCTTGCTGGAGAGGATTTTTCCTATGAGTGAATAGTACTGTCGTTGATTTTTGAGGAGCTAGATGTAGGCCATATAGGTGTAACCATGTAGTGAGTTTTTCCACAGCTTCCGAGATCCATCTGCGAATCAACTCGAACCATGTGGCCTATATATAGATGCATAAGTCATCAGCGAATTGTAGGGTCTTGATGTGGGGTCCTAAGAAGTTCTACAGATGCAGGTGTATAAGATGTATAGTAGGGGGCTAAGTATTGAGCCTTGAGGAATACCTCGGTTAACGAGATATGGGCCTACTAGTGAATTATTCTTTTCTCGGAGGTATATTGTGCGTTGGTAGAAAGCTGAGTAGATACCGTATAGAACGAAAGTCGGGATGCCCTTTGCTTGAAGTTTTCTCGCGAGGTGAGAAAGCTGGACATTATCGTATGCACTTGAGATGTCTAGGAATAAACCCATTAAAAATCCCTGGTTCTTGAATGATCGTTCAATATCTGAGGTGAAGATGGTTAGATTGTCTATGGTGCTGCGCCCTTTCCGAAATCCGAATTGAGATGTGGGGAGTTGATTGGAATGGTCTAACCACCATTCTATACGGTTTCTCCAAAGTCGTTCGGCGGTTTTGAAGACGCATGATAACAGGGCAATTGGACGGTATGATGTTGGAAGTTTAGGGTCTTTTCCAGGTTTTAAAATTGGAACTATTATTTGCGTTGACCATGCTTCCGGTAGCTTATTTGATGACCATAATTTTTGGATCAGTTGTATGAAATGTATTTTTGATTTTGGGGAGAGTTGTCGAATCATAGCGTAATGTATATGGTCGTATCCGGGAGCGTAGTCGCTAGATGCAGTGAGTGCTTTATCTAGTATCGCTAGAGAGAAGGGTCTTTCAAATCCTTTGTATGTGTTGTCTTGTTCTTCTGAATTAATGATTGTCTCGAAGGGAGGGAGGGAGACAATTGGCTGCGCTAATATCGCATCGAGTTCCTCTGCTTTACAAGTGATTGTTGCAGTGGGAGATGGTTTTTTTCTTCATTCTCCGTATCCTTGTCCATATTTCGTTCAGTGGTGTGTCCTTCCAGATTCTGGTGCAGTAAGTTTTCGAGCTGTTTATTTCTGTTGTTTGAGGATTCGTTTGACCTGTGCCATTAATCTTTTATATTCCTAGTAAGACTCCCAGGTGTGTTGTTGTTTGTACTTTTTAACTGCTAGTTTTCTTTTAGCTATCATTTTGGAGCATTCCGGAGTCCACCACAGGCAGGCGATTGAAGACTTTCTAGTATATATGCGACGTTCCGGGATAGTTAAAGTTGCGGCGTAGATAATTTAGGAAATGAAGGAGTCATAATTTTCAATTGGTGAAGCGTTTTGTGTGCAGGTGTGAAGTTGATCATCTATGATTTGCGTTGGCTGTGCGAATATTCAATTTGCTGGTGCTGGTTGGATATATTAGCTTTTGTCTTATTGCAATAAGGCGTGAGATGGTGATTGGTCTTCGTATTCGCATCCCCACGTGGTGCTGTGGGCATTGAAGTCTCCACAGAGCATGTATGGAAGTTCAAGCTGTTTGAAAAGATTATGCCATTCATGTGGCGCTATTTTGCTTCTTGGTGGTCGGTATAGTGAGATTATTGTGAGTTTATACTCTGGGAGCGCCACCTGCACTGCAACAGCTTCTAGGTGCGGTACGTTGGTTAGGTCTAGGTCTAACGCTCTGAAGTCTAGGGTGGTTTTAATTAGGAGGGCCACTCCGCCATAGCCGTCTGTGATCTGTTTGGATGACCGAATAGCCTTGAAAGTATACCGGTTTGCTGAGCCAGGTTTCACTGAGTGCGGCTATAGATATTTGCTGGGTGGCTAGTTATTTTTGTCGGCTTTCTTTATTTGCCGAAACAGATCGGATGTTCCAATGAAGAATTTTAAATACCTCTATTTACTGGGAAGAAATTTGCTATTAATTGGCGAATGGCCCCAGTGGAAAGTGTTTGGCCAGCCGAGTTGAGTTCTTCTGTTATAATGTGTACTATTAGCTGGAGGAGAAGGTCGATTAAGGTGTCATGGCTTGGGGTGGGGTGGGAGATACTTTGTAATTCTGAGGTGGATAGGGATTCTGGATCGGTGGAGTAATCTGTTTTTGAGTTAGAATATTTGCTATTTGTTGGTGTGTGTAGGTCGGGGGGGGGGGGGGCAGGCGGTAGATATTGTATGGCCGCCGTAGGAGTGGTCGATATTCTGACGGCCGTAGGTTGCTTAGGTTGGGGGGGGGGGTGAAGGTGGCTTTGGAGGGTGGGTGTGCAGTGGGGTGAGGTTTTTGGATAGGTATGAGGGAGCCTGACTACGTCGATCAGCTGCTTGTATTGAAAGATTTCTATTTTGTGGTGGGGTGGGTGGCCATGTGGTCTTCTCAGTAAGGGGCGGGAATTCCTCCTCACTCTGTAGTGTTGGGTTGGATATAACTTTCTGTGCGTAGTTGTGGATTGTTGGGGCGATGGTTGTCTGCGTTCCCAAGGCGTTGTAGGCTTCGTTGTATTTACTTGTTTTTGGTGCTGGAACGCTGGACAGAGTTTGTCCGAAGCGAAGTGTGGTCCTTGACAATTAACGCATCTAGGTGCAATATTATCATCCGCATCTGTTGCATCTTACGGAGCTGCGGCAGTTCTGAAAGCGGTGTCCGGATCGCCAACATTTTTTAAATATAATTGTTTGAGATATATAAGGCTCCACTGGACAGCGCGTTCCTAGAATGTACACGTATTGGGGTAAACATTGGGCTCTAATGGAAAGTTGACAGACGGGGATGGGGTGACGTTCGCTATCTTCCTGGTTGTTGGGTTTCCTGGTAAAGCGCTTGACTGATACTACTGGGTAATCAGACTCTACTTCTTCCATAATTTCCCTTTCGTTGAGTGTGATGTCTACGTTTCTAATAATTCCGATCTTGTGGACAGGAAAATTAGGGATATACTCCTCGAGGTTCTTGGTTGTCAGTACTGGTAATTGCACTAATACGTTGACTGCTGCGGCGGTTTTCGTTTCTATTCGTATTCTATTGCGTCCTAGTGTGCTAATATTTATTATGTCATGTTTAATCTGAGGATTATGTTAGAAATTTTTTTTTACCATGGCCATTGGATGCAGCATGCCGACATTTTTATCTATACTTTCAATAAACACATAAAACGGACCTACATCTGCTCCATTGTATCTATTATTTTTGCTTGGCTGTTTCTGGGTTTCTGTTTGTAGCGGCCTGTTATTAGGTTGGTTAAGTTGTCTGCTTTCGAGGGTACAATTTTGATTTAGTGCAGTTTCTTTTGTCCGAACATTGCTTACCATTTCGGAGTATTTATCGAAACTTGTACTGTACGTTGGGGCGTTCGTGCTGCGGCGGTACCTGGTACGATGTGATGCTTCCGAAGGTTCTGTTGGTCTGGTGGGTCGTTTACGGCTGCCGTTGTATATTCCATCCTCTCGTTCCCATCGGGGAGGAGGGCTCGCTTCTTTTGCTCTTGTGTCGTATCTGGTGTTGTGGCTGAGAACATCAGGTATTCATCTTGGTTGTAGCAGTTGGTTAGAGCCATGTCCGGGACTAAATCCATTTGTACTTCTTCTTCTTGCGTTGCTTTTTCTTACACTGATCACTATTATCACTTCACTGTAGGTATTACGCCATGTTACACATCGCCGTACTCGACGGTACGTGGATAGCGCTGTATGTTACAATTTCGCTAGAGGTAGAGGAAGTTGTTTCCTCGGCTGCTCGAGTGGAACTGGGGCTACGATAATGTTTGCTCTCACCTAAGCTCATGTTTTTTTTTTTTTTTTTTTTTTAATTTATTTATATGGCTTTTGGTCTGACGACCATACAGCCAGATCACAATTTTTGTATTACAATATTATTTGGCATAATAGTTCTATACAATGTTTGTATTACAAAATTATTTTGACATATCAGCTCTATACAATATTATTTTGTCATGATAGTTCTATACAATTTTTATTAGTAACAATAGTTCAGAGTTGATATAACTATTGATGATTGTGTTACGTTATTAATATACAATTCTGTAATAATTCTGATAGTGAGGTGGTATAATAACTCTATTTTGGATATATTGCCTGGGTTATATCGTAATATTTGCGTCCCTTAAGAAGTGAGCTATAGCTTGATACACGTCCTGTTGTTCAGTTCTCATAAGGGAGATGATTGATGTAGGCAGTGAATATTTATTTTGGCCAGTCTATTATATAGATTATTTTGTGGAATTCGGTAAAGGGTGCATGTCAATATTATATGATTTAGGTCTGCTATTTCTTCGTTGTCAACAGGGCAGAATGGGGAGTTTGCTGCGCCAATTCTATGGAGGTGTTTGGGATAACATCCGTGTCCCAATCTTATGCGAATGATAGATGTTTTGTATTTTCTTGCGAGTTTTGATTCTTCGAACCATGCTTTGTGTGGAATGTGGGGTTGGATCGATGCGTAGTGTTTCCCTTTGTATACTTGTGATGAAGTCCATGCGTTTGCCCATTTTGTAAGGGCCTCTCTATTTATAGTTCTAATGAAATCAGTGTGGGGGAGTTGTGTGTATTGTTGCTGTCCTTCCAGAGTGCTTTCTTTTGCTAGTTTGTCGACCGTCTCGTTGTATTGGATGGACGCATGGCCCTTGATCCATAATAAATGGATTTCTTTCCCTTCTGCGGAGGCTATATACATCATTTGTAATATATCATATAAAATCTTATTCGTTTCATTTTGTCTTTTAATATTCTCCAACCTTTGTACTACACTTTTCGAATCCGTCAATATAAGTATTTTATTATATCGGTTGTATCCGTATTGAATGGCCTGTCTAATGGCCATAGCCTCTGCCGTGTAAACCGAGGTCTCTGTTGGCAAGCGTATTTTCTGGTGTTCTTTCGTGAGTGGACAGTAGTAGGCGAATCCGACTCCATTTGCTGTTCTTGATCCATCGGTATATATTTGTGTAAAGTCGGTCCAAGTTGAAGATAGAAATCTCTCTGTCATGTTATTTGTCCTGTTGCTTCTAATAATCCATTCTGGGAGGTAGTAGACATTTGGTTTAAATCTTGATGATATCGTATTGTTTTGTGAAACAGGGAAGAGTCCTTTCTTGGATCACTAATGGTATTTTGTGTTTTATTTGGTTGAAGCTAGTGGCCAATAACGGCGTGGAGCGGCGAGGGATGTTTCCCTTCCTTTCCATTATTGTTGCAAGTCCCTTTGCCTTCTGAGACACCGGATGGTTGGTGATTGAAGCGCGTCTCATTAGGTAGATATTTGATAAGAGTTGTCGCCTCGTTTCTAGAGGCATTTTCTCTGGCTTCAACTAATAGCGCATTTGATGCTGTAGATTTCATTGCTCCAATACATATTCTAATAGCTCGATGTTGTGCTATGTCCAATTTACGGAGGTTATACTTGGGGGCATTCCCGTAACAGATGCTTCCATAATCGAATATGGGACGGATTAGTGCTCTGTATATATTAAGCACTATAGCCGGATCTGCACCCCACCAGGTGCGCTGTTACGGATCTTAATATGTTCAAGAGGTGTTCCGTTTTGGTTATAATATGGTTGATGTGTCCCGTCCATGTTAGTTTACTATCCATTATTAAGCCTAAGTGTCTGGCAGATGTGCACACCGGGAAGGAGTAAGGTCCCAGATGAAGCTCAGTCTCTCGATATATAGTTCGTTTCCTAGAAAATATCACTGCTGAAGATTTCGCTGTTGAAATGGTTAGTCCTAGATGTTGTGCCCAATCATATAATCTCCCCGCAGCTTCTTTTAACCTCCAGAGAATTATTCCTAGGGATGTGGACATCGTGTATATACATATGTCATCTGCAAATTTTAATACTTTTATTGTGGGACTGAATATTTTTTCTATTGCCCCTATGTAAATAGTGAATAGTAAGGGGCTAAGGATTGCTCCTTGTGGGATTCCTGTTGAGACTATGAACTGGTCCATGTAGAGAATTATTTTGTTGCCGTATATATATAGTTCTACTATAGAGAAGATTATATATTCCACAGGACAAATACCTCAGGAAGATGTAGTGCCTTGAGCTTTTCTATTAGTATCGGAATTTGAACATTGTCATAGGCTCCTGTAATGTCTAGGAAAACAGCTGTAAGAAAACCTTTGTTGATAAAAGTTCGTTCTATGTCTAATGTGAGCGTACTGAGACAGTCATATGTACTTCTTCCTTTCCTAAATCCATATTGAGTTTTTGGCAGTAAATTGTGATATTCAAGCCACCATTCTAACCTCCTTTTTACGATTCGTTCGAACGTTTTGCCTATGCAGGAGGACAGGGCTATTGGGCGAAAGGAGTTGGCATTTGTACTGTCTTTACCTGGTTTTGGTACCGGTATAATTATCTGTGTTGTCCAATCACTTGGAAATTCACTTTTTAACCATACAGGTACATTAGTAAAGATCTGTACGATAGCTACCTTGGCTGCAGTGAGGGAGGTGGTGGAGCATGAGGTAATGAATGTTGTCTATTCCTGGTGTTGTATTTGAGGTTGATTTCAGGGCCATTTCCAGTTCGTTTAGTTTAAATTCCTCTGATAGGATATTTTGTCGGTTATTTTCCGTGTGTTGGTTTGTTAGTTTTAGAGGCTCTGTAGGCACATATGGCGGGGCTACCTTGTTTTCGAATTCTTCGCTACAGTTCATTGGCGCTTTTATTCCCACTGGTTTCTTCTTTAACCGATTTATCATGTTCCATATTAAAGATGTTGGCGTGGTCCTATTTAAACTATTACAGAATTCTTTCCAACAGGTTTTTTTCTTTGATTTAAGGAATCTTTTTGTTTTCGCATCTATTTTTTTGTAATTTATATAGTTTTCCCAAGTGGGTTCTCGTTTATATACTGTCAGAGCTAGTTTCCTTTTGGCTATCTTTCTAGAACATTCCTCGTTCCACCAAGGGGAGGGTAGTCCTTTTGCGTTTGGTGTTGTTTTGTAGGTGGGGATCGAGCATTTTGCCGCCTCGTTTATAACATTTAGCAGTAGCTGGTACTGACTTTTGGTTGTGTTTGCTGAGTACACTCGTCCTATATTTTCTTCAATGTGTTTCCTGTATTTTATCCAATTTGCTTTTCTTATGTTCCATTTGTTGATCGGTTGAAAGATCTGTGGGAAATTCAGCTGTTTTGTTGATATTAGGATAGGGTGGTGGTCCGATCCCCAGGTCTGTCTTAGATTTTCCCACTGAAATTCGGTGGCGATAGATGCGGAGCACATGGATAGATCAATAGCCGATTTCCTTTGGCCGGGTTTTGAAATAAGAGTAGGAGATCCGTCATTGAGTACAAATAGGTTGAATTCATCTATGAACTCTATCATCGCTTCCCCACATGCATCGTTCAGCTCGCATCCCCATAGCGTGTGATGGGCGTTAAAGTCTCCACAGATTAAGTAGGGATCCTCTATTTGGTGGAGGAGTGTTCGCCATTCATCTATTCTGATTGTTGTTTTGGGAGGACAGTATATTGAGACTAAGGTTAAATTCATATTTTGGCTGTGTACTTTGGCTGCTATAGCCTGAAAAGATTTGATGTTTGTATGATCGATGTATACAGCTGTGAAAGGTATAGATGTTTTTATTAATATTGCCACTCCACCTTTTCCATCTTCCCTGTCTTTTCGTAATATATGGAATCCTTTAAATGAGATATTAGTGTCCGGTTTCAGCCAAGTTTCTGCAATAGTAGCTATCGTTATGTTGTTTACGTCTAGTTCTCTTTGTAAAGATTCCCTATTCGCTCTTATTGATCTGGCATTCCACTGTAAGCACTTAATTTTGGCCTGTCTTGTTGGAGGATATTGGTTACCATTCCTAGTATCGCTGTAGGGTTTAAGAGATCTTCTGATTGAGATTTTGCTTCTTTGATTAGAATCATGATTAAGTTGACTATTTTTTCTATTAAAATGCAATTTAGCGATTGTGGACTCTTAGTGGGATCGTTAGATTGTTTTAATTTAGCAGATTGCGTATGCAGGTCTGTTTGTGTGTCCTCCCTGGGCGTATTGGGTACTTGTGGAATTTCCGTATAGCTGCCTGTTGCTGCAGGGTGGATCAAGCTTGTATTGATGGGAGCCATAGGTCCATTGTATGTGTATAGTAGTTGTCTTGTATTGAAGGATGGGTTATCTGTAGTATATTTAGCGTTCTTATAATTTTTAGGTCCTTTTGTCCAGATGTATCTGTTTGGGGGATTGACTCTGTATTGCTGAGGGGTGGTTTTTGTGTCGTACTGATTAATGTCTGTGTTTTCTAACTGCGGGTGCGAGGATCTGGGTGGTTCGGCCACGACTTTTGCGTAGCTGTGTGGCATCTGGAGTGTTGAGTTGTAGTGAAATGGTTGAACTCTACTAGATTTTTCAGATCGTCTCCTAAGATGTTCGGGGCAGTTTTTGTCCGTTGCTAGGTGATTTCCTCCACAGAATAAACAACATGCGTTTTCCTGGGAGGGGCAGTGGGTTAGATCATGTGGTCCCGCGCATTTACTATATCTTTGCTGACCTCTACATTGTGCTCTGACATGGTTAAATCTTAAACACTGAAAGCATTGTATTAAGGGGGGAATATATGGTTCTACTTTACAACGCATGCCAAACAGATATACTGCTTCTGGGAGGACCTGGGATCTGAATGATAGTTGGCATACGGGAAGATTTCTTGCGTTTACCTCTCCATTTGGAGAATGTTTTTTTATAAATCTTCTAACGCTAGTCACTTTGTATTGGGATTGTATGTTTTCCAAGATTTCTTCTATGCTTAATTTAATGTCCACATTTCTAATAACTCCCTGCTTTGAAGTCAAGTACATTGGGATAGATGCTTTTAGACCTATTTCTTGGAGGGACCCTAGGGATGCTAGTTGGTTAGCTGATTCGCCAGATCTACATTCTACTTTAACTTTGTTTCTGCCCGCGTGAGAAATGTTGATAATGTTTTGTTTGAGGCTGGTGATGCTTATTAAAAAGGAATTTACCTAGGGCCATGGGGTGCCAATTTCCAACATTTTTGTCAACACTTTCTATTATTACTATAAACGGGCCTCTGTCAGTTTCACTGAATCTATTATTTGCAAAGGTCCCGGCCTTATCCTGCGCACTAGTAACACTGCTGCCTGCGGGCGCTTGGTCGGTGAGTGGCGCTAGCTGCTCACCTGTAGTTGTGAATGTGTTGATTAACTTGGCGCTGGTGTCTGCTGGTGACGTGTTGCAGGGAGCTGTTGAGTAAGCTGTTGTAGCGCCATCTGACGATAGTCTTGCCATCTTTTCCGCTGATCGCGTCAGTCTTCTTACCTCCTCTTCTTCTGGTACTTGGCGTTTGGTCGTCTTGAAGCTGATGGATTGGCTGCCACGCATCGGATCGTCTAATACAGGAACGCGCGGAGTCGGCATGGTGACGGATGGGCTATCTTCTTCTGATGGTCGATTGGGAATCACAGCCGTTGACATTGCGATACTGGTTGCAATGTGATTATAATTTGAGGTCATAATTGTAGGTTTGTCTCCTCTCCGAGCTAAGAGGTGAACAGCTACATCTGGGGAGGCGTGCCGTTCTTGTGTCTGGTCATCTCCCGGTCCAGTTTCCATCTCCAAGGGCTGTTGCTGTTGATGATGTTGCTGCTGATGATGTTGCTGCTGCTGATGCTGTTGATGTTGTTCTATTATCTGATATTGTTGCTGTAAGGTATGCTGTTGCAGTTGCTGTTGTTGTTGTTGTTGTTCATGTTCTGGTTGCTGTTGAGGATGTTGGGAGTATTGATATCTTAATTGCTCCTCTTCTGCTTCGTAAGGGATGATTATCTGCTCACTTGCTGTGGATACTGCCTGAGGGTTTAACCTTTCTACCGTGATGTAGTTCCCTGATGGTGAGGCTGGGATTTCACTGCTGGTGTAGCACGTTTCTAGTGCCATCTTAATCGTCTGACCCGTATCCGGCGGGTCGGCCATAATTTGCTGGTACCACTAGTTTCACTAATTAATTCTAATTGTTCACAAAAGACAATAAGCTGAAATATTGCGAAAAGTAATCGCTTTCGCGGCCTCGCGAACTTCCGGACGCGTAGAGCGCGCACACGATACAACAGGAACTAAATCGACAATAACACGTTCACGAGCTCTATGAGGAAGTTGTCGCCTCGGTGTCTAGCTCCGAACTGAAGCTCATGTTAAATAGCGAGAAGTCGCTGAACTGGTTCGCGTTACGTGTTACGTTGTCTATATATGTATAAGTGTGAATATATGTGTTCCATGACATTCCTAAACTGTATAAAAATGTTAAATCTTAAATTGCTGTAATATCACTGAAAACCAGGTGACGATGTCAGACGGTATATCCGGAGTAGCCGTTATACACTGAAACAGGCACTAGGATTTTAGTTCCTTTTTGTGTATTAGTTGCTTTTTGTTTGTTTATATTCTTTCTATTTGTTTACGAGGATAACTTGGACAATGTTTCTAATTGCCTTACTTTTTACTTATGGCTTTACGCCTCGTCGACGTCGAGATCATTAGAGGTGGCAAAGCATTGGGGACAAGGTACGAGAAGGAATTCGGCCATGGCCTTTTGAAGGAAGCATCCCGGCAATTGTCTGGAGAGATTTGGGGAAACAATGGAAACCCAAATCTGGATATACGAACGAGGATTCGAACCGGCGTCCTCCCGAATGCCAGGCCAGAGCGTTACCGCTCACCCAGCACGCTCAGTTCCTGTTTCCTGTATAAATGATAATATAGTTCGTATACTGCGAAGAAAGACCAAAGACAGAAAATATATTTAAAAAATGTACACAGAAAATAATAGACAGGATCATACATAGAAGTTTCACCTCTTGTGTATGTGCACGCTGAAGCACGCACACATATTTTTTATTTAGCATGTTATTTTGTTTATTTAATTATACTAGAAATACATACACTACTGATTTTGGTTCTCTATTTAGCTATACGACTATTTCAGCCTCCTAATCTAAGGGAAATCCATTTGGATCTAAATTCTACCACATTTGGACATAGAACATTTAGTGACATTTACAAACCTCATTAAATCTATAGACTACTATTATAAAACTGTAAGCGAGTTGCGTCTGTCAGAGGTTTTGAGGAGGCATCACGAAAAAGCTATTGTACCGATTTGGATGAGGTCATCACATTATGAATTCGTATCATCCAGTTTAAAATCTGATGTATATGTTATGACTACGTGAACAGGGAAAAGGCAGCAAATGCTAATTCGTTCGTACTGAAAATACTCGTAGATAGGCGCCACAGAAAGATGAACTATCCTTTGTGAGATACCCACCGAAGATCACGCTGCAAAATACGTAAATACTCCCCACCCTTTTGTTTTTGTCAATACTATTTTTTTAACTTATTTATTATTTCAGCTACCCGAAATATAATACATTAGAATACACGAATAATATTAATGATACCACTACATCAAAGATTAGCACCGTGATGAGTTTAACTAAATTGTGGTATTTAATTTAAACGTTCATGCTTTGCTACTATATATAAAAAAAAGGAAATGTATTACTACGTACACCAAAGTCCGCGTTAGAGAAGCAGCGAGGAGATTATAGTACAGACATAAAGAGCAGATTTATTTAGATTTATAAGCAGTTACAAATTTTTGCTTCACAGTTAGTACATAGTTAAATTCTCCTTTTTTTCACCATAGGGAATTAAGAAGTTTAGATACAGATTGGATTTCAAGATACAAATTTAATATGAATAATAGTAATAATAAATATGAAGTAAGTTAAAGCTAGTAAAATCAACACTTCCGCAGTGACGGAAACCTCATGGGATCAATAAAAAGAAGGTTATTTGGCATTTTGTTCACCTTAACTTACTTTGTCTTGGGGAGGACGATATGTTTAGAGCCACTGTAGTACTACTGGCCTCCTATCTATAATGTAAACTGTGCCCTTCAAACAGTGTTTCAGATTATGTAGGAAGGACGTTGCCGATTTCATGAGGTAAGCTTTGAATGGTTGGGAGACTAGTTTCTCTGTGGAGCTGTATTTTACGTACCTACTAACCTTGCTGCTTTTAGAATCTTTCAAAGGAGTTTGTAGCTTTAGTAGTGTGGAAGGAGCAGCAGAACACCGAGGCTTACGAGGTGGCCCGACGGTCAAGTGATATAAACACTAACACGGAACTATGTTCCACAATTATGTTCCATTCTCGGAATGCGTCCCTCTGAAAGTTTGCATACACTCATTGATAGGTTTTATTCAGTGCTCGAAAGAGAAGCACTCTTTTTAATTCTCACACATTACTAGTACGGAATAATTTTCATTATTTTCACAGTCAAATGACTTCTCCAGCCACCACGCTGGAATCTTCACGGAAGATTGATGCTCGTTCATTGCATAATTCACCATTCAGTCAACCGACCAGCCACATCTCAGAACGACAAAAAGTCAATCAATCGAGGCAAGAATTTAGTCACTGTCAGTAACTATGGAACAGGAAGTCAGAGTTGTTGGTTTCGTTGTAATGTCTTGCTTCTTCTCGACCAGACAGGTAATTTTGGTTTTACAGTTAGTGGTGCACCTAGATATTTCTGATAAAACTGACCGCCAATAACAACAGATTTCATGTATGATGATTTTCTCGGATGGTTCGATAAAGCATAAATAATCGCCTTTCAGCAAACATTGTTCATCACGCTTTCTCTCTACTGAACAAAACCACAGAAACACTACTCTTGATAATATCTCCGTGGAATGAATGTTTCCTATCACCGCTAGTATTAGTTACTTCTTTGCATACCGTTTCTGTCAAATTTTTGCACGTAAGTTTCCCATCACAGTAAAAATAGTAGAACAAAAAGGAAAAAAGTTAGCTACAGAAGGGTACAAGGTATTTTTTTTTATCTTTTGAATAATAACTATGTTTTTTGTTCGAAAACAGGGAATTTCCTCGGTAAGGCATTAAGTCTTTTTTCTTTTCCTTTTACTTATGGTTCTACGTCTCGTCGACGTCGAGGTCATTAGAGGCAGGGATGGGACTGGGGATAAGGAACGGAATGGAATTTGGCCATGGCCTTTTCAAAGGTTACACCCTGGCATTCGCCTGGAGTGAAGTGGGGAAACCATGGAAAACCAAAATCTGAATACCCGAACGGGGATTCGAACCGGCATCCTCCCGAATACGAGGCCAGAACGTTAACCGCTCACTTGCCACGCTCGGTGGATTACGTCAGCATGGAATGAATTCAGTGACTGTAAGACTCCAGACGATACATGTTGTGCTGTTACGTGAATGATAATAACCATTGAACCACTAAGACAGTAAATAATAAAATTATTTGACTGTTAAGCCTTGCATACGCTAGGACACTCCCTGGTACATTGTGTCGGGACGTTTGGAATGCCACACTAGTCAGTCCTTGTAGAAATTTTCCCGTGGAGGCTTGATTATTACAGCGTACATACTAATATCAACTAGCGAAACGTTAAAGAAAGAGAAGGTGGCGGATGCGACCGAGCGTGGCGGTGTAACGGCTAGCGTTCAGGCCTCGAATTCGGGAGGACGGCGGTTCGAATCCCCGTCCGGGCATCTAGATTTGGGTTTTCCATGGTTTCCCCAAATCATGCGGAGCTATGTAATGCAACGAGAAAGGAGAGTTATTATTATTTATTTTATTATCATTATTACGCGATTAACTAAAAGTGGGTGGCAGAGGGTGCTTTGCATTAATCCTAATGTGTAACTATTTGTTTATAGAAAGGGATATACGAGATATGGCAGGAGGCGCCCATGGGTTATTTTTAGGAACCATCCCGGCATTCGCCCGGAGCGATCTGGGAGAACCATGGAAAACCCAGATCAGGATGGCAGAAGTGATTTATTCAGAACTACTCCTATCGGATTTTGAGTTAACTCACACATTAAATCCTTCCTATTCCATTCCATAATCGCTCGTGGAAAAAATGAGTATAGAAATAAATCTGTTCTGGCCATGATTTCTCATATCTTATTTTCGCGGTCATTCCTAGATATGAATGTTGCTGGTAGTAATGTTTGTTTGCTGTCATTCCGAACCAAGTCAGTCGTGAATTTTTCTATTAGATTCTGTCGATAGCAACGCCTTCGGTGTTCCAGGTCTTCCAAACTTAACTACTTCAGCATCACACTTACGCTTTTCCTCTCCAACTATACATCCCTGTCACGAACGGGGCTGTTCATCTTTGGACCTTCTGAAAAGCTTCCATTAGCCCCTTTTGATAGGGAACCCATACAGAACAACAATACTCTAAGTGAGGACGCACTAGTGAATTAAATGCAATCGATTTAACTTCCAGTGTGCACTGTTTTAAATTACGACCTAGAAATCGGAGCATACGATTTACTTCCCCAATTACCTTCTCGATATGCTCATTCCACTACAAGTTATTACGAATTGTTACCCCTAGGTATTTAGCAGAATCAACCGTTCTAGGGACAGTGCCATTAATTGTATAATCACAGCTAAATGGTTTCATATTTTTACTTGTACGCATTACTTGGCACTTTGTAGCGTTTAACTCAAACTGCCAGTCTTTACACCACGCAATTATTTTCGAAATATCGCCTTGTAATAATGCGCAGTCGTCCTGGGTTTTGATTTCACGATAAATAATAGCGTCATTGGCAAATAATCTTTTCATCCCCCTTATTATGTCGCATAGATCATTAATGTATATGAGAAACAACAGAGGCCCTATCACGCTTCCCTGGAGTACCCCAGACCTCACCTCGGTAAGTGATGAACGCTCACCGTCGAGAACTACACACTGTGTTCTGCCCTTCAGGAAGTCTGCAACCCAGTTGCATATTTGTAGATATGCCGTAACCACGAAGTTTCCTAAGTAATCTAGTGGGAGGCTTTTATAAAATCTAATAGAACTAAATCAACCTGGGATTGCTCATCTATAATACGGCACAAGTCGTGAATTAGAAGTGCAAGTTGTATTTTCCAACATCGGTCTTTTCTGAAGCCATCTTGATTTGAGTTTAAAAGCTCACCTTCATCCAAGAACCGCATGACATTTGAATAGATGTGTTGTAAAATCCTACAAAATATTGATGTTAACGTGATCGGCCCATAATTTTGAGGATCATTAACATTCCCATTTTTAAATCCTGGACTTACGTAAGCGGTCTTTCATTCGGCTGGTATTTTTCCTTGACCCAAGGAGACGGTATATAATTTCGTCAAATACGGCGCAATTTCCTTTCCGTACCTAGAGTAGAATCTTGTAGGAATACCATCTGGTCCGTGAGCCTTATTGTTTTTTACATTCATAATTGCAATGCAGCTAATGCTCCGATTGCAATTTCCCTAGTCATCTAATTACCCCTTTTCATATTATTTGTTAAAAATGTTCTTTAATAATTGGAGTTGTAAATTCCTTCTCCATTTACTTTATGAATTTACAAATTTTAATATTAAATTCATTAAACGTTTTGATAAGTTATTCATCACTTCACTAGGTAATTTGTTTGTTTCACTGGCACCCTTACCAACAAAAGAAAATTTACCATCTCCCTTATGCATGAATTCCATCGCCATCTTGTGGTCTTTGTCGCCTTTCACCTTCAATGCAATATTCCTAATTCTTTGATCAATATCTCTCCAAGCCGCGTCACCAACATATGCCTTATACATTCCCAGAACTCTCTTCACCCTCCTCCTTTCCTCCAATGATTACCAATCCCGCTCCTTTATCATTCTAGTTACTGACTGTGTCCTACGATAATATTCGCAAACAAATCTAGCTGCTCTTCTTTGCAGACCCTCCATCTACTGTATTTGATAACCAAAATGTGGGTCCAAAACTACACCACCATATTCAACCAATCGTCTGACACATGTTTGTTACACAATTCTCTAACTTCTCTGGTACATCGTCTCATCATCCTTTTCCGTAAATGAAGGATTCTGTAACCTTTTCCTACCACCTGTCAAATGTGCTCTGCCCAGTTGAGTTTGTTATCAAACGTAATTTCAAGATATTTAAGCTTCAAGAAACTATTTAAAAAAATCCTATTGATTTAAGTTTACGGTTTTTAAAACCATTTTATGGCTCACTCTGTCAAATGCCTTAGAGAGATCTAGTGCCACACTATCAACTTTGTCTCCTCCAATTCATCCGAAATATCTTGCTCATAGCCCATGATCTGAGATTCAAATGAATAATATCGTTGATTAAAGCCATGTTGTCCATCTGCAAACCAGTTTCTTTCCTAACATACGTTTCTGATATAGTTGCATATCAATCTCTACATCATTTTGCCTATCACTGATGTAAAACTAATTGGCCTGTAATTTTCAACCCTATTTGTAACCTCTCCTTTACGAACAGGTACTACTATCGCTCTTTTCCAATCCTCTTTTAAGCAGCAAGACTCCAAACTCATTTTAAATAAAATTTCAAGGTAATGTACGATATCGTATAGCACAATCTTTAATAAACCTGTAGTAATATTACCTATACCAGATCCTTTTTTTTTTTAGCTTTCTGAGTTCCTTCATAATTTCTTGACAATTTATTTCAAATTTTGTAGTTTCCTCATTTATACTTTTAGGGAGACTCTCGTTTGATTCATTCCCTCCCATTACAGAATGATAATCCCTAGTTTTCTCACTAAACCATCACTCAGCAATATTGAAATCCACAGTGACATCAACTCCATTCTTGCCTCCAACAGGCTGAATACAGTTCCTTCCCCTCAGTTTTCTAATATAGCCATAGAAAATTCTAGAATCATCGTTGAGTGGTTCTCCAGCACCAATAATATTCTTTTAAGACCATCCTTTGTTTAATATTCTAAATTACCTTCGAATGTCTGACGGATCATTAGGAAAATTTGCTCGATTCTCAACATTTGCATTTTAAACTTTATTACAAATGATTTGACTTTGAATATTACGGAACGCTGTTGGCCCTCATATCAGACTTCCAATTACATTGAAACATATGTCGTCTGGAGAATACTATACTTTCTTCTCGTACAATTTTATTTGTAAATACAACTGATCGGTAGACTAGTACCAGAAGTTTGTAAGTAACAGCTAAATGCGTTGAACATTTTTGTAAAAGTAAGTGAATAGAAATACTTTTAATTATTATCAATAAAAGTGTTTATTTATTTAACATGAATTTGAATTTAGGAATATAAGAATGGTGGTTAAAATTTAAATTTATTGAGTGTTCGACGATTCCAGTTTGATATTATTTGTTCAAAGTGTTCATCTAAATGCTCCGAACTAATATTACTAAATGCAGTACCATATCTCTGGTTGATATCGCGCTGCACAGAACTAGAGCCCCATACGTCAATAAATCTAAACTTTGTTACTATAATACTTTACCACAAGTACAGAATGTTCGTCTTTCACTGGACGTAACTCTGGTCCTACATACTGTCCGTAAATATGAAATTCATCCTGGACCATCACGCAGCTTTTAACAAGAATCATATATCGTAAACTTCCTCCAAACTACCTCGTGAATAATAAGCTCGATATGTCTCTTGTCTCTTTTTTGTAAGGTTTTATTCTCTCTTCACAAATACCTTCCTCGTGGTTTCTAGCTCTTTCTCATCCTGAAAAATTTACCAAAGGAAATGGGTTTTTAATAACTGCGAAACTCAATAGCTGAACTTTACTCTGCTCTCAGTCGCGTTCTTAGAGAGGAGATTATTTTTGGTGGTACTAGCTTGTGCACAGTATCATATTATCCCCGTTTACGCACATTTACCGAGCTTCCATAAAGGCAGAGTGCAGCGTAATAGCAGAACCCTTGTAGCTAATGATGTAATGCGTAAATTGTTTTTAACTTGGGACTTTGACATTTAATCACAATTGGTTACTTAAGTTTTTATAGCTAATAAGATTAATACTTTACTAACTCAACAGATGCGTGTAGGAAATGAATTATTCAAAGTCACAGTGACAATATATTCCATCATTAAATCACGCATTTCCATGTGCGTACAAACTTTAATATCTGTGGCGATCGCAGTTTAACAAGTTGTATAATATTTCTGAAACCTAACAATTTTTGATGATGCCATTATTTGCGTGTCCTGTGATGATTGTATTTTCAATGAAATACGCCTGAACACATGATACAGCTTAACTTCTCAAAACGTCTTGGCAGACTAATGCTTCACAAAGGAAAACGTTGGTTGCTGACTCAAATAAGCAATCCATCAATGCAGTGCTGGAAATGCGGTATGTTCTTTGATAGAAAGCTGATTTTTATTTTTTGTGTTTGTAATCAATATTGTGCCATTAATACCCGTTACCAGTTGTCATATTAGTAACACTGCTTATTTTTCCAAATTCGCAAAAATAGAGGAGAATATGCCGATTTTTTTATATCTTGACTTTCCATGTAAATCTGAAATTGGAACGCTACAGACCAGACTTTCGTCGTTTTTGGATTTACTCGACGTCGAGGTCATTGGAAGCCGGAAAGGACTGGAAGCAAGGATCGGAAAGGAATTCAGAAATGGCTTTTTAAAGGAACCAGTATTCGCGTGGAGTGATTTGGGGAAACCATGCTTAAAAATCCTACCCTCTGCCTATATAATTCTAACTAATACCAATCGTAATTCGTGATAAAAACTGACTATGTTTACAGTAAAATGACCGCAAGGTAAATGGCAGGAACATTTACAATAATAATTAGTTATGATTCCATTAGTTTTAATGAACTCATCATTCATTTATTAATCCACACATTTCAATGTTCATTAATAGTTATTCAGACACTTCTTATACACAGATTTTTTTTAACTGTTCTTAGCATCTGTAAATTATCTTAACGTAATCAGTTTCATTCCCATAATTACCTAAGGTGAGTGAGTTCACTTGTCCAGAGAGACGGAGACAGAAAAATGGACTTACTTATGTTTATGCAGAGGCACTTTTCGACACTGGCAGTACCGGCGTGAGTAAATGTCTATCTTGTAACGTGATATTGGATCGTTTTCTGTTAACTAAAGGGTCGAGCTGCTAACTCTAACTTTCTGATGTTGATCTCACAACCTTACGGAGAAATCTACAGGATTCCAAAGATAATATGCATTTTACTCCTCCTACAGGTTAATTTTTCGTTTCCTTGGGGTTGATTGATCTACGCGCCAACCAGGGTGCGGGAACTGAGGTGAATTACACCTTAGCGTTCCCTACTGGCTTTCAATGCAACTATTCAGCAGCCCACTGTAATTCATAACAAAATATTAATTATGGCCCACAAATGTGCTCAATCTCACTCCCGCTACAGCAAAATTAGATTTCTTTGTTAATTTCTTAGTAGCCAGATAACTCTAAATCTTACAGTTCCTAATTGCTCGCTTTTTTATTGCGTTCATTTATGTCCATAATTATACTCATTACGTCAGTCCTTTCATTTATCTCGTTGCACCACATAGGGAAAACCTCCAGAATGCAAGGCCAGAGCGATACCGCTCACCCACCTCGCTTGGCACTTTCGTCCTACAAGCAGCGATGATTCACTTCACATTTCTATTAATTATATTCAGCGAAACGCATTTCAAGCGTGAGACAAATCGTAATATTATGTCTACTGAACACGGGGCTGCAACGCTAATTAAGTGCTGATAGAACATGCAAACTAACTTTCGCTAACGAGGGTGCCCGGTATCCAAGGCAACGCGTAATGAGAAGGATGTGACAGCTCATTGTTATTGAGAAGACGCACAGAGGCAGACGAGAACGCGTAGCGTCGAAGATCCTTCGGGCGAGAGCTCAGTGGAACATAACGGTACTTCTCGGAGGAAACGACAGAGAGACTTTCTCAGACAAAAGTCGAGATACGTCACACGTATCAAACCCATTCAAATAAAATTGTGTTATGTTTTGATTCAGAAAACAGTTCAACAAAATAGTAGATACGTAGTTTCTGGTATTAAGAATTTCGAGGTAGCAGATAAAAACGTCATTTACAAATAGTGAACGTTTCTTTGACGTTTCCTCAGGGAGAGATTTGTCTAATTAGCTCTCTGACATGTCGTGACAGTGTATCCCGTTCAGCCAAGGAAGCATAGGTCGCCATGCTGACAGTTTAATGGGTCAGAACCGTTGCACGTTTCACCATTGTCAAGAATGTCCTATTAAGCAGAACAGGGTGGTTAGTTATAGTCAAAAGTTTTTCATTGTGACATCTTACTTAAAACGCGTTGAAGTAAAATCAGACTAACTGGCCCCGCGAGAATAGAGGATACAGTACTGGCCTCACAAACTGAAGGAAGCCGGTTCAAATCAGGCCTAGGTCACTGTCGATTTTAATTAACAAGGGTGTTCTCAGTTTGTTGTCCATTCTATGAAGTATAATGATACAAACACTGTAAAGATTTACTCAAAACCAAAATACCAAGACTACCAGCCTGTATGCAAATGCCAAACACCAATAATTGGTTTCTAGACAATTTAGCCATGCTCATTAAAACTTCGTTATACTGGACACGGTTATTTATTACGGATTCAGAATCAAACCGTCGGCCTGACGTACTTGTTTATAGAAAGAAGTGAGGGAATTGGGTTATAAAAACTTTGGTTAAACTATTGCTTGAATATGGTGGTGTAGTATGGGACCCACATTTTTGGTGTTAAATACAACAGTTGGGGGGGGGGGGGGGGAATGCAATGAAGGACTGCTAGACTTACTTTTCTCTGGAAATAACTGCAGAACACAATCAGTAATTGAAATGATAAAGGAGTTGAAATGGGATTGATTTGAAGACAGGGGGAGGATGAAGAAAGTCATGGGAGTGTGCAAGGCGTATACTGGTGATGAGTCGAGGAAAGATATTGGTGGGAGAATTAAGAGAGATGCGAGGAACGGTGAAGATGACCATGACAACTAGCTGGCACTCGAGCAAAAGGAGTGGTCACGGACTGAAATAAATTATTTAGGGAAATGATGTGTAGTTTACCAAATCGCTGAAAGAATTTAAAATTACAATTCGCGGAGGGAATAAGTAGGTGGGTACAAGAAAGGAGAAAAATCTGTTTTTAGTGAAATTGTCACTCGGGCGTGCGCTCCAACACAATTAATAAAAGTAAATTAAACTGTTTTTAGACTACTGTACACTTCACAAAGAATTTGACACGTATATCGTTATAGACTTACGTCATTTAAATTTATCATTTAAATAAAAAATAAGTCGCATAGAAACATGGTATAGAAATGATAGAACTATGCGCGATCTTACTTAATTGGCAGAAGCTCTGCTCTAAAAGTTATACTCAATGATTAATAAAAACGAAAGAAAATGACAAAAAGAAAAAAAAAAAACTATTTCTTTAATCTGTCGTTCAGATGGCTACAACCTGAGTCCATTACTGGAGATCTAAGATGACAGTGTCTCCGTTTTCTGAAAGACCATTCCCGTAATCCGTCTG
Source organism: Vandiemenella viatica (assembly GCA_031002005.1). NCBI lineage: Eukaryota > Metazoa > Arthropoda > Insecta > Orthoptera > Morabidae > Vandiemenella > Vandiemenella viatica. The sequence goes on along the minus strand of JARYHS010013631.1, from coordinate 3,833,484 downwards.
ACAATAAGCCCCAAGTGGTAGCGGCAACAGCACTCAGTATCCAGTGTCGCAGGCTGGAGGGCTGGCGAAAGAATTCAGGAGAGTTCTGAAACGCGTGTACACTAGGGTATAGACTTTGGTTTTGAAATTTCAGAAGGCGTATGTGCCTAATAACAAACACTGTATTTCAGTAAGAATACAGTCAATTCATGCGATGTTCATGACAATTCTGTAAGACCTTTTACAATCTCCTCACTCTATCATTAACTCGTGCATTTCAAATTTGTCACAGCTAAACTTAAAACCAGAAACGATAAAATCGAATGCTGGTGATAATAGGTGACAGGACAGTTCCAGCAAACAAATATTTTCCATCAACACATTTTTATGAATACCTTGTGCCTATCTAACAAATATATGAGAACAGCAGTGATTTTGATCTTGTGTTTCTAAATAAAATTCAAAGCGAATAAATACAAATACAAGATAAGTCAAATACAGTAAACTATTTATAGTGCCTACTACATTTACTTTTATAAATCACAGAGCTATTTATCTGTTATCATTACCCACTTTAAAGAAAAAATAAATACATTTATTACAATGCAATGTTGTTGCAGTCCATGTTTCCACAGTTGCTTAATTAATTTCTAGTTGAAACTATAACGCCGATGCAACTGTTCCTGTATAGTGAGTGTGTTGTGTCTGTGGTTGTTGATAGTGAGAATTTGCATATCTGTGTTTATACAGGAAAACTTATATATTCAAAAAGCAAAAAATGAAGGCAAACAGGTACTAAACGACCAAATAAACCTCACAAATAAAACGTTAATCAATATAATTTACAAAAACTTGACAGACAAATAAAATAAACACAAACTGTATAATAAAAAGTAAATAAATTTAAAAAAACCACACACATATACATCACACATAAACATAAAAACACACTAACAAGATCATCACGCATACACACACTTTTCAAAACTCATGCTATCGGCCCGAGACATGACATATACAAACAAAATGACAACAGCAGACAACCGAAGGACGCGACAAGACATAAACAAACCAGCTAACGCTAACAGACGACTGAACGATGATAACAAACAATATTGTAAATATCATACAGGCAAAACATGCGTTGTATATGAAAACGGAGATGCGCAGCTGCATACCATAGTAACAAATGTAAATAGTAACTAACTTTTACCTATAAAATATCTCATGCCCATAATTATGTAATAATAGGATAAGACTGTATATAAAAACTGTAACACAGATTCGTCGCTGATGATGCCTCGATGAGAGGTGAAACGCGTACGACGCAAAATAAATAAATGAAACAGTTGCATCGGCGTTATATTTTCAACTAGAAATTAACATTTATTACAGATTAAGCAGGTAATCATTTTGTAACACACCCTTCTTCAGAGTGACAATACTAACTGATTATTGCTTTGAAGGAATGAAGGTACTAAACAGAACACAAGAGTCATGGAATTCGCATTAAAAATTAACTCAAACTAAAAATTTGACAAAGTTTTCTACTTCACGTTGTCTTCATACTGGTTTTTCGCTCCTCACGTGAGTATGATGATCGGTGTACCTTTTTAGTCTCTACTATAGCGCTACTAAATAATGAATATAGTTTTTGTGGCTCAGAGCGCTGAAGGGCCGCACACTTGATCGGGGAGGTAAAACGGGACGGGCACGAGACCAGGCCTCCGCGAGCTACCACACTGACTGCGGTTTTTGGGTGGTTTTCCGCAGCCATCAAAGCGAAAGCCGCGATGAGGCATAATATACACTTCAGGAAGCACACATTTCATAAACAAAATCTAGACTTATCATATACATAGCTCAGTTGCACGCTTCACATACGTATGTCCACACTCCACTTCCCGATTAGAACGTAGTATTACATTGCAGTAGTTATAAAATGCTTGGCGTCAGCAACGGCATGCGGTGTAAAACCAGCAATACAGAGTAAAATTCAACAGCGGCAGCTGATCCCAAAATGTTTCGAAAAGTTGGTAACGAAGAAGAACAAGATAGTTTTTACGCATAATAGTATTAAAAAAAAAAAACATCCTGGTGCGTATATCTGTGTGTACACGCGCAAGAAGTAGATGTTCTATATATATTTCCTGTGTATTTTTTTCTGTGAAATTTTTGTTTCATTCACACGCAAGTAGTTGAACGATGCTATCTTTATTGCATTTGAATAGTAAAGAGGCACTTTGTCCGAGTTACTATCGTAAAAAAAAATTAAAATTACTGAAGCATACTTTGCTAGAGTATAGACTATTGCATCTATCCTTAGTGTGTATTTTGTGATTAGAGCTTTCATATTCGAGTAATTTTTGACAAATTTATTTGATAACACTTCTTATAATCAATTTTCGTTATTACTGAGCTTCTAAGACGGTTAAAAATGAAGTGTTGAACGCAGATTTCCGGCTCATAACTAAAAATAGCAGTTATAAATACTGTTGCATGTATCAGTGCGTAAAATACTCGTTAATCACTAGCTTCTATGTCTGTCCAAAATGACAGATTGAATACAGATTTCTTGCTTGTAATTTAAATAAATTATTTTTAACGGACTTCAAAAAAGGAGATTCTCACTTTTTTATATATACTGTATACAGTATATATATGTTCAACAATATTTTCGCCACTTAGGAATCAATTTCCATTAATATTATTATTGGATATAGAATGCTTTCAAAATAGTCTCATATAACTTTCATTGGGTTCCTATGAACTTTTTTTTTTTTTTTTTTTTTTTTTTTTTTTTTTTTTTTTTTTTTTTTTTTTTTTTTTTTTTTAAAAAATGGGTAAAACCAGTCCTTTGATTCTGGGATTGCGAAATTTTAGAATTCTAGTGGTTTCATAGTAACTATATATCAGACCTGAAATTAAGGGTCAACTTAACCGTATTTTGTTATGATCAGATCAAACTATTCCTTCATACCTCGGGCTGCGCCTTTGCCGCCATCGTCGCCATGCAACTCGCTCGTCTGTCTTTTCTGTCGGTTGTGGAATGTCGACCCGCGAATAAATGAAAACTATTTATTATATAGATAACGCATCTTCGTCATATCTGTGTAGGCTTTCTCATCGTTTGGAATACTTTTTTCTGACCTTTCATTACGTTGAATAAAACGTTTGTAAGTACCGTTTGTCATAGCCTATAAGCACGATGCTCATCATTGTTTTGAAATATTGGTTTTATTTTCATTCCATCTTTTTCCTTAAACGATCATCCCTTTTGTCATTAGTTTTATCTAATCGGCTTTGTCCTACTTGTAATGTGACCTCTCCGGAGGGTGCCTTATTTATTCATGAATTTCTTTTTAATTAACTCAGGTAAAACTTTATTAAAAATTTATTTCAATGACAAGGGGTTCATAAATTAGAAATATTTAAAACCATAACAGCACATGAAAAACTATACTTTCATAACCTGACAATTTATTCTTATATGCTGTACAATTCAAATATGTTTAATATAACTTCAGTACCAATTTAATAACAAACACAAACATCTCAATGACACCATCATGGTTATGCTGAATGTGAAACTAATAAGCAAAAGAAATAAATTAGAAAGAAAGCCACCACTTCGGCAAGCAATGCAACATTTTCAATTTACAAACAAAATTGATGTACTTAAGGAATAATAAAGGTACGGCGTTCATTTTACAAACAGAGTTATTTGAAACATAATGCTCCCACTAAACTCATGATAGTTTGTTAAATTGGGATTCTTTATCTGCGAGTTTCCTCGTCAGGGCCCATATGGGCGAGAGCTCATTTGAATTTTAGTGCAGAGTTCAAAGTATCTGCTGTCATTTACCTCATGAGGTCACACTGGTCATTGAATCGCACTATCTTCCAACCACCTAAGTTGAACTCGTGAAACACTCATAAAATGTACCTGGTCACTATTGCCAGCTGATCAGAGATGTGTTCCCAACGGCTGTCGATGGATCAGTCCCCACTGTGATCCTCCCCACTTGCCCTCACACGTCGGGAAACCTTAATCTCCCAGCAGCGAAAGTCAGTTCTGCCAATGGCGTCTCGAGTAGGGATTGCAATCCCGCAGTGTTTTCAATCACGCGGGATCCGCGCGGGATTTGCGCCAATCCCGCGGGATCCGTGCGGGATTGGTACAAACAGTTTTTTAACGCATACATTTAAAACATAGTTACTTAAAACGTTAATAAATTAAATACTGTAATAATAAATTAATAAATAATTTTTAATGTTAAATGATAAAAATTAACAGTTAACAATATTTTGATTGACAAAATGACATTAAAACTTTTTAGCGTGTCTTAAGTGTATTTCGAGGTTTTACATTTTTGTTTTTTAATCTAAACCAATTTTTAAATAAATAATAAAAATGGAAAATATTGAGTCTTAGGTCATATTATGTGCCTTACAATACATCACATAAGTTTAAAAATATGGTTTGCTTAATGTCCAAGTAACCAGAGTTTTTTTTGTGTTTTTTTTTATTATTATAAATAAACGTTCCATAACACCGAGAAAAGCATTCCATTTCACAAAGTGAAGTGAATATATTCTGTAAAGTGTAGACTTGGCTCAGAACAAGATTTCATAACTTTTTGTCACTGCACAAGCACGAGACTTGGCCTTTTTTTCCGTGATTCATTATTATATCTCCTGATTCCTTGATTGATATTACAGTTGATTCAATGTTATTAAAAGAAACTGCTAACTAACACGTAAACTGTCAAGTATTTCAGATGTGGCGTAACGACGTTTTTAGATTGGAAATTATTATTTTTTAGTAAGAAATGAGACTTTCTCGGCAAATGATTGCAATGAAGTCCTCATAGGTTGTATCTCCGGATTTCATTGAATAAACACGAAATTACACACGTGTGGAAGACGGCGGAGGCAGCCGTCGAAGTATGGTGTTCCTACAACACAATTCGTCGATACACCCGTGAAAATTTCATTATAGCTTTTTTTATCTTTAGTCGAAATAATAACAAGGAGGAGAGGGATTAATCGAAAGCCTGAGCGGCACATGTAAGTAGGTGGCTTTCGTTAAAGAAACGCATTGAGGCAGCGGCCAAAACAACAATAAGTCAGCGGATATACAATTTCTATTTGATAGCTGTTAAATAAATAGGTAAGCGATCGTTAAAATTACGATAACATTAGTTTCATATCAACGAATAATCAAATTTTCAGCCGCAAATTAGGAAATTGTCGCAATTACTTTATCTGCAAATACAGAAAATGGGAATATTGAAACCGTGAATAAAAAGCTGTAACCGTGTAGTTCAGATAACGTGTGCGACACTTAAAAAATGATTATATAGTTAGAAAATCGTACTAAATGCGTACCATAACTCAAATTACAGAAATGTGTACTCGTAACAAACGTAAGTTTTGATGTATACGTAAAAGTGTATTTATTTACTTACGAATGACGAAGGTTGACAAAAACAAACGCATGTTCACATCAGTCAAATGCCAACTGGAAGGGTACAGGCAAACAGTGCAAAATATCCCACAGAGACCGAGTGGGGCAGCGAGTCACGCGGACTGACACGCGTTTCCGCCGGATTTTGCGGATTGCGGATCCGCTTAATTTAGTGCGGGATCCGCCAGACTGTCCAATGATGCGGGATCCCGCGGGATTGCGGGATCCCGCTTTGCTGGATTGCAATCCCTAGTCTCGTGGTTCTTCCTATACCTTCAAACATGAAAAAAATAATTTAAAGAAAATAGTAACTTTTATTTAGACGATTTGCTATTGCAGGGTCTCAATCACTCTTCTCCCACGCATCAACTCTTTCCTTCTTATTGGTTGCCTATTTTCCCTCCATGTTCACATTTCGTGGGATTGCGTTTATCAAACTTCTCTGTCTAACAGATAGCCTGTCCTCGTCTCACATGTTTACGCGAAAAACAGCTTATCTGGCAAATATCTATTTAAGCACGTCTCGTTTCGCTGCGGTCACTTGAGTCTTGTTCTAGTAAACCCGCGTAACTTTAAAATGTCACGAATACAGAATTATCCACTGTGAATGTTGGAGGCACATAAATATTCCACTCTTATGGCAATGTCCCTATTGGTTGTCAAGTGACAAGGGTCAATCCTCATAAGCTGCTGTTAGGGGAATAATGCCACTCGAGTATCTCGGAAGCTGAACGTTTGACCGCCTGGCCACCAGTGTCACTGGCAATTCACGTACGCACAAATAATAATTATTCTTCTTATTGCTAACTAGCCACAAAGCCCGTCAAAAATGACCGGTTTAACGGATAATTGATTTCTTCTTAGTAGCATACCTAAATAGAATTGTAATAAATTAAAGCTCAATTTGCTGTAATTTCTCATCCCTTGTGACGTAGTAAGAAGTTTCATTGTCTATTTGGTCCAGGTTGCGTTTCAGCCTAACTACAATCTTCACCAATATATCCGGTAGAAAATCAAAACTTAATTCACACGCGAATTAATTCATTCCCTGTATCGCATGTCAATGTCATCATGCATCGATACCAATCATGCGATACAAACTTGATCCAAAATCTTCACAGTTTTTTTACAACTTTCTTATTTTCTATGACGAAGGTCCATGTTTTAACGCTTGAATCAACTTACATCCGGCTGAAATAACGACCCCAGTGAAAACGAAGGATGCTAAAAATAAATCTTGAAAACCTACATTATGTCACGTAATATTAGTTTTAATTGTGGTTTAAGTAGCACACATTTCGAACAATTTGGAACTTCTTTCATTTAAACCAAGTAGGCCTAATGAGTTCAGAAAAAAAAGACCACTGTTAGTTCATATGTAATTCTAGCATTACATTTTTTAGCAATTACTTAAATAAATATAATTGTTATAAAATATAGTTCAGTGTAATTCATAATGCTTTGCCCTATAACAAAAGGTTTTCGTTGCTATCCTGGTCCGGGTTGCATTTCAATGATTTCACGTACAAACTTGCTTCCAGAGAAACAATTGTTAAATTACACACATATTATTATATATACTATATAGCGTTTTGGTGGTAATAGCGCATCGCGATGTAAACTAAATCAAAAACGTAAGAACGAAGACTTTCCCGGCGTATGACTGCAATGTAGTCTTCACGGGTGTACCGCCGGATAGTGTTGTGGAAACACAATATTTCGACGGCTGGCTCTGCCGTCTTCTTCAGGTGATGAGACATGTGTAATGGTCGGCTGACCCACAGGTACTGAGATGGTTCGGGTGCCGCTCTTCCTTATATACAAGTCCGCGTGGCTTCGGCTGGAACAAGAACCTTAGCCACGCCCATGGGCAGCCAACCGCCAGTTGGTTGCGGGCCTGGCTCATAGTAAGCCATCGCCGAAGCCACGCGAACTTGTATATAAGGAAGAGCGGCACCCGAACCATCTCAGTACCTGTGGGTCAGCCGACCATTACACATGTCTCATCACCTGAAGAAGACGGCAGAGCCAGCCGTCGAAATATTGTGTTTCCACAACACTATCCGGCGGTACACCCGTGAAGACTACATTGCTGTAAATCAAAAACCTTTAAAATTTATTCCATTTTCCTAAAAGCAACTAAAAATTAAATAATATGCCATTCTAGCATTACATTTCTTAGCAATTACTAAAATAAATATAACTATTATAAAATAAAGTTCAGTGCAATTCATAGTGCTTTGCCCTGTAACAAAAGGTTTTCGTTGCTATTCTGGTCCAGGTTGTATTTCAACCTCACCACGTACTGAACTTGCGATCAGAGAAACAATACTTTAATCACACGCATGGTGATACATAATTTTATCGCATTTTAGTGGTAATAATGCATCACGAAATTAACTAAAACCAAAATCTTTACGCGTTCTCCATCTTACTTTTTTATATTCGTGTTTCAGATAGATACTAACACCTTTGAAAGGCTGACACAGTTAAATGCGGCTGAAATATGGCATCAGTAAAAGCAAAGGAAATAAAAATAAATCTTAACAACTTACGTCATTTCACGTAATATTAGTTTTAATTGTAGTCAATGTTGTGTAGATCTGAACAGTGTGGAACTACTTTCGTTAAAATAAAGAAATGGTGAAAGTAACAGAACACTTAAGAAAACAAAATTAATTTTAAATTTAAAAAAAATTAAATTACTTATGCCCTCTGCTGTCAAGTGCCAGTTCTAATAACAATCTATACAAATTGCCGCTAACAATGACAAAATTAAAGCTTTTGTCTTACATAACTGTGGCCTAAGATTTTAACGAATACTTTTACACAAAACAAATCTATTATTAAATAAATCTAAGCTACTAATACTTATTATGTCGATTTAAACTCAATATATACTTTTATTTCAGTGTTCTGACAATTCACGCCTTAGTGTAATTCCTCGTGCCTTGCGTTGTAGCAAAAGGTTTCAGTTAGCATTCGGGTCCAGGTTGCATTTCAATCTAACCACGTAACTTCTCGCCAGAAGAACAATACTTCAATCTCAAGCATATTAGTACATGAACTGTATCGCGTTTTAGTGGCAATAATGCATCGCGATATAATTTTGATCAAAAATCTTCAAGGGTTTTTGCACATTTCTTTTGGTGATTGAGACTGGTAGTAAAACGATTGAATGGCTGACACAGTTGCTGAACCAATAGGCTCAGTAATATTACACAGTTAAAGCAAATGAAATTAAAATAAACCTTATAAACTTACGTTATGACACGTAATTATTGTTTTAAGTGTAGTGTAGGATTGCACAGTTCCCGGATCAATGTGCAACTATTTCCATTCAAACGATTTAATAATTTCAATAATAGGACACAGTTTAAAATATTTTGAAATAAACTAAATTATTTATGCCAAACGTCAAATGCCACTTGTAATTCTGATCCATGCCAACTAATACTCTAACCAAAATATTCTCTACATTGATGCACGAAATACAAAGCTTTTATCTTACACATCTATGGACAAAGAACTTAAGGAATACTTCTTTATATCAAAAGGATATTACGTAAATACAAGCATTTAATCATTGATATGTCGATTTTAACGCAATACATACTTTTATTTCAGTGTTCTGTGAGTTAATTTATTCACTGATTCTTGTAAATGTTATTAAATAACGTGCACTCCCGTGTATAATATCGTAAAGCGTGACGTCATAGCGCAAGGTCATAGATTGACGTAATGCCGTGACGTCAGCGTGACATGCTACATTAAGCCTATTATACTAATAGATGCTACACCCATACTAATCAAATAATATAACATTATCGTATTTTGCGAAATATTACACACTAAAGCAGTGTGTTTAAAGGCCTACCCTTATTTAAAATACAAAACAAACTATAGTACTAAAAATTGCACAATAATGTTTTAAAACAAAACAAAATAATGCATTAAAAAAAACACAATAAAAATTTTAATTCAAGTTTATATCTTGCTTAGATAAATAAATATACTGTACATAAATAATGTTTTGCATTGCTATTATTCAAATTTCAACATTAATCAGTTATTTTTGGAGTCGGTTCCAACCGAGGCAAGAAAAACAAAATATGAAAATACCGTCTAATTTTAACTGTAACAAGGCAAGGGCGTTTTGATTCTATTGTTTGTAATCCGGAAAACAGTCTAAGATTTTTTATGACTATAGAGTATTTAAAAAGTTAAGCCTTATTAATCAGATCTATACATCTCATTCTTTAAAAAGCTGATACAGTTTTGGTCTGACATTTCCTTTAAATCACTGCAGCCGATTTCCTTCCTGTTTCGTTATCACCATCTTCTCGCGGCTCCAATGATAAAAACTATTGTTCAAGAAGAGGTTCTGTTAAGGGATCTAACGAAACTTCCCGAGTATAGAAGAGGTACGCACTTGAAATAAGTAAACTCATAAACGTGTAAGCCATTCCAAACTGCATTGAGTGAAACAGACAACAGAGAGGGAAATGAGGATAAACTATACGAATCTTTGTTTCACACCACCAAGTGAAATTTAGTAAAAAAAATAAAGATTGTCTTGTGTTCAACAACTAAATGAAACGTGCTAATAAATTCATGAAAGTGTTTTTATTCTATCTATGTATTTCAAAAATATTATTAAACACAAATCGAATATTTGAAACAACTGTGTCATTTTACTTTCCGTTGTCTTGTTAACTGTTTTTTAACACTATAAAGATGTAAGATAAATAAATTTTCGCAATTAAATGAAATGTAGAGATGAATATTCAGTGATCAAACAAACTCAAGTCATTGATCAAATGTCCGGCTGCAAACAGAAATCGAGATTCTATACTCTCCAATTCTTTAAATTAAATTAAATGGCTGATATCTGTTTTCTGGTGAACACAAGTCTCTGAAAGGCAAGGCGATTAACCAGCTGATTTCTGGCAAAACTCAAAGAGCCAGGGCTTCCAAATGAAAGTACAAAGTCAAAAGAATAAAAAGATATGGTACCTAATTAATATAATACGGAATGGAATAAATGATTTTATATCTGACAAAAAGATTTAGACAGATCTCTTCTCAGATGTGAAGACGAATATACAGGGTCACCCAACAACTAACGTCCGGAACGAAAAACTGATTAAGATGGGTCACACCTAGCCAGAACAACCACCACGTATTGTGACTGATTTTTGCGGATGCGAGGTTATAAATCTTTTTTTGTATTACACACCTTTTTTGTAAATATATTATTTCACTTTAATAGTTTTTTCTTGTAAAAAAAAATCCTTTGGATGAAAACGAGAAAAAAAGACCAATTTCTTAGGTAAAAAGTCATAGTATGAACTTATTATTATTATAATTTTGTGAATTTACAAAATCCAATGTTGACGAATAAAAAAAATCTAAAAGAATACATCAAGCTTGTCAGGGATTTAAAACATTTTTCAGCCTACAAATGTTATTTTTTGTATGTCTCTAGATGCTTACCACATGAAAAAGTTTTTAAAGTACCGTACTTACCAGTCTCCATAAAAGATTTAGAAAATTCGTCTGAACAGCAAATTCGGAATTTAGACTAGAGTTACTCAATTTTTACCTAAGCAATTAATATTTTTTAACTAATAGTTTATTTATCGAGAAACACTATGAAAGTAGAATAAAATGATTGAAAGTAAATCCTTGTAACGAAGTAAAGTAGAGAGAATAAAAAAAAAAAAAACAATATCAAAAAGATATCTCCAAAACCGCAAGAAACCGTTGCACATCCATTTTTTTATTTTAGACGACAATCCTCTGGCCATGCTGTATTCATTATTATTGATTCACAGTTTCACAGCATTTGAACATTAACGATAGCTTTCACAAAGGAACTAAATCATCCTGAATGCTGGAGAGCTACATGTGTTCGTCGAAATTTTAGTTAGCTCTCCATTTGCCCCACTGTCTTGTATCGATCAGATATACGAAGAGTTGCCAAATGAAATATGGTATCCTTTATATAAAAAATAATAAATAGGGAAAATGTGCATTAGAAGACCAAAAGAAATGCATTTCACTTGTTCTGTCAGTTTCCTGTACTCTGTAAATGGTTTCATCTCATTTCTGATTCTCTACAAAGTTGAAACTCAATCAGATTCCATGGAAACATTATCTGAAACTTTCGACGAGGAGTTCTTTAATAGGTTCTATTATACACGGAAGGAATTTTCACCTGAGAATAGTGATGGTGAGGCATAAGAAAAGTATATCCGAAGAAAATACTGAATGAGGCTTTTTACTGACATGATACAGAAAGCTGTATAGGTCTTACATAATTATCTTATATTTACGTTGCGGCTTCATATCGGGTTAAATAACGAGATCATATTCGAGCTATCTACTACTAAGATAAAGATTCGACCATCATCGCATTATCTAATTATTAAGGCGGTGTGCAGTGTCGGAGGTTTCAAATCCCGAAATGGCCCGTCTTCATCTTCATTATGTGTGGAATAAGGACTGCTAAAGAGTGGGGTCTAATTTGATGCAGCCACAGTTCTTAATGAGGGTCGTTATTAATAATTATGTTGCTCTGGGGCCAACGGCGTCGTTCTCGACGAAATATGTTGCAGACGTGGCAGCTAACCTCTGCCTTAACGAGTGTACTTACCCTGGCAGGCTTGTTAGAAATGCAGCAGCATCTACTTTACTTTCGCCATCGTGTGAATGGAACTGTTATTACTAACAACGACAGAATTCATCATTTAAAATACCTGCGGTTACAACAGTTGTAATTAATTATCCTTGTCAGCCATAAGAGATGTTAAGAAAGAGTTTAAATGGTATTTCAGAGTATCTGAAACTGACGTAAAGTTTGATGTGACAACAAACATGAAATAAAAATGTATAATTTCATTTGAAAGATGTGACACTAAGAAAACTGCATGTCAATTAAATGAATATTCAGTTATTTTTAAACACATATAGCAAAGGTTTATCTCTTGCATATTCTGGAATACTGTTGACGAAATAATTTTCGAGTCCACATAGTTAATACATCGAGTATTGGTGACGACTGGAATTTAATGCAATCGAAGTAAACACATAAAGAAATCGGCTTAAGAGCAATGATATAAAGTAAAATTAATTTCAAACTTACGGAATTACGTCAGACAACAAATAATAATGCAGTGAATCTTTCAGATGGAATAGGCTAACTGATAATACTTTAGTTTTACCGTAGATTTTACTTAGATACAAAAGGGTTATTCTTGCAGACAATCCGGTTATAAAATTTGCTACCACAATACTAATCATATTTTTCTACAAAGTTTTAATTAATTTTATACATCTATGGAATAAATCTTAAGCATCTTGCACCCCGGCAGACGAAATGCGAAGATTACTGCGTAGTTTTCAAACAATACGTATATAAAAAAAGTTGGACAAGTTACTAAATCTCTCCGTAATGCGCATTGAATGATGAATAGTACGCTGTTAACTGTGTACATGCACCAACGTGCTAAAAGTCATAGGAAGGGAACATGAAAATATCCGCTAATGACCCCGCTGTCGACGCGCCCTAAAACAACAACAACAACAACAACAACAACATGAAAATATCCATATGCCGGTAGTACCGCGGAAGAAACGTATATATGTAACGTGCAATGGCAGGACTTTCCCTTTTATCCACCGGGTGAAAGGTTTTCTGGTGTCATTATGGCCGCATGAAACGAGTTAATTGAGTATGAACGCAGAACGGTAGTTTGCACCAGGCACAGGGAGGAATCCATTTCTGAAAACTGTTTCTCGGTCTACAGCTTGAAGAGTGTAGTAGAGTGATTGTACAATTTCCAATAGTTATTTCCCTTTATGGCCAATGCAGTGGTAAGCCACGTCTACTTAATGTCAGAGACCAGAGACGTATATGTCGAGGTGTTGACAGACAGGCAACACTGCGAAACAGTGTTTTTAATTTCGAGTTGATAGGATTCAGTAACATAAGATCCACGCGAGTGCCACTGCCAGAAAAACCCCAACAGCTTTGTGAACATATTGGTTGGACCTTAGTTGACTGGGAAAAACTTTTGTGGTCAGATGAGTCATGATTCAGGTTCGTAAGATGTGATAGTATAGCCTTACTGTAGCGCATACGAAAGTATGGATCCAGATGGTCAGGAAGGAATTTTGCAAGGTGGAGTCTCTGCAATTTAATTTGTGTTTGCACGGCATGGACAGGGACTTATGGTCAGACTGAACCGGCCATTGGATAGAAATGGATATTTTCAGCTAATTGGACTCCATTTGCAACCTTCGATGTCTTTCGTGTTCCCAAACAACGATGGACGTTAGGGGCCATCCACATATTATTTCACACGAATTTCATGATTTTTGGATCCCTCCCTCCCCCCATGTCACAGGTTGTGACATTTGTGGGATCCCGCCCCCCTCCCCTGGTGTGACGTCACATATTTTGCAATTTTAAATTTATAAATTAAAACAGCACTTCCAAAATGATTTATGTATTTCTAGTTAAAAATAATATAAAAAATAAATCAAACATTTAAGAAAATTAAAAAAGTAATTAATGATACAAAATTGAGTCATCAAGTGTCCATGGATTTTGAACCCATTCCTTGATACTGTTTATTATTGGCATAATAGTCACTTCATTCTTTATTTCGATAGTGTTGGAAACATTCGATGTGTCAACATCATCTTAATCTTCCGCCACGAACCAAAAAGTGATACAAATTATGCATGTGATGTCACAAAGTTTATGACACATCCCCCCCCCCCGTGTTACACGATGTCACACTTTGTTCACACCCCCCCCTCCCCTCAAGGTGTGAAGTAATTTATGGATGGCCCCTTATCAGGACGATAATGCGTTATGTAAACGAGCCAAAATCGTTTACGATTAATTTGAGGATCATTAAGAAGGGTTACAGTGTTTGATTTGTCCACCTAGATCGCCAGATATGAATCCAATGGAACCTGTCTGGGACATGATGGAAATTTTATTTCGTGCACAACGTTTTGCACCAGCAAAACTTTTGTAATTATGGACACCTACAAAGGAAGCATTCCAGAAACTCAAGCAGCTGTCTTCTGACGCCTTATTGAGTCAAATATCATGTCGGGGTGCGGCACTTCGCCGGGCAAAAGAGGATCCCAACACGATAATATGAGGCATCCCACCGAACGTGATGGTAACGCCCAGACCTCTCATTCGGGAAGACGCGGGTTTCAATCTCCGTCCGGGTTTCCAGATTTTGGTTTTCTATGGTTTCCCCAAATAACTTCAGGCGAATGCCTGGATGCTTCCTTCCAGTTCCTTCTTGCCACTCCCATCCCACCTCTAATATGACCACGACGTCGACGAGGCTTAAAGCCATAAGTAAAAAAAAAATCTTTTAAAAAGGCCTGGCGATGTCCTTCCCATTACTTGCCACCAGCGTTTCCCACATCTAATGATCTCGACGACGCCAAAGGGGCGTAAAGCCATAAGCAAAAAGCAAAAAAAAAAAAAAAGAGTCATCTGACAATTTTTGGTACCTCGTTATAAGATCCATCGCACCCTTTTTTTTCTTTGGCATGGCAGGTGATTCTTTGTACACACTTAAAATGGAGTCAGCATCCACATCATACATCTCAGCCTGTCGGGAGCGCCGAGAGCTTCGCTCACTTGTGTCTTTTAAAGGATAGCCAATGGATGAAGTTTTCGTGATATATGCGGCTAGTCATCTGTTCCTGTTGTTGCAAGCTAGGCTCGCCAATATCGGCTATAAAGACTTCCGGCAAGGCCAGGAGCCTAAAGCTGCTACTACGAAATTGCATCAGACGCCCTCAGCGACAACGGATGAAGGGGCCTGCAGTCCCCTGCTACGGGAGCCACCCACGCCAACTATACGTAGCATCGCAGTTACCTCGCCGCCTACGCCAGTGCAACCAATCACTCAGTGACAGGGCAGTTTGATCTGTACGCAGCGTACCTTGGCTGTGGTGTTAGAAAAATAAAGTTCAGCACTTTTTTGTCCTCCACGACGCATCACTTGGACCAAGACAGGCACCACTCGCCGCCGCGCCAGTAACGTAAATATTTGATACAGCAACCACTGCGACCGTGCGTCCCACCCGAAAGCGGCCCTGCGTCCATTCTCGTTCACAAATTGCAGTCAGCATCTGTCTAACGGAAAAAGTTGACCAAAGCACTGTTCCGCAATAGTACTATCGTTTCTCTGGCATTTCGATGTTGTGAATTCCCTACATCGTTGTGAACTAAGTTAGCCGTAGCATTTTACTGCCTCAAAGACATTAATTTTAGTGTATAATATTATCACGACACATCTTGACTCATTCCGTGTTTCATAAGGGGTGCTGAAGTTTTATTGGTCATGGCATCCATGTTAGTTGTCTGTAATCAGTAGATTTCTTTAGCATCATGTCGTCGTCGTGCCAATAGTAATGTTTTGCGCATTTTTCAAGTTTTTCGACTGCAAAAAGGAATGACCTCCTGGGGAGCCAGGTTGATAAGTGATCTTCCGATTTTCAGGAGTGCAGAATTATATAGTGTTTAATGAATTGGTGTCTGATTATTTGACTAGTGATAAGAATCCCGTACATACAGGAAGTATAAATTTTAACTTAGTGCACTTCTAATTAATTTATTCTCATGTTCACAGAAAAATCAGTGACTATTTCATTGCAGCTTCTATAAATAGTACTCGAAAGTATCTACCTCATTACCGACTAAATGCCGGAGGTCACAGAATTAAAACCGGGCAAAAGATTACAAGGTACATAACAAACTAATTCTTAAAAGCGCTTGAGTTTCCATAGAGAAACTTATTTTATGTTAAGGCACATATATTTCTCAGATTAGTCTAAACTCGTGGCTGTATCTGCTCCAAGATGACGACGTATGTGGTGCAGACGCTGATGACAGAAACGAAGAACGACTTGTTAACGCTGAAGAAACCGCCGGCGGTAAATCCAAGAGAAGGAGACATCTGATGGCGAAGCGCAGAGATGCGCGGAGCGGCCATCGGCGCCGCCTCCAGCTTGACGAGCAGGAAGCGGAAGTCCCGTGACCGGTCCTCCAGCCACGAGCCTGCCCAGCAGAGTACCAGCAGCTGGAAGACCACGCAGACGGCGTAGAAGCTCATCAGGAACATCAGGTAGTCGTCCAGCAAGTAGTGCCGCCGGTTCATCACGCCAGTCACAAGTGCGTGACACGCATCCGTGAGACTCACCTGTGGACAGCAAGGAAAGATGGCTGAACTTTTATCATCCAGTTCCACTTGAGCAGCCGAGGAAACAACTTCCTCTACCTCTAGCGAAAGAATTACATACAGCGCTATCCTCTTACCGTCAAGTGCACCGGTGTGAAACATAGAGTGAAACCTAAAACGAAATAAAGTTTTATACCTGTGATCAGTGTAAGACGAAGCAACGCAAGAAGAAGAAGTACAAATGGATTTAGTCCCGGACACGGCTCTAACCACCTGCTACAACCAAGATGAATACTTGATGTTCTCAGCCACAACACCAGATACAACACAATAGCAACAGCATCGAGTTCCCCTCCCCAAAGGGGACGAGACGATGGAATATACAACGGCAGCCGTAAACGTCCCACCAAACCAGCAGAACCTACTGATGCAACACATCGTACCAAGTACCGCCGCAGCACTAACGCCCCAACATACAGTAGAAGTTGCGTTAATTATCACAGGCACCAGTGATATACCTAGTAAACTACTTTGTAGCGAAATGACAAGTAATGTTCGGGCAAAAGAAACTGCACCAAATAAAAATTGTACCCTCGAAATTAGACAACTTAACCTTTCTAATAATAAGCCGCTACAAACAGAAATCCAGAAACAGGCAAGCAAAAGTAATAGATACAACGGATCAGATGTAGGTCCGTTTTACGTGTATATTGAAAGTATGGATAAAAATGTCGGGATGCTCCATCCAATGGCCATCGGAAAAATTCTTTTCTAACATAATCCTCAGATCAAACATGACATAATAAATATTAGCACACTAGGACGCAATAGAATCCGAATAGAAACGAAAACCACTGCAGCAGCCAAACCATTAGTGCAGTTACCAGTACTGACAACCAAGAACCTTGAAGCGTATCTTCCTAACTTCCTCAACCACAAGTTCGGAATTATTAGAAACGTAGACATCATACTCAACGAAAGGGAAATTATGGAAGAAATAGAGTCTGACTACCCAGTACTAGCAGTCAAGCGCTTCGCTAGGAAACCCAACAACTAGGAAGATGGCGTACGTCTCCCCATTCCTGTCTGTCAACTTTCCTTTAGAGCTCAATGTTTAGCACAATACGTGTACATTCTGGGAACGCGCTGTCCAGTGGAGCCTTATATATCTCAAACAATTATATGTAAAAAATGTTGGCGATTCGGACACCGCTTTCAGAACTGCCGCAGCTCCGTAAGATGCAAGAGATGCGGAGGGCCCCACTCTATAGAAGTGTGTAATGATAATTCTGCACCTAGATGCGTGAATTGTCAAGGACCACACTTCGCTTCGGAACAACTCTGCCCAGCGTACCAGCACCAAAAACAAGTAAAACACAACGAAGCCTACAACGCCATGGGAACGCAGACAACTATCGCCTCAACAACCCATAACTACGCACAGAAATTCATATCCAACCCAACACTACAGAGGGAGGACGAATTCCCACCCCTTATACAGAAGACCACATGGGCACCCAGCCCACACCAAAATAGAAATCACTCCATACAAGCAGCTGACCGACGTAGTCAGGGCCCTCCATACCTATCCAAAACACCTACCGCATACCCCACCCACCCCTCAAAGCCACCTCCCCCCCCAACCTAAGCAACCTAGGGCCGATAGAATATCGACCACTCCCACGGCGGCGATACAACATCTTCCGCCTCCCTACCTCCCCCTCACCAACAAATATCAAATATCCTAACTCAAAGACAGATTCTTCCACCGACCCAGAATCCCTATCCATCACTGTACCACAACAGATCTCCCACCCCAAGCCACGAGACTTTAATCGACCAGCTAATAGTACACATTATAACAGAAGAACTCAACTCGCCGGACCAAACGCTCTCAACGGGCGCCATCCGCCAATTAATAGGAAATCTCTTCTCAGTAAATGTATGTATTTAAAATTCTTCAGTGGAATATCTGATCTGTTTCGGCAAACAAAGAAACCCTACAAAAAGAACCCAGCAAATATCTACAGCCACACTCTGTGAAACTTGGTTCAGCAAACCGGCATACTTTCGGGGCTATTCGGTGATACAAGAAGCCCGAATGGATGGATATGGCGGAGTGACCCTCCTAAACAAATCCACCCTAGACTTTAGAGCTTAGACCTTACCAACGTCCACCACCTACAAGCTGTTGCCGTACAGGTGGTGCTCCCAGAGTACAAACTCACAATCATCTCACTGTACCGACCCCTACGAAGCAAAATAGAGCCACAAGAATGGCATAATCTTTTCAAACAGCTTGAACCTCCATACATGCTCTGTGGAGACTTCAATGCCCACAGTACCATGTGGGGATGCGAATACGAAGACCAATCACCATCTCACACTTTATTGCAATAGTAAGAAAGCTAGTCTATCCAACCAGCAAATGGAATATTCGCACAGCCAACTGGTGCCGTTCTGTGCAAATCATATACACTCAACTTCACACCTGCACACAAAACGCTTCACCAATTGAAAATTATGACTCCTTTATTTCCGTAATCAACTACGCCGCAACTTTAACTATCCCGGAACGTCGCATATATGCTAGAGAGTCTTCAATCGTATGCCCGTGGAGGACCCCGGAATGCTAAAAAATGATATTTAAAAGAAAATTAGCAGTTAAAAAGTACAAACAACAACCCACCTGGGAGTCTTTCAAGAAATATAAAAGATTAATGGCACAGGTCAAACGATTCCTCAAACAACAGAAAATAATCAGCTGGAAAACTTACTGAACCAGAATCCCGAAGGACACACCACCGAACGAAGTATGGACAAGGATATGGAGAATGAAGAAAAAAAGCCATCTCCCACTGCAACAATCACTTGTAAAGCGCCGCCAATTGTCTACCTCCCTCCCTTCACGAAAATCATCAATTCAGAAGAACGAGACAACGCATACAAAGGATTCGAAAGACCCTACTCACTAGCAGAACTAGATAAAGCACTCACTGCAACCAGCTACTCCGCTCCCGGATACGACCATAAACACTAAGCTACGATTCGACAACTCCCCCCAAAAGCAAAATTACATTTGATACAACTGATTCAAAAACTATGGTCACCAATAAAACTACAGAAAGCATTGTCAACGCACATAATAGTTCCAATTTTAAAACCCGGAAAAGATCCTAAACTTCCAACATCATACCGTCCAATCGCCCTGTTATCATGTGTCTTCAAAATCGCCGAATAACTTTGGAAAACCGTATAGAATGGTGTCTAGAACATTACAATCAACTCCCCACATCTCAATTCGGATTTCGGAAAAGTCGCAGCACCATAGACAATCTAAACATCTTTACCTCAGATATTGAACGATCATTCAAGAACCAGGGATTTTTAATGTGTTTATTCCTAGACATCTCAAGCGCATACGATAATGTCCAGCTTTCTCACCTCGCGAGAAAACTTCAAGCAAAGGGCATCCCGAATTTCGTTCTAAACGGTATCTACTCAGCTTTCTACCAACGCACAATATACCTCCGAGAAAAGAATAATTCACTAGTAGGCCCCTATCTCGTTAACCGAGGTATCGCTCAAGGCTCAATACTTAGCCCACTACTTTACATATATACACCAGCGATCTGGAGAACATCTTAAGACCACACATCAAGACCCTACAAGTTGCTGATGACTTATGCATCTACATATACTCCACATGGTTCGAGTTGATTCGGAGATGGATATCGGAAGCTGTGGAAAAACTCACTACATGGTTACACCAACGTGGCCTACATCTATCTCCTCAAAAATTATGGCAGTACTATTCACCCGTAGAAAAATCCTCTCCAGCAAGAACATATTCAATTGGGACGATGCAACTTCCCCGTCCGTGCAACTGTCAAATTCCTCGGAACTAGGCAGCAGGCTCTCTTGGAAAACCCAAGTAGAACACATAACAGCTAGAACCAGCGGTGCACTCATCATACTGCGCTCAGTCGCACATACATGGTGGAGAGCAGACACGGCCACCTGTCTACAGCTCTACAGATCACTAACAAGACCACGTTTGAATATGGTAGCATCGTCTGAAGAGGCTTTGCCCAGTTCACGTTTAGCTACGGTCGCATACGGATCTAGTCTAGCAGCTACGAGAGTGCTTCCTTGTTTACGTGTGTGTCGGTAGTAAAGTGAGTCTACAGCGGTGCGAGTGGCCATAGAGCCAAGTGAGTGTATCGGTGACAACAAGTTATAGTGAGACACAACATCCGAAACCCACAAAGTAGGTGTTAAAACAAGTGTAAAGGAATTTAAGTGCACGTCAGAACAACTACAGCTCGTCGGTAGCGGCGCAGCGTGTAAAGGAGTCACTATGGCGGAATCTAGTGGTGGCGTTACAGCCAAAACAACTGGCGATAAGCAAGATTATTTATCTACCAATCAGAACAAGAGATGTCGGAGTCTACAAAAAATAAGATGGAAGAATCTACCCTGGATAGTGAAGAAGAAGGGAAATATTACCTCAGAAAGAAGCGTAAAGCCTCGGAGAGAAGAGGTGTACCTAAGGTAAATAAATAAGAACCAACGACGTCAGAAACATTACTTAACTCGAATAAGGAACAGATTACAAAGCAGATGACAACATCGCAGCAGCCACCATACCACACCCCAGAATAGCGGGTAAGACAAAAAGTGACAAACTTAACCCCGTGACTACAAGCGAAGGCGGGGATAAAGACAAGCCA
>JARYHS010013631.1:3784093-3811077 GCA_031002005.1 Vandiemenella viatica | reverse complement strand
CTGTCCACACTACGCCAAGCCCGCAATAAAATTAGAAAGGCAATTTTGGTTGAAGTATGGAATGTAAATACAGAGTTAATAGTTAAGCAAATTTATTTAATAAGGAAATTTTGGCTCATCAAGAAACTCGTGTGTTATAAACACAGTGGATGAGTTTGAAAATGTTGAACGCGAATACCTTGAATGCATCGACTGTTTGCAACAACACCGTCAGGCCTTCGGATACAGCTAATCCAGGAGGGTCATCCATTGTCTGGTGGAAAGGTCCAGATCCCCTCAGGTAGACACCGTTGCCACAGGGGACATTCCGCTAACAAGCGAAGGCCGATGAATGGAATCGCCACAGCTTACATAGGAAACATGTTTTGACGTTACAATTGCTCTGATAAAACTTAGAGGCATAAAGATAACGTGGTGATTTGTATAAAATCCTGTGCTGTGAAGAAGTAAAGAAAACAAACACAGTACTATAGAAATTTACTGTGCTATATTTGCGTCCGAGTAACACAAAAGCCTAGGCCTAGGTAATAAAAATGGAAAGGGTAGGTGAAAGTAAAACCTAGCTAAAAGTGTAAGTAAAGGTCATATTTCCACACAGTAGATGGGGAGATAATAAATGACTTAGGCAAATATTGAAGCGCAGATTAAAGAGGAATTACGAAACATATGTTCATGGTGTATTCACCAGCAAAGGGTCTACCATAAAAGGATAGCGTGAAGAATGAAAGAAGCGTTGATACAGTGCAAAAAAAATCACTGCAGATCGCAGTTGTGAGTACGGAATGTGCATTACCAGACGCGCAGTGCCGGAAAATTTGCGTAAAGCGTTTCGGTTTGGATATCCATGGAACAGAAAGGCATGACAGCATATACATCGTCATGATCGAAAAGCAGCGGGAAATTTTTCTGTGCCCGTTCAGGTCGAGAGACAAATTTTGCTTCAGAAACAAAATTCTGGCGCATCAATGAAATCAGCTGGAGGGGTAGACAGACCAGAATGTTGTGTAACCCAGATACCTGGTTGTCAGCTGAGCCCATTAGCAAGGCTAAGGGATCCGCTAGTACAATGGGTCTTCCGGAGAATTTTGTCAGGGAGCGCAGATGTTGGACTTAGGGTCATCACTGAGTGCCTAACGTTTCACGCCTCGTTCTAGCGGTATTTCGCGTACCCTTAACTGTAAATTGTATAGTATTCCATAAATTAGATTAAAACTCATTGTTGGACAGCACATGTTTTGCTCAGAATTGTGTGCACTCAACGAAAATAATTGCAATTTATATTTTGCTTTATATAGATTCATAGTATTCTGCTAGCGTGAAATCTCAAAATTGCTTTGTATTGGCAAACGGAAAACCTGAGATCGGTACCGTTCTATGCACAAAGCTTACGACCTTTTGCATACAAGCTAAAGAAGCATAAGTGTATAAAAGGAAAATATTCGCTAACTGGGATGGATTTCGGCTTAAAACGTGGAGTAGACGGACATGTTAAGAGGGATTATAATAACTCCTAAATAAAGAGAAATTTTTATTCTTTGAATGTCGAGATAATCTCGAGTCATCAATAGACCCATTGTGAAGGAATCGTAATGTTACTGAGGAATGATAGTTGCGCTATTCATTATCATTCAATTTTATGTGCGGAATGGTTATATTTTCGGGTCCGCTTGTATGCCAAAGATGCTGCAGCGACTTTGGTTGACGATGATGAAAGTTCACGTCAAACCGCATAATGGTGTATAATGTCCTCATATGGGAATGGTAAATTTTATAGAAATTCCATTACATATACCCATGAGCAAATACAGTTTCCTTTCGCCATGAAATTCGCAATCACTTCACAGACGGTATATTACAAGTTAGAGATGTCGACCAATGAAAGACTAATTAGGAGACCACCTAACATTCAACGAGTAAGGTTCATAATTTACGTAACAAACGAAAAACATGTATTTACATCGTTCATTCCACACCACGTTGAATTATAAGTAAATGCCGCGTCCATTAAAATCTAAGATTACAGTTAGTGATATTTGACCATGAACACGGGCACATCTTCTCTGAAATGCTTATTGAATTAACCGTCGGTCATGACGAAAATCACGTCACCGAATCCGACTAAACTATTCCGTTGTTTTGAGATTAAAACTGCGCAATGTAATGAGATATTTTACGCCACCTCTAGCATCTTTATGGATGTTTGTTGAAGGCAGAATTATTTTTATGCACATGAGTAAAACATCACGCTAAATTGTAAATACAATGTATAGTTCAACCACTTTCTGCATAAGTGTTCTGACAATGTTTTGTTTTATTAATGTGTTTCATTTTATTAATTTAATGATAAGATTTGATAAAGTTATTTTCAAGATTATTATTATTTAAACATGTATGTAAATAATTTCTTTTCATGTATATTTTAGTATTGTGTTTAATATAATTTGTATATGGGAAGGCTACCTGAATTCACGTGCTTCTGTTTGTAAAGAATTGTAAGACGGCCAAAAAGGACATATGCTCCCGTTATAAATTCACCTTACAAGGCAGGAATACCGATGGTTTTTGGAATCACATTTAAAATTTATGTGATTGTAAAAAAAAAAATGCTTCAGTTGTTGTTGAGTCACAATGGAGGTAGAATTAGGTAGTTAAAAATAAAATTATTGTACCATAATTTTATTTTCACCAACGGCCGGCCATATTGTAACGAGCCGCGCTGTCGCCACGTTACAAGGTGCATTTTTATTATATTTGTAATAATATAAGAGTAATTTACATAAATCTTGGGCGACCACGTGAATAGATTTGTGTTGTAATTTTATAAAGTACGCAAGATTCCAAGTGAGGGACTGTAATGAAATGGTGAACATACAGTGTATCGTAGCAAAGCGAATATTAAAGAGTTATTGAGCTATGTAGGCTAGAAGCTAATCTTGGTCTTTCCGGATCATGGCGACGGGACGTCGCGGATTTGGGTTTTTGCCGGACCACACACACTGCTCCCTGGGGATGGGTCACTCACCGAGCGGGAAAAGCCTGCCGTCCGAAACCCGAATGTTCTTCTCGCCCCGGCGAACTTAGCCGAATATGTCCGACCTCTGTTGGATTCTTTGGCCAAATCACATATCGAGGATATCACGTGACATTAGGTGCCGACCTGAAGGTCCAATCAAAATGAGCGTATAACTCAAAATCCTGGGAATTTTTGTTGTATGTGAGCTTCGAGACTACAAATGGGCGGAGCAAGAAGTTTCGTCGTGGACCGAAGAGCGAGATTCTAGATTCTAACACCGATCGCACCAGTCTGAGGTTGACTTGGAAAGTTGACTTCTTTCGCTAACCGCAGCTTGCCTTGCTGGAGCAAGGTTATCACCGCAACACAGCCGGTAATGCGATGATGCGCATTGCCAGACCAGAGATGCCTACAGTCGACTTGTGAGATAATCTCACATATCGTGGGTCCGCTGCACTCATCACAGACATCAGACGCAGAACTACAATGGTAATTGATTACGACCAAGCCATGTGATTGTGCATTCCGTGAAACAGAACCCGTAAGCGACTTTGAGAGGATAGGTCCATGTTCTCACTTTGTAATTGTAAAAACCCCTGAGCTAGCGGCATAATTTGCCAGAACTAGTTATTTTCGAATGATAAGTGTCATTCTGGCGCCCATGATTTTCTTGTTTAACTGTAAAGTCACAGTATTATGATACCTTTGTCTGAGGTCATCATAACTTGTATTTTTATTGTTCCAACTGTCATTATTTCTTGCACTTTGATTCTGAGATATTTAAAAGTAAATATACAGTTGTTTGCTTGCTCATGACGGCTAATTGTAACTCTGAGCGTTGCTTTTATGATTTTGCCAATTTGTGTTCATGTTAACGATAAATTCGCTCAGACTTGTAATCGCCAGTGATCAGAAAATAAATGTCATATTGTGACAATTTTTCCTAAATTCCAACTAACGTCGAGATTCTTGCAAAATTAAATAATTTTCACTCCTTCATAAAAATTAAAATTGAAAATCCACAATTATTAATCATAAAGGTATGAAATATAATTGTAATGTGGTTTGCCCACCAAGGCACCCACCACAGCATAGGGTTCTTATCTTTATTTAGAAGTCTTGTTACTTTGTTCACTGGGAACTTAAGTCTGAGTAGTTCTTCTTTTATTTCGTTATCTGTTAGTGAGTATGGTAAATTACGCAGAATTACTGATAGATGTTTGGAGTCTGGGGCACGAAAAGTGTGGTATTTCTGTTTAATGGTATCAAAATGTTTTGTTAGCGTTCTAAAATCCTGAATAGAGGTTGTATTTATTTTAATCACTTTTCCTTTTAGTTCGGTTGAAAAGTCATTACTTAGCAAATTTTTGAGATCTCGAGTAAGTCTTAGATTATTGTTTACGTCGTGTAGAAAAATTGGTGGTGTTTTAACTACTTCTGTGATTTCGGTTGTCTCTTCTACAGGTTCTTCGCAATGCAAGATTTGGAATCTGTTTTGCGTCGGTGTATCAATAACGTATCTCATTTCTGGTGGTCCATTATCAGGAGATAAGGCCCTTGGAGGTTGTTGCAAGTTATTTTCACTATTTGTGCGCGGGCGCTTTTGACCGGTTCTTTTTTGATCGTTAATAACATCCATGGGCGACATGACACTGCTTGTATTATTTGGGCACTGGGGAGGCTGAGGCATATTGGCGCTTGCGTTAAACTGTACATACATTTGGTTCAGCAATGCGTTGGGCGTCGTGGGATGTTGTGTTGTCCCCATCGGTTGTGAGGATTGGAGTTGATGCTGTTGATATTGAAGCATCTGCTGCTGTTGCTGCTGCTGTTGCTGCTGCTGTTGCTGCTGCTGCTGGTGGTATAAATGTTGTTGCTGGTGGAGATGGAGCTGCTGGGCTGATTGTTGTTGCTGCTGTTGAAGATCATGCTGCAGGTAGGCTGTGACCTGCTGGTGATGGGCTGTTTGACATGGCTGCTGCTCTGGAACTGCTGATGTAGATAGGTGGGCTGCGTTGTCTTCGGAAATCATCTCTTTGGTGATATCGGATGAATTTACGGCACTTAAATCAGAGTTCTCGCTGATCATTGAGTTGCGAATGGCCGAAGCCAAGTCCGTGTTTATAGACATCACAAGCAACCGGTCGCTCAGAACGTTCGGTTGTAGTTTTCCACCGATGGGCCACTAAACAGTTTGTGGTGTCACATCAGTAGAAGGTTTGGTAGCTTACGTTAAACGATATAATATATTTACACTTATTGTTCAAAGTAATTCGCGAACACGTTGCGTCAGTAGAACTTTCCGATAGCGATACGAGCACTGTAGTGAAGGAAGTACACTACCGTTCTCGTCCGCTGCTCACACGGAAGTCATAAATTTTAACTTAGTGCACTTCTCAATCATTTATTCTCATGTTCACAGAAAAATCAGTGACTATCTCATTGAAGCTTCTATAAATAGTACTCGAAGGTATCTACCTCATTACCGACTAAATGCCGGAGGTCACAGAATTAAAACCGGGCAAAAAATACAAGGTACAAAACAAAGTAATTCTTAAAAGCGCTTGAGTTTTCCATAAAGAAACTTATTTTATATTAAGATCTCAAAGAAAATTAATTGCCACTCATTTTATCAAGTCTTACTCAGCACATATATTTCTCAGATTAGTCTAAACTCGTGGCTGTATCTGCTCCAAGATGACGACGTATGTGGTGCAGACGCTGATGACAGAAACGAAGAGCGACTTGTTAACGCTGAAGAAACCGCCGGCGGTAAATCCAAGAGAAGATGACATCTGACGGCGAAGCGCAGAGATGCGCGGAGCGGCCAACGGCACCGCCTCCAGCTTGACGAGCAAGAAGCGGAAGTCCCGTGAGCGGTCCTCCAGCCACGAGCCTGCCCAGCAGAGCACCAGCAGCTGGAAGACCACGCAGACGGCGTAGAAGCTCATCAGGAACATCAGGTAGTCGTCCAGCAAGTAGTGCCGCCGGTTCATCACGCCAGTCACAAGTGCGTGACACGCATCCGTGAGACTCACCTGTAGACAGCAAGGAAAGATGGCTGAACTTTTATCATCCAGTTCCACTTGAGCAGCCGAGGAAACAACTTCCTCTACCTATAACGAAAGAGTTTTTTTTTTTTAAACTGCTTTACGTTTCTTTTTAACATCGAGGTCTTTAGAGACGGGAAAGGATGGGGGGCAAGGATGCGGGCAAGGAATGGGAAGGAATTCGGCCTTGGCCTTTTGAAGGAAGCATCCCGGCATTTGCCTGGAGTGATTTGGGGCGAAAGAGTTACATACAGCGCTATCCTCTTACCGTCAAGTGCACTGGTGTGAAACATAGAGTGAAACCTAAAGCGAAATAAAGTTTCATACCTGAGATCAGAGTAAGACGAAGCAACGCAAGAAGAAGAAGTACAAATGGATTTAGTCCCGGATACGGCTCTAACCACCTGCTACAACCAAGATGAATACCTGATGTTCTCAGCCACAACACCAGATACAACACAATAGCAACAGCATCGAGTCCCCCTCCCCAAAGGGGACGAGACGATGGAATATACAACGGCAGCCGTAAACGTCCCACCAGACCAGCAGAACCTACTGATGCAACACATCGTATGAGGTACCGCCGCAGCACTAACGCCTCAACATACAGTAGAAGTTGCGTTAATTATCACAGGCACCAGTGATATACCTAGTAAACTACTTTGTAGCGAAATGACAAGTAATATTCTGGCAAAAGAATCTGCACCAAATAAAAATTGTACCCTCGAAATTAGACAACTTAACCTTTCTAATAATAAGCCGCTACAAACAGAAATCCAGAAACAGGCAAGCAAAAGTAATAGATACAAAGGATCAGATGTAGGTCCATTTTACGTGTATATTGAAAGTATGAATAAAAATGTCGGGATGCTCCATCCAATGGCCATCGGAAAAATTCTTTTCTAACATAATCCTCAGATCAAACATGACATAATAAATATTAGCACACTTGGACGCAATAGAATCCGAATAGAAACGAAAACCAATGCAGCAGCCAAATCATTATTGTAATTGCCAGTACTGACAACCAAGAACCTCGAGGCGTATCTTCCTAACTTCCTCAACCACAAGTTCGGAATTATTAGAAACGTAGACATCATACTCAACGAAAGGGAAATTATGGAAGAAATAGAGTCTGACTACCCAGTAGTAGCAGTCAAGCGCTTCGCCAGGAAACCCAACAACTAGGAAGATGGCGAACGTCTCCCCATCACCGTTTGTCAACTTTCCGTTAGAGCTCAATGTTTACCACAATACGTGTACATTCTGGGAACGCGCTGTCCAGTGGAGCCTTATATATCTCAAACAATTATATGTAAAAAATGTTGGCGATTCGGACACCGCTTTCAGAACTGCCGCAGCTCCGTAAGATGCAACAGATGCGGAGGGCCCCACTCTATAGAAGTGTGTAATGATAATACTGCACCTAGATGCGTGAATTGTCAATGACCACACTTCGCTTCGGACAAACTCTGTCCAGCGTACCAGCACCAAAAAACAAGTAAAACACAACGAAGCCTACAACGCCATGGGAACGCTGACAACTATCGGCCCAACAACCCATAACTACGCACAGAAATTCATATCCAACCCAACACTACAGAGGGAGGAGTAATTCCCACCTCTTATACAGAAGACCACATGGCCACCCAGCCCACACCAAAATAGAAATCACTCCATACAAGCAGCTGACCGACGTAGTCAGGGCCCTCCATACCTATCCAAAACACCTACCCCATACCCCACCCACCCCTCAAAGCCACCTCCACTCCCCCAATCTAAACAACCTATGGCCGATAGAATATCGACCACTCCCACGGCGGCGATACAACATTTCCGCCTCCCCCCCCCCCCTCACCAACAAATATCAAATATCCTAACTCAAAGACAGATTCTTCCACCGACCCAGAATCCCTACCCATCCCTGTACCACAACAGATCTCCCACCCCAAGCCACGAGACTTTAATCGACCAGCTACTCCAGCTAATAGTAGGACTACACATTATAACAGGAGAACTCATCTCGCCGGACCAAACGCTCTCAACGGGCGCCATCCACCAATTAATAGGAAATCTCTTCTCAGTAGATGGATGTAATTAAAATTCTTCAGTGGAACATCCGATCTGTTTCGGCAAACAAAGAAACCCTACAAAAAGAACTAGCCACCCAGCAAATATCTATGGCCACACTCTGTGAAACTTGTCTCAGCAAACTGGCATATTTTCGGGGCTATTCGGTGATACAAGAAGCCCGAACGGATGGATATGGCAAAGTGATCCTGCTAAACAAATCCACCCTAGACTTTAGAGCGCTAGACTTAGGCCTTACCAACGTCCACCACCTACAAGCTGTTGCAGTACAGGTCGTGCTCCCAGAGTACAAACTCACAATCATCTCACTGTATCGACCCCTACGAAGCGAAATAGAGCCACAAGAATGGCATAATCTTTTCAAACAGCTTGAACCTCCATATATGTTCTGTGGAGACTTCAGTGCACACAGTACCACGTGCGGATGCGATTACGAAGACCAATCACCATCTCACACCTTATTGCAAGAGTACGAAAGCTAATCTACCCAACCAGCAAATGGAGATTAGTTCGGTGTTGAAATCCGTCGAGCGAAGATGAGCAACAAGGAAAGTTCTCGCAGCACTGCCGTGCCAGGCGGGTCGAGTGCCCCAGGGTACCCGGCTTTGCCGGCGGCAGCAGCGGCCCCGTTGACGACCCGGCTTACGGACTTGGACCACGCATCGGCTCCTCAAGATACTCTAGGACTGGACCAGCAAATCAATGCGAATACTATCGCTGAATCTAATATGGACTGGTATATGGATACTTCTTCAGATGAGGACGCAGACATGGCCTCAGAGCAGGACCAGTCTACCACATCAAGGAAAAGAACGGCAGTGACAAACGACAAGGAGGGGCGGAGAAAGAAGAGAGCCACTTCCACCTCCTGCAAGGCTATGAAGAACATCTACATGAAGACTGCACGAACGAAAAGAGTAGTGGATGCGGATGGATTTGTTGAACCGCGACGCACCGCTCCCGCAGCAAGACTGAGCACTACTGCCCCCGCAGTTCCAACCGGCAACCAATTTGCCTGCAGAAGACACACAGAATGATACAAACAACTCATGTAACCTCCCGCCTGGGAACGCACCTCCTGTAAACGACAGGAGGAAAACTGATTGGCGTGGAAATCGAACACCGGACCAAACAAGCAAGGGCGCATCTAAGAACCACCCGCAGAACACAGAAAGTCAGAATGACGATTCAATGCTTAATATGGTGCAATCATTACTGCAAGCTGTCATCACCATGATCCAAGACATTCCGCGGCAAATTTCTGCTGCAGTTCAGTCAGCGCTTGAGGCTGTCCACAAGGATACAACAAACTTGCACGATGGCCAGAATTGAAGACATTTCAATCTGCTCGTGGAATGCCAACGGCCTGTGGCGGCAGTTGGGAGAATTTAGAGACTTTCTAAGAGAGGAGGGCATTGACGCCTGCTTAGTCAATGAAACCCACCTAAAGCCTGGCATTAAGGCAGCTGTACCAAATTATTCATGCTACAGGAATGACCGCCTGACTGCAGGGGGTGGCACAGCCGTCTACATAAGGAACTCGATCAGACACTACCCGAAAGTCCTACCAAAGCTAGCAACTATTGAAGCAACGGGAGTTGCTATCGAGACCTCTCGTGGCATTGCCATCTACAGACCTCCCAGGGGACTCTTAGCGGAGGATGATGTAGCTGCGCTCCTTCGGCTGCGAGGAAACATCTTTATGGCAGGGGATTTCAACGCCAAGCACACGGCTTGGAATTCCAGAGCTACGAACACCAGTGGACGTCGGCTCCTCCGCGTAAGCGAAGCTCATGATGCGGCAGTGTGGGGTCCAACTGAACCTACCATCTTCAATCATGGCTTGCCAGATGTGCTGGACATAGCCATCACAAAAGGACTCCACCACAATATTGGTGTAACAACCACAACTTAGTTGTCTTCTGACCATGTCCCTGTCATATTCTACCTGGCCACAGACATCTTGGCACGTGGAGAGCGACGACACCACAACCTGAGACGCACTGACTGGGACATGTTCAAGGAACAACTTACCAGACGTGTCCAAGAGGCACTGACGCCGACAACTTCAGGACCGGATGTCGCCATGGCTAACCTAGCCACGTGGATTAACGAGGCTGTTGAAGCAGCTACACCTGCTTCCAGAAAGCCGCCAGCCTGCTCTAAACAACTTCCACCTGACATCAAGGAGGCAATCACTCTTAAGAACAGAGCTACAACGGAGTGGCAGGTCACCAGGGACCCCGCAGCGAAAAGAACTATAAACAGGATGCGGCGAGAAATAAAAGCAGCCCTCGAGCAACACCGTATACGTGAATGGTTCTCCAGGGTTGCGTCCCTCAATACGGAAGACGGTTCTGCGTGGAAGGCAACCAAGGGGCTAATGCGCAGAAAGGACAGGATTCCGCCTCTAATGATAGGGAATCAAGTAGTCTGCGAGCCTGTGGATAAAGCAGATGCACTGGCAGATGTTTTCGAAGCCAACTTCCGGCCCATCGAAGCACCCCAAGATGCTGTACATATACAATTTGTAGAAGACCGACTGCAGCGATTCCTAGTAGCCGAACAGCAGGCAGACGACGCAATAGACGAAATCACGGAAGAAGAAGTGCTAACAGCACTCTCACACGTCAATGTTAAGAATGCGGCTGGGCACGATGGGATCGGGGGTGCCATACTGAGACACGTGCCTCCTACTGCTGTAACTTTCATCACAGTGGCCTTCAACGAAATCATGGCGAGAGGCCAATTCCCACAAGTTTGGAAACACGCTGAGATAGTGCCGGTCCCTAAATCAGGCAAGGACAAGAGGTCTCCCAGATCCTACAGACCTATTAGCCTACTGCCCACAATTTCCAAGATCTTAGAGAGACTTTACCTCAAAAGGTTTCGTAGTGTATGGGAAAATGAACAAATCCTGCCCGACAAACAATTTGGCTTTAGAAGGAACCACTCAGCACCGCAACAACTTCTTAGAGTGCTGGAATCTGCCATGGGAGCCATGGACAAAAGAGAGTATTTTGGTGCGGCGCTCTTTGATGTGTCACGTGCCTTTGATTCAGTCTGGCACGCTGGCCTTCTATACAAGCTGTTGGTACAAGGGGTACCCATGACACACGTGAGACTCCTCAAGAGCTACCTCTCTGACAGGACCTTCCGTGTGATACTAGACGACGCAGTCTCCTCCGTGAAGACCATCAGAGCTGGGGTGCCACAGGGATCAGTGCTGGGCCCTGTCTTATACAACATCTATACCTCGGACCTCCCGAGGACAGAACAAGTCGATTCTGCCCAATACGCTGACGACACTGCTGTCTTCACCAGAAGCATCAGGGCCACTCATGTGAGGACCAAGCAACAACATAGAACACTGGGCGACCAAATGGCGACTAGCATTCAATGCCACAAAGAGCCAAGCTCTCATAGTCAGCAGAAGGACCATTCCTCACCTGCAACCCCTCAACCTGTTCGGAGAAAACATCGAGTGGACTCCTACTGCCAAATACTTAGGCGTCACTATGGACAGGAGACTGACGTGGAAAACACACGTCAGGAACCTCCGCAACAAGGCTATGGGTAGAATGACAGTTTTATACCCCATTCTGAACCCCTTATCATCACTGCCATCGCATCTTGGGATTCGCCTCTACATCGCATTAATAAGGCCAATAATAGATTATGCTGCAGTAGTTTGGGGTAGTGCTGCTGACGCACACCTCAATCGACTGCAAACTATACAAAATCGAGCCATTAGATATGCTTACAAAATGCCGTGGGAAACTCCAACAGTCCACCTACACGAAATCAGTGGACTACCGCGCCTCAAAGACAGATTCCACAAATTAGCTGCGAAATTCTACAAGGAATGCAGAGAATCAGACAACCCGCTTATTGCCAACCTGGGTAACACAGTCCATCTAAACAACAACTTAAGATGGCCTGACAAACTGCTCCGTGAGTTATAAGCTCCCGAAAAGACACGCCAGGATAAGACTAATCCGTCAATGACAACACCGATGAGGACACCATTTTGGAAGGAGATGCATTTTTCATGTAAAAACTTCCCCAAACTCTGGGATAAAGGCACCCAGGAAATTTAGTCCATGCGATGCTGCAAATGGAATATTCGCACAGCCAACTGGTGCCTTTCTGTGCAAATCATATACACTCAACTTCACACCTGCACACAAAACGCTTCACCAATTAAAAATTATGATTCCCTTATTTCCGTAATCAACTACGCCGCAACTTTAACTATCCCGGAACGTCGCATATATACTAGAGAGTCTTCAATCGCCTGCCCGTGGTGTACCCCGGAATGCTAAAAAATGATATTTAAAATAAAATTAGCAGTTAAAAAGTACAAACAACAACCCACCTGGGAGTCTTTCAAGAAATATAAAAGATTAATGGCACAGGTCAAACGATTCCTCAAACAACAGAAAATAATCAGCTGGAAAACTTACTGAACCATATTCTCGAAGGACACACCACCAAACGAAGTATGGACAAGGATATGGAGAATGAAGAAAAAAAACCATCTCCCACTGCAACAATCACTTGTAAAGCAGACGAACTCGATGCGATATTAGCGCCGCCAATTGTCTCCCTCCCTCCCTCCACGACAATCATCAATTCAGAAGAACGAGACAACGCATACAAAGGATTTTAAAGACCCTACTCACTAGTAGAACTAGATAAAGCACTCACTGCTACCAGCTATTCCGCTCCTGGATACGACCATAAACACTAAGCTATGATTCGACAACTCCCCCCAAAAGCAAAATTACATTTGATACAACTGATTCAAAAACTATGGTCACCAACAAAACTACATAAAGCATGGTCAACCCACATAATAGTTCCAATTTTAAAACCCGGAAAAGATCCTAAACTTCCAACTTCATACCGTCCAATCGCCCTGTTATCATGTGTCTTCAAAATCGCCGAAAGACTTTGGAAAACCGTATAGAATGGTGTCTAGAACATTACAATCAACTCCCCACATCTCAATTCGGATTTCGGAAAGGTCGCAACACCATAGACAATCTAGCCATCCTTACCTCAGATATTGAACGATCATTCAAGAACCAGGGATTTTTAATGGGTTTATTCATAGACATCTCAAGCGCATACGATAATGTCCAGCTTTCTCACCTCGCGAGAAAACTTCAAACAAAGGGCATCCCGACTTTTGGTCTAAACGGTATCTACTCCGCTTTCTACCAACGCACAATATACCTCCGAGAAAAGAATAATTCACTAGTAGGCCCCTATCTCGTTAACCGAGGCATCCCTCAAGGCTCAATACTTAGCCCCCTAATTTACATCATATACATCAGCGATCTGAAGAACATCTTATGACCCCACATCAAGACCCTACAATTCGCTGATCACTTATGCATCTACATATACTCCACATGGTTCGAGTTGATTTGCAGATGGATCTCGGAAGCTGTGGAAAAACTCAGAACATGGTTACACCAACATGGCCTACATCTAGCTCCTCAAAAATCATCGGCAGTTCTATTCACCCGTAGAAAAAATCCTCTCCAGCAAAAACATATTCAACTGGGACGATGCTCATTTCCCGTCCGTGCAACATTCAAATTCCTCGGAATAATACTGGACAACAGGCTCTCTTGGAAACCCCAGGTAGAACACATAACAACTAGAACCAGCGGTGCACTCAGCATACTGCACTCAGTAGCACGTACATGGTGAGGAGCAGATCCAGCCACCTGTCTACAGCTCTACAGATCACTAATAAGACCACATCACAAATATGGTAGCATCGTCTACGGCAAATCCTCTCAGCAAACTCTGCGGAAGTCAGACCAGTTACAATTTCGAGCAGTCCGCACCTGCGTCGGAGAAATGAGAACAACCCCTACAAACGCTCTTTTAATCGAGACCGCTAAATTTCCTCTGGATCTTCAACGCCAGCTCCGGGCAGATGCATATCTTCTCCAACGTTACTCTTATTCCCACCACATCCTACGACCTAAACTTCAAACCTTAAGTAAGATAATCGGGCTGTTTGAAAGGAAACGACCCCCAAGATGTCCGCTTCTAGCCTACAGCCACTACAAATTCAGACTCATGGAACCTCTCATAACGAAAGAATCAGCCCTACCTATATTCACGAAACCGTTTGAATGCTCCATTCCAACCCTCCGTACCTATATACTCCACCCTCACCTTAACCACCAAGCAGCGTCCATGCTTCTAACAATGACCTGGCCGGGCTACATACAAATCTACACTGACGGGTCCAAGACCAATCACCTTGTTGGTAGCACGTACTACTGCCCCAGCACCAATCAAAGAGCCTGCTTCGCTATCCCATGTAAAGCCTCGATTTATACTGCCGAAATCATCGCCATTAAAGAAGGCTTAAAATACGGAATGGAACAAAAGTTTTAAAAAATATTAATTTTGTCTGACTCCAGAAGCACTTTACAAAAATTACAAAACCCGCAGTGGAACCTTGATAGTAACAAATATATAATGGACTTAATTGAAATAACACTGTCTGCACAAACCCCAGACATAAGGTATAAGTGGATCAAAGGACACGCAGGACTCTCCTATAACGAACGAGCGGACGCCTTAACCAAACAGGGAGCCAAGAAGGGGAAGATGCTGGCACTTCCGCTCCCTTACACGGACTTCCTCCCTCGCGTGAAGCAAAAAGCCTACGAAGATCTACAAGACTACTGGAAAACGACTTCATCGCACAAGGGTTCTCACTACGCTATAATCCAACCAACAATCATGAAGAATACGTGATTCCAGAACCAAAAGGCATGTCACAACATCATTAATACGAATGAGGTCAGGCCACGGACCCTTCCCCAGCCACTTACAGGATGAAAGTATTGGACTCTCCACAATGCGAAGCAGATAGAGAGAAAGTCTCTGACCTCAACCATATTTTTTTTCAAATGCAGCAAACATAATCTCCCACGCGCCAACCTAATTAGCAAATTAGCAGTGATGATAGTACCCTTCCCTACATCGATACAATGCCTGCTCTCTACAAACCAAATTAAGATATACCAGACACTAGCAAGATTCTTAAGAGACACACGACCCAACAGAACGCATGGAAAAACCACAGGCTCACCGAAAATAAAATCAGCTGCCGGAGAAGACAAAAGGGAGAAGAAACAAGAAATTTACAAAAAGCACTTCTCTACTACAGACCACAAACGGACACACAAACACGCGAAGATCAAATCTCAACAAAGAAAACTACTGGTGAAACAAAGTTTGTAAAGCAAGACAAAGGTGACAATATTGTTTATTGGTAATTCATTTAAAGTAAAGTAAACATACTATCTAATAGAACCATTATATGAAAAATCAATGTGCAAGACCAAATGTATAATAAAGGTGGGTGAATTGATCGATTAACCAGAAACCAATAATAATTTTTTTTAAAAAACTTTTATCCTCTTACCGATTATATCCGTAATACACTAGTCAGTTTATGACGAAGGCAAATATCGTAGGGTACTACTCACACCATCTTGCATATGTCAAACTATTATTATCCTAAAAATCTATTACTTATATCACCTATACCAAATACTAGATCCGTTCAAATTGACGAGTTGAATCTGGACACATGGTGCACTTTGCCAACACAAAATTGTATGAAGAAGGTAATTATAAAATGCTTTAAACAGCGACGAGTATGTATATTCGTTTGTATGTTGTCATTTCACTTTCCCAAATTTTCTTCTGGCAGCTACATGTATTTTTAAAGTCATCATCAGTAAACTGTTGGTGGATAACTAATTATTTGTATTATGAAGTGCTATGTTAATCTGGAATTATCGTTGGTATTACCTGAACAATATGTTTTCAGTTTATTACACTTTTTAGTTACCGGCATGAGTCGTCTGGTAGACCTATATCACGATTAAAAAGTATAAGGCGAAAATACTATATATAACGTAACAGGAGAGATATTATCACAGAAATCATTGTTTACTATGAAAGCATGTTCAAATCAGTTGCTACGGATGAGGACACAACAAATACAATAAATGGGTTGAAGGGTCGGGGGGGGGGGGACTCAATTTATGGGATACCATTTTTTTTTTTTTTAGCTCTACCACTGAGCCGCGCGGTGACAAGGGGGCAGCAAGCCCCACTAGATCCTTGGGTCCCATCCGGCTAGGGACCCGAGCATTTTGCCCGTCCTGCCACCCTATTGTTACGCCAGTTACTCATAACAACTTCCATCAATGTGATAAAGTTTAAGCCTTCGGTCTAGTCATGAAGTCATTGCAATCATTCTGCTTATCCTGCTGCTTGACAAATATTTTAGGAAAAAAAATTCAACAATTGCACTCAACTAAGATTCATTTAAATTACTTATGTCTATGTAAAATATCTGATAAAATGTTTTGGCATTTTAAACACAACCAATCTGAACTTTGTATAGACTGCTAGTAATCGAGTTTCATCTGTATTTCTAAAATTTGTAATACAAATTCATAAAATAGCCTTTTATATTTCCTACAATAATAAGTACTTCAGCAGCTTCTATATATGACTTCAAAAATTTAGTTTGATATTTCAGCATAATAAGATCTCATCATTCATACACTAGTATTTAACTTTATCTCTCAATTTTTAACATTTTATTCTAAATCAATCACTTGTTTCTTAGGCTACTAACAGATATTATGATCGTCTACTTCAGCCAACCTTTTCAAATTCAACCATCAAATTTCGACCATTCATTTTTATTCGATCCTCATCCATTATGCTTGTTTCATTTCTGTATTCAAAATATATTAGAGCTACCTATCTGGGATATTTTCATCTGTTCTTGATTCTCTATCGTTTCTTTCCTGATATCTTTATTTTCTAAAAGGGTTATAAAAAGTTGTAGCAAGAGTATTCTATCCTCAGAATAAAATGTATGTTCCAGAACTTTTGTAGTTAACGAATTGTCTAAACATTACTACTGCAGGCACTGATTTGTGCAATGTGGTACAAGTCATGTTTCTAAATGGTCTCAACAGTACGGTACCCATGAGCATTAGGAGGTAAATTATTATTATTATTTTTAGTGTACGCAATCGTAATTACTTTAATTCTCAAGATATACAGGGTGTTACAAAAAGGTACGGCCAAACTTTCAGGAAACATTCCTCACACACAAACAAAGAAAATATGTTATGTGGACATGTGTCCGGAAACGCTTACTTTCCATGTTAGAGCTCATATTGTGGACGGCTGTGATACAATACGCCATTCTCCAGGGCTGCATCAGCGCATCAGGGATTCAATGCGACGGAGGGTGGATGCATGTATCCTCGCTAACGGAGGACATTTTGAACATTTCCTGTAACAAAGTGTTTGAAGTCACGCTGGTACGTTCTGTTGCTGTGTGTTTCCATTCCATGTTTAATGTGATTTGAAGAGAAGTAATAAAATGAGCTCTAACATGGAAAGTAAGCGTTTCCGGACGCATGTCCACATAATATATTTTCTTTGTTTGTGTGTGAGGAATGTTTCCTGAAAGTTTGGCCGTACCTTTTTGTAACACCCTGTATTATTATAACATTTAACTGCAACCCCACGTCTAAACGTATTTATTATTTCGGCAGAGTTAATATAGTCTGCAAATCAGTGACGTACCAATAGGGTGGCAGAACGGGTAAAATAACACCGGCCCCTCGCCGGAGGAGGTCCTTGGTCCACCATCCGGAGGGGCCTCTGCTCTAGAGGGCTTGCCGGCGGCTTCCAAGCGACTTCTGATGAATTTGCCAGGGGCCTGAATTGTGTAATTACGCCATTCCTATATGTCTCTTCAGTGCAGACATTGTAGTATGACTGCATGCCTTGATTGCCACTCTGTGAGACTTGGCCGCGAATCTTTCATTTGCTATCACGTTTTCGACGGTCTAATAATGTAGAATATTTATTGCTGTTGTGATGGTCTGGCCAGTAATTCCAATTCTCCTGTGAACATACGTCGCTGATCACAACAGCCTTTAACAATGGTATTCATACACCTATTTTTGTAAATTCTGTCAGCAATGAATACAAGTCGTAAAATCTGACGCGACGATCTTACATAATGTCAACAGCAGGAAGATTTGTGTAGCCGTTCCATTAAGCAATTCTGCAACATTAAGGCTTCCTGATAATGGGTGTTTACTCTCGTGATGGATTACGAGATTATGACACAGTAGAAGGGTGGCTCACCATGAAGTTGGTGACTGCGAAGAGCAGTGTGGGCCCGAAGTGGTCGGCCACCATCCTGGCCGCCCGGTGAAGGTCGAGCGCCGCCCTGTGGAGCCTGGCCAACAGCTGCTCGTCCGGTAGACGGCAGTGCCTCTGGACTCCGCCGCTGTAGAGCGCCACCCATTCGTCCAGCTGCTGACCGGTGGCAGGGGCTCGCTGCAGGGTGGCGCGAACCAGCGCCTCACTCAGCCACGACAGCCGCTGACCCAGCGCCAGCGTGAGTCCGCACAGTTGCAAGAGAGACAGCAACCTGTGTGCCCTCAGCCCGCACCGCGCTACCTGCCACAGCAAGCGACACAGTGGGGCATTCAATCTACGTACTCCACAGCCTTCCGATTTTCTTAAAACTCCTACTTCTTGCATGTGATAAAATAAGTGGGAGTTATTACAATCGTGATACTCCTATCAAAAAACCGTGTGATTGTTAAATATAGTGTTGCCCAAAATCGGTCTTGGTCTTGCAGTCTTGGTCTTGGTCTTGCATTTTTGCAAGACCAAGACCAAGACCAGGTGTATTGATGCAAGACAAAGATCAAGACTGGCCAAGTCTCGTCTTGTTCTTGCATTTGGGCAACACTAGTGTTGCCCAAAATCGGTCTTGGTCTTGCAGTCTTGGTCTTGGTCTTGCAGTTTTGCAAGACCAAGACCAGGTGTATTGATGCAAGACCAAGACCAAGACTGGCCAAGTCTCGTCTTGTTCTTGCATTTGGACAACACTAGTTAAATAGGGTGATTCTTCCAAGCACAGTGGACATAATACAATGTGAAACAATTCCATTGTGTAATGCGTGTCAAATCAAGGTTAAAGTTTGTAATAAACTCTCTTTTGGTGGGGTGGCTCTACCTTTTAGACGCCCTGTATCGCGTCAGCAATTAAAACTTTTCTTTATCTGCATGTTAATATTAAGCCTCACACATGACATAACTCAGGGGTTACAAGAATATGAAAGATGGGTAACAAAAGACATGAATTTATTCTACAAATTGAAAGACATCCAATTTTACATGTGAATTGTATTTGCTGATGGCTAGCTCAGTTGGCTTTCTCAAACAAGTCTCTGGCTTCTCAGGGGTATTTTTCGGGCTCTTGATATGTTGCAACCATGTCGCATTGTCTGAATCACTTTACCGTGTGCACTGCTGGCGACGTTATCCGCACCTCAGACGCTCAGAGGATGGCGGTAGACCGACCACACGTCCACTCAGCTCCACACACAGTCCAGAAGTCTCCACTCCCCCTCCGAGCAGCATTCCATGAAACAGCATACAAGAATATCCGAGTGGCGGGTCACTATTGTCTGTAGGTCGGCTGTCCCTGCTGTTATTGTCCACAGCGCAGCGGGTGGTTTAACGAACGGGCTCGCGGCTTCCGATTTAGGTGCACACAGCCTCGCTTTGGGAACGCGACTTATTACAGCTTGCCGAACAACCCACCAAAATTTAAATTCCATGGAATTTAAATTTGCTTATAAAGTCTTCTCTGCAACTTTGTTCACAGTTCAGTTCTTGCCCTCTTGATAGCAATACCCTTGATTTACAAAGCCATAAAACCCTGAAAACTTACAATTTCATAAGATATTTACAACCTTCACCCATTTTCAATCAAAATTCCCCTGCGGAAATGTCATGTGAGGACACGTTAAAGGCGCCAAACTGTGAATGTTTACAATACAACTCGCTTCGTGTGCAAAACTCCCCAATGCATCAGCCATCCAAAGTGTACCATCCACATAACAGCAGGGTCCAGCCTTAATATATCATTATACATTATACACACAAGATAAAAATATACAACACTAAAAATAAAAAAAAAACAATGGTTCACAGTACTTATGATAGTGTGTCATATGCACTCACTATGGATTAACAATGGAATGTCTTTAAGCGTTACAGGTCCATCAAAAAAAAGAAACTATGGACATTTTTACGTGAGGTTGTCCCTCCACAACTCTTCCTCTACACAGCTGAAGTCTTCAACCTATAACCTATGATATATGCATGTTATACTATTCCAAAATATCAATTGAGGACATGGTGCTCTGAGGAATCGTTATATCAATGATCTTAAAATTTCCAAAATATAAATCTCCCAATACAGGATAAAAGAAAATCCTCCATAATTCACATACACCTTCACACATAATACAATTACAGATAAAAACACGTGGCAATATCAATCAGTGCCACTCAATAATCACATAAAATCTAAACTTAACGATCCAATTTCTTAGAAACATAATTACATCAGACTATAGGGGAATAAGATTAATCAATGTCTTCTAATATATACAAAGCGTAACATAACAAAGCTCATGCTACAACACCAATTACTCTAACGACAGATGATCACAACATTTGTACACATACCTCGAACCTAACAACATTTACTAACACGACTCATCTATTTACAACGGTATTAAAGACAAAACTTCAAACAAACATTAAAATGCGAAGGTAGTTGCCTCTTCACAAACAAATAGTCATCTCACCCCGTTCGTTCACCCAGAACAAAGTCAAGGACACACACCTGCCGAGCTCTAACTCCACTCAAATCACAAGGGGATTAGTCTACCT
This sequence comes from Vandiemenella viatica, assembly GCA_031002005.1. Lineage (NCBI taxonomy): Eukaryota > Metazoa > Arthropoda > Insecta > Orthoptera > Morabidae > Vandiemenella > Vandiemenella viatica. Next base: position 3,790,077 of record JARYHS010013631.1, on the reverse strand, counting down.
GCTGGTTCCCCTATTCCGAGAAATTCACACAAGCACTGCTGACCCCCTGCTGTCAGGGACAACATCCGCCCCAGCTGATATTCACAGATTCGCAACAAGCTACTTTCTTCTGTTTCTTCTCGGCATTCCAAATCCTCAGTAGCCTACTTAACTTTTGTCACTGCTATAATTTTTCTTGTTTTAACATTACGCTACCTCAGTATATCACCAGTCCTTTTTGAACCGGACATACTGGAAAAACAATATTAAGTGCGTGTAGTGGGACATTTTACTCATCTATGCGGCCTTTCATATTTCTCTTTACATCTTCGCGGGCGTAATTACCAGAACTTTAGGAACATAAGATAATTATGAATTTTAACAATTGATTGCTTCCTTTTCTTAGTTTACCGGTCACTGTTCTGCGAGAGGCTGTTCTTTATTTAATTAAAGAAACAATCCACTTCTGCCGCTTTTTGGCTATTCCAGGGATTGAGCTGCCCAGCTTAATGAGGTGGACTTATTTGCCACATTAGAAGACAGCTGTAGACACTCAGTTCCCACTTCAGCCTATCTGCACATAACACATCTGCGCCTTTCTGACGCCGTACCTCTCTCCGACACACTACGAAAACAAAAAGGAAGTTCTCTTTTCATTGAAAAGACCATCTTATGTGTATTGGTTACTCCCGCGAGCAACATTTCGTTCACAACCTTATCGTCATATTTAATTCTGAATTTGGCCGCTAGATTATTCTCTTTCATGCAGATGAACACTTTTGATTTTCATTCCCACGCCACTTGAAGCGCATTATTTATAAGCGAGGTTATTTCATAGGATGTAGCGTCTTCGTAGCCTATAAAGACATTACTTCTTCTTCATCCCAACTTTTATATTCCGATCTTTTTTTCTCAGTATTTAACAGTGGTAGCGAAGTCAGTCAGGTCAGCAAAACTTACGTGAACTCTCATTACTTCTTCATCAGAACTCACGCATTTCATCTTGAATGTGTGTACACGATTTTCTTACAAAAACTACCGTTTACAGAATAGACTATTGTACTTAAATCCACTATACTACCTGCTTAAGTCTTAATTAAGGGTCATATTTACAACCAATACAAACAAAAAGGTATCTTTAAACTCACATCAGTGTCAATTCCATCGAGAAAGCATAATATGTCTGCTGGTTATGAGTTGACTTTAATCGCCTGGAAACGATTTTCACACCATCGTTCCCTCTCAACCTCAGAAGGGCGAAATCACGGCATTGAGCTCTTATTTTTCCAACCTTGAAATGAAAATACTTCACGCTTATGTTGCGGCATGCTACTTTTTGAACATGCGTCGTCATGGAACGCATTCCGTGAAAACCATTCATCTTCGGCACCTGTGCCGAAATCTTTTCATTCAGTGGAACACCGGGCAGACCCCTACCGTGAAATATCTGTTCATACAAGACACACTTAGATTTTCGGCCATCTGACAGGTCTAGTATAGAAATCCCAATCACTGAACATGTCTTTGCTGTTTGAATGAAGTGAATGTACTGCAAGTCCATACGTTCACTTCCTACAAGCGTCACCTTCGGCGCCTTGACATATCTTAGGGCACATGCTTGCAAGACATTCTCTTTCTGATCCCCTAGGATATGCAGTTCATTTACAACTTGTCTGGAAAAACTCTTCTGCGTCTCACCGAGACTTTTGCATTCTTCTTTACACTCGGCGATACTCTGGCGAACCTCACTGATCTGCCCTCCGATATTATTCATCCTTGTTTCAGTGCTTGCTTGTACATCAGCGACTCGCAGTTCCAATTGGTTTGTTCGCGCTTCCGTCCGTTGCTTCCATTCCAACATCTCTATTTGCATCTGTGTTGACTGCTCGTTAACGCGATTCACGGCGCTGGACATTCTGATTTGTTCTTCCTGCATCGTTTTCAATATTTTTTTGACTCCCCTGAGTCCTTCAGACACGGTATTCCTTATGTCACCAACCTCCTCTTTTATGAGTACTGCAATTTCTTCTGTGACTTCGGACTTTAGCCGGTCTTGTCCGCTCTTTATCTCCGACATCATCGCGAACAAACGGTCAAATTTGTCGGCTTCGCTCAGTGGATTTTTGGTTGACTCCGGCTGTTGAGCAACCATTTCTCCAGAAAAAGACATGGTACTTTCATCCCCTTTTCTCGTTACGCCCAAGATGTGCGAAACGGGCATCGCTTCTTCGCAATTTGAAGTGCCGTCTTTGAATTCCATGTTAACTTATGTGTTATCTCCCATCAATTGAGAACACATGAGACTTGTAACGCTGATCTGTCTGACATTAATTTTACTTCCACAACAGGACAACAACCACATCATAAAATCTCCAATAAATACCGTCAAACACTAAAAATCAACAAACCATCAATTAGCATAAGACACATATACCAATTACAACGCTGGTTGGACCGCCAGGCATGAAAAACTCAACTCACAGGACAGGAAAGCACTATCAAAATCCAATTGTCTAAGCACCGAAACAAATGCGAACATCAACAAATATCTTAAAACCCACATATATCAGCTATCACATTTTTTTTTTCTGACCGCCAGACATCCTTAACTGCAATTCTACAGCAGTATAACTCAATGAACATGACATTTTCCAAATAATGTCAACTACTGGAATGAAAATCAACATAGGTCACATCAGTGTAACATGGACATACATTCTATCTCTCTAATATTCCAACACCTCTGCTCTTACAGTCAAATTTCACAACAAAATACAATTACCATAAAAAAAATACATAGATAAAGTGTGTGAAAACAACCGATAACCAGCTCTGCAGTGTATCACACAAATACTTGCAATAATTCATCAATCGACTTCCACACTCGGACAACACAATGAACATGACATATTTCAATATACATCAACAAACAGTTCTTCAATGTATCACACATGTACAGCCTGTAACTGCGTCCTTATCGCCCTTACAAATCCTAGCTGTTACAATATACAAACATTACACATGACATAAATAATTATTGTACATGCTGGATTGCTGCTGTTACAGCCACACCGGAAAATGCTGAAAACACAGAGAGTTCTACTCACTATTACGACTTGTTTGCAACATATCAAAACAATCGGGCCGCAGGTTGGCGCGCCATATGTAATAAACTCTTTTGGTGGGGTGGCTCTACCTTTTAGACGCCCTGTATCGCGTCAGCAATTAAAACTTTTCTATCTTTATCTAGCAATATGTTAATATTAAGCCTCACACATGACATAACTCAGGGGTTACAAGAATATGAAAGATGGGTAACAAAAGACATGAATTTATTCTACAAATTGAAAGACATCCAATTTTACATGTGAATTGATTTGCTGATGGCTAGCTCAGTTGGCTTTCTCAAACAAGTCTCTGGCTTCTCAGGGGTATTTTTCGGGCTCTTGATATGTTGCAACCATGTCGCATTGTCTGAATCACTTTACCGTGTGCACCTCAGACGCTCAGAGGATGGCGGTAGACCGACCACACGTCCACTCAGCTCCACACACAGTCCAGAAGTTGTCCTCCACTCCCCCTCCGAGCAGCATTCCATGAAACAGCATACAAGAATATCCGAGTGGCGGGTCACTATTGTCTGTAGGTCGGCTGTCCCTGCTGTTATTCCACAGCGCAGCGGGTGGTTTAACGAACGGGCTCGCGGCTTCCGCTCGCAGAAAAATAGCCCTCCCTCGATAGGTGCACACAGCCTCGCTTTGGGAACGCGACTTATTACAAGTTATTGTATGTGTTCGCAGGATGCAATCCTAATTGTCGTTTGCTTTCGCTAGTGTGACTCGTGTTCGTATGTACTATTACATGTCTCAATGATTGCGATGATGATTGTATTCATACCAAGCGTGGTGGGTGAGCGGTAACGCTCTGGTCTCGCATTCAGCAGTACACTGGTTTAAATCCCCGTCCGCGCATCCGGATTTAAGTTGTCCATTGTTTCCCCAATTAGCACCCAGCGAATCCCAGGATGGTTCCTTAAAAATTTCATGTCAGAATTCCTTCCGGATCCTTGACAACATTCCACATTCACCCTCTAATGACCTTGACGTTGACAAGCCGTAAAGCCATAAGCAAAACAATAAAAAAAACTTTGTATAGCGTGTTGTAGAGATGATGTGTTTGAGAGATGAATGAAGAAAATCTTTGAAACCAAGAATACTCTTTCAAAACACACTTTGGATGTCTACCAGGTTTACCGTACCTGTTTGAAGGATGAATCACCATCAGCAGTATTATACAAACTGTGGAGACCTTTTTGATTCAACACAGCACATTTATTGCGGAATGTGGTCAATATACTCCTCTAGCTAAATTCAGAACGATGAAAACAATTCACAAAGCCGCTTTAAAACAACTAAACCAATGTCGAGTTGCAGTCACAGTGTCTCAGAGTTCTCGGTTATGACTTGAAATATTTTTTAAAGATGTTGACAGTATGCCTTTTGTGTAATGATAGCGTTGCAATTGTTCTCAGACGAATTATACAAAAAAAAGATTTTTTTCAACCAAGTGACCAGAATGATTTCCTTGAATGGAGTATGCGTGCTACACATAAATGCATCAATGGTAGCGATGGTTGGATCTTAGCGAGCACACACACATTATAAATGTCTTTGCTAACAATTAATAATAAGCTCTTAACATGTTCTGTGAATAGATTTTCCTAATATGCTAGGTGCTCTTCTATCCAAAGAAAGTCAGTAAGTTAACAGCGACTGGTTGATTAATAATATTACTTACAGTCGAATTATTCGGCAAGTATAGGATCGTAGTGAGCTTTAGATGAAAGAATCATCTGTAACGTTGACAAGAACCACTAGCAAAGGCCTACTGGATTCCATATTTTTACTCCATAAGTATGGGAAGTAATTAAACTTTCATTATTTTTACTAATTAGTTCATTCACTACGAATTTTAATTATTGAACGTTCTATTGTCACCGGGAGCGAGAATATTTACAAATATTCAAGTCAATCAAAAATTGGAAGTTGGTGAATCATGGATTATAAGATCTGTAACGTATAACAAACAATTGAAACTAATATACGTATGGTAATAAGTGTGGTGAACAGAAGAAAAACTGGAGCATTTGAAATACATAATTATAGAAAAACAATGAAAATCGATTGAAAATAATTATTTTATTCCGGATGATACCATTTTCTAAATAAATGATACAACTATTCTCAATAACTCAAACTTCTCTTCTTTAATTGGCTGTGTTCCGACTTCTGTTTCTTAGATGTTAAATGGAGATTCAAGTCCATCAATCTTCTGCCGACAGCAAAAGTTTTACACATCTTTTCACAATTTTAGAATTAAGACAGTAGGTTTGACTAATTCTTTAACACATATACGGTGGTATTAACCAGGCAAGATGTTACTTCAATATTATTTATTGCTTTGGAAGATCGGTACTAGATATGATGATAATTAAATTAGTTTAAGAATTTTTACCATATCGTTCACTCTAGCATTCACCAATATATTTATTTGCTCCATACAATAGAGAGAGTTTGTATTTTGCTTGATGTTACGGTTTTATGCTATCCTGCAGGCTGTAGACCGGACTTTGGAAGCAAACAGTAAAATAATGCACGCGCTAAAGAGAGCAATTCCACCATCAGCATTGAAAGTGACCTGTTCGGTCCTGTATCAAGAAATTGAGATTTGTAAACTCTTAAGATAATATGTTCTTAAAAATTATCACTTCTGTAACTTAAATTAAAAATTAGTGTCTTCATTAAGGTCAATCGTTTATGGAATGAAATAGCCTATTCGAGACTGCGAAATTATCACGTTAAACAAATAATGATTGAAGAATGCAGTTTGCGGTACAATCTTACATAAAGATAACCCAAATTAACAGCCACATTTTAGGAAATTTGTAACTTATATTTTTGATGGTATAGATGACGGAACGAATAATGATGAAGCAAGAGTTAAGC
>JARYHS010013631.1:3745863-3783093 GCA_031002005.1 Vandiemenella viatica | reverse complement strand
AGTTGCTCCTATGGCGCAATTCACACAGAGGCGGCTGGGAAACGACGCGCCCCTTTGAGGTCCGCGCCCCGTCTCTTCGAAGTCTCTAGGGGTGCACCCAAATAGCTAAGAACTGTAAGTTTTTAATGAATGAAAAAATCGGTGTGTGGATTTTTTAAAATTAATTGGGTATTTATCACATTAATATTATTAATATTTTTCTCACACTCACAGCCGAAATGGCACCCCTAAATTTTAGCGCCCTGGGAAAATGCCCGGTTTGCCCCGCCCCCTAGAGCGGGCCCTGCAGGATGATGACATACGTGGCACATACGCTGACGACAGAAACCGGCTGCTGTTAAGCCGAGTGGCGGCGACAACTGTCGACGAAGAGCAGAGAGGCGCGGAGCAGCCGTCGAAGAAACCGCCTCCAGCTTGACCAGCAGGTAGCAGATGGCTCGCGAACGTTCCTCCAGCCACGATCCACACCAACAGAGAGTCAGCTGTTCGAAGAACTGGTAGACGATCGAGAAGGGGATTACGATGAGCAAATACGTGATTGGCGTGGAGTTTGTTCATTTCGAAGTGCCAACCACCACAAGTTCGTGAGATGAATACGTTAGTCTTACCTGCGGTCAGTAACAAAAGAAGTCAACCCTTCTTACACTGAAATGGTGCGCATCAACTACACAAAAGAATTGGTGGTGAAAATAAATATACTAATGCACTGTTTGTAGCCATTTATACTTATCTATTAGTTATATCAGGCATAAGTGTCTAACACAAATAACGTTCTCCTCGTTCGAATGTTTGCTATGTGAAACATTGAATCCTAGCTCGAATTAAAAAAAAAAAAATACATAGCTACTAAACTATAAGTTTCATTCTAGTGGTCTTTAGATCATCAATTCGTAGAATTGATCTTTTCCAAAAAAATTAGAGGAAGAGGAGGGTAGAACGCTACTGGCCGGCGTTTAAATGCTCTGGCGGAGAACTGGTACCAGTTTATGGTTTTTAGTAATTTTCCACAATCATTATATCAGAGGCTGGAATAGTTTCCACATGAAAAAAAAAAGCTCCTAAAAACAAACTCCTTTAAACGTTCGTCTGCATGAGGCTGCACTGATTTACGTATAACTTAATCGATGTTATTATTTAATTGCATCTTTAACTAAATATTAAGCACCAGAACTAAAATTGCCTAACTGTACGTCCTTGTGCAATTTACCTCCCATGAAAATAATACGTTATTTACTGTAAGTTTTTCTTTTCTGCGTTATTGAAAGTGTTGTGGTACTTACATACTCAGACCAGACATTCAGTCTGTCATTGAATATCATATTAACCTTTCATCTTATTGCAGAGTTATTAAAAAAAATTCATCTGGTATTCAGGAAAACATGTATCAGGAATACTATTTTACGGCGAATCCAAAAATTTATCTGAGAAACAAATCTTTAAGACATAAAATTTTCCCACTTGCAAATACATACCTAAATGATACACACCGATCTAAATAAATAATACAAAAAATATCTTGGATTTCCATTCTGATCAATGTTATCTGATAATCTATTACAGAAACATCGCTGTAATGAGAACTATTTTCGGTAAACATAACGATTATACACAGATATACAAACTGAACAAACGTACACCTCCATATCAGTTCTTACTGCCAGAGCTAAAACATTTTTACAGAAAAGCATTTTTGAAGAAAAGCATTTTTACAGAAAAGCTTTTTTGAGTTTCTTCTAAAAAGAATGGACATATCCAATAGTGATTCAACTATTCTGGATCATATCAGTTTATTTTCTTTCCTTTCTTTATTCACAACTTCAGATTATCGATAGAAGTGATGACCCATAAAATTTGGCAAACGTAGTTTCTTCAGGGAAAGTATAAGTTCAATGTTCTGTTTAAAGGGCATGATGGAAGTGGCTCTTCTGATTTCTTATATTAGACACTGTGTGAACCAAGCATTTGTAAAAGCGATACAGTACTGAGTACAGAATTCTTCAAGTGGACCCCATTCTATTATTCTCTTCAAATGATAGACATTATTCCATTCTTCGAAAGACTTAATGGGCCGGCCTCGGTAGCGTAGGGGCTAGAGTGCTAGCTCCGCGTACCGAAGAGGTCGCCGGTTCGAGTCCGGCCGAGGGCATGGGTGTTTAGTGTTGTGTCTGTGAATGTCTTGATATCATGTCCGTGTTGTAGTGTCCTCGTGTCAATACTTGATAGCAACAAATCACATTGAGCTGGCTGTGTGGCCCGGTAGCCGAATGCCATAAACAAAAAACAAAAAAACTTAATGGCTCCATTATATATAAACAAAATTCTAGTATCTATTTATTCGATAAGAAATTTTATATCCATGTTCATTGTGTACTGTGCTGGTATCGATGTACGTCCAATGTTTCATTTTTCGATATAGTAATGGATTTTCATGAGGCTAACTGTTTATAATGATTTACATGCTATTGTGAATTGAGAGCTATTTAATCAATATAACATTTTTCTTCGCAAAACAATAAATGATTGCAGAAACAGCCGTTAATCTATGTAACGTATAGTAAAATCATTTAACAATCAGATCGGTGGTTCATATGTGACTAATGAATGTATGTGGTAGTTACCCCAAAGTTTGCTTTTACGAGTAATCCCCAAAACTCTAAAACTTTTGTTTTCATAAAGAGTATTATATGCACAAAACTTTATGACCGGGCTGAAAAAGTTGAGGTTATTATCTGCCCTCATGATAAACACTTTTCAATTTTTTTTAGTCAAAATTGATTGCAATAATGCTGTTTTCACATGACATTATCAATTTCTAGAAGTACTATTTGATCCTATAAATATGATAAAAAATTATACTACTGAAACAGAATGCAAAAATTATCAAAATCAGAAGAAAACACTCCGGGAATCTTTTTTGTAGGAACAAAACTGTGCGTCTTTTCAGCAACACACGTTAGTAGGCCTACGTACTTAACAATACATGTGCATATCTGCCTTGTTTATTGGTATATCTTATTTGTGCCGCTAAGCCTTACAATATGCATTCATCGTAAACTGGCCACTAAGTTATTCTATTACTGAATTAATCTCCTTCAAATAACTAACCCGTTCAAGACTCCGTATTTAAAAAAATTGTTCATTTAAATAACCTAATTACTTTTAGTGATGGTACAGAAAATCTCTCTACTCTTTTCATAGAAACATCTCATATCATCGAACCCACTCCAACATGTTAATTTCAAAATTTCTTGTTGTCCGCCTGATATGTGCCCCTGCACTGTTATAGTACAAACATCACAACAACCCATAACCATTCAGTGTTGTATCAAACAACTATACCATTCAGCAATCACTGCACTACTGCAGTAGGATATCTACTATTACTATTACTCCGCGATTCACTAAAAGTGTGTGGCGGAGGGTGCATTGCACCTCTCCGAAAGGGTAATAATTTGAAAGGGATATACGGGATATGGCAGGAGGCGCCCTTGGGCTATTGTGAGGAACCATCCCAGCATTCGCGTGGAGTGATCTGGGAAAACCGTGGAAAACCCAATTCAGGATGGCCGGAGAGCTTTATCGAAAGCTACTCCTGTCGGGTTTTAAGTTTACTCGCCCGGTAAATCCTTTCTATTCCATTCCCTAATCGCTCGTGGAAAAAATGAATACAGAAAAGAATCGGTTCTGGCCCTGATTTCTCTTATCTTATTTTCACGGTCATTCCGAGATATGAATGTTCCTGGTAGCAATATTTGTTTGTTGTCATTCTGAAATATGTCAGTCATGAATTTTTCAATTGGCTTCCTTCGAGAGCAACGCCTTCGGTGTTCCAGGTCTTCCCAACCTAACTCCTTCAACATCGCACTTACGCTTTCCCTCCAACTATATATACCTGTCACGAATCGGGCGGCTCTTCTTTGGACCTTCTCTAATGCTTCCATTAACCCCTTTTGATGGGGACCCCATACAGGACAACAATATTCTAAGTGAGGACGCACTAATGACTTATATGCAATCGATTTAACTTCCGGAGGGCATTGTTTTAAATTACGACCTAGAAATCGGAGCATACGATTTGCTTTCCCAATTACATTCTCGATATGTTCATTCCACGACAAATTATTACAAATTGTTACCCCTAGGTATTTAGCGGAATCTACCGATCTAAGGACTGTACCATTAATTGTATATTCAGAGCTAGATGGTGTCACCTTTTCACTCACGCCCATGACTTGTCACTTTTTAGCGTTTAACTCCAACTATCAGTCTTTACACCTTGCAATTATTTTCATAATATCGTCTTGTAACGATAAATAATAACATCATAGACAAATAATCTTTTCATCCCCCTTATTATGTCACACAAATCATTAATGTATATGAGAAACAACAGAGGCCCTGTCACGCTTGCCTGAGGAACCCAGGACATCACCTCGGTAAGTGATGAACTCTCACCGTCGAGAACTACACACTGTGTTCTGTCCTTCAGAAAGTCTGCAACCCAGTTGCATATTTGTCTAGATATGCCGCAGGCACGACGTTTCCTAAGTAACCTAGTGTGAGGCACAGTGTCGAAAACTTTTTTAAAATCTAATAGAACTATATCAACCTGGGATTGCCCATCTATAATACGGTACAAGTCGTGAATTAAAAGTGGAAGTTGCGTATTGACTTACAGGTGATATCACCACAGAGAACATTGATTATGAGACACATACCAATGTACGATGCTTTTTAAACTATCATTGTATTAGATGTCGGATTCTAGGTGTCATCCTAGCCAGATTTATATTGTGTAAAATGGCGGTGGCTCTGATAATAAAGTATATATCGGATGATTAAATGTGGCGACTCTTGATGGAGAATTTAACTTCGCCTATCCTATTTTTTCGTTACTTTCACACATCACCTGAGGAAAACTAACAAAGTATTTCAGCACAAAACATCTGACCTCCGGGCTCCATATATCTTCGCCTTTCTGTATAAGTTACCACACACATTCAGAACTCATGTATTGATTATTGTGGATGGAATAAATTATGAAAGTATTTGTACGCTTGATTACCATTTAGTTGTTAGTTTTGTTTTAAGAAATTGGATTTAGAAAATTTGAAACAAATTTTATTTTGACCAAAAGACATCTTTCCATTTCCAAACGTTATGAGGAATCTGAGGACAGCTTGGAATGCTTGATCAAAAAGTTTATTATTTGAACCAGGTTTTTTCTGTGCTGTCAAATTATTGTTTAACGTCGGACATTTACTAAAGATCAAACAACAGTATGGCAAAATGTCTGTAAGCTTTGTGTTGTTTAGTTTATGAAAGCTGCGTTCAAGAGGCAACAACTGTGGACCAGTTACAAGAAGATGTAAACCTTCATTAGAATTACCAGTCCCCGATTATAGAAGTATGCCGCCCGAAATCTTGATCGTAGTGCATTGTTAATATGCAAAAATGTACGTTGTTTTTTACAAATAGGCTAGAAGAAAAAGGAACTTGATAAAATCTTAGATTTATATATGTTCCATTACCTTTGTTTTCTTGTTTCACCTTATTATAATTTGCTTTCAATTGCTTTACTTTTCCCGTCTTGAAGTGCTTTAGTTCACTTTGATCATACGTTATACATTCATCCCCACCACAGAGTCACCTTGATCTACGCAGTCAACTCATAGCTTGTGAAGCGAGGGGAGCAATTTAATTTACATGATCAATACAGTGTGCAGCTGAGAGGATTGTCACTTCTGACAGCTGACAGTCCGCTCCTCCTAACGCTGTCAGGTTAAAAGATTGGCGAACGAATTACACTCCATTACACAACACTCGTTCAATCTAAAATCAACAAAAGACAGCGGTCAGGTGGTTCAAGTGGTTAACTATCAAGAATTGGAGTTCAAGAGGTCCCGGGCTCGATTTCCGGTCGGGACCGAAATAATTACGGCCGTCAAACTTACCCTCACCTGTGCAAATGTTTAGCGTTATCTTTGTATCTAAGACGCGCTAAAATTGGGACTCAACGTGAAACTGTAGATCATTTTTACCCTGTAAGATTACATGTTAATGTTAGGTGGCTGCGACGTAGGTGGATTGAGCAGTCAGTAAGTAACTAGATTATTAAGGCCTCTTGAAACTATTTAACACGGGATAAACTAATTAGGTTGGTTTAACATTTTTTGTCTATTACATTAACAAGTTTAATTGAAAGAGTTATTTTCTTTCCTTCACCATTCTCTTGATTGATCTGATGCAACCTACCTCTTACTATTCTAAGCCAATTTCCTCATGTGAACGTATGCATTGCAAACGACGTCCTAAATTGGCTGCTATATTTATTCCACTCTTTGTCTTCCTCCATAACTCTTATACATAATAGTTCCCTCTGCTACCAAATTAACGACTACTGCGTGCATTAAACTATATCCCCCCAATCTCCCTTCCCCCGTCGTATCTCTTGTTTCTGTGAGGATTTTCTACAAACTTCTTCCCGCAATCATCATTTTCAAACGCTTTTCTTTTGCGCTTTTTAAAAATTCTTCTTTGGCGTCATTTACAAAATGCTACAGATTTCTTTTATCTTCCATATTAAGTGTTATTTCGGTTGTGATTTTATGGAATGACCACATTTTCAAATGAGACAAATGAAGAAATAGCATCTTGAAAGATAAAAAAAATTATTTTTGTTTAGTTTTAGAAGGACTACGTAAACCAATGAAATAAACTTTGTCCTACGTTAACAAATATGGTAACCAAGTCAAGCCTTCTGCACTATACGTCGGCAATTAGACCAACTGCCGAAAACGATCCAGAAATCAACTAACCCTGAAGATACTTAACAAATAATGCTCACCAGCCTTACGTCAATGCTTTGTTTCATAAAAGCGACGATATGAAATGGGAATATTTTGCAGCTAGTAACATTGAACTCCAGTTTATTTACTTGTTATCTGTCTTTCGTAATAAAAGTAGAGAAGTGCTTACAATGGTTATACCACTACGTTGTACTCTTTCACTACTAATAATCATCCTTTTATGTTGGAGGTGAAGTAAGTGAAGTAAAGGAAAAATTTAAATGTGGAATAAGTGGTCTAGGGAAGCAATTATTATGCTGCGATTTGGATACTCAGAAATTACGTAATAGTGTTAACAAACTATTGGGGGAAGAATTTGGATTAAAGTAAACTAAAGTAAGAAAAGTAATGAAGCTTATCATAAATAGCAACAATAGCAGCAGATTATACAGAGAAATAGAATTAGATGTTATAGCCTAAATGAGTAAATTATGTTAATTATGAAATAAAACTGCAATTGATGGTAGAAACAGGAACTATTTGATAAATATCATTTCACAAATCGAAGAGAGCCTTCTTGAAAAAGTGAAATCCTTTGCTTTTGAATATTAAGTTTCTAAAACTATATGCATTGAGCACAGCATTTTATAGCAGCGAAGCAGGTACTTTAGTAATATCAGAAAGAATGTAAATTAAGTCGTCTCAAATGTACTGCTATAGCTGAAAATCAAATCGGCAGATAACGTACGAAATGAACGTGCTTTGGAAATAATGGGTGAGGAAAGAAGTTTGTGGAAGAGTCTCACAAAAAGAAGGTACTGGATGTTGGGTCACAATCTTAGACATAAAGGATTGGTTAATTTGTTTGTGGAGAGCAGTGAAAGATAAAGATTAGAATATATGACGCAGATAATTGAGGTTTGAGGTTTTTAGATGAAGAGGCTATGTTTTTGGGAAGTGATGGAAGATTGCACCAATGACTGATGGCAGGAAAAAAATCAATTCCGATAATTCGCTCCGTATCTATTTAAATTTTAGCTAGAACTTACGGTGGGTAATCAGTCATCAAGTTTTAACTACTACCATTAGAGTGCTGAGCCATCCAACTGTAATGTGATTTAAGTAACATTTTATTGTTACATTTTAAAAAAAAAATTGTTTTTGTTTTGTTTTTTATTTTGGTTGACGCTAATGATTGAGAACTTATTTGAACTTGGACATCAGAATCATATATCACGGTAAACAATTAACGCTGTAATGTTGCTTCACTTGACCGTTAACAGCGTACACAGTACATTTGATGCCTCAAAGGCTGTTTACCATCGCGTAAAACATTATGTAACACTATCGCCAGGTTAAAAGAAATTTCCGTACTATCGCTCAGAGGCGAACCTTTATTCCTGAAATTCTCAGTCGACGTTGGGAGGATAACGACACTGGTCCGATACTCGAAGATAGCCAAATGTTCATTAAATAAATTGGCTTTTCTTCTAAAGGCCTTGTGATATTATTCATGCGCAACTGATGCCATTCTAAAGAGTCTAAAGAACTTGTTTATCGCTTGTCGACTTCACATCAAATACCCTGCTGTAACAAATTGAAAAATTTATTTCAGATGACTCTTAAATACGAATGAGTAATACACCCACAACCTGGCCGCTGAGCTCAGTCGGTAAGGCGTCTTCCTACGAAATGGACGACGAAGTACAGAATTTTTCTTCAAAGCTGAAGGTCTGGAACGGCTTTCGCACACGCCTAGCTTGTTACCAAATGAATAACGAGGAGGAAACCGTTCGGGGAAGGTGAAAACGGCAGGAGGAAGCCGTCGACCAAATAACCTTGCATCTAATGCCCTAGGTCAAGAAACGGAATATGAATGAATAACTTGATTGCGTCTGTGTGTGCAATGCGAAACCGCAAAATTACGTAGATGTAGAAATTAGACCACTTCCGATCAAAGGAGCAGATGTGAAGAAACCACAGTGTTGGTCGTGCTGATCATTATGTCGGACGTTTATGACGCAATCCTAACCAATCTCCTTCTCGAGACTCCGTGCCCGCACTCAGTGGAGAGCGGGAAAATTGCTGACAATTAATTGAATGTTTTAATATAGTTTATGGTACTTTAAATAATCTGTTTCCCTCAACAAATTATTTGACTGTGATTTTTATCCTCCAGCGAACGTTCTCAATTACTGAAAATAAATTAAAAAATATTAAATATTTTGAAATATATAAACTCCATCCTGTCCGTAATCACCCTGTGCTTTCCAGTTAAGTATACACTACGATTCTCGTAATTGCATAATCTACTTCTCACTGTATAAACCACAAATATTATCGGGATATTTCGGATATTGTATAGTCTTCTGTGGGGGATGCACAATACTCTTTGTTACAAAAAATGCAGAAATAATCTTTGTCATGTCATTTTTTCCAAGATTTTTAAATTTTTAAAGCATTTTTGCCTATTTACTTGTTCGTTTTTTTTTTTAGCATAATTTTCCTTCTCCCATTCTTTTTTTTCATTTCCATTTCCTACTTGTTCTTCTTCATCAGTTCCTCTTCTTGAAATTTAGTTTGTAGTATGGGGTTTCCTGTGGGGGAATATGTTATAGTTATCATTTACAGAGCAAAGGGGAGTTTAATTTTAAATTTATGAAGGAATGAAAATTTTTATTTTGCTAGAATCTCGATGATATTTGGAATACAGGAGAAGAGTACCAATATGAAATTAATTTAGTATCATTGGCAATTACAAATCTGAACGAATGTACCGTTATTGTTAATAAAAGAAGGTAAGGTCACAAAGTAAAAAACAGAGAAACAATTAGCCATCATGAGCAAGCAAACAATAGTAATTTACTTTAGAATCAATTTCAAAATTAATATTCGAAAGAACGACACTCAGAAACAATGTGCAGAACAAGTTATGATGGCCATCATAATACTGTGACTTTAAATTTTAATATAAATTATAGCGCCATGAATAAACAATATGCCATCAGAAAATAATGCAAATAGTTCTGGCAAATTATGCCACTAGCGCAGTCAGAACATGTATTCATCCTCTCAAAGTCGCTTAGTCGTTCCTGTCAGTTTCAGAAAATGCACAGTCATATGGCTCAATCGTAACAAGTTACCATTGTAGTTCTGCGTCTTATGTCAGCGTTGATCGAAGATGGCCCACGGTTTGAGAGCCCTGTCTTACAAGACGGCTACAGTCACACCCGTTTTTGTAATACCCATTGTTGCGTCCTGGTTGGCTTTTACTTCCGCGAGCGGTTCGGAAGATGAGAGCTTGATATTAGAATCAATTGCAACATGGGTATTCACTTCAGACTAGGGAACTCGGAGTGGAATAACTGGTAGAAATAAAAACAAACACACACAAGAATTACAAGAGACAAGTTTGCAGCTCACGAAGACCGACTTACATTTAGCTACTCAGGGAGACAGAGACGCAGAAGAGGAATGAGAGCAAGAGGTTAGTGAGAGAGATAGGCGTACAGACCGAGTCACTTTTGAGACAGATACTCTCAAAATCACACATGTACAAGATGTAGGATATCACAGACACACTTTAACACAGAAAAGTTTTTTTTTTCTTATGGATTTACGCATCGTAGACGTTGGGATCATTACAGGCGGGGAAGGACTGGGGACAAGGAATGGGAAGGAATTATGCCATGGCTAGGTGATAGAAAAAGAAGCAACCTACCACAGGTAGGTAGAAAGGCAGAGGTAAGTAGTGAGGTAGGTGGTAATGTAGACAAACATATTATGAACATTACAGCTTGTTTACAGATACACACACAAACACAGAAAGACGTAGTCATGTATATACGCATAGGTGAGCAGATAGCAGCCAAGAATCCCGTACATGAACAGATAGTCAGAAATACTGGCATTGAGTTGGAGAAACAAACACAGTGATATAGAGACAGATTGGAAATAATTTAGATGGAGACACTAAGCACAGAGGCCTGGCAGTGAAGTATTCAGAATGCACAGAATACAACCAATAGTAAGACATTTAGACCAACAGACAGATCAAGAGATACATGCAAACACAAAAAAGCATACACGCTCACAGAAAAACTATTGTTAACTATAAAAACAAAGAAACAGACAAGATGCAAAATGAAAAGACAGAGAGACAGGTGCTAGAAACGTAGATATTGGTTTAATTAGGAAGCGTCCAGTTTTACATGCTCACAGTTTGTACGTGCTAGGTTGATATTTACAAAATTAAAACAGAAATCCAGATACGTCTTTACCAATTCAACTACATTTTGAAGGTATAGCTGACAGTTGTTTAACAGGCCCCCCATCTCCCGAATTGCCCCTTGTTTACTCTCTGAGGGTCACGTATTGCTCTCTGTTATATTGCTCTCTGTTATATTACTGTTCACTAATTGGAGATCGCAATCAGCAATGAATGGCCTGCACAACGCTCCCAGCGGACAATGCCGCTTATCTGGCGAAAACACTATCTGCGCTGGCACAGCGTAGGCTGTTTACAAACTGTAAAAAGGGTCTGTTGTCGAGAATTTTGTTTTTAAAATGCATTTCGTTATGTCTCTTAGGATGGTCAATGCGTCATTCAACGCACAGATTGGCAGATAATGATTCATATCAACTGAGAGTATTTGAATGTTATTGTGAATCCAGAAAAAGAAAGTGATGTGCTCTTTAACTGTGCACAGTAATATACATAGAACATGTGAAGTCGAATAACATTACTAATGCGTATTTTCGTTAGTTGTTTCTAACCAAATTTATAGAAATACAGGAATGCGTCGCACGTGTAGCATCTGACCTGAAAATGCATATTTGTCAGAAATGCGTAAAAAGAAATGAGCAAATGAATCGTTTTCATTCCACTTACTGTTGATGATAAAAAAAAGAAGTAGTAATTGACTCTGAAAAATAATTTTAAAAAATTATTTCAGAAATGCGAAAAGAAACAAATTTAATATATTTTAGCGGAAATTACATTAAATTAATTGTCAAGTTTGAAATTACTGTTGTAGAATGACATAAAAGATCAAAATTTTTAGAAGGCAGGGTTCAATGGTTTATTGAAACAAACATTTTTTCAGCAGGAGATTAGCACTAATTACAAGATAAAAACTATCGTCAAGCATAGACTTTTTATTTTAATAAATACCTTTTAAACATTCTTTATGTGGGAATGCAGGGCAGCAATAAATAAAAGCGTTTGTTAAGATTATTTCCAGCTGTTAAGTAGGCTGTCAAGATCTTTTGTTTGGTTTGTTTCGTCAGTTGTTACTGATACATCTTGTCTGAATATGTGATATAATGTAGCAGACAAAACTGATACAGTTATTTCAGACATATTTATAAAATCATATATATATATTATTTCTATAAGGTGTTTTTTTTTTTTGTCACAAGCCATTATCTCCCTTTATACCTAACCGAAATCAATAAATGGGGTGTCATATTAAAGCTTATGGTCTCCACATTGTTCAAATCATATTTTTTGCAGAATTCGACCCTTAATGGGCAAAAATATCGATATTTCTAAAATGCTGTTTTTTGTGTTAGGAGTAATTTATCTCCATGGATACCTATCTGAAATCGTTTTGATGAAGTATCATTTTAAAGATTAAGATCTCCGCTTTGGTGGCATCATATATTAAGCCAGGAATTTTTCGAAATTCGGTCTTCAAAGGGCAAAAGTATCAATATTTCTACAACGCGTTTTTGTGTCATGAGCCATTTATCTTCCTTCACATCTACCTGATATAGATAAATGAGGTATCATATTAAAGAGTAAGGTCTCCGCCGTGGTAATATTAAATTACAAGAAATTAATTCTTCGTAATTCAACCATTAAAGGGCAAAAACGTCAATATTTTTAAATGCTTTTTTGTGTCTTGAGCCATTTATCTCCCTGGATATCTAACAGAAATCGGTAAATGAAGTAGGATTATGAAGAGTAATGTCTCGGCTTTGGTGATATCATATAATAAGGAAGAATTTTTTTTTTTTTGAATTGAACTCATAAACGGAAAAAGTATCATTGGTTCTACAACGCATTTTTGTGTCACGAGCCATTTATTTCCCTTCATACCTAATCGATATAGATGAATGAGGTATCATATTAAAGAGTAAGGTCCCCGCCGTGGTAACATTATATTTTAAGAAATTAATTTTTCGTAATTCGGCCCTTAAAGGGCAAAAATGTCAATATTTCTAAAATGCGTGTTTTGTGTCTCGAGCCACTTATCTTCTTGGATATATAACAGAAATCGATAAATGAAGTAGTATTATGATGAATAGTGTCTCAGTTTGGTGACATCATATACTAAGAAAGAATTTTTTGGAATTGAACTCTTAAATTGAAAAAGTATCAATGGTTCTTCAACGAATTTTTGTGTCACGAGCCATTCATTTCCATAGATAAATGAGGTATAATTCTAAATATTAAGGTCCGCGCTATGATAACATCATATTTCAAGAATGGAATTTTCTGAATTTAACTCTTAAAGGGCAAATATCAGTATTTCTAAAATGCATTTTTGTGTCTCGAGTCATTTATCTCCCTTGATAATCAAACAAAATTGATAATCGAGGTATCATTATAAAGAGTAAGGTCATCGTAAGGTCTTCGGTTGGTATATCATATTTTAAGAAACAAATTTTCCCGAATTCGACCCTTAAAGGGCAAAACTATTAATATTTCAACAACGCATTTTTCCGTCACGAGCCATTTATCTCCATTTAATCTAACTGAAATCGATAAACGAGGTATCGTTAAAAATATTATAGTATCTGCTTTGGACAGATCAAATTTTAAGAAAGAACTTTCTTTAAATTCAACCCTTAAGGGGCAAAAATATCATCATTTCAAAAACTAATTTTTTTTACCTCGCTTGATGACTAACCGAAATCGGTAAAAAGAGGTATAATTTTAAAGGCCAAGGTGTCCGCTTTGGTCACACCATATTTTATAAAAGCAATTCAACCATTAAAGGGCAAAAGTATCAATATTATTTTTACAACATTTATTATTGTTATTATTATTATTATGAGCCATTTATCTCCTTCGATACCTAACCGAAATCGATAAATGACATATCATTTTAGAGATTAAGGTCTCAAATTAGGTAAAATCATAAATGAAGAATGATTTTTTTTGAATTTGATTCTTAAAGTGGTCAAGTGTATCAAAAAGTTCAGAGCCAAGTCCTCAGAATGCAGCAGCAGTATCGTTTAGATGTCAATAAACTAAAAAAAAAAAAAGTAGTTTTTCGGATATTTTTTCTGTTATGGAAAATTTGTTGATTTGCTATAAAATTTCAGTGTAAACATTTTATTCGCACAGCAGCACATATCACAGATATGTTGATATGTTGTGTGCATTTTGTTCAGGTTGGTTGTATTCTGTTAGGTTCATTGACAGTTTGTCGTACATACAGTGTGTTTTAAATTTTCATAACTGTTTCGTAATATGTTTTGATGCGTCCCTTTTACACTAAACAAATAAATATTTGCTACAAAGCGTGGTTCTACTTTTCATTACATTTGAAGCATTCAAAATCACTATAAATTGTATTTTATTAGCGAAATTTTCACACGGGTCGTCTAGTGCCGATATAATAGTGTAATACCTATGATGGTCAATTCATAACTTTGCAGCCTGACCAGGAGAACGAAGTAATACAGCATTGAAAAATCTCATATAATTTCTGACCTCATTTTGTAAACGTTGTTCGAAATTACAACATTTTGAAAGAGAGTAATATTTTGCTACATTTACTGAGAGCGAATGAGGTGTACCTGGAATTACAAAAGGATAAGATATAAATTCGAGCTGTGATTAAATTTCTGTGTCAGAAAGAGATGTCGTATGTCATCAAAGGAAATAATGAGGAAATTAGTGGAGGTTGACAGTGACAGTACAAGAGAAAAACATGTACCACATTAAAATGTTGACAAACAGTAATAAATATGATCCCTGCGAGGAAAAGTCACAGGACACAATGAAATGTAATTGCTATAAGCGAGAGTTGGTGATGACAAACGGAAAGTTCCCAGTTGCGTAGATTGAGGATATATTGGAAATTCCATGAAAAAAAATCACAATCTGACAGAGTACTTGGACGTAACAAAAGTTTCTTCCCCATGGGTGCCGGAACATTTGACAGCAGATCAAAAGGCACCGAGGAGACAATTCTAACTATCTACGAAGCCAATTCATTAAATTTTGTTGAACGATTTATCTCTATGGATGAGACATGGATTTATCTCTTTATCCGAGCATCAAAGCGACTGTTACTTTTTCAGGAAAGTTATGATGTATTTTCGCGGGCGGAAGATTCTGAGGATGTGCTGCTTCTAAAAACAATGATAAAGGATGAAACTACGGCGGGGGCATAATACGCTAACCTTGTGAAGTCTCTCATTACAATGGCTGCATATCGAGAATATTGGTGTCAGTTAGTACCAATATCATCTGTTCACCTGTCAGCCTCTATACGAACTGCAGATAATATCAAATTTTAAAAGAGTGCAATGTTGTTGCAGGCTATGTTTCTGCAGTTGCTTAATTAATTACCAGTTGAAAGATAACGCCAATGCAACTGTTTAATTTATTTATTGTTGCGTCGTACGTGTTTCACCTCTCATCGAGGCATCCTCAGCGACGAATCTGCGTTACAATTTTTGTATACAGTTTTATATACATTTTTTATCCTATTATTACCTAATTGTAAACATGATATATTTTTATAGCTGATATTTACTTACTATATACATTTGTTAATATGGTATGCAGCTGCGCATCTCCATTTTCTTATTCAAAGCATGTTTTGCTTGTACCATATTTACAATATTGTGCTTTCTCATGGTTTGTTTATGTCTTGTCTCTGGTGCGCTTTAACGTCCTTCTTTTGTCTGCTGTGGCCATATTCTTTTTTTGTATATGTCACGTCTCGTGCTGATAGCGTGAGTTTTGAAAAGTGCGGGTATGCGTGATGATCGTGTTAGTGTGTTTTATATTTATGTGTGATGCATATATGTGTGGGGGTTTGTTAGAGTTTGTGTTTATTTTGTTTTGTCTTTTGAGTTTGTGTATATTAGATTGAGTAACGTTTTATTTGTGAGATTTACCTGGTCATTTAGTAGCTGTCTGCCTTTATTTTTTGCTTTCTGAATGTAGTAGTTTTCCTGTATAGTGAGTGTGTTATGTCTGTGGTTGTTAATAGTGAGAATTTGCATATCTGTGTTTATGTTTGTAGGTAAATGGTCATTTTCTATGAGGTGTTCGGGTAATGTGGAACGGTTACTGTATTTTAATACTCTCATGTGTTCTTTGTATCTGATTTGGAACTGTCTTCGTGTTTGGCCTATGTATATTGCTTTAATTTTTGACAGGTGAGTTGGTAAATGCCTGAGTTGTGGTATTTGTTAGTGTTTCAATGGGGTTTAATTTGTCTTAGCACTGAGTTGTCAGTTTGCAGTGCAATGTTGATCCCTTGTTTTTTTTTGTTTTTTTTTTTTTGAAAATGTTTGCGATTTGGCGTGTGTATTTGTTAGAATATGTCATTGAGCACAATTTATTTTATTTTCATTGTCCTTTGTGGTTTGTGTGTTTGTTTGAACTTTGTGTGTTGCAGATGAATGTGTTTTTCTGGTGGGATCTGCGTGGTTACAGTTTGGTTCTTTTGTTTATTATTTGTTCTTTTTCTGTTTATTATGTCAATTGTTTGTGGTTCATATCCATTTGTTGTTGCTATTTCCTTTATCATGTTGAGTTCTATTTGGTAACTGTTCTTTGTTTGTGGGATTATGTTTAATCTGTTTCGCATTAAACGTATTGCACCTTGTTTGTGATTGTGTTGGTGATTTGATGTGGAATATATTATCTGGTCTGTTGCTGTACGTTTTCTGTATACTTCGAATGTGTGTTTGTTTGCATGTTTTGTAATGGTGAGATCCAAAAGAAATATTTTTCCTTTGTCTTCTTTTTCTATTGTGAATGTGATTTTTTTGTGTATATTGTTTATATCCTGGTATAATTCATGTATTGTTTCATCTGGTTCACCGATGAGGCATAGAATATCATCAACATATGTCCACCAATATAGAATCTTATATCCTTTCTGGGGGATTAGTTTATGCAATATTTCCATTTCTATGTTGTCTATGAATATATTGGCTAAGGTGTCTGATATTGGGGATCCCATAGGCATTTCTCCTGTTGTAGGTAACATATAACAATGGAAGAGATAAAAAAGAAAGTGATGATATAATGGAAGCAGCAAGAGATCAGATGAAAAAGATGTTATGTTTAATGTTGTCAGAAAGCCGGCTGAGAAAAAAAAAATATCATTGAATGAAAAGATGGGTTGATTGCAGAATAATTAATACAAGACTGCAAAATAAAAGTGCATTCAAAAGCAACTCGAGGTGACTAATATTGGTCAAAAATGGAGATAATTCACTTTACGTAGAAGAGAGAAAGAAAGGTAGAATATCAGTTTCCCTTTTAGGTAACAGTAAGTACTACTGATATAATGCAGATTCCACACTAGACGTCATGAATGACACTCATTTATTTAATATAATCTTAAATGTTCGGATTTCTTCCGGGTTAAAGATTTATTATACTTATATATGTACATACATTAGGATAACACAAATAAAAATCCATGCTAATGTTTGAAATGTCATTAACGGAATGAAATATGTATTTTAGTCAATGGCTTTATACACAAACATCCATTCACTCACATATAAATGTATACACCATTAGTTCAAAAATAGACAGAAAACAAAAAGCGTTAACGTCAGTTGATATCTAGTACTGACTACATTACTTTTGCTATTATTTTTTTATGATTACTCCATTCAAATGATTTGAAAATGATTGAGAAGCCCAGTTCGAACACTCTTATGGTATTCGACAAAATAAACATTGTAAATAAAATCATAAGAAAAAATGATTTTTATTTACACAAATTATTACAATACACTTCTGCTAAACACAGTATACATTCCCTAACTACGAACGAACTTCTGATAGGAAGATGATTGTAACGGTAACAACGCAAGTAGACTGGAACGGGAAACTGCGCGGAATGGAAAAATCTTTTCCGGTACCTCAGCAAACCGAAATTCTAGGGACTGACGAGGCGAGATATGCAGGTTGCGGAGTTCCATTCAATTTATTGGAATGGCGTATCGCGGCCATTAGCACCCTGGATGTGACGGATGATGATGGATATTTTGGAATGCGGTCGGTGGACCGAGACTAACAAATCCACGTCTATCACCGGGTTGGTGAACCGGAGCAGGGGGTGTTCAGACTTCCTATTGGCTAATAAGTAGAACGGCCTAGCCACGTTAAGATAACCTTTCGCTGGGTAATTTCGGTGTACAAGTACAATATTTATAATGAATTTTTACCCAAGTTTATTCACTTGATGCATAGAATTGCATGATTTGATTTTAATATATAGCAGTTCACAATTAAATCTGCTTAAGAGTAGTCAATACTTAATAATTTATTTCTATACCACTTGCAGCCATCATATATTCACAACATTTTCTGTTCTTAAAGCCTGTTTGTCATTATTAAAGAAATATTCAGACCATTTGTGCATGATAGGTTTCTATAAGTGCATTTTGGCTGAAGCCGAACAGCCGTCCTGTTATGGATACAAGTAACTTCAGGAAGACCTACTCGTATCGAATTATATTCGTATTAAAATTATGTTATCAAAGTAACAAAGGTTTAAAAGTATTTTAATGGAGTGAATGGAAAGCCGTTATGCCGATATTAAGCCTCTGAGGTTTCCAGAAAACTTGAAAAAGCTATTATGCGTGACAAGAGAAATTATGAAAAAATTTATAATGGGTCTAAAAGTTTGAGCATAGCATCTGTTATGAGAGATAATGCTGTTCAATAAATTTCTAATTCATCTATCTCGTTTGTCTTGCAATCTAGCAAGCACTCGTGATCTCTGCCACGCCTGTGTGCTCGCTTTGAAATGTCTGGTAGTACCCGTCGATATACTCCAGAAACACAATTCAGTTGAGATAGTCCGTTAAGTTCAAATCATCGGAAATAAATTACTGGCAACATTGATTGCGGTAATATTGTTAAAACTGCTTTCCACAGCGTAAAGAAGAAAATGTTACAACCATTATAAGAAACGAAACAGAGAACCTGAAAGTATGGCTCCCTTGGATGAGATTCCCATTTGATGCCTTTATTGCTTAATAGCAGATACAAGTACGATGTTAAATGTTATTGAGATCAAAATAAACCTGAAACAATGGCATAAATAGTAAAAAAGGAATATATAAACGAATTTTTGTGAACAGTGACAGTGTCATAAAACTGAATATTATTGTTACCTTTTCTGAATTGACCTCGTTGCAGCCAAAAACCCAACGAATAAACGAATAGATCATCACGTTTAACGTGGTAGGTACCTCAAACAACAGTGGACGTGTTATTACAAGCAAGTTTTTAGTTGGTGTTTTATTTCTTCAGATTACTTCCTCCTAACTTGAACATTATTGAGGACTGTATACGCTTTTGAGAATATTCTATTAATTTATTATTCGAAAATTCATAGTTGTTGTGCAGCTATGGTATAAAAATTTTAAAACGGTATTTCATTCACTTCCGCTCAGTGCAGAACAATAGTTATTTCTCCCAAAAGCACCGATTTAGTTACAGAAGATAGAAGGGAAATTTCCTGTTACCATATTCAACATGTTTTAATACAACGGTGGTCCAAAACGTTTATATTCTGACACCGATGCACATAAAATAAAATAAAACTTGTAGCCAGGCTTTCAACATAGTCAAATCTCAGTTCCAAACACTTTCTCCATAAGCGTTACGATGCTTTTATGTCATTTTCATAGGAGAATATTTAAAGCGTATCAAAAAATAAGCTAACAGCATAAATAAGATTTACATGGACGCAAGCAAACTTTTAACGTTTGGAAATTGTAAGGGGGCAGATCTGATGAGCTCATGAATACCAGCCAATGCTATTACACACTTGTCACACGGACCGTTCTTATGAAACAGCACTTTTTGCCAACTTACCTATTCCTGATTGTTTGATAGTTCCGTAACAGTTTGCTACAATGATAGTTTCATTCATTTTTCAAGATATCTACAAGCAATTCACGTTACCCTTAGTCGGAAACCTTTCTGACGTCCAATACTCTATCTGAATACGATCTACTCTTACTCCGAAAGGAGTTACTGATATATTCTCAGTATATAGAACTGTTAATTTTCTACCTGACATCACCAACTCAAGTTTCCTGTCCCATTTTTCTAAGTGATTACCTCCAATAGCCTTCTTGCCCTCGGATCATCTTCAGATTCCGTCTGCCCCATTTAAATTCAGATGCCAACATTCTTACTGGAGGCATAGGTACATGTTTCCCCTGAATTTAGACCTCACACACAAAGGTATATTCTTTAGTGCCGTGTCTTTATCACAAAAAAATCAAGCTGGGACCACAAAGAACCGATAGCGCAGGTCACGCCATTGTAATGACGCCACCATTAGGTTGGTAACTGAGAGTATACTGGAACACTTGAGTGACTTTAATTGCTCTGCAAAAGTGTTTTGCTTTTCAAGAAAATCCCGCCGGATGTATGGTGCGGGTCAGTAATAAGATTTTTGAGGGCAAAAAATGTTCTTGAGTTGGCAATTTAATGACAGATTGTTGAAGTTTATGGTGAAACTATCTTTTCGACGAAGAAATACAAACTATGGTGTCACGAAACGACAAAGGTCTCGTTAAAAATGGCAACCAAGTAAAAAAATTTGTACTGCCAATCAGTTCTTACATTATGGATGAGCCTCGTAATTAACGACAGCACGAATTTTCGCTGTTCTGGGCAGACCACCAAACTATGGAATAACATTCAGTATGCCGAAGTTTGGTTTCTTCAGTCTTTGTTCATAGGAACAGTAGTACCTTACGTGGGAAAATGGCGGCCACCCACATCAATTTTGTGTGACTAATAATGATTTCGGGACGACGGAGGGTCAAATCCACATCCGACCATTCTGATTTTACTATTCCATGGTTTCGCGTAATCACTCAAGGAAAATGCCGCTATGTGTCCTTCAAAAGGCCATTCGTGCTGGTTCCTTGCTTCCAGACCTTTCACGCCTTTCAAAACTCCGACGTCGACAAGCTGTAAATATCAAAGCAAAAAAAAAAAAAAAAACTTAATTCATTGGAATATCTGTAAGCAGATAATATTTCAACTGTATACTCATTCATCTATACACGTTAGGGTTGCCCTTATTTTTCAAAGTCAACATTTTGTAAGGCATAGGTCCTTTTTTTATTTTACCCTAAAACACGCAATTGAATTTTTACGCCATTAGGAGAACTGTAAGGGCGTTTTCACACACACAGGCAAAACCGGCGCCGGCTCCGGATACAATGTAATCAAATGAGAGCTTTCACACGAAGACCGGTCCGGCACGGACGCCGGTCCGGCATCCGGCGCCGGCGAATGCAGCCGGCGGTGACCCGACAATCGGACCGGCACAGCCGCCGGCCCTTTGATTTCATTGTTTGTTATGCACACTGGTGCTAGTGACACACGGCTTTTGTACAGTTTAATATCAGCCCATAATTTTGTGATAATGAGTCACGATATTATTACATTGATTGAGTTGGTAGAGAGCAAACCATGTTTGTGGGACAAAACAGCAGACTGTTTCAAGGATAGAACAGAAAAACAGAAGGCGTGGAGAGAGGTGTATAAATTTTTGGAAGAAGATTTTGAAGCTAAAGAAACGAAAGAACAACTGAAAATTGGTAAGTTGTGCATTTATTGTTAGCAATTACAATACAGAACAGTTTATACATTATATTTTGTTCCTTTGCCATGGCAATGTCCCCTCAGAGCTGACAAATAATCTCTCAAATCATTTGCAGCACTTGTTGGCCGATTACACGCAGTTGCGGGTAAATTTTTGTAGCCTTTGAGATACATGATTTCAAATCTATGTACATCTTTCATTCGCACAACATTGTGTAGAATTACACATGCTTTAACAATGTCTTTAGATAACCTTTTCGATACATTTAGTGGTCGGCGCAAAGTTCTCCATTTATTAGATAATATTCCAAAAGTACATTCGACGTATCTTCTTGCACGACTCAAGCGGTAATTGAATATTCTTTTTTTCTCTGTAAGATAACGTCCCGCATAAGGTCTCATTACCTGTTCTGAAAGCCCAAATGCTTCGTCAGCCACCAGTACAAACGGAATATTTTCCCTGCTTGTTGAATATATAAGGCAAGGAGGTGGTATTTGTAATTGATTTTTCAACATTAGCTTAAAGAAACTGCTTCTCTGAAATATGGAAGAGTCACAATCTTTACCATAGGCTCCTATATCAGCATATGTGAATTTATAATCAGAATCTGATACTGCCATGAGAACAATAGAAAAATAACCCTTGTAGTTGAGGTTCATTGAACCACTATGAGGAAATCTGTTAACTAGTATATGTTTTCCATCAACAGCTCCTATGCAGTTTGGGAATTGAGCGTTCTTTTTAAAACCAGCTGCTATTGTTAGCCAACTTTCTTTTGTTGGTTGTGGAAGGAATTCATCTTTCAGTTGACACCAAAAAGAATTGCACACTAGACTTACAATTTTACTTATCGTGCTTATTCCCAATCTGTAGGTGTAATGTAATTCCGTAAAGGTTGCTCCTGTGGCCAGATACCTTAAAATCGAAAGAAGGAATAATATATTGGTAGTGTTTTGTGTACGATTTGATTTGATTCGATTCCAGTTGCATACATTTGATAAAACATAAAAAATCAACTGTTTTATAAATGAAGTAAAAATATTTAAGTGAATTAAAGCATGGTAACAAAATATTCGCCTACCATACTTAATTTATTTCACTATTTTCCTACTCCTTTTTGTTATATTTCAGGTAATGCAATCACTGCAAAAATGGCAAAACATTCGCGACTCCTTCGTGAAATCTCTAAAGAAAAAAATCTGGTCAAGCCACTACAAAGAAGTATTTGACATTTTTGTTAAAAGTAGTACAGTCAGATGACACGGAGTCAAGTATGGATGATTCCAAGCATGAAAGCCAGGATGAGGAAGAAATGTCAGATGAAGAAGAAATTGGAATTCAGAATGAGTGTCTTGCAATTAATAAGATACATCAAGAACGGTAAAAACAGTCATCAAATATTTTTTACTTCTACTTCTTCAACGAACGGTTCTTCAGTGATTGTGCATGAACTTCATTCTGACAGTTCATATAATAATGAAAATAGTAACTCGCTTTCTAACAGCGATATAACATCACCTGGATCATCGGCAATCTACTACCAAAATTTGTAATATAATTTTTTATACTTATGTACGAGAAGTGAAATAAATTAAATATTTCTTAACAATCGTAACAATTTACCTACCTTAGCGTTACTGCAATTATTTCCTTTGTAGGAATACATTATCTCATTGTTGTATTTTGATGTTTGATACTGTCTTCCAACTGTTCAACTAGGAAATCAAAAATATTTGCACTCATACGAAAGTAATTGAAAAATTTGCTTTCAAGTTTTCTAAGTTTTTCGAAGAGCGTATAAAAGATCCCTTCCAGGTATCTCACACTCAAAATAGGATGTATCCAGTAACGTCTGTCAATTAAATGTTTTCTATATTTCCTTCTGAGGTACACTCTTTGGCAAAAAAATTGGCTGTCCGCGCCTGAGTCTAAGTCCCTTATTTCGCACAATGTGGCATCATTGCGCTTATTCAACTCAGCGCCATCTGTTATTCATTTCCTTGAGTCAAGCCTCGAACAAAGCAGGAAGACTCCGCCCGCCCATTGACGATTCTTCTTGGTAGTCCATTTATCATTCCCCACATTTCAGTAAAACGCTATTGACCGATCTCGAAACAGGTAACGCATTTTCCTGTCCCTGCATTGACTATAATACTAGCCAAGATATCGCCGACCATACCTCAATCGGACGAAATTCGGTTCCAGCTACACTTTTCTTAAATTCTGATCGTGAAACATATCGTTAAAGTTGTAATTAACAAGATTGCAATAAAGCGCAGTAAAAATGAGGTTCAGTTATACATTTTATTCCAAATAATTAGCGTAAAATTATAACGATATTTATTTATATATTGATGTGGCTAATTAGTTGCAATAATGCAACACATAATGGGGTGTGTGGTCCGAAAAGTGGGTGTAAATGTTCAAAGATCCAGAGTTTTTAGTTCTACAAAACTATTGAAACGATTATAAAGAGATTATTTCGGATAATTGTCTAATGCCAGTTGAATGTAACTGACTTCCGAGGCAGGATAAGGTTGTTTACCCACTGCACGAGTCGTCTGTTAACATGAGCTCCGTTTGCTTGTGGCTAACCATCTAGTCTTGTAAACGCGTGGTCCTCGGTTCGAGTCTAGTTTTTCCAATTATTTTTTTGCATTTATTTTAAACAAGTCGAACCTACAACTGCGTTATGAGTAAAATATAATATCGACTCTTACCTGCTTGCGTCAGGACATAACATACTTAAGGAAAGGCTCGTAACTGAGTGCTTCTTAATAAACTGCACACGTAACTATGAAAGCTTTCACAGAGGTAACACTGAAAGAAATCTTCTCGGGCTTCAACATCGTAGAAATAGTGTCGTGTGGTTACGTTAGGTGGACTATAACGAGTTCGCACCATCTTCAAGGAGACGAAAAACTAAATAATATTACTATACCAATTTCTTATTATGCGTCTGGATTTACGATTCGTCGACTTCTAAGTCATTAAAGGTGGAAAGGGAATGGAGACAAGGAATGGGAAGGAATTCGGACCATGGGTTTTGGAAGAAATAATCCCGCCATTCACACGAAGTGACTTGGAGAAACGAAGGAAAATCCAAATCTGGATAGCCGGATAGGAATTCAAACAAGCTTCCTCTCGAATGCGGAGCCATAGCGTTAACGCTCAGCCATTAGGTTCAGTTTTTCAATATCTTTCGTATTTGATCTATGATGCCGTCCATAAAATTATTTAATAAATCTATTGAAAAGTTAAAAATCGTAAATTAAAATATATGTGCAGAAGTGAGTTCATCTGATGAGAGCGGGGATATCAAAAAAATCTCTGAAATCAGAAACGCAATTCAAATTTCATTTTCTCTCTCTCTACTCTTTTCGCCCCTCTCTCTTTTTTTTAATCTTTTCTGCTAGGGCTTTACGGCTCGGCGACAGAAAGGTCATTAGAGGCGAGATCGGATTGGGGCAAGAAACGGGCAGGAACTCGGCCATGGCACCACACCCGGTACTTTTTTTAAATTTTTAGCAGCTATCAAATTCAAAGTGAATATAAGCTCCCTCTTATATGGAAGATATTGTCATATTAATCCCGTTGTTTAATGAAGTAGTATTAAACCAAAAATGACGAGCAAAATTGATCGGTTTGCTAGTAACCAAATAGATAACATTTCAGTCTTTTCGTAGAAATGTTAAAAAAAAAAAAAAAAATTCAATTCACATTCTAATTGAGCAAAGACCTCAGACCGGATGCTAAAACTACAGAAATTTGCAGTCTAAATAAAATTTGGTAAAATAAGAAATTTCAATGTAGTTATGATGTAATTCTCTATAATATTTTCTCATTTTTTTTTCAAGTATGTCTTTCAGTAAAGATTAAGAGGTAGTTGGAATGAAATTATCACGCTGAGCAATAACACAGCTAATTGTTACAAAATTTTATAAATCGGCAGTACTACTCTCCGCAGCTAGAGTGTAATTCTAAAATATCATAGTAGACGGAAACGTAGTGTTTACAAAGCGTATAATACTGGTTTCCTTGTTCCTGCACCATTTGCCTGGAGTGATTTTGGAAAACCCAAATCTCGATAGGTGGAGGTAGTCGAAGCCGTCTCCTCCCGAATGCGACACCATTAGCTTCACTTTTTCATTACTAGTCGTATTTGGTCTACGATTACATCCATAAAATTATTTAAAAATCTACTTAAAGCAAAGTTAATAATCGTAAATGATAAAATGTCGGTAGAAGTGCGATAATTTGATGAGAGGGTGAGTTTCCAAAACAATCTCTGAAATCAGAAACACAATTTAAAAAAAAAAAAAAAAAAAAAAAAAAAAAAAAACTAAAAAACCCTGTCTCTCTCTCTCATTTTCAACCTCTCTCCATTTTTTTATATTTTCAGCAGCTATAAATTAAATGAATTAAAGATGCTGGATGCTTTATATTCTGTTCCGCTCATAAAATTCATATATTACTAAGGTGATAGATATAAGAAGATTGTCTTGCGCCGCAGTGGTATGAGATTCAGTCAGCTACCTCAATTGGAATTTACGCGTCTGCACCAAACAGCATGTGACGGAGGTGAAAGGTTGATTTTTAAATGCTACACTTCTATAGCCAACTTCCTCGTTTCGGGTCATTATAGCTCCGTGATGATGCGCGGCGTCACCTGATTTGAGCTCCGGTGGTTGAAGAACTTTTTAGAACTAGGGCATGTTTCGGTGGCGGTGCATTATTACTAATTATCAGATGGTGCACGAAAGTCCTGGTTTATATCCCAAACCTCTCTGTAACGCGTATGGAACTTCTGACAGTGACTCGTCCGCCGGATTTGGACGCTAAGCTGTCGGCCCCATCGATGTGTTTCGGGGGAGTAGGTCTCAATCGGCCGGCACCTTCTGTCTTATTTCATCTCTTATTTTACTGTCGTCAGTCTCTCGATTGGTTTGATATAAACCACCATCCCATCTTATTTTGCACTATCCCCTTCATCTCAAAACACCTCTCTTAAAACACGTCCACCGTTATCTGCTTCATACATAACCAATCCCAAATGTATTAAAAAACCACCCACGAATCTGTTTCTTCTTTGTGTACGATTCTTCCACAAACTTCTTTCATCAGCCATCATTTACAAAACATATTAATTTCGTGGTTTAACTGTCCACTTAATTTTCGGCATCCTCCTATAGCACCACATTTCGAATGCTTCAATTTTCCTTCTTTCAGGTATTCCTAAAGTCCATGCTTCGTTACCATAAGGTGCTATGCTCCATACATACAGTTTTAAAAAGTTCTCTCTGGTTCCTGGGGCAATATTTGAAACTACTTTTTCATGAAGCCACATTAAAATTCCTCTTTTACTTCTTTTGTAGCTTCCTCCACATATAAGTTGAATATTAGTAAGGATGAACTGCAACCATATCTGATACACTTTTCAACTGATTGGTGACTCTCATGATTCTCTACTTTTATTATAGCCACTTCTTATATCACTTATAAAATATTTTTCTATCTCGATACGTAAGACCTGACTTTTTTAAAAAGTTTGAACATTTTGTCCCGCCTTACATCACCAACAGCTTTTTTTTTCTAAATCAACAAACGCTATGAAAGTAACTTTGTTTTTCTTGATCGGTGATAAGAATTGATTCTCTTGCCGCACGGTTTTTTCAAAATTCAAACTGTAGCTACTGTATATTTTATTCCAACCCAAATAATTTACATTATAATGTCTGTCTCAGAATGACGAGCAACAATTACTTTTGTAAGTTTAAATATTGCAAAGTCTTATAGGCATTCAATCAGAACATTGTAGGAGGAAAACTGAGGCACAAAATTGAAATTCAGTGCGGGAATGTCAGTGTGGCAAGGAACAAGGAAACCAGTATTATACGCTTTGTAAACACTACGTTTCCGTCTACTATGATATTTTAGAATTACACTCTAGCTGCGGAGAGTAGTACTGCCGATTTATAAAATTTTGTAACAATTAGCTGTGTTATTGCTCAGCGTGATAATTTCATTCCAACTACCTCTTAATCTTTACTGAAAGACATACTTGAAAAAAATGAGAAAATATTATAGAGAATTACATCATAACTACATTGAAATTTCTTATTTTACCAAATTTTATTTAGACTACAAATTTCTGTAGTTTTAGCATCCGGTCTGAGGTCTTTGCTCAATTAGAATGTGAATTGATTTATTTTTTTTTAACATTTCTACGAAAAGACTGAAATGTTATCTATTTGGTTACTAGCAAACCGATCAATTTTGCTTGTCATTTTTGGTTTAATACTACTTCATTAAACAACGGGATTAATATGACAATATCTTCCATATAAGAGGGAGCTTATATTCACTTTGAATTTGATAGCTGCTAAAAATTTAAAAAAAGTACCGGGTGTGGTGCGTGAACGGTTAACGTTCTGGCCTCGTATTCGGGAGGGCGCTGGTTTGAATCCGCGTCCGGGCATCCAGATCTGGGTTTTCCATGGTTTCCCCAAGTCACTCCAGGCGAACGCCCGGATGCTTCCTTGAAAAGGCCATGGCCGCGTTCCTGCCCGTTTCTTGCCCCAATCCGATCTCGCCTCTAATGACCTTTCTGTCGCCGAGCCGTAAAGCCCTAGCAGAAAAAATTAAAAAAAGAGAGAGGGGCGAAAAGAGTAGAGAGAGAGAAAATGAAATTTGAATTGCGTTTCTGATTTCAGAGATTTTTTTGATATCCCCGCTCTCATCAGATGAACTCACTTCTGCACATATATTTTAATTTACGATTTTTAACTTTTCAATAGATTTATTAAATAATTTTATGGACGGCATCATAGATCAAATACGAAAGATATTGAAAAACTGAACCTAATGGCTGAGCGTTAACGCTATGGCTCCGCATTCGAGAGGAAGCTTGTTTGAATTCCTATCCGGCTATCCAGATTTGGATTTTCCTTCGTTTCTCCAAGTCACTTCGTGTGAATGGCGGGATTATTTCTTCCAAAACCCATGGTCCGAATTCCTTCCCATTCCTTGTCTCCATTCCCTTTCCACCTTTAATGACTTAGAAGTCGACGAATCGTAAATCCAGACGCATAATAAGAAATTGGTATAGTAATATTATTTAGTTTTTCGTCTCCTTGAAGATGGTGCGAACTCGTTATAGTCCACCTAACGTAACCACACGACACTATTTCTACGATGTTGAAGCCCGAGAAGATTTCTTTCAGTGTTACCTCTGTGAAAGCTTTCATAGTTACGTGTGCAGTTTATTAAGAAGCACTCAGTTACGAGCCTTTCCTTAAGTATGTTATGTCCTGACGCAAGCAGGTAAGAGTCGATATTATATTTTACTCATAACGCAGTTGTAGGTTCGACTTGTTTAAAATAAATGCAAAAAAATAATTGGAAAAACTAGACTCGAACCGAGGACCACGCGTTTACAAGACTAGATGGTTAGCCACAAGCAAACGGAGCTCATGTTAACAGACGACTCGTGCAGTGGGTAAACAACCTTATCCTGCCTCGGAAGTCAGTTACATTCAACTGGCATTAGACAATTATCCGAAATAATCTCTTTATAATCGTTTCAATAGTTTTGTAGAACTAAAAACTCTGGATCTTTGAACATTTACACCCACTTTTCGGACCACACACCCCATTATGTGTTGCATTATTGCAACTAATTAGCCACATCAATATATAAATAAATATCGTTATAATTTTACGCTAATTATTTGGAATAAAATGTATAACTGAACCTCATTTTTACTGCGCTTTATTGCAATCTTGTTAATTACAACTTTAACGATATGTTTCACGATCAGAATTTAAGAAAAGTGTAGCTGGAACCGAATTTCGTCCGATTGAGGTATGGTCGGCGATATCTTGGCTAGTATTATAGTCAATGCAGGGACAGGAAAATGCGTTACCTGTTTCGAGATCGGTCAATAGCGTTTTACTGAAATGTGGGGAATGATAAATGGACTACCAAGAAGAATCGTCAATGGGCGGGCGGAGTCTTCCTGCTTTGTTCGAGGCTTGACTTAAGGAAATGAATAACAGATGGCGCTGAGTTGAATAAGCGCAATGATGCCACATTGTGCGAAATAAGGGACTTAGACTCAGGCGCGGACAGTCAATTTTTTTGCCAATGAAGTAGCGCTTGTTAAACGCCGCACACATCTTTCCTCTGCCAAAGCTAGGAATATACTGTGCTCGGTGCTGGTAAAGACCGGCGCCGTCTCCGGTATTGCCGGTGTGTGTGAAAATACCCCCTCGCCGGCGCCGGAACAAGCTCTGGCGCCGGCTCCGGCTTTGACGGTTTGTGTGAAAACGCCCTAACCCGTGTCAAGTTGCTCCGATTCTTACGCAAGAATAGTGGCGCGCGCCCACGTTAATTGTTAACAGTTCTTGAATATTGATTTGTTGTAATGGATAGTTTTGTTGTCTGGTCTGGGCGTAAACAGTTCCAAAGAACAACGACTGCCAATCTATTTCATAACTACTTTTGGTAATAGGGATTTACTTCCTGTGTAAAAAAACTAAGATGAAGTTGTTCTGAATGCTCTGAATAAGTGATTAAGTGCAGATGAGCTGCGACACAATTGCATCCAACATAGGTCATGTCAATGGTGCCTGGGCACTTCTAGAGCAAATGTTAGAAAGAAAGTTGTTACTTTTTGCATGACATCATCAAGTTTATATAATAACTCTGAAAAAGCATTTCTTTTACATACATTTTGAGTAGTTGTTACATTTCATTTTGGATGAATTAAAAAAAAATCCTTCATGAAAGATAACATTTTTTTGTTATATTTTTATTCTTATTATTTTTTTTATTTTTTTGATGTAGTCAGTTTTTCGACTGGTTTGATGCAATCCTCCATCCCTTCTTATCTTGTACTAACCTCTTCATCTCTACATATCCCTTACAACCCACGTCCTCAATTATCTGTTTCATATATTCTAATCACCGTCTTCCTCTACAGTTCTTACCTTCGACTGTTCCCTTCACCAGCAAATTAACTAATTCAGCATGTCTCAAAATATGACCTACCAGAGAGTCTCTTCTTTCTGTAAGCTTCTTTTCTAACCCATCATTTCCAAAACTCGTTCATTTCTTACTTTGTCTGTCCACTTAATTTTCAGCATTCTTTTGTAGCACTACATTTCAAATGCTTCAATTTTACTTCTTTCCGGTATTCCTAAAGTCCATGTTTCGCTACCGTAAAGTGCTGTGCTCCACACACAGAGTTACAAAAAGTTTTTTCTAATTCCTAGATCAATATTTCAAACTAAAAGATTTATCTTTTTCATGAAGGCTCTTTTTGCTAGTGCTATTCTGCTTTTAACATCATTCCTGCTTCGGCCATCGGTTGTAATTTTGCTTCCTAAGTAACAGAACGCACTTACTTCTCTTATTGCATCCGATCCTATTTTTATATTTAATCTACTAGTATTGGTATCATTTCTGCTACATTTCATCACTTGCTTAGATTTATATTCAGTCCAAAATCTTGCTTCAGTATTTTGTTTATGCCATTCAGTAATTTCTCAATGTCCACAGCCCTTTCTCCTAATGAGACAATGTCATCAACAATTCGTAGCATACTAATTTTTTCTCCCTGAACACTTATGCCACATGGAAATTTTTCTTTTACTTTCTTTATTACTTCTTCTACATACAAGTTGAAGAATAACGGGGATAGACTACAACTTTGTCTCACACCCTTTTTAACTGATGCATGTCTTTCGTGATTCTCTACTTTTATTATTAGCCCAGTCAATAAAGGGCCAAAAACAGTGAATGTCGGAACTTTCTCTGGTAAAGCTGAATTTTCTCCCAGTAGTAGATCACTATTTGTTCAGTCTGCCAGTAAAGGCCCCTGCCAGGCAGACCTCAAACACAACGCGCCTGCACGCCGGGATACATATACGACTCCAAACAGGCGCAGAGACATCAAAACAAACCAGGAAAACAAATAGAATCATCTAGAAGCTAAGTGGGACTATTTCTTACAGAGGTCGCCGTACTACCACACAACGGAATTCCTGCGCCAGGCCGCCTATATAAGCGTAGCCGGCCGCTCCACCGCCAGTTCCGTTCCAGTTCAGTTCAGTTCCTGTTCCAGTTCCAGTTCCAGCCTGACCGCTGAACCAGCGTATGGACGAAGAGGAAAGCGCTCGCCGCGCTGCCGCGCCAGGCGGGTCGAGTGCCTCAGTGCACTCGGCTTTGCCGGCGGCAGCTACGGCCCCATCGACGACCCGGCTAACGGAAACGGACTTAGACACGGCGACAAACTGTACGGCAGCCACCACTACGACGACCTGGCAACGCGCACCGGACTTGGCCATGGACAAGGACGGATCTATACTGGAGACGACCACGCAACTCCCATTCAAGAAGAGAACGGCCGCCGACGGATCTGTAAGGATTAATCTGATGACGACCAGGCCTGCCTACGAACCAGCAGATGCTCGTCATCCCAAGAGACGTACTTCTCCGCCCGTAACGGGAAAAGCAAAGTTACCGAGGAACGAACAGTGCACTAGTGGTACAAAACTCAGCGTGCCTGTTCAGCAAACTGTCAAATGCTACAGCTGGCAAGGTGAAGAAGGCAAAGAAAAAGAAGAAGGAGATGACAGCCCATTCGGCTGCAATCTATCCTTTTCAACCAACTTTCACAAAACAATCGAATACTGCAGCCAGCGTGGAAGAAAGACGCAAGAAGAAGCAAGTCAACCAGTCAAATGAAGAGGGCTTCATCACCCCACGACGTACAGCTAAGCCGCCCCCAGCGTTGGACCCGCAGCTGGTGATGGACACCAGCAATCGCTTCCAACCTCTGGACGACTCGGCGCAGCCAGCAGCGAAAAGATCATCACACATTCCACCGATAGTGGTACAGTTTGAAGATAACTACAAGTCACTGCACGACAGAGTAGACGCCAACACCACGGACCCATTCACCGCCAAAACTGCAGGAGGCGACAAAATTAAATTCACCTTTACTACAGAAGCTGACTATGTAAGAGTAACTGAAATGCTGACGGATGCCAATATTCCATATTACACCTTCCCAACAGGTGCAGCACCACTCCTGAAGGCTGTATTCAGAGGAATTCCTCGGTCATTCCCAACGGCCGAACTCAAGGAAGAAACTGATGGAGAAGGGATTCAACATCCAAAGTGTCCATCAGCTCCGCAGACCGGGAACTAACGTAGCAATGCCACTATTCCTAGTGGTACTGCCGGATTGCCCGGAAAACAAATCCATTTTTGAAGTAGACTCTATCAGCCATCTCAAGGTCACAGTAGAGAAACTACGCTCGTCGCCCGGACCAGCACAGTGTTACAACTGCCAAACGTTTGGGCACGTAGCAAAGAACTGCAAGATGCCACCCGTCTGTGTGAAATGTGCAGGATGCCACGACTCCAACCAGTGCACGGCACAGAAAGGAAAGGACACAGCAAAATGCTACAATTGCGGCGGCGGCCACGTAGCAAGCTACAAAGGCTGCCCAGCGTACAAAAGAGCACGTGACCGACAGAGGGCCTCACCACAGGTGACGGTAACCAACGCCGCAAAGAAAACCAGGGGACCAGCCACCAGAACAATCCCAGCCAGGAAAAGGAACACCGAAACCCAGAAGGAAAGGACGCCTCTCAACAGACAATAGAAAAGCAGATCCCTGAAAACCAGAAGAAGAACAGACGCTCACCCAAGAGGACAGATGGACGCACATTTGCTCAAGCCTCTTACAGTAAGGCATCGGACCCAAGTCAGACTGCAATGGTGGAAGAACAACCCAACTCCTCCACATTGGGATCGGACGCAGCAGCACCCGCCCACAAGCCAAGCCCACAAGGTGCAGCGGAAAATCCCACAACCCAGATCCTTGCAAAATTAACGAGCATGATGGAGACGATGATGACGCTGATCACAAGCCTCGTGGCGACCTTAAACCAGCTGCCAACCACCATCCAAGCAGCAGTAACGACAGCAATGGCTACATTCTACAGCTCCAACAAACAACAAAATGGATAGAGCACCACATATTTATACAATCTCGTTCTGCATTTGGAACGCAAACGGAATACATAACCAGGAAATAGAATTCAGGCAGTTCATCAAGGAGCAAGGCGTTGACATCTGCATGGTATCTGAAAACCCATCTTAAGCCCGGTATAAGAGTAGCAGTACCCAACTACCACTGCTACAGATACGATCGCCCTACCGCTGGAGGAGGAGTCGCCATTTACATTAGACGTGGCATCCCCACAACCAGGTGCTACTCCCCACAACGACACAGATTGAAGCCATTTGGGGTCGAAATGGCCACCTCAGCTGGCAAACTCACTGTCGTCGCAGTCTACCGACCACCACGACGCCAATTACTTGAAGAAGACATCAAGAAACTAGCCGGCATAAGAGGAAGACTACTGATCGGCGGAGACCTCAACTGCAAGCACACAGACTGGAACAAGTCGCCGTGTGCAACAACGCCGGGAGACAGCTGAGGAACCTCATCGAGATGTACAACATGAATGTGGACGGCACCTGAAGAACCTACCCACTACCCCGCAAACGGAACCCGACCAGACATCCTGGATATATGCATCTCCAGGGGCATAACCGGATACATGGCAGCCAGTACAGTCAACAGATTGTCATTCAGATCACTGCCCCGTGCTGGTCGAGGTTTCAACCGGGCTCTGGAAACAGGAGACACAAGAAACCCCAGATTACAGGCGAGCAAACTGGAATGTCTATCGTCAGCTCACTTCAGACGCTTTCTCCAATCACTCCGGTCAGTGCGGAAGATGATCTTAAATTCTTCACACTCGACAGTGAAGGAAGCAGCGGCAGCAGCAATCCCAATACGTCGACCCAACACCCAAAAATCAAGCCAACTCCCACCACAACTCCTGGCTATGATCGACATAAAAATCGGATCATGAAGGAGTGGAAACTGACCAGGACATCGCGGCACTAAAACATTGCTAAACAGGCTGCAGAAAGAATTGAAAGTAGCACTTAATGAACATCGAAACAGAGAATGGAGGGCCCGTGTTGCCATGATCAGACCAAATGACAACTCCCCATGGACCCACACAAGATGGTTCACCAAGAAAAGAAAAGGTTACCACCACTGCACGGCTGAGAGAGGCATAGTATACCTTGCCGCATGAGAAAGCTAACGCCTTTAGCAGACTGCTTTGAGAAGCATTTTGTCGCAGCGGAAGCAGACGATGAAGACGTAATCAATATACGCAGGCGCCTACGAACCTACCAGCAAGCAGCCGCTGCAGACTTAGAACAACAAATTCCAGATATCGACATCAAGGAAGTCAAGAACAGCCTGAAGAATCTACCCCACAAAAAGGCTCCAGGGGTGGACGAAATAAACAACACACTACTGAGACAATTGCCACCAGCGGCCTGCGCTTTTCTAGCCAATATCTTCAATGACATACTGAGGAGTGGAAAATACCCGAGCTGCTGGAAACGAGCAATCGTGGTGGGCGTACACAAATCTGGCAAGAATCCCATATTCCCACAGAACTACAGACCAATAAGTTTGCTGCCTTCAATTAGTAAAGTATTCGAAAGAATACTTTTAAAAAGGATACAACAGCTAATCACCGAAGGTGATCTAATCCCGGATCACCAAATGGGATTCCGTAAGAGCCATAGTACCACACACCAGTTAATGAGGGTAGTCGAAGAAGCCACGAAAGCATTCAACCATCGGAGCCACTGCGGACTCGTGCTACTAGACATCTCAAAAGCTTTCGATTCTGTGTGGCACACAGGACTTTTATTCAAACTATTTGAACTTGGATTTCCGGGCTCTTACGTCAAACTTATAGAATCCTACCTGAGAGGCAGAACCTTCAGGGTACGCGTGGGAACTTCACTCTCAACGTCAAGAAAAATAAACGCCGGGGTCCCACAAGGGTCCGTACTGGGACCGATACTATACTCCCTGTACACATCGGACATACCACTCACCAACAATGTCAAAATAGCCCAGTACGCTGACGACACGGCAGTGTTCACCATCAGCCGCAGTAGAGCGTTGGCTACGAGGCGACTACAAGAAGCCCTGGACAAAATCGAGGCCTGGGCGAGAAGATGGAGGATCACCATCAACTCGGACAAAACTCAGGCCATCTTACTAACCAAGCGTAGAAGACGAAGAGGTGAAGACCAGCCTCAGGTGCAGCTCCAAGGAAAGGTCATCCCATGGAGCAACACTGCGCGATACCTCGGTGTGACGCTCGACAGCAAGCTAACCTGGCGAGCTCACATCGAGGAAACCAGGCGCAAAGCTAGCGCTGCACTACAGCAGCTCTACCCATTACTTAACAGGGACAGCTCCCTGGCGCCGGACGTTGGCGTCATGATTTACTGCAGTCTGGTACGACCCATAATAGAGTACGCATGCCCTGTTTGGGGTTATGCTTGCAACACTCACATCAAAAAACTACAGGTTATTCAGAACCGAGCGCTGAAAAGAGCTCTGCACCTCCCAACGCGGTTTCCAACTGACGATTTACACAATGCAGCCAACATACAGACAGTACAACAACGATTTCGAGAAAGGGCAGTAGCATTTTATAAATCAACGAAAAATTCAGCGAACCCACTCATCAGGCCACTAGGCCAATACACCACCGATATAGATACATACAAAAGACCCCTCACATTAATTCTATAAATAAAATTGCCAAAAATAAGATGCACCAAACGTAAAGACAATTGAACTATCCAAATTCACATGAGGAGAAAATGTCGAAAGACAACACTCTCCAACAAAACAGCCCAAAGAAAAGGGCAACAAATGGCAACGGGCCACCGCCAGTTCCTAGTTCCAGTTCAGTTCCAGTTCCAGTTCCAGTTCCAGTTCCAGCCTGACCGCTGAACCAGCGTATGGACGAAGAGGAAAGCGCTCGCCGCGCTGCCGCGCCAGGCGGGTCGAGTGCCTCAGTGCACTCGGCTTTGCCGGCGGCAGCTACGGCCCCATCGACGACCCGGCTAACGGAAACGGACTTAGACACGGCGACAAACTGTACGGCAGCCACCACTACGACGACCTGGCAACGCGCACCGGACTTGGCCATGGACAAGGACGGATCTATACTGGAGACGACCACGCAACTCCCATTCAAGAAGAGAACGGCCGCCGACGGATCTGTAAGGATTAATCTGATGACGACCAGGCCTGCCTACGAACCAGCAGATGCTCGTCATCCCAAGAGACGTACTTCTCCGCCCGTAACGGGAAAAGCAAAGTTACCGAGGAACGAACAGTGCACTAGTGGTACAAAACTCAGCGTGCCTGTTCAGCAACTGTCAAATGCTACAGCTGGCAAGGTGAAGAAGGCAAAGAAAAAGAAGAAGGAGATGACAGCCCATTCGGCTGCAATCTATCCTTTTCAACCAACTTTCACAAAACAATCGAATACTGCAGCCAGCGTGGAAGAAAGACGCAAGAAGAAGCAAGTCAACCAGTCAAATGAAGAGGGCTTCATCACCCCACGACGTACAGCTAAGCCGCCCCCAGCGTTGGACCCGCAGCTGGTG
>JARYHS010013631.1:3643018-3744863 GCA_031002005.1 Vandiemenella viatica | reverse complement strand
GGCGCCCTTATGTCAAAACTCCCTCAGGTTTCGTATTTCAGCCGTGGATCATCGTCATGATCAACTGCGTTAGCAGCTGGACGATTTTCCCCAGCTGGCTTTCTCGTTGATTTGCGTGGTTGCAGCGCCAGAGCTGTGGGTGGCTAGTTGCTGTTGTCGGTGGCTGCAGTGGGAACCAGCTGTTTGTCATAGGTTGCTGGTTCGTCTGACGTCCTTGTGTTGCCCTCCTCTCCTGTTGCTGGTCTAATGTGGTAGGGTTGGGCCGCTCGTCT
This sequence comes from Vandiemenella viatica, assembly GCA_031002005.1. Lineage (NCBI taxonomy): Eukaryota > Metazoa > Arthropoda > Insecta > Orthoptera > Morabidae > Vandiemenella > Vandiemenella viatica. The sequence continues at coordinate 3,744,591 of JARYHS010013631.1, read as the reverse complement.
CTATCCCTCGGCTCGAAGACGCTTCCCCTCAGGACAGCCTCCGTAGCAGGCTGCGTTGTCAGCACCACAGTTCGCACACGTTTGCCGTGCCATCACGCGGTCGGAGCAAACCGTGGTGCTGTGGTTTCCACCGCAAAGTACGCAGCGTACTTGGCTCCGGCAGTTCTTTGCCAGGTGCCGGTAGCGCTGGCAGTGGAAACACTGGATGACTGTGGCTGACTTCTTGCGAGGTCGCCCAGCCTGCTTCCTGGTGACTTGACTGACTGGTTTCAGTGTGTCATCCTTGGGAGCGGAGCACTGGTCGGCGGCTGCACGTGGCACGGTTTCTGTTCCCCCACGTTCCTGGGTCGTGGTGGTGGTGGCCGGCTCCTGGCTGCCAAGAAGTTTCACGGCCACCTTGTTGTCATCCTGGTTGGGGCTGGGTGCTAGGTATGCGGCGAGTGCCGGCCAGGAGCTGGTCGGGATGGTAGTCAGCTGGCGGAGCGCCTCCCTCATGGCGCCGTGGGATGTTGGTGGGACCACTTGGAGCAGCAGGTTCAGTGTCACTTCGCGGCTGGTTGACTCGTCTTGGGATATTTGCTTGGTCCCCACGTTACTTGGAGTGGTGGGCGAAGGTTCCTCACTGCTACCCTGTGTGACTGGTGCCGGCGATGCAAAGAGCCTGTGGTACAACTCTTCGAAGTACCGGTCGCAGTCGAAGCCTTCGGCGAAGATGCAAGGGAATGGTACTCGACGCGACCAGTCCTACCTTTCATCGACAACAGACTTGGCGAGGCGCGAGTACTTCTCGTTGCAGAGTGTACGACGCATTTGTTTGGTTGTTGTGGGAATTTCCCAGACATACACTCCGCTCCAGACTCACACCCTTAGCTCGATTCTCCATGGCCCTCCTTTGTCGGCAAGGAAGTTCTTGGGGTGTAAAATGCAGAGAAGCTCGGTGTGGGGCGCTCACTGTCAGTGCCTGACTGTGAGGCATCATGGCTTCTCGGGGCCGTCCGCTCACCGCCGCTCTGCGGCAGTGACTGGGCGTCCCGGGTGCGTGCTCCCGGGAGTGCAGGCTGCTCCCGAGGTGCGGCTCGGGCCGACCTTCCACCACCCCTGCGGGGCGCGGACTGCCACGGCGCGTCAGTTGCGGCCAGGAGCTGGCGAGGCTGCTCCCGTGGCACCCCCCTCCCCGAGCGGAGTGGTCCGGAGTCGACCGGCCTCCACCAATGCGTGATGGAGACTGTGCGCTGGCGGTCTGCGCAACGAGTATATCTCGTGGTGCCGCCTGGTGGCGCGTGTGCGTATCGTCCGGCGAGAGTGAGCGGCGCTTCTTTCCTGATCACCCGCTTAACCCCCTCCCCCTCTCGGTAGTGCGTCGATGGCTACGGGAGGCGGGCGGCTAGGCGGGCGGCTAGGCGGGTGGCTAGGCGGGCTGGGCTGCTCCATGACGCAGCTGATACCCATGTCGCCCAGTAGGCTGGTGGCCTTCGACAGGTTCGAAGGGCAGGAGGCTAGGATTTTGACGCCTCCGTCAGCCGGTCAGCAGAACTGTGGCAGTTCTGTACTCAGCAGAAGCTGAATATTCACAGTTCACTGTTTAAGGCACCATCACAGGTTGCACTGGTCCCTCCGCTGTGGCTGGTGTTGTCTGCCCCTCATCCTGGGTGGGTGAGGGGACGTAGTTGACGCTGGAGCTGCTTGGCATTCCTCTGCGTCGGCCCGGGTGGGGTTGGCTGATGACTCCGGGACCTTGAAGCCAGGTGCTTCCGCCTCTGGAGTCGGCAGCGCCGTGGATGTAGAAACAAGATTTTTGCCTCCCGCAACCTGCCTGTCCTCTGTCGCCGCTGATTGTTGGGCAGCCTCTTTCATCTCCCTTTGAGTTTCCAGAAGAGTTTCTTCTCGCAGAAACCCTCCGCGAAAACCAATGGTGTGGATGCTAGGGCATCCGGGCGCTTGTGTCCTTTAGCCGCAGTGCCGTTGTGGATCAACTTGACTTCTTGGTCTTGCTGACCCAGGACGCCCAGTGCCGTACTACAATCCGCGTAGTTGTCAGGAATAGACCAGCCGTATTTCGTGCCGGCACTGACAACCCACAGGGCTCACGAAGCATCATAATGCTTCTGTTGAAGGTTCTTGAACTGCAGTCGCGCCTCGGTATAAAGCGCTTCAGGTCGAAGCGGCACACAAGTGCGTCTTGCACGCAATTTCTCTCTATCATCAGCTTCAGCTGTGTCGGCTGCCGACAGGTCTGCATCACTGACAGCGGCTGACATGGCGACGGCCGTCCAGTGAGTAAGTAGTGAGTGAGTCAGAATTGGTGCGGCTTTTTTTATTATTATTATTATTTTAATGGGGGAGCCCCGAAAACCCTCTTCACCAAGCATTGCGGCCTTCCTGTTTTCTACTACTCGCCTCTGTACATGCATTAGGTTCGTAAATCTATAGGTGATCTATAGGTGATCACAAGAATTGGGTTTTGATGTATTCCATGCGTCCAGGTGTCCACCCGTGTACATGGGTCCATGGGATAAGATAGACAGAAACTTTTCAATGAAGAAACAGAGCAGAGGGAGAAAGTGCCAGGGTTTTACCACCGGGAAAAAACCGCTGCGATAGTTAAGGTGCGATTTAAGGGCAGCTGGCTAAGATTCTGCCAGTTACGCGACCGAATCTATACTATAATTGAGGATGATGTGGGGGGTGTTGACAATTTGTTAGGGTGTCATGCAGTTACTTACCCCGGGAGGCGGCATGCCGTCTCCCCGGCGTGGATGTCCGTGTGGATAGCGTTTTGTGCCTGGCGCGGTGTCCTTGCAGCCGCTGCGTCAGTGTAGTCCCCTGTGGCAGCACGGGTCCCAACGTCATGCTGCGACGTTTCACCCGAGCAGAGGTTTAGCGTGTACGTCTCACGACGTCCCCGCCACCAGCGGTCACCAGGTCCCCGGCATGGCGACTCGTCGGTATCCGCGTGCCAAGACCGACGACCGCCAACCACGACTCGACTGTTCAGCCACGAGGGTAGGTGGAGCATCCACCGGCCACATAGCCGAAGTGGTTTCAGCGGCTTGCGCCACAGCGATTTCACTGTCAACCCCATAATTCCAGTGTCCTCGCCGCGACGGAGCTCCAGTGTTCCCACCAGGCGGTACGCCGGTTTCCGCGTAGCAATGGCGTCCCAGCCGCGACGGGCCGACGGCGTCAACCCCTTAGCGCTTCCACCGGCATCCTTGTCATGCAGGTTTGCCAGATCACTCACGGCAGCAAGTCCGCTCCAGGTAGTTAGCCGAGTTCACGCCGCCGCGCTGTCGGCTGCGTACATGCCAGGGATGTGGTGATCTTCAGTGATCTTGTGCAGTGCATAGCAGCTTTCAAGCCAGGGCGGTGGCCGGCGTTCAATCTACCGTGGGTCGCTTGGTGTGTCGCTGCCTCAACGGCGTGTTTGTGCATATCTCGCTACCTAGGTAGCTCTACTGCTATGTGTCACATTGTATTGGATAGGGTTGTTTTGGGGACTCTTTTTATTTGCGCTTTGAGGGGAAAACATGGCTATGGTCGTCTAGGACGACCTTATGTGAAAAACCCCTACAGTTTTCTTGTAATCATATCAGCGCTATTCCGGTTGATATATGAAACTAGATGGGAGTGCCAGTGCCTTGGCATCGTGGTGCCAAGGGTATGGAGCCTCTCGTTGCTTTCACTGAATTTTTCTATTCTTTCATGAAACTTTTATGTTTGGCGAAAGATTTCTGTTCGTATTGTTTCTGTCAGTTCATTGTGTATAAGAGCTGTTGATGTTAACCTTGGTGCACGTAGGATGGTCCTTAGGCATCTGTTTTGAAGTCTTTGTAGGTGGAGCATGTTGTAGTCTGCTGCTGACCCCCACACCTGGCATCCATACAGCATGAAGGGGCGTATAATGTTTTTATATATACATAATTTTGTTTGAGTCGATAATTCCGTGCTGTAAAGTATCGGAAAGAGATTCTGGATTATAGCCAGGTCCTGCCTTCTCCTATCCACGATGTGTTCACGGAAGAGAAGTTTAGAGTCCAGCGTGATGCCCAAATATTTGGTATCCATGATTTTGAGTTTTTTGGTTAATATTAGCCTTTTTTTTGTGAACTAAACTGCGACACGTTTTGTGGGGTTAACTTTGATTTTATTGACTCGACACCAGGCTCCGCTGTAGTTTGTTGATTACAACATTATGTTTATTTCACGTAGCATACACAGTGGAGTCGTCAGCAAATTGAGTGATTTTGACCCAAGGTGCTACTGGTGCGTCATTTACATATTTGATGAATAGGACCGTTGCAAGCGGCGATCCTCGAGGAACACCCACCGGGATTGGGTGTAGACCAGATCTTTGTCCTTGAATTGTGACAAAGAACTTTCAGTTTGTGAGGTAGCTTCCGATTAACTGAGCGTAACAGTGACGGATGGTCGTCTGTGTTCTTAGCTTGGTGATAAGGTTGACGTGCCACACCTTGTCGAACGCTTTTTCAATGTCTAAGAACACAGCGGCCGTCGAGTTTTTCATGTTGAATCCACTTGACACGTCTTCAGTTAATCGGAGTAGTTGGCTAGTGCTACCGACTTGGCTTTGGAAGCCGAATTGCTCCTTGCGAATTGTTTTTGCCGCCATCTAGGCTCGTATTTATTCGTTTAAGTATAAGTCTTTCTAGTACTTTAGAGGCGGAGGGGAGTAGGCTTATTGGCCTGTAGTTTGCCGGGTGACGCTGGTCCATCCCACGTTTCGGTATTGCCGTCACCTTGGGAGGTTTCCAGCTGTCGGGGAAATATCTCTTGAGCATACAGGTATTGAAGACTCTGGTGAGTAGGAATAGTCCTTTTGTTGGCAATTTCTTCAAATGCATGTTTGTTATGCGGTCTGCGCCTGGTGATTTATTGGTGCTCAGTTTTTTTATAATTGATCTTACTTCCCTGGGTGTGGCAAGCTCGGGTTCATCTTCTGGTGGTGCTGCTAGGATTTCTTCTGCTGTCTGTTGAATGTTGTCGGCCGTCTGCCTTTCCGCTTCTGTTAGGTTGTATTGAACTTCGACGTGATGTGCCACGAAGTGTTCCGCTAAGACTTCCGCCTTTGCCACTGGTGGAAAACATTGTCCGGCAGGCCCATTGATCACTGTGTTGGGTTCCCTCGGCTCCTTGAGGGCACGCACCAGTTGCCAGGCGTCCCTGTTCTGGAGGGTGAGATGTGCCATCTTTGTTTCCCACTGCATTGTCTTGTTCTCTTGCAGGCGTCCTCTGAGTTCATTGGTGAGCTGTCGATACCTTCTTTTATCCCGTGGGTCGCAGAACCTTTGCCACAGTTTCCTCGACGTGTTTTTGAGATACCTGCTGTTGCTCGATGTTGGGCGGTAGTTTCGGCGTAAGCTGTAGGTCTGTGTGTTGTTGTTGTGGAGGACCGCTTGTGAACCTCCGTCACCACTCTGTCGAAATGGTGAATGGCCTGGTCTATCCTATCTGTTGAGGTGACGTTAAAATTTGGGTTGATTTTGTTGTGTACAATCCTGGTGAAGTAGTCCCAGTCTGTGTGCTTCGATTTTTTTTTCTGCCGTGAGTGATGAGCTCCAGTTCCTTAGTTTAAGGAAGACTGGTTAATGATCGGAGGATAGATCATTTACAGTCTGTAGTTGAATGCGTCGGGCGACTGTCATTTGACAACGGCCACGTCGAGGACGTCCCCTTGTCGACGCCTGTCGTGGGGAATATGAGTGGCTTCTTTGGGTCCTAGTACATGGATATTTCGCCTCCCTGACAGCTCCAGGAGCCACTCTCCTTTCGTGTTGTCCCTTTTGGAGTTCCATGCTTGATGCTTGAAGTTTAGGTCGCCGCCGATCATGACCTTCGATCCCATTGCCATAAGGGAGTCAAGGTCGAACTCGTGCAGGGCTCTATTTGGCGGTAGATATGTGGATATGAGTGTAATGTGGCCCTCGACAGTGTGTATTCTCACCGCAGTGGCCTCCATGCTTAGCAGCTGTGGTGTTTGCACGTGCTGATGAGCTAGCTTCTTCCGGATTAGAATTGCTGTCCCACCGCCCAGTTGTCCTGATCTATCGTTTCACTACACTTGGTAACCGTTGATACTGAATTTGTCATTTGGCCTGAGAAATGTTTCTGTCAATAGGACTAAGTCCAGTTCGTTTCGTCGCATAAAATCGTATAGCTCTAGTTTTTTATTCCGAACATTATTGGCATTCCAGATGACCATATTGATGTCGGCTTGGCGTACCTGTATTTATCGAGAGACATCACGCCTTTCATCAGGGCAAACAGCTTAGCTGTATCATTCTTTGCTCTATTGATGGACTCCAGTGTTTTCATCATTTTTTTCATGAATTACTTCCCACTCAGGTTTTCTTCCTTATCGTTTGCTGGTCTCGTGTGCTTGCAGTGTTTCTTCCTTCGTCTGGGCTCTGTGTTCTCATTATCGGATCCAGTTGCAGTTTGGGCATAAGTTCTGCTTTGGGCATTTTTTGGGCTGGTCCTCTTTGTTGTCTTTGTGTTTTTGTTGCGTGTGTTCTCCCTGATTGGTTCCTTTTGTAGTTGGTCAGAGTTCTGCTTTGGTTGATGTTTATTGTTGCGTTTGATTTCCCTGTTTTGTTCCTTTTGCACTTCCTCAGGAACCTGCGCTTTCTTGTGTATGGTGTGCTGCTTTTGCTCCACTCTTTTGTTATTTTCTTCGTGCCCGTTTTTTATCTGTGGTCTGGGGGGTCTTAAGGCTTTTTGGTAAGCTTCACAGCCCCGATAGGAGGCGAGGTGGTTTCTGTCGCAATTTGCTCACTATGCTGGCTGATCTCTGGGAATTTTGCAATCGTTAGTGTCGTGCGGTCCCGCGCAATTAACGCATTTGAACAGCAGGCTACAGTAGTTCATGGTTTGGCCTATTTTTTGTCACCTGGCGCATTGAGGAGGACCATTCCCATGCTTGTATATCTCAATTTGGATTCTGGTGAGCAAAATGAATCTTTCATTGTATATTTCATCTGATTTTATACATGGTGCCAGTGTCACTGAGAAGATGGCCAGCGGTGCAAGTTCTTTTGTGTCTTTGTTCTTTTTCTTGAATTGATTAACAGTCTGGACTGAGTAGCCTTTGGCTTGCAGTTCTTCTTTGATATCTTTTTCATCCGCTTCCCGAGGGAGCCCTTAGTACTTGTAGCGCTCTTGCTCCTGGTAATTGGTGGGAGAAAAATTGGTACCTTGTTTTGCTCAAGTAGGGTTTTGAGCACGTTGTAGTCGCTTTTTGTCTCGACGAAGTATTTTATGTTGTTTCCGCTTATGACAGCTTTCAGTGGCCTACTCATGTATTTTTTCGAGTCCCGCATTTGTTTGTGCATAGTTCTTCATGGTTGCTACCACAATTTGAGGGATTCTCTCCTTGGGTGGTGCGCGGTTCTCTTCTGTTTGCGCTTCTGCAGTTTCCATGTTGGTTCGGTGTCGTCCGCTTTTACGGCTCCTAGAGCTGCATAATGGTTTGACATTGGGATGGCTTCATTTGCTTTGCCCGATCGTCCTTCCCGCGGGATTGACGACCTCGTTTCTGTTTTTTCCCTGCTGCTGGGATTTTCTTTTGGTTCGTTGATGGTTTGGTCCTGCTGGTAGCGTTCTCAACTATGGTGTCGTCGGACGCTTCGTCGTAACTCTCCATCTCACTGCTTCCTCCTTCAAGTTCGGAAGCGGTGAGTGACGCTGGAGTATCTGGTTCCGGTGTCTCGGAATTTCTAGATGTCGACGCCATTCCTGTCTGTGGGTCGCATTTACACAGTGAGGTTGCCAATTGGGAGTGTTGACTTATCTCCTTTTTATCACCGCAAGGGTTACCACCTTACTACTGACGCTCGGGGGTTCCACTAGGCGTGGGAATGGGCCGTGGAGCTGTGGAGCCCTAGTTCTAGGAGGGCAGTTGGCAACAGTGGTGTCTCCACGCCGCCTATGTTAGTCAGTGGCCACCAGGCCTCGAGCGCTCCCCTAACAGTAGAGACCGGTCAGAGCGGTCCGACGACAGAAACTTTGCTTTACTCCTTTATCTCTTTTTTTCCTTTTATGCTAAAGCACCACTTCCTTTGGAAGCTTTGCTTGTTAGATTAAGGTGAAGTTTGGGGGCACTCTTTATTTATCACTTTGGAGGAAAAACCTGTGACCAAAACTCGGATGGTCTTATGGAAAAACCCAAATAATGGTCTTTTACTGTTCTTGGTTTAATATACTCAGCGGAACCTTGTATCTGTGCCATGTTTTTGGTTCACACAAACGAATTAGACATAGTCGGGGCTCTATATGTTTCTCTTTGTTTATTTTATCATATAGTTTTTTCTGCTTGTGTTCTAATTTCGCATTTAATATAATTTATTCCTGTTTGATCATGAAGTTGTGTAACCGGCGTGTACATTCTCGCACCTAGTATTATTCGTAGACATCGATTTTGAAGTCTTTGTAGGAGTTGAATATTCGAATTTGCCAATATTCCCCAAACTGGGCAGCCATATAGCAGAAATGGCCGTATTACTGATTTATATATTCTGCTCCGTAGTGTCAGTTCTTTACTACTAAGTGTCGGATATAAGTTGACCATAATAGCCATCCCTTTTCGGATTCTTGTCTGATGTGTTCTTTGAACAACATCTTTTGGTCAAGTTCAACTCCTAGGTATCGATGTGATTTTGTCCACGGTATCGTTTGTCCGTATATTCTTAATTGAGGTAGTTTGTCAAAGTCCGGTTTTTTCTTAGTAAAATATACTTCAGCGCACTTGGAGGTGTTGATCGTTATTTTATTGGCTCTACACCATTCGGTGAGTTTGTCGATGCCTTTCTGCAGTCTTCTGATCTTTGTTTCAATGTCTGTATCGGATAGTATATTTCGTCTTATCATCTGCGAACTGGGCAAATTCAACTTCGGGTGGTACAGGAATATAGACAGACAGACAGACGTCAATGATTGGGAAAGCGGTGGTCCCAGGTTGTGGGGAAGGTTGTGCGCAGGAGCGTATCTCCTTCCAGTTTGCTAGTTTGGTTGACATGTTCGGTGTTTCATAATCAGGTTGTTCCTACCCGGTGTGTTATTTCTTTATTGGTGGTCAAGTATTTTCTTTGGCCACCTTAATCTGTCATTATAGGTGGGTTCAGCTCCCAATGCTGAGATCAAAGGGTTATTTGATTTCTGCGCATTTTCGTAGAACTGCGTAGACAGTTGTTGGAATCTGACTCGAAGTTTGGGCAAACCACTCAGTCGATGAAGGTGATCTGTCCTCGTGTCCCTGGGTAGGTGATGAGCGAATCTAATGGCTCTGTTTTGGATCGTTTGTGATAGCTGAAGGTATGCGTGCGCCGTGTTGCCCCACACAACCGCAGCGTACTCCAATATTGTTCTAACTAGGGTGGTGTATAGGCGGATCCCTAGGTCCGGTCTTAGTTTAGGATGTAGGATTCAGAACTGGGTAGAGTGAACTTAGTCTCCCAGATGCTTTGGTACGAACGTTGGTGACGTGTGGTTTCCACGTCATTCCCCTGTCAAGTTTGACACCGAGGTAAGTTGCCGTCCTCATCCAGGTTATGTGTTCGCCGAAGAGCACTAAAGGAGGTAACTGAGGAACTTTCTTCCTGGTAATGATAATTGCCTGGCTTTTGGAAGCGTTTGTAGGCAAGCCTCCATTTTGTGCCCCATTGCTGGATATTGCCGCAGGCCTACTGTAGCCTTCTGCGTAGGAGGTGAACATTCAGGCTCTTCGCATAATAGGCGGTGTCATCAGCATATAACGCTTTCTTTACGCGAACTGTGGATGGAGTATCCGCCGTGTACAAGCTGTACAGGACTGGGCCAATAACTGACCCTTGTGGGACTCCCGCGGAGATGTTCTTTATTGCTGAGATTGCCACCGTCCATCACAACTCTGAAAGTCCTTCCCTCAAGGTAGTTTTTCAGAAGCTTAACATGAGAGAGTGGTACTCCCTGTGTGAGCAGTTTGTATATGAGATCCTGATGCCAGACGGAATCATAGGCACGGCTGACATCAAGCAGTACTGCGCCAAAATATTCCCGACGTTCGAAGGCAGAGAAGGCCTCTTCTGTGAGACGGAGCAGTTGTTGGGGTGTTGAGTGATGTCTGAGAAAACGAACTGTTCATCAGGCAACAGCCCCTCACTGTCGATGACGCGCGTAGTCTCTTGAGGTAGAGCGCTCAAAAACTTTGGAAAGAGTCGGCAGAAGACTAATTGGCCTGTAGGACTTGGGGATCTTCTGTCCTTGCCCGCCTTCGGAATGGGTATGATGTCAGCATGCTTCCAAGTAGTTGGATATTCACCCGTTAGGAGAATTTGATTGAAGGCGTCTGTTACAAACTGAACGGCGATTGGGGGCAGTTGACGAAGGATACCTCCGCCGATGCCATCGTGTCCTGCAGCTCTCTTTACAATGAGCTCGAGAGCATAGACGCAACCTCTTGTGTAGTTATCTCGTCAATGCGATCCTCTTCTGGGGGACGGCTTCAAGGAATCGCCGCAGTCTTTCTTCGACCAGACGAATATGGTCGTCGTCTTTAGGCTCATTGACTGGCTGAAAATTTGCCTCGAAGTTTACGGCCAGAGCTTCTGCCTTTTCTTCAGGCTCACAGACGTAGTTATTTCCGACCACCAGGGGCGGGATTTTATGCCTCCTCCGGAGTAGGGCCTTCGTCGTGCGCCAGGCGGACCCATCCTCTACGTCCAAGGTGGAGATGAAGTTGGACCATTCCGAGATCTTGTGCTTGTCCACTTCAGCCTTAATTTCTCTCTGCATGCGATTTATTATTCTCTTAGTGGCTGCATCACGTGTGACGTGCCACTCCTAGTCAGTTGATTTTTGACGATAATTCTGATTTGCGGAGGGAGTTGCCTCGAACGGATCGGCTGTTTGCGTCTCGGCCGGGTGGCCGCATCTGCAGCCTCATTGATCCAATCCGCCAAGTTGGCCATAGCGGTGGAAGGGCCGGATACAGCCGGTGGCGGTGCCTCTTCTATGCGCTGAGAGAGGAAATCTTTGAAAGAGTACCAGTCTATGTAATTGAGATTCCTGCGTAGTTTGTCGGCTCGTGGAGTGACGTCTGCAGCCATGTAGAACAAAACAGGAATATGGTCTGAAGATAAGGCAGTTTTTGTGACCACAGCTATGTTATGTTGCAATCCTTCGTGATTGCAATGTCCAAGACATCAGGCAATCCGCGTCCGTAAATAGTGGGTTCAGTTAGACCCCAGTTAACGGCGTCGTTTTTTACAACACGCAGAAGCCTCCGGCCGTTCGTGTTGGTGCCGCGAGAGTTCCAGGCAGCATGTTTAGCGTTAAGATCTCCCGCAATGAAAACATTACCGCGCAGACGAAGGAGGGCCGAGAAGTCGGCTTCATGCAGGCGGCCTCCTGGAGGTCTGTAAGCTGCCACAAATAGTACTCTCCCTCGGGAAGTCTCGACGGCGACACCAGTAGCTTCAATGGTCTCGAATGGTGGTAAATTTATCTGGTAGTGTTTTATGGTGTTATCGCAACGAGATTTGACCCCTTATACAACTGCTTCCACAGCCGACGAATCAGAGGTTAGCAGCGGGAGTCTGGTCTAGCTCAGCAACTTCGCACGTTCCTGACCTCACTTCACCTGAAGATGGCGCCGACAATTGAGAGCGCCGAAATATTGTGTGATTATTATAACACTCCTATATCTCGGCTAGTCATCCGAGAACATTATTTATATGGACCATCTTACTTTAGAATAAATGCATTTCATAAATGTTTGAAAGGAATAAAATCTCACTAAGGTATATAATCAATTAATAAAACATTAACCATCTCCAATTATCTATCCAAATATTCTATTTACAAATTATTGTATTTAAGTTTTAAACTTAAATAAAATTAAAACTACAAAATATCTCTTAATGTTATTACAATTATTTACATCGTTAAAAATATCAACATTTATCAGTAAATGAATATTAATTACACTAAAATAATTTACGCGCAACTTGTTAGTACTTACGCATTATGTTTTGTAACGAATACATACGGTTTGCTACAGCTCTAATCGTTGTAAGGACGAGTGCATAAATAAAGAAGGGGAACGAAATCACTGGTCAGTCGTCTCTGCCAATAAGAATCATCCGGCGACCACCACAAGGGATGCAAGATAATGACAGCCGCCCTAAGGAGTTGAATCTATGTCACTCCACAATGACTTCTTCTTGAGCATATTACGTAAAGCAAGGATTAAATACAAAGAAGTAGACAGTGCACAATGTTTACAGGAATCGACTTTTGGTAACTCCTTGTGATAAAAAGCAAGATGAGAATTGTATTAAACTAGCTGATACTCGCGACTTCGTACGCGTGGATTAAGAATTTCTCTGCTAGAATTGAATAAAGAAAGTTGTTGGTAACGATGGAGTGCTCCCAAACAACACCGAGTCGGCATAATATAACACGAAAGCCATCACTATAATATCATTCTACCATTTAACCTGCCTCTTGAAGAGAATCAATTTCCAACCTATTTAAAAACAGAAAAACAAACGAAGGTGAGGGGATGTGGTGGGGAGGGGGTTTAAATAAGAGCAGCTTTATTTCAGCTTGGTCTTTTCTTCTTTCCTGAGCATGAGCATCCGATACTTGAGTTCTAATAACTTTACCTGCTCGTGCTCTGCTAGAGCTACAAGTAAGTCCAGTTTACGCCCGCAAGGCATGTCAAAAAGGAAGGCAAGATAAACTAGTGCTAGAAACATTTAAGCAGACACAAGGTAATAGGACAGAGAAAATCGACATCTATACTAAACAATACGTTTTTTCTCTAAACGAAATTTATAACAAACTAGCGGACTTGCCCGCTTGCTTAGCGGGCTTCGCCCGATTTTGGTCACGTGAATGAAATATTATATAAGATTTTATTTTTTAGAAAGTGTGTAGGGTTAAATTTGCAAGAAATAAGACTGATTCGTGAATAGCCATCCCAGCCGCTTGGAAAACGAGGCTCGCCTACGAAATATCCACAGCGCTGGCGTAGTGACGTAAAGAAATCCGAATATAATTTGTAGAATGTGGCAGAAAGCTCCATAATTTGTACAAAATTGTCTAACTGTAAACTTACTGGAAACTAGTTGAGCTGTGTAGAAACTTATACACAATTCTACAAAGTTCTATCCAATCCCAGAAAAGTGAAAATATTCCTTTAAGTTCATAAGTACTGAGGATGGGAATATCCTTTTCAAGGCGAAGGCAGCGCAGCAGGGAGCGAAGCGGAGTTGGAGAGACGTGTCGTCGACAATATCCGTATGCTGAGTGATTTTGGTTAGGAAGGAAAAGCAGGGTCTCTTATTTAAACCAGACGAAATGTTTTTTTTATGCGGGAACAAAGAATCAGAAAATTAGTTACCCTTCCATTGGTTGTTTGTTTGTTTGGTGGTGATTTTGTCGCCGAGAGCGAGGGTGACCCCCGCGAAGGGTTTTGTTGGCCCGAGAGTCAAGTTTGGAACAGAGTGGCGCAGGTAGCCTTTTAAAGGGCTGCAAATGCCGGCCTCGGTAGCGTAGGGGCTAGAGTGCTAGCTCCGCGTGCCGAAGGCCGCCGGTTCGAATCCGGCCGCGGGCATGGATGTTTAAGTGTTGTGTGTCTGTGTGAATGTCCTGTCCGTCCTGTGGCGTCCATACATTGGAAAAATATAACATATATGACGACTTTGACGACTTATACACTGAAAGCATCAAAAATTACATTGAGCTGGCTGTATGGCCTTCGTTGCCAAATGCCATAAAAAAAATTAAAAAAAAAGGCGGCAAATGATTTGGCTCTTACATCTCGTATAATCCGCGATAAAGAGTGCATGTGCCTTGTCGCCACAATATGTCGGCTAGCCTGATCTCGGATGTTACGGTTATTTATATAACACTTGTAAAAGCTTGCAGATACACGACATTTTTAGTTTTTCCCTGTGGTGCGTAAATGCAAAGTTGACTTGGCGTCCCAACCCTTGAGCAGGCTACGTATAGCTGACTATGTGGAAAGCACGGTGTATCCAAGTTTATGCCGACGACGTTTAGCAATTGTCCCTGAGCCTTATTGATAGTCATGGCAAAAGCAAGTCGAACGGGGAATTGCAATCTTTTAAAATCACAGGGCCCAAATCATTGGTGCCGGGTATCATAGAAATACGTGGTATAAAAACGACATCACCCTTAGCTTTTCCGGTACTTATTGTTGCTTCAATGACATTCGGAAGCAATGTTTTAACGGAAAGTCTCGTCCCGTTGCACAGCCTGGGAGGGTCAATGTTGCGCAAAAGAATTATTGGGGAGCCAATTTTCAAATGTAGTTTGTGTGGAGGCATTCTAGGCGGTTCCAATGAATTCAGAAATTCCGTGGGGTAAAATACAGCTTGTTCAATGTCCACCATGGTGTCGATGGAGGTGTAGGTTACGATTGATCCTGGAACCTTTGCCTGAATGATGTCGTTCACTTTGTTGACACTGTCGTTTTTCGGGGCAAGAATCGCTCTCTCACAAAGCCACTGATGGTCTTTGAAGGTTTCACCTATGTTTGAGAAAACTGTGTCAATCAGGTCGTCCACTGATGGCAGAACCGTGCAGAAATCCAGCGGAAACGAAATGAGTCCCGTAGATGGATCCTCTGGAAACTTGTTCTCTCCTAGTAGAAGCAGCTGCTGTGCGAATACCTCGGCACCTATGTCTCCTTGCAAATGGACTCGCATGTTTGTTTTCAGGGTTTTAGTTTGGACGTGTCGCCAAAGCGATGACGCCTTGAGTTCATCTGCTGGTGTTGATCGAGGAATGACTGGTAGTGTCTGGCGGAAGTCTCCAGCAAGCACTACCGTTGCTCCCCCCATGAGCTGATTGTTTGCCCTGATGTCGCGCATCGTCCGATCCAACGCCTCCAGAGCGCGTTTGTGAGCCATTGTACACTCATCCCACACGATGAGCTTGCAACGTTTTAATAAATGGCCTTGACCTGAGGACTTACTGATATTGCAAATTGGGGTCTCGATGTGATGAAGATCTAATGGCAGCTTAAGAGCAGAATGTGCCGTCCGTCCACCAACCAACAGCGTGGATGCTATCCCGGATGAAGCTAACGCCAAAGCGATTTCAACCCGCCGACGAACTTCTGCAAGTAGCAAGTTGATGAGAAAAGTTTTTCCTGTCCCTCCTGGTGCATCTAAGAAAATCATACCTCCTTCTTGGCTGTCAATAAGACGTATGATTGCATCAAAAGCCTGTCGTTTATCATGAACTAAGTGGGGCTTGTTCTGCTCAACGAACGTTTGGAGTTCAACGGTATAGTAGTTATTTTCTCTCCAAACATCTCTATCAAGCACTTCAAGACCATCGCGATCGGGCGCGTCAAGGCCAAGCTGAATAAGGGTTTTCCCTGCGATCAAAACACATTTGTTTTCCAAACTGATAATTGCTTGGTTAAATATTGCTGAGTTCTGCGTGCGGCTCTTAAAATATCCTCACTGAGATTCTCTTTGTATTTGTCCCATAGATTTCTTGGATTAGATGGAGCGCAGGTCGTTATGATTATGGCGAAAAGATCTCTGAGCTGCTGCGGAAAGGTATTGATGGATGCCTCGGCTAACGTAGTATCCCAGTGCTGGTCATCTTCCAATAGACCTCTCCTTTGACACGCCTCACGGTACGTTTCGCAGATTTCGCCGTTGACAGTTTTCAAATCTGCGAACGATTTTGGTCCTCGGACATTGTGCAAGAGCATTCGCAAGAAGTAACATTCCGCGTTGGTTGGATGAACGGTGTATACACGTCCAATGGCGTCAGTCACAAATACGCCTGGATTTTCGGTCATTCGCGCACCCCGTTTTTGTCTGCAGAATGTTCTTGTGGATGTTTGCCACGTGTAGTATTTCGGCACCTCCGCGTATAATAACGTTTCGGCAAAGGGATCATCTTCGCAGAGTTTGAAGAATGCTGTTAAGGTTGTGTTTTGCGGCTGCAGTACTCTTTCGCGTGCTGTAGCTTCGGTGAAATAAACTCGTTGTCCATTTTCTAGATGAACACTTAGGTGGAAGACCATCGGATAGCGTTCGTGGATTGGGAAATTGAGAATTCGCCAGATAGCTTCATTGCTGTTAATGTACCTTCCCAGTTGATATTGCATTACCTCGTCCCCCGCATTGGGATCCTCGAGGCCAAAAACAGCCATGTCACTGCCCTTGTTGACGTACTTACAAATGTATTTTATGGATTTCACCGAGCTACAGTATTCTACATTTATGTGGGCCTCAAACATTGTTGACAGGATTGGGGAGTATGGTACCACCCACCTATTGTCTATTTCAACTTCAGTGAACCGATTATCGACCTTAACCATGATTTTTGTTTTTAATCCTCTGTTGTCGGGGGTGTTTCATTCACAAACGGCCGCGGGTACATTTTCGTGCATTTACCGTCTTTCATGCACAGGGAATGAGAATTGAACGGCCCACATGGTCCATGAATCATATTTTTCGATACAACGTGGAAGAGTAAAGGATCTTTGTCAGGGTCAGGTAGCTCCGCTGATATGACCATATCGATGTCGATAGGTTGAATTTTCTCCTTAAGCCAAACTAAGATGTGCGCGTGGGGAAGCCCTCTTTTCTGCCACTCGACAGAATACGTCCAACATATAACTTCCCCAAAAATATGACAATTTTTAATGACATCAATAAGTTTTGCCAGTTTCTGTTTTAACACTCTTGCTATGATGTCATGTCGGTCAATTGCACTTTGGCCTGAGAACAGGTTTTCAGTGACATCCTCCCACGCTGAATTACATGTAAATGTGATAAATAGATCCGGACGGCCTTGTGTTCGTACGTATGCCATTGCGTCTTGTGCGTACTCGTGCATATGCCTTGGACTCCCGGTAAACGTCGCTGGCAGTATAACCATTCTGCCAATGTCTGCAACGTTTCTGTCACTGGCGATTGCGTCTCGCAGATGAATATAGTCGTCAGCTCGAAGCTGTTTCTGATTTAGCCTGATAAAGAGAAGGCGCTCACTTTCCACTTTCGCGTACATGTCGACCACAAATTGATTAAAAAGATCTCGGTACTTGAGTATGTATTTTGAAGAATTGTCGCGTATCATGGTGCGATAACCGTAGAAATCCATCCACGATACTTTCTTCTGAGTAGTTTGTCCAGTGCAGGGATCTGTTTGCATTACGTTGAAATGGTAGCCATCCTCTCCTTACCAAAATATTAGCGGGTACTGTAAAGCGTCATATGAACGGTGCGTTTCAGATATCCGCTGTAAACCTTCGCTACTTCTCTGTAAGACGATATCTCGCCTATCACAGTCTTGTCCGGAAATGACAATGGCGACTTCGTTGATTAGGGGCGCATTAAACCGTCGTTCGTGTTCTCCTCGCGGACGTGTGTCAGCTCTTATCACCACCTTGTATTCATCCGTAGGCATCCTCTCCAAAGCTGTCTTGAACAGCCTAAGTAATTCCGTGAATGCAACAGTCTTTGCAGATTTAAAACAATCTCTCGTCGAGTTTCGGGTATAGCTTCACACCGTCGATCAGCTTGCGATTCTTCATCGCCCATGAAATAAATTTGCAAGAATTTTGGGTCCTCATCGGGAAGTGGAAGAACAGAGCCTACACGATGGTAAATTTGGCCCTGCACCTTGAATGTGGGCATGAATCCATCTCCGACGATCACGTTTGCCCCAAACGAAGTCATCTGGAAGGCAGAGTTGTACTTCCGGATGTTTTTCAAAAAATACTTCGATTCGAGGTTATTTCCAGAAATGTACGAACTCAGTGGAGGAGGTGGCTCTTGAAGAGGTGTCAAATTGACTCTCTCGTTCGAGCAACACATTCCAGCTGGTTCGCCTCGGAATTTTTTTGCTTGACAATAACCGCATACTACGTCCATCTTCCCAATCAGAACATTTGGATGTGTATGGTAACCGCACTGAGGACCATAATTAAACGCCCCCAATCGCAGGTTACCCTGTCGGAGTCTCTCTCTCGCCTGATTTATCCTCACTCGAGATTCCTCGACGCGAGCTTCCCCTTGCTCCGGTGTTTCCGCAGCCCTCGCTGTGGAAACTCTAATTCGCTCTTGTTCAACGCGAGCTTCCCTTTGATCCGGTGTTTCCGCAGCCCTCGCTGTGGAAACTCTAATTCGCTCTTGTTCGACGCGAGCTTCCCTTTGCTCCGATGTTTCCGCAGCCCTCGCTGTGGAAACTCTAATTCGGTCGTGTTCGACGCGAGCCTCCCTTTGTTCAGGTGTTTCTGCAGCCCTCGCTGCGGAAACTCTAATTCCCTCTTTTTTGACTCCAGCTTCCCTTTCCTGAGGTGTTGCCGCAGCCCTTGCTGTGGAAACTCTAATTCTCTGTTGTTCGACGCGAGCTTCTCTTTGTTCTGTCGTTTCAACAGCACGGGACGTGGAAGCCCTGATCCGAACTTGTTCAAGGCGAGCATCGCGCTGTTCAGGTGTTTCAGATACCCGCATCCGTTTTGCTTGTTTAACTTTCGGATTTACTTGTCCTATTGATTTCCTTTTTTTCGGTGGCATTGTTTGTGCTTTCTCCGATTCCGTTGCAGTGATATGATCTGTGCGTTACTGTTAACTGACGCGAGTTCTTTTTTTTATGACCTTAGCGGTCGTTATACTACATTCCCACTACCTTGAGCAGTTTTACCGGTTTGGTACAAGTTTTGTTTTGGGGCACTGTTTATTGTTCGCTAGGGGGGATAAACTTGCTTTGGCCTAACCTTGCGGTACGGCCTTAATGGAAACCCCCTTATTTATGTATTTATTTGTTGTAATTTTTACGAGTTACTATATTCTAATTCAATAGCACTGCGGGGTAGTTTGTATTTATGCCAGGGTTTGGGTCTTTTGGTGCCGCGAGTTCTTTCAGTCTGTTATCATTGTTGTTCCTGTTTTGGTCTAGTCTGGTATAAAAGTTCATGCTCTGGTGGTATATTTCTTCTTTAATTGTAGGCAGTCCCGTTAGGTCATTTAATTGTTTGGTTGGTGTAAATATTGGTGCATTTAATATCATCCTAAGACATCTGTTTTGTAGTTGCTATAGCAATTCAATATTTGATTTCGCTGCAGCTCCCAGACTTGGCACCCATACAACATAAACGGTCTTATGACCGTTTTGTAGATTCTTAGTTTAGTCTCAACTATCAGTTCTCTGCTACGGAGGACTGGATAGAGGTTTAAAATCACTGCGAGGCCTTTTTTTTAAATCGATCTCTTATGTGCAGGTGGAATAATAATTTTTGATCAAGTATAATTCCTAGGTAACGGTGTTCTATTACCCATGGAATTGTTTGTGCTGCTATTATTATTCTTGGGAGGCGATCAAAGTCTCGTCTCTTTTTTGTAAAATATACAGCCGCACATTTTCCAGGGTTTATTGTTATTTTGTTATTATGGCACCATAAGAATATTTTATTGAGAGCCCGTTATAGTCTTTTGATGTTTTTTTCGTGACTGTATCCTATGGTAAAGACAGTAATATCATCTGCGAATAGAGCGATGTAAACTATCTCCGGGCACGGGATATCGTTCACGTAAACGTTAAACAGGGTCGGTGAAAGTACTGCTCCTTGTGGTATTCCTTCTCTCATCGTTTGTTTTGTCGACTGTTGACCATCTACAGTCACATAGAGTTGCCTATGTTTCAGGAAGTTACCTATTAGTTTCGTATAGCACCGGGGAATATTCGTGTTTGTGTCCATCTTTACGACTAGTTTATCCTTCCACACTTTGTCATATGCTTTCTCTATATCTAAAAAAGCCGCCGCCACGGATTTTCCTTTGTTGAATGCTCCCACTGTTTCCTCCACCAGGTGTAGGAGTTGTGTTACGGCAGATGCTTTTGGTTGAAACCCATGTTGTACTTTTCTTATTGTTTTATTTTGCCATATATTTGCTGCTATCCTCTTGTAGACAACCCTTTCCATAACCTTTGATGTGGCGCTAAGGAAGGGTAATTTTCAGGTTTTGTATGATCTTTTCCCACTTTTGGTATTGCCACAACCCTCGCCGTTTTCCATGACTCAGAATAGTAGCCGGTAATCATTGATGCGTTGATTATTCTCGTGTGTAGTACTATCCCCTTTGTCGGTAATCGTTTTAGCTGTTCGTTTCTTATATTGTCCGGCCCTGTCGCCTTATTATTGGCCAGCTTCGTGATTATCCCTCGTACCTCCTTCGGCGTTGTCAATTCCGGGAGTGTATTCGCTGGTTCAGTTCGAATGATATTGGCTCGGTTCTTTATTTCTTCCTCTTCTCTTTTTTCCTTTCCCTCTAAGGGCTTTGGCGGTGTCATGTAGTGTTTCTCAAATGTTTCTGCGAGTATTTCCGCCTTCACG
Source organism: Vandiemenella viatica (assembly GCA_031002005.1). Taxonomy (NCBI): domain Eukaryota; kingdom Metazoa; phylum Arthropoda; class Insecta; order Orthoptera; family Morabidae; genus Vandiemenella; species Vandiemenella viatica. Next base: position 3,724,205 of record JARYHS010013631.1, on the reverse strand, counting down.
ACAGGGGTGAACATGGCTCCCGTAGGTCCAATTATTGCCGACTTCGCTTGTCGTTTTGTCTTCAGTGCCTTGATAAGTCTCCAATGCATCTCTGTTGGTGAGTAACAAGTTATTCATTTTGTCCTCCCACCTCTCTATTCGTTTTTCCCGTAGCCTGCCTTCTAGTTGTCTTGCAAGGCGGTGATATTCTCTTCGATCTTGCGGGTCTCGATATTTTTGCCATAATTTTCTATATCTATTCTTCAGGTATCCTAGGTCTTCCAATAACGGTGGTAAGTCGGCATTGTTTGTTTCTTCAAAACTTGTAATCGTTGAAGCCTTGCTATTGGCTGTCTGAATTGTATTCTCCAGATGTTTTACTACCATATCTATTTCTTCTGGCGTATTAACTGCATGTGTTGTGTGGATTTTACTGTGTATTAGGCGGGTAAAATATTTCCAGTTTATTTCTGTTATTTTCTTTATCGGTTTCTCCGATGTTATCCAGTTGCTAAGCTTGATGTTTACAGGCTGGTGGTCTGATGAAAGGTCGTTTTTCGTCTCCAGTTGGACATGTTGTGTGATATTTTTTATTACTACTATATCCAAAACATCTGGGTAGTGTTGGTGATTAAATGGTATATGCGTCGGCTCTGTCGGACCAATCACCTCCACATTTCTTTCTTCTGTTATTTTTAGTAGTTGTTCGCCTCTACTGTTGCAGTATCTGGAGTTCCAGGACTCAAGCTTAGCGTTTAAATCACCGCCCAGGATTATCTTGTCACCCACTGATAGGATAACATCGATGTCTTGTTCCATAAGGGTACGATTCGGTGCAAGGTAGGCTGCGATTAAAATAACCTAGTTCTATAAGGGGTGCCATCTGGATTAGTTGGTGTGTAATAGTCTTGCGTATCACTATGGCTGTCTCTCCTCCTCTGATATGTGGGCGATCTGTGGGTATATCTCCATTCCTTCTATCTTGAATAGGTCCCTGGATTTTAGATGTGTTTCACTTATTAGTAGGATATCGGTTTGGTATCTTCTTATAAATTGTTGCAGTTCTTCTCTTTTTCCCTTTAGTCCATTCGCGTTCCATATTGTAATGTTGATATCCTGTAGCTTCTGTAAATTTTTTCTCTCCATTATTCCAGGAGGGCTATTACACCTTCGGCAAGGGCCATTACCTTGTCGAAGGGGCCTCTGGCTTCTATCAAATTTATAATTAGTCTTTTTAGTTTTTCCATCATGTTTCTCAGTGCGTTCATGCAATCATTTGATGTTGCGTCGTCTTCTGGTTGACTGCCACTTCCCCTTTCTTCATTTCTTCTTGTTTTTCGTCTCTACCTCCTGTCACATCTGCGTAGGATCTTCTATTCCGGTGTTCTCTTTGGGTTGTCTTCCTGGTATCTAGTGGTATATTTGTTTTACTAGTATCTTTTTCTGGGTCGTTCATCTCTTTCCCATTTTTAATATTGTCTTTTGCATTTTGGTTGGGTCTCGGTGGCCTTATTGCTGCCTGGAATACCGGGCATCCCCTAAATGAAGCTGCGTGCGCACCCTGGCAGTTGGTGCATTTGGCTGGTGATTTTTCTGGCAACTTGCATTCCTTTGTAGAATGGTATTCAGCACATTTTACACATCTTTGCGGGAGTGTACAGTAATTGGCAGTATGCCCTATTCTTTGGCACCTCATACATTGGGGCGGACCTAGGGGACTTCTGTATCATTCCACCTGTATCCTGGTATATAAAATTGTTCGCTCGTTGTAGATGTGTTCTGAGTCAGACGGTGTATTGAGTGTAACTTGGTAGACCACCAGTGGAATCAGTGTCTTCGTGGACGCATCTTTTTTCTTAAATTGGTGCACACTTTGCACTCCATAGCCTTTTTGTTTTAACTCAGCTTCTATCTCTTCTGTTTTCACTGTTGGCGGTAATCCTTTTATTACAACCTTTAGTGGTCTGTCTTTTGGTAATTGATACGTATAGAAGGGTATTCCATTTTCTTTAAAGAATCTGTTAATAAACTCGTAGTCCTGTATATTTTCCACATGGTACTTCAAAGTGTCACATCTGTATACAACCTTTAGGTTCCCTTGCAACTTCTCTTTAATTATTTGGTTCATTTGAATGAATTCTTTAACCACTCCGATAACAATAGGTGGAAAGGTTTCCTTCTTTTGCTCTGGCTGAGTACTTGAGTTTTGTGCATTTGATGTCTTCTTTTCTTTCTTATTGTCCTGGTTTCCCAATGCCTCCAATGGTGTAAATCGGTTTTGTGTAAGAATTTCCGTGTTGCTTCTTGCTTGCTTCGCTTTGCCTCTCTGTCCGTCGCCGCGTTTCCTTTTGCCTTTCACTTCTGTGAATCGGGAAAGATCCATGTTTTGACTGATAGCTGGTCTGAGTAGAATATTGTCGATGTTGTCTGGGTTTGACATCTCACATTCACTATCAAATTTACTGTAGGATTGGGCTTCAGACATTGCCATGTCTGAGGCACTCCCACTTGTTGCCATTTTCTTCATTGCCGAATTTTCCACCAGTCCGTGTCCAGTGCCATGCGCCGAGGTGTCCGTTGCCGTAGGTCCAATCCGTCGCCGTGTGCAGTAGCCGGGTAAATCTGCAGTAACTGAGCCTAATCGTAGTCCACAATCAATGTCCGGGTAGTTAGCAAAGCCTTTATACGATTCCAGTTAACCAGCAGGAAATAGTTGTTCACACTCGGAATATCACAGCGGAACTCTACGCGAGATCCAATGGACCTTCTAATATATACCCTCTCGCAAGGGAAAGGATGAAGGCGGGTATGAATAGAAACTTCTAGAACACTCTGCTAGAATATTCGAAATTATTCTTGTTTTACCAAAGAATAGATAGATGTTCCAGAACACACTGGAAAGTTGAAGAAAAGTGAGTTAAATAATCGTAGTTGTGGGGACGAAGATTCGAACACGAGCTGCACGCTTGACAGGCAAGCGCGGTACCGCTGAGCTAAAGCGCCAAGTGCCTGGTGAAGCGGCTAGAGAGCTACATGGGTTGAGCTCTGCTCGGCCGGAGTAGAGACGTGTCCGCTGGGGAGTTCGGAGTATTGCCGATTATCGTGGCATACTGCAGAGTATTGACACAATTCAAGTTACGAATACTTCAGCATCATTTCTTTCATTTTAATTACGAATATCTCTGCTCCTAATTGCACTGTTTGAACCGGACAACTTCGATTCGACGGGAAATTTTTCAATTATGAGACAACATGTGTTACTTATACAGAAAATTTTTCAACCAAAATAGACAGTATTTATCTCCTTGTTTCAAAAGGTAAGTGTGCAAAGTTTCATCGAGATAGGATGAAAACTGTTGATTTGTATGAAGAACAAACAGCGTCCAGTGCCCTCCCTACATATTTTCTCGTCAAATTCCGTCAATATCGGTATAGGCATGTAATTGTCAAAACGTAACATAAGACAGAGACTTACTTCCGCATTTATAGTATTCCTACTGCAGATTACACACACACACTGACTACGAATCACCCCTGATGGATCAATATAACGTAAAAAAAGTGTACATCTACTGTATTGCAAGACTACCTACGAATTGCCTCAGATTGCACCCCTACCTTTGTGATATCTACAGTTTAAAATTCAATCCGAATAACCGACGCCCCAACCGTGACTCTTACGATCAAAAACAATTTTTAAAAATCTTAGCCTCCACTGAGATTTGAACCGGAGACCACGACGTTCGTAAGCAAGCACTTTAGCCACTGAACTGGCAGTCCACTACACGAAAACTCGGTACGGAGACGTCCATATCCAACGTGTCTGTCTATCACCGTATTTCAAAGTTACGAGACAAAATGTGTTATTTATACGGATAATTTTTCAACCAAATATAGACAGTATTTTTCTCCTTGTTTCAAAGGATAAGTGTGCAAAGTTTCATCGAGATCGGATGAAAACTGTGGATTTGTATGAAGAAAAAACAAACTAACAAACAAACAAACAAACAAACATACATACATTCATCTTTATATATAAAGATTAGTCAACAAAACAGATAAATGAGCACAATATTAACCATTTTTAGGTATAAAATAATGAATTTATGCAGTTTTAGGTAATTTTATGAGGGTATAAAATATTTCGTCGGTTTTCACTTGGAATGACCCAGTTATAAATGTGTAAAGGAACTGCACAAATGAATAAAAAAATAATAATAATATTGACTTGAAATGATTAATTCTGAAACAAAAACCATACTTTTTTAAATCTTGTGTTTGTTTGTTTGTCTAATCGCGCTGATTTCGACGGAATTTTCTCGTTTCGAAAGCTTATGGCTTGCCTTAAAATATGTGCTACTTTTCGGGGTTAGTGAGCGAGAAGTTGACGTCTATTTCAAGCATTAATAGTTCTTATTTATAATATGGCATCTTTTAGAACCACTGACTTGAACTCTGAGGATAGATGAGAACGATACCTCTCCCACTAGTTCACTGAGCAGAAATTTTTAACAAAACATGACTTTCATATATAGTCTAAATTTTCTGAAAATAAAAATAAAATATTAATATTTGTATGTAAAATAATATATTTACATTGTTAGATGAAACAAACTGATTATACCTTCTTTTTTAATGGTATTTAAATTTAGTGGTTTAACAACAAACGTTGTTCACGCGGACGAAGTCACGGATGAACCCTAATTTTTATTTCAAAGTCGATGTGTCATGTAACATAACCACTACCTTCAAATTGTAGATCTCGTATGGAATCTGACAGTGGCGAGGTGAGTTTGTAGCCGAGAAAAAACTGTACTATTTTGTCACTTTAACATTTTATTCCCCTAATTGGTATTATCAGGAATTTTTTAAGATTACAAGAAAGCTCGTCTTTCCCCTCATTTGTAGGGTGAAAGCCACCTCTATTATTAAACAGACAATCCTGAAATCAGTGCGCAAGTCTCTTTTCGCTAGCGCACGAAACTGTTTACTTTTTATCAGTTTCGTGCTATACGCATCTTCTTTCCATTGGGGCCTTGTTGGGGCAAAACGTTGCTACATGACGAAGGCTTTTTTAGCTGCCTGTTTGAATGTAAAGTCATTCTGGAGGCCTTTCAGTTATGTATACTAATAAAGTCTTTGTACCTTTCTCATAGGTGAAGCGAAGTTTCCATAGCGAGCAATTCCATACGTTCTGTGAAAGTATCAAAGGATTGTTGGCCATACGATTTTCCCTCCGTGATTTGTTTGTGAACACCCAACAATACACTAAAAATGTATAGATCGGAAGTTCTTACAAACGGTCGGCAACGTAGATATGGATTATTGATTTTTCCAACTAATTAAATGTAAAATAATTCACTGATAAATGTTTGTCTGATCAGAAGTTTTGCAATTCATTGGTTCACAACAGCTACTGTTATCCTTCCAGAACTGTCACTGAATGACGTCGAAGCGCAGTCTATCTTGTTCTATCTCGCTGGCTTCGAGACGTCATCAACGACCACTGGCTTCGCCTTGCTGGAACTGTCACTGCACCCGGACATACAGCGCAAGTTGCAGAAAGAGATCGACACTGTGCTGAAGAAAAGCGGAGGCGTCGTAACATACGATGGCATCAACGAGATGTCCTTCTTGAATAAAGTTGTATCGGGTAAGTCAGCGTGTTCGAGGGACATTTGTGTAAGTTATATTTTACACTTCTCGTTCATTTCATATGACTCCAAACGCAACTATTAGGCGGTCAACTTAATTCTGACAAAATTGAACCTCAAATTTTAAAGAAGCGGAGTATTCCTTTCCGAGAAAAATGATCACTCAGACTAAGTGTCATGATTTTGAAAGTTGATACAGAAATCACCCTTCACTATTAACATTGTGAGAATTTTGATGGTTTGTGCAGAGTCTTACACCAAGAAAACATAGTTCAGACACCGTGTACCCCAACAAAAGTAATTCTTGAAAAATGTATGGCTCCTCGTGGTCGTTTAGTGTAAAAAAGTTACGACATCTTGTTCAGAGTCGATTTTGGATTGTATACTGTGTAGTTAACTTCTGAAACAGAATTGTTACTCACAGTGTCAGAATCAGAGTCAGCTAATGTCTTTTTTTTTTTTTTTTTTGAAAAAAAAAAAAAAAAAAAAAAAAACGCTGATGACTTATGCACGTCATAATGTGTTCTGAAATTAAAGGCATAAAAGTATGATTTATCCCAATACTTAAAAGATGTGTGAGGTTTTGTACGTTTTTTAAATTGATAAATCAACATAATGAAGGTATGTATATACACAGAAGATTTACTATCTAGTTTTCTAAAACACATTATGAACAGTGAGCAAGTCATTACATTCATCCCCAGTTATACGATTCACAATTTGTAATTTTTATCTTCTATATTAATTACTTTCAGACCTATCATCTACCATCAAACCAGACTTCTTCTTCTGGAATAAATTATCTAGTCCATTTCCTTACCGGAAAGCTGTAAGCAAAAAACTTCTTACCGTTACAGCTTCAATAGATCTCGACGCGTTGAAATAAAATTTCACTTTTTACAGATAAAATTGTAATGTTTGTTTTGGACTTTCAGCAGTAGCAATAGCTCTACCTTAAACCTTCTTTACACAAGGTTCATTTTAGTGTAATACTTCCACATTTCCACTGTTATTCTATTCAGGCTCACCAGCGTGAGAATGGCGTCTGCTTTAGAGGTTTCTCCTTGACATACCATAGTTTCCTCCGCCTATTCCTTTATCGTTCCTGACTACGGCTTTCTTGTCTTCAGGAAGCTCTACATAACTTTAATGTTGGTCATAATAATACAAAAAATCCAACTTGCCATTAGAAATGAAACCTCTTTTATTTAGCTACACAGTCCTTTTTAATAATTCACAATTCAGATTATACAATTTCTTTGGCTGTGTCAACTTACAAACCAATAAATACAATTTCATCTTTACACCGTAATTCAAGAAAACATTGATCCATTGGATCGTCTTGTTGTATCTGTATCTGACTGCAATTGAATGCGCGTAACCTCTCTTCTTTCGCGCCGTCAAATATTCTGCAGAACTAGCCAACCTCATTCTCTTACTCCACAGAATTTGCATACCTGCCTTGAACTCAAAGAAACCAGTGGCACGACAAATATTCACGTTCACTTTAAGTAACCGCCAGATATAAGGTGTTACGTTTTACTTGTATTTTCCTAGGCGTTAACATTACAGAGGTCTCATTGGGTACATGGAAGGGATGCCTTGGGTCTTATAAGAAACTACTTTGCTTACATGAGCTTTAAGTGAACTCATGCACTCATACCAATCATGACAGGAGTCGCCGTTTAAGATTATTTGGCTTTATTGTATGTGATATTATTATTAATTACTCCGCGATACACTAAAAGAAAGTTGCGGAGTTGCTGTGCACCTTTCCAAATGTATAATCGTTTAAGCTTTGGAAAGGATATGTGGGAAATGGCCGGAAACCTATGGGCTATTTTGAGGAACTATCGCAACAGTCGTCTGGAGCGATCTGGGAAATCAATGGAAAACCTAGATCAGGATGGCCGGAGTGATTTCCCGAGACCTACTCGTTTCGGATCCATAATTTGAAATCTCGATAAATCCTTTCTGTTCCATACCCTCAACGCTGGTGGAAATGAGTATAGAAATGAATCGGTTCTAGTCCTGATTTCTATTTTCTCAATTATTCCTACACTAGCGGAGTTCCCGGCGTTGCCCGGTATAGTTGGCGTAGATTTACCCGTGCCCTACTTTTATTCCCGCAATGAGAAACATTTGCTCAAAGTTTCATAAAATTCGCACCAACTTTTTTAGTAATTAAAGCAAACCTAGATTCATCCGCCCCCTACCAAGAAGCGGGTGGCTTAAAGTTTATTTGCACGTACACTATTTTCATTCGTCTGAAAAGATTCATGTATATCAAGCTTCATTAATTTCGTTAAGAAATTGCATCATTAGATTACTGAAAACCGCTAGATTATGCTGGAAACTCACATTCGATTCAATTGCGAAGTGAATATACTTTTTGCTCGAAACGCCAGATACTTTAAATCCGCAGATTCATCCTTTTATACAAATATCGAAAGTGAATCCAGAATAGTATCATCGTAAACAGAATACTAATGACGATAGCAGAGACATTGTCCAGAGATCGTGTTAAAAAAATCTGTTGTTTCTTCGGCTATCTATGGCGTTTAAAAATTCGAAATCCCGAAATAAAGGAAAGAATACTTCAAGTTTAGTTTAGTGTGCAAAATAGTTATTATTGTAAAGTTATCTTATTGCTTTCATTAAAGGCTATGGTCAGAGACGTTGTAGTTGTATGTTTAGTGCGAAGTATGTAACATCTGATCCTTCCAACTTTGGAATTCGTCATCATGCGTTCAGAATTTCATTTAATGTTCCTGCGTTATTTAACGTTGAAACGTAAGACGCCAAACTGAATTGAGATTCTAAGCTTTAAAACGGTGAAAATTCCATTGAAATCCACTTCGTAGTTTCCGAGTTATTATAAGACAAATTTATCCGGTTTTCGTTTTATAGATATAGATTTGGTGATAATTTATATATTGTGAAACCATGTAAAACCGAAAACTGGATGGGCGGATTGCGGACGGGGATTTGAATTCAGGTGTTCTCGAGTGCAAGGCTTGAGCGCTACCGTTCACCCATCAAGCTCGCTTTATAGTTTGATTTAATTGCGATAGAGCACATGCCCCTGTATAAATTACTCAACACCACCTTTTTCGGCTAACAGAGTATTTTTGCCGTTTGAGTTAAGTTTTTGTATCTCAGAAATGTTGAAATTACCATCGTGGATCGTAAGAAGAAATTTAAACTTTCTTCACAAGGAACAAAAATTCTTCATATCGATTTACTACTATAACGGTATTCGTCCAACCCGAAACATGTGAATCCTCTTTTATGAAAAATCTTTTAACTGTGGCGTTGCAATTTGATGATGTATTCTTACGTAACACCTCAAGACAAATTTGCACACGCACGTATAGCGCAGAATTGCAGCTTAATACCAAAAAACCATCAACGTAAATACAAATAAAAATATTCAGTTGTCCTAAGCCGTTATTATCCTCAACACTAAAGGCACTAAACGTTGGACATGTATAAAGGTTGTTTTGTTTTCTTTCTAGCGGTTGTCATCAAGTTGAAACGTAGTTTGAAGCAGAAAAGAGTCGTCGTGAAAAATAAAAGAAAACTGTACCTATAAATAATTTTTGACATTCGATATCTCGATAACTAAGCGAGATACGTAATTTGTTTTTACAATCTGTCTCATTCAGTTATATAAGAATTCATCATCAAATTACGCCGCACGGTATACGTAGAAACTGCTATACTGAACAAGGCGATACATTATAATATGAATAAAGGCTAGATTATGTCAGAAACTCAAATGTATAGCGCAGAATTTAATACCAATCAACGCTCAGTTGTCATAAGGTTTACTTTCCAACAGTAAGGACAAATCACAAACTTCTGTTGATGTTAAAAATCATTGCATTACTAAATAACGCAACAAAATATAAAATTAATAAAACCTAGATTACGTCAGAAACACGCGTATAGCGCAGAATTGCAGGATAATACCAAAAAATGTTGAGTTGTTCTAAGCCGTTATTATTCTCAACAAATAATACAATCTTCTAATGATAAAAAAACATCAGCGTACTTATTAATTACCGCGAACGGAATGAATCTATCAGCTCCAAACACGTGATGCCGTTATTATTCGTAACACTAAAGGTTGAATACAAAGTTCAAATGATATAAAATACCATCAGCGTACGAATTAATTACCTGTATGAACGTAATTTATCCAGAAAATTACTATCGTAAATAATTGCTTTTATTATTAACAGAACAATAAGATTGATATCAGAGACAATTAGTAAAGTTCATGGTCAAAGACTTTGCCAGAAACCGTGGGCAAAGAAAATCTCTACTGATTTCTCGTTATTAATTCCTCGTATTCAATACGGCCATCGATGCGTTTAAAAACTAAACACGTCGTATTAAAGGAAATAATATTTCAAGTTTTGTTCAGTGTAGTATGAAGAAATTGTTATTATTGAAAATTGCTCATTAAAGGCTATGGTCAGAAATATTATATTGTAGTTGTGTATTTAGTGCGAAGTATGCGGCGTCTGGTGATTCCTCCTGTGGTATTGCTCACCATACATTCAGAATTTCATTTAATGCTTCTACATTATATAACGTTGAAACATAAGACATGCCAGACAAGTCAATTAAGGTTCTAAGCTTTAAAACAGTGGAAACCCCATCGAAATATGCTCCATAGTTTCCGAGTTTTTATACTACAAATATGTTCGGTTTTCGTTTTATAGACATAGATCTGAATGTTGCTGGTAGTAATATGCATTTGCAGTCATCCTGAAATAGGTTTTTCGTGATTTTTTAAATTAGCTTTGACGTGTTATTAATTATTGATACAAGTTGATTATATAACATCTGATAAAATGACCCAAATCATCCAGTTGTTAACGAAGCCCTCCATGGCATTCCCAGTGGACTTATACACTGAAGAGCCAAAGAAATTGGTACATCTGCCTAATATCGTGTTTGGGGCCCCACAAACACGCAAAAGTGCCGCAGTACGACGTGGCATGGACTCGACTAATTTCTAAAGTAGTGCTGGAGGGAATTGACACCAAGCATCCTGCAGGGCTGTCCATAAATCCCTTGAGTATGAGGGGGTGGAGATATCTTCTGAACGGCACTTTGCAAGGCATCCCAGATATGCTCAATAATGTTCATGTCTGGGGAGTTTGGTGGCCAGCGGAGGTGTATAAACACAGAAGAGTGTTCTTGGAGCCACTCTATAGCAATTCTGGAAGTTTGGGGTGTCGCATTGCCCAAGTCCATCGGAATGCACAATGAACATGAATGGATGCAGGTTATTAGCCAGAATGCGTACGCACTTGCCACCTGTCAGAGTTGTATCTAGACATATCAGGGTTCCCATGTCACTCCAACTGCCACACCATTACAGAGCTTCCAACCGCTTGAACATTCTCCAGCTGATATGCAGTGTCCATAATTCATGAGGTTCTATCCGTACCCATAAACGTCCATCCGCTCGATACAATTTGAAATGTGACTCGTAAGATCAGGAGACATGTTTCCAATGATCAACAATCCAATGTTGGAATTGACGGGCCCAAAGAGGCGTAAAGTTTTGTGTCGTGCACTCAGCAAGGGTACAAGAGAGGTCCTTCGGCTCCGAAAGCCCATATCGATGATGTTTCATTGAATGATTCGCACGCTGACACTTGTTGATGGCCCATCACTGAAATCCGCAGCAATCTGCGGAAGAGTTGGACTTCTGTCACGTTGAACGATTCTCTTCGGTCGTCGTTGGTCCAGTTCTTGCAGGATCTTTTTCCGGCCGCAGCGATGTCGGAGATTTGATGTTTTACCGGATTCCCGATATTCACGGAGCACTCGTGAAATGGTCGTACGGGAAAATTCCCATCTCATCGCTCGGAGATGCTGTCCCATCCTCTAGTGCTCCGACTATAACACCACGTTCAAACTCACTCAAATCTTGATAAACTGCCATTTTAGCAGCGTAACCGATCTAACGCCTGCGCCAGACACCCTTTTTCTAATATAGGAGTTGCTTACTGCAGCCCCGTACTCTGAGTGATTACAAATCTCTGTGGTTGCATACGTATGCCTATACCAGTTTCATCGGATCTTTAGTGTACAACCAGTACAAAAGATAACCTGAAACCACATAGGTCCATCCTGAACATCGTCAAATTTAACAAGAACTGTAAAATCAATAGTATTATGCCTAATTATATTAATGTTAGTTCATTTCAACCTTAGCAGTCAAAGCAAAAGAAGCAGCCGAAAAACAGTGGTTGCAAAATGATTTCTGCTATATATATATATATACATATATATTTAAAAGAAATTAGAAAAACCAAAATTGTTACATTGCACTGGTCAACACATTTAATAATCCAGCCATTTTAATCACATAATTGGGAAAATTTAACACTTAATACAATAACCAACGCGAATTATAAATCAAACACACATTTAAAAAAACTAGAACAATTTAAACAAAAGGATGGTAATAAAAATTGCCGAACAATTCACAATGAAATGATAAAAGAATTCTTGTCAAGAATCATAAGTCTAACAACAATAGTTTCTGCACAATGGAAACCAATATGCTTAAAATGGATTGAAATACGTACAATGTGAATAGCAAATTTTCAGAAAAATAAATATACTTAGTACAATAAGAGACAGAACATATATTAGCACAAGAATATAAATTAAAAGAAAACACTGAAACTAACATAAAGTCAACAGGAGAACTTATAGCAGAAAATCTTAGGGAGATGGCAAAAAAGAAGAATGGTCAACACTGCACAAGTAAAAACAGAAAAACAATTAAACATCTAAAATGCAAACCTAGATACACAGAACATAATAGCCACCACATGTGATAAAGGATACGCAACAGTACCGATAGATAAACTTGAGTATACCAGAAAAAAATAATAATTTATCAACAATAAGAAAATTACACAACTAAAATCAGACCACACTAATCGATACCCAACATTTTTCAAGAAACACATAATCGCACCTCCAAAATATTCACAGACAAGCAGAAACAACAAAAGTCATAAAATAATACTAAAGGACCCTCTTTAAGAAGCCAACCCAACCTGGAACATAAATGAGACCAATTAATAACTTCAGAAAAGCTCCCACTTATCAAATTTGTTGAAATTTTTAACTCAGAATTACACACTTCACAACAAAAAAAACATCGAGAACACAATACACCTCATTGAAAAAAAAATATGGAGATACAAAAATCAGCAACATTACTGTCAATTGATATACAAAACATGTTCTCCAATTAAAGAAAGTTTACAAATTATAACCAAAAATCTCAAAGAACAATAGGAAATAACTGACACATACCCATAAATGAAAACACAGAATTACTAAAGCTGTTAACTTTTAACCCTTTCCAGCCAAAATTAATGGGGATATAGTTTAAAAAAAAAAATGCTTTTTTATGGTTTCAAACGTTTCCATAAACACAAAAAAATGTTAGTTTGTGAAATATTTTGTACAGGGCTATTTTTTAGTGGGTCCATATGGACTTAATGGGAAAATGTGATGGATAAAATCGTTAATTCATGAATCAACTGTAAGTAACATGTAACACAAAAGACACTTAAAATGTGGAAAACACCATAGAGGAAGTACACATGAGACAATTTGGTTTAGAAACAGTGGAATACAGCTTTTAGATTCCTGCTGCTTATTTTTTGTCAAGTGAATTGTGTGTCACAGGATACACAATACATGTAGGTAAATTGAAGTTATTTATTCATTACTATTACATTATAGTCCACAAGAACAAAATTATAAAGAAAGCATGAATACAATCATTTGTTATGTTACAGTAAGAAACAATTACATGTTTCACTAAAACATAATGCCAAATCACACTTTGAGCACCTTACTCAGGACTTTGCTTTCACACATAGTTTGCACCTCTGTTTGTTTCTACTATGTAATGGCCTGTGTGTAAAAAGATCAAATCTCACATCATTAATGGGTGCACAGACCTTTTCTTTGGAGGCTGTACAATGTCATCAGTTTCTGTGGATGGACAGCCACGTTTTCTTCTGACAACTCTTCCACTCTAAAGTAATGCATTGGCTATTTCCAGTCGAAAGGGGAATCGGTTTTTCCTTCAACTGTTCACAGCGTCATTTATAAAGAAGCCAAGCATTGACAACACATGTCTGTAAGATGAAAGATGATTCTGGGGTAATGTCTTTTTGCCCTAATATTTATTCTGTACAAGGCAACTAGCATATCCATAAGTTCAACACCCTCCACCCCCTAAATTTATTGTAATCTCTGACAATAGATGGCCTGCTTACAATGATATAAGCCTTATCATTCACCGACCATCTTTTTACTGTATCAGAACATCAGTGTAAGAGGACATTAGGTATACATTTCTATTGTCATACCACTTGACACAAGAACTTTTATTCTCTTCATCTATTTTGTCATCAGTGGAAGCTATGCCTGTTTCCTTTAGATTTTTGTCTGAGCTCAGTATACATCCAGCCATTCTATTGGGCCTGACTGTTTAACATGTCCAAATACCCCCTTTCTCTCAGAGATACTAAAAGTTGATGTGAGGAAAACGAATTGTCAAAACCAAGTTTGTGGTTTTTATGGTCAGGTATATTCTGTGACAATCTCATGACAATATCACCACTAGTTACCAGGCTGCTATCACTAGTAGTGCCTTTGCCTACATATATCTCAAAGTCATGCAGAATACCACTGCTGCTGATCATTGCAAAGACATTTATTCCCCACTTATGTGGTTTGTTTTTCACATACTGCTTTAATGAAGAGCGTCCTTTGAAGGGAATAATTAGTTCACTGACACAAAGATGTTCTTCAATTTCCACTTTCTTTAGATTTGGTTTCAATGAAGTGACAAATGGGCGAACCTTGAAGAGCCTGCCGTGATGTGGGGCATTTCTGAGCAGATGATTATCATTATTTACGAAATGAATGTATTTTCGCAGTTTCTCAAACCTAACCGATATTAACGGACTTTTATCACTTAATATATGTACTATCCCAAAAATTGTTCCATTTCAAAGGAATTAGTATTTACAATGTTTAGTGCTTTTTGAGAGGCATTTAACTTTGTTTCTTCAGCAACCTTTGCAAACATATCATCCGAAAAAAAAAACAACTTGAAGTACTGTATAGCTTTCATTTGCTCAGAAGGCTCTGAAAAACTGCATTTCATTGTGTGTCAAAGTCAAAGCAATCAATGTCTCCACTTTTCCACCTTAGTGCAACTGCCATCTTTTTATTCTGAAAACCTTTGGCAAGCTGAACATCGCCCAAGTCGACAGTGTCATTAGAAACATTTAGAGTAGCCTCATTCTGCTGTTCTGTTGCTAAATCGTTAGACAATACCTCAGCACAGTTCTCGTATTCAATTATTTTGTTTGTTGTTTCCAAGATAGTTTTCAAATTCCTCGTCTGAAAATTCCTGTAATATCTCATCATCAGACAGTTTACCATTCAGAAGGTACTCCAGGATTTCCGCCTCCGATAATTTAGATATCTGGAAGTAAATATTTTTTACACATAACCTCATTTACCATGCACGCGAACAGCTATCTCCTTCTCCCAGTGGGGGACATATGAACTCAACATTTTATAAGCCTCTGGCATAACAAACTAATTCACTTTATTATTGTAATAGTATTGTTTGATAGTGCTGTTTCATTCAATTCAATAATACATTTAAAAAAATCAATATTGGTAACATACCTCAAAATCAAAGTAAATCTTACACGAGAAACAAATTCCGACAAGGCATTACATTACCAACTTTAAACAAAGCCAAAGAAAGCTTTCTACTTACGCCATATCTTTGGTGGACCAGTGGGAATTCACGGTCATATTCTAAATGTGAAATAAACTTTGTGGGACCATTTGGACCCAGTGGGCTGGAAAGGGTAAAAAATTACTTCCACTTCAATAAACACTATTATATTCAATATGATGGATTAGTAATAGGTTCTCAAATTTCAGTAACAATAGTAAACATTTTCATAAGTCATTTAGAAAATGGAATAATTCAAAACATCATTCAGAAGGAAGTTACATAAACGTGATCAGATTTGTTGATGAAACTATCTGTTAAGTTAATGAACAGAAGCCAGAGTCAACCATTTTCAAACAGACATTAACCCTGCACACAATTTTTTTTATTTTACTACGAAATGAAACATAAGGATTACTCAATTTCCCCTACCTAGCCATTACTGATCATAACAAAGATCATCAATTCCAAACACACATACCACAACAGAGTTAATAATAAGCTCAAAATTCAAACATCTGCAAACACACAAAGAAACAGCAATAAGAAATATACTAAACTGATTAAACATAACAACCAAAAACAAGAATACTTAAAAATAAGAACTTAGCACAATCATCTGCATAACCATCGGAAACAAATAAATAAAAACATTCGAAAACGAATACTATGAACAAAATAGTACACTGGCCCTCACAACTGGTAAACACTATAAATTTTTTTTAAAAAAACGAGAGAGAGAAAAAGAGAATGCCTCACATTGACTTATATAAATGCTCACAAAACATCAAACATGTTCAAGAAACATGGGCTCAGAATAGGATTTAGAACAGACTATTCACTACAACACACAAATAAACAAATTACTAATTCAAATTAACTCGCAATGACTGCAGTGCAGAATATACTGGCCAAACATACAACTCTGAAACGAGATATAAGCAACATCTAAGAGCATTAAAATAGAGCAGTCACTCAACATAGGCAAAATATCTTATAGATCATAACCACAGCCTACAAATGCAGAGATATAAATGCAAATGCTATCCATAAACAACAAAAAAAACCACAACTACTTAAATTTCAAGAAAAATATCAACTTAAGAAATCACTGGCTGAAGGAAAGAACGTAATAAATACACGAACCTACCGGATCCACCATTATACAAAGTACTCAATACAAAACAAGAAATGCAGCCACAAAAAGACACAGCAGAACGCTTCCCCACCAAATAAAATCATAAACAAAAAGCTATCACTCAGCGATACATGTTCTAAAGTGAAAAAATACCTGCTGATTGAAATTGGAGCGCAACTACAAAAACGTCTAGCGTCAGAAATAGTGTATAAACACAAACAAATGTGAAACAATGAAAAATATAAATAAGTTTATATTTACTCCTACTTCCACTATGTAAATTGTAGCATAGAACGAACTAATTACATGTATACACACTCATTACGTAGAACGGCTGAGGATGCTTAAGAGAATGATGTGAAATTAAAAAAAAAAAAAATGCATATGTTTCTAAACGATTCATTACAGGATCTAAGGTGATAACTGATACAATTATGTGTTACAGAAACCCTACGTAAGTATCCTGTGGCATCCATTCTTAACCGAGTTTGCAGCGAGGAGTATCACGTGCCGGACAGTGACGTGGTTCTAGAAAAAGGGACCGGTGTGATAATACCGCTGCTCGGCCTCCACCACGACCCCGAGTACTACCCGGACCCCGAGCGCTTCGACCCCGAGAGGTTCTCGGAGGAAGAGATCGCCAAGAGACATCCATACGTCTACATGCCATTCGGAGAGGGACCACGCAACTGCATAGGTGAGTGTTACACTAGTGCTGGGATTAAATGATTTCGTAACATTCTTGGTAACACGTTACTACCACTTACAGAAGAAGTTACACTTTTTAGTAAATGTTTGGTCATATTTTGTCATTTTTAGGTCAAATTTATCCTTTTTTTAAGTTCATATTTTTATGCGTACTTCTCTGGTCATAAAGACACGAACCCTAGTTATTACAGTCAGTTTGATCTGTATAAAGTGCCATTGTTAGTTTCTGGAAGATAGTATAGGCGTCGTTTATACGTCGTTGGTTTGATCAGATTTTTAGTTTAAATAAAATTCCCTACGATTTTAATATAAGCACAATACCTGCTAGTCAGCAGTTCTTCAGGTTTTATGAACTGGTGGCCAATCGCCTCAAAGATAAACTGATAAAGTACACACTTTTCCTGGAAATTACAGTTTACTGTGGAACATATTACACCATACCGTTCACAGAAAGAAGGCAGTAACAATTTGCGTTCCTGCTTGATGCAACGCACAACCAGTTTTTAGAACTTTTCGCTTACGTTTTCTGTGAGCGATATTTCGTAAAACATTAGTGTTTAGATGTAAAACCGTTGGGTTCGCGCAAGATGGTTTTACCGTCAAGAATTAAAGTTATAAGTTATTGTCATTCTATAAATGTTAATGTTCCGCCCGTCTTGTAATTTCGACAATGCAGGAGCAGCATCCTTGTGCTGAGCCGCGTCAATCAATGTCTCATTGTGGCCAATACCGTATTTCTGTTGATTAGGGATCTTTACAAAACGACTGTAGTTACATTATACACCACCATGATTTCTATATACCTAAATAATACTGTAAATAACTAATTTTGGAAAAGTGTTCAGTATAATACCTAAGCATCCCTTGAAGGAAAAAAAATTATTACTTAAAAAAACCAAATGTCGAATTTTTATGTTAATTTGAATGTTGGCGTCATAACATTGGAAGCTGACATTTCGAATTGTTTGACGTACTCCTTAGTACATGCTAACGTAAGCAAACCAGTATTTTGGAAATTTCGTTTATAAAATGAGTCTAACGTTGACAAGTGGCGTGTGTTCCTCAGTGTTTAAATATATTAATTAAAACTTTAAACTTATTGATTATTTACGTTCCAAACATGAAAATTATGCTGAAAAATTGGCTAAAAATGTAAA
Organism: Vandiemenella viatica; assembly: GCA_031002005.1. Taxonomy (NCBI): domain Eukaryota; kingdom Metazoa; phylum Arthropoda; class Insecta; order Orthoptera; family Morabidae; genus Vandiemenella; species Vandiemenella viatica. The sequence goes on along the minus strand of JARYHS010013631.1, from coordinate 3,705,749 downwards.
TACGGCACCCAAGATATTTATTTTCAAAAATTTCGGTTCATTTGAATGTCTGGAATGAACATAGACATGAGTCAGTTTTCTTAATTTTACAGAAGAGACAAAAAAAACTGCCTATGCTTATAAAAACAGGACGAAGAAAGTTAATGGCCAATATCGATAGAGCTGCGCACAATGAACATTATGCCATTTTAAAAAAATTTCTAATGAAAGATTTACGAATTAATGCAAATTTAAAATATTCGTTCATACATTTTTGACACACAGTAGTTGTAAAAAAGTAAGTAATTATGGAACATACCTTCCAAAATAATAGTAACACTTTTTACTAGAAAAAAGAATACTAAATGGTATAATATCAAGTTATGAAGAATTGTGTATTATTATGATATCAATTTAGGTAAAACTATATGATTTGAAAAGGTGAAAATAGCAACAATAAAAAAAAATGAAAATCACAAAACGCTGGATTTGCAGATGGTAGACTTTGTAAAGCACGTTTGCAGATTATTTCAAAATTAAAATTCCTCGTTTCAAAACAAAGAAAAAAATTCTTTAGTAGTCTTTCTCATCAGAGGTGGTTCTGATTTGTTATTGGCTAGAGCATCAAGGTGTTGTTATTCGTTATTGGACAGAATATCATTTATAGAGATTTATCCAGTGTAAAAGTCATTACAGGCATCTGTGTTATCTGATCATTTGTTTTTATCAACCCCAGGAAAGCACTCCTCATTGAAGGAATAATATCCCTCTACTTATATAGATTATAAGTCCAATCAGATTTTTTTTTTCGTTTGATTACGCCGGTACTGCCATCGTTAGGGAACTAAGAGTACAGAGTATGGGGTAATAGTGATATATTTAATAAAACATTCTGCTGCACTAAAGAGAGCAAAAGCCGTATTACTTAATGATTTTTATTTTGGCCGGAGCAACATTCCGAGAAAACTTATAGCTATTTGACAGAAGAAAGGATGAATTTACCAATATATACCAAAAACATAGAGGAAACTTCATTTGCACTTTCTTCGCAATATCTTCCTGTTAAATGAAAAAACGAAGATAACTGAGGTTCAAGGTGGTAAATGCTGTAAACAATTAACCCACAGCAAGCGAAGAAAGAACATATATTGTAAAGAAATACAAGTATGAGAAAGGGGGTAGTTTGCTCCTAGTGAAAGGGACTCCGTGATATGGTGAAAACGTTATTGTTCTCTTTATCATTGAAACATTGCCTAGTGTTGCTATTTATTGGGTACTCTTTACGGCTTACAGACGGAGGAGTATTTAATTTTAATATGATTACAGTGATTCTCAAGTCCAATGCATTGTGCCGTCTTACATTTGCCAATAGACAAATCACTAACCACTAAGGAAATAATAAATATAAATTCAACATTAAATAACTTTACAATGAATGACAAAAATTCCACATTTGATCATACTGATTTTCCATTTAAAACAACAGGGAATGATCTTCACGATTCCAATGATTGGTTCCAAAACTAATACACTTGAAGATTGCTCGGGCGTGCGGCGGATCAATTGATTGTAGTTCAACGAATTTTCGACGGCGTAACGTGCCATCATCTTCAGGTTGCGTCAGCTGGCCGGGGTGAGGAGCGCAGTCCAAGACGCAAATGCTTGGCCTTTTTTTTTTTAATAATAATAATAAAAAAACTGTCTCAATTGATTTCCGTGGAGTCCCAAGGCCATTAGCAACTTCACTGTTATGTTTCAGGTTGGGTGGTTTTGGGGACACATTTTAGTTCACTTTTGGGGGATAAAATGCTATGGATGGCTTTGGCGCCCTTTAAAAAAACTGACTACTGGGTTCATTTGGTCAATTGGGGACCAACGCCGTAATCAGTTGCTTAAGCAGCTGGACGAATTTCCCCGACTAATTTCATCGTCTTGGTTCTGGTTGCAGCATCGGTGCACGTGCTGCTTATTTGTTTTGGTCGGCGGGTTGTTTTTTCTACGGCTGGATGTCTATTCCTGTAGTCCACCTGGTCCTTCCATTGGTCAGTTGTAACTGGGTTGATGTTAGCGTTGACGACTTGTGATGGCGGCTTGATGCTTTCTTCTAACAGGGCATTCCTCGTAACTGGCGGTCTGGTCAGAACTGTAGTTTGCACACGCTTCTCGCGGACTTGTGCAAACTAGGTTGTTGTGGTTTCCACCACAGCGAACGCATCGCTCTTGCTTGCGGCTGTCGGAAGCTTGTCGCCCGAAGCCTTGGTAGGAGAAGCATTGTAGTACTGTTGTCATCAGAGACCGATGCTGTACTGGAACGAACTACGGCATCATTACCCAGGTGGCTGTTCTTCTGGAGTTTGGGGAAGATCTTATACATGGTGCATCTCCTTCCAGATTATTATAATGGTTATCTTCATCGGTGTGGCGTTTTAGGATTGTCATCTCCGCTGTGGATTACTGTATGAGGTGGACTGGCCACCTGATATTATCGTTGAAGTGGAGTGTGTTGCCCAGTTGCGCAATTAGTGGGTTTGTAGAATTTGTGCAGTTGTTATAACACTTAGCAGCCAATATTTTGATTCTCACATTTAGTTTTTCCAGACCACTGACTTCATGTAGCACAGAGGACGGGATCTCTTTAATCAGTTTATACACATAGCGTATGGCTCTGTTCTGTATCGTTTGTAGCTTCTGGATGTGTGAGGTAGCAGAATTTCCCCACACTGCATATTCGAGTACCGGGCGTACCAGTGCTGTATACAGTCTTATGGCCTGGTCGGGTTTTAGTTTGGACGTCGGGTTGAGAATGGGATAAAGAGTCCTCATTCTGCCTTCTGCCTTTGCTCTAACTTTCCTAATGTGCTGCTTCCAGGTGAGGCGCTTATCGAGGGTTACACCAAGGTACATCGCAGTATGAGTCCATGGTATCGGTTCACTGAATAATTTGATGGGTGGTAGGTTCAGTGGAACTACTCGCCTAGTGATAAGTGTGGCCTGACTTTTCCCTGCATTGAAGGCTAATCGCCATCTTTTGGCCCAGCCTTCAATATTTTTGCAGGCTCTCTGAAGCGAGTTCCTTGCATTTAGTGCTCTGATGCTCTTTGTGAACTGCGCTGTGTTGTTTGGTGACTGGGTCACGCGTGATCTGCCATTCTATAGTGAGTCGGTTTTCGGTGGTTATGGCCTCTCTGATATTGGGCGGAAGAGGTTTTGAGTAATTTTGCAGTATGGGTTTTTGTTGTGAGGAAGCAGCATCTGCTGCTTCGTTGATCCACTGAATGAGAGCGCGGGTTGCAGCGTTGGATCCTATGATATCAGGTGGTGCAGCATTTTGAAGTCGTTGGGTGAGGTGCTGTTTGTATAAGTCCCAGTTTATGATTTTGATGTTTCTGTGTCAGCTAGGATTTTTCAATCTTGCACCCTCAGCTAAATAAAAAAGGAAAGGTATGTGATCAGAAGAGAGTTCCTTTTTGTGGCTATTGCAATTGTATGATTGAGTCCTTCGGTTATTGCGATGTCTAGGACATCTGGCATAAATCTTCTTTGAAAGATGGTGTGCTCGGTGTGCCCCCATGCCTTATGGAGGAGCGGATGTAGATTGCTGTACCACCACCCGCCTTCAATCTGTAATTTCTGTAGCATGAGTAGTTAGCAACTGCAGCCTTTACACTAGGTTTTAGGTGTGTTTCTGTGACTAAGCAGATATCTATCTGCTCATCACGTAGGAACCCGCTAAATTCACCCATCATGTTCCATATGCCATTGGCATTCCAGGTACATATGGTCAAATTTTGAATCCGATTAGTAATGTCACTGGTTGCTGGGTATACCTCTTGGTACGGTCTGCACCGCTGCCTTTACTGCGGCTTCAACTTGCCGCAGAATTTCTGCAATCATGGACATTAGTATTTGTAATAAAGTTTGGATCATGTTTAGCAGGACTGAATTTGTGCTGTCATCAATACATTTGTTTTGCTGTTATAAATTTTGGTTTGTAGTTGTCCTATTACTTCCATTTGGCTGCTGTTTTCGGTGGTTAGTTTCCCATCCTCTTCTGTTGGTGGGTTTGTTAGAATTGTCCTTAAACTCGTTGTTTGTCTGAGTCGGGAGTTGGTTGTTGCTCGATCCCTGCTGGTTTTCATTTCCATGTCCCGGCAGGGGCGGAAAGGCATCAGGATCCTGCAGGGAGGCTTCTTTGTTATTTAACTGTTGTTGCAGTTGTTTCTTTTGCTGCTGTTAGCGTTGTTTCCTCATAGCTTCAGCGTGTGCAGCATTGTTCAGCTTTTGCTTCTCGTTGAATCTTGAGAACGCTGGGCATTTTCTGTAGCTGGTGACGTGGTCATCAGCACAGTTTGCACACTTTGGTGGAATTTGTCCTTTGGTTAGGGTGCAGTCCCTCGTCGCATGGTCTCCTGCGCGCTTAACACATTTATCTGGCATTATACAATGCCTTGAAACATTACCTATCCCCTGACAATTGTAGCATTGTGGCGGGCCTCTTGTGCTACGTAACTTTTCCAATGACACTTTCACTGAACATAGGGAGGTCATTTGAAAGATGGTTCTGTTCTCTACAGAATCATTTAATACCACTACAAAGAGTGGTGTTTCTTGTTGTATTTTGGGCGAGCGCAATTTAACCACTGTTCTGGCTGCGTAGTTTATCTCCTCTAGTTCTTCCTTTACATGTTCGGTGGTCAAGTTGAAGGGAAGGCCTCTAATAACTACCTTCAGTAGTTTTTCTGGCACTGTTGGGTAGGTATAGAATGACCCGCCCTTGTCAGTAATATGTGTTGCTACCGCTAGGTAGTCGGTGGTTGTTTTGGTTTGAATTTTACATAATACGCGGCCAACCGGTTTTACAACGAAGGCGCTATTGCATAATCACTTGAGGGTGTTGTAGAGCGTCATGTATTCTTCTTTATAGGTCAGCACAATCGGCACTGGCCTGCGTTCAATTGATGGAGCAGCAGGTGTTGAATCAGCTGATGAAGCAGATGTTGTTTCATCTGCTGGCAGTTGTTCATACCGGTTAGCTGTAGATACCTCTCTGCTGGCGTTTTGGATTGACATAGCCTTCATTGTCCACTGTTGTTTTCCTAGTCTCCTTCAGTGGAGCTTTTTGTGGTGGGGTTGTAAGCTGGTGTCAGCGGAACTTTCTTGGTATTGTTGTGTGCTGGCGTCTTGAGTCACTGTTTGCTCACATTCATTACTTGCGTCGAAGAGCCAAGTATTCTCTTCCTAGGAGTCTGTGCAACTTCTTTTGCTTCTTGATGATTTTGGTTGATGGGGGTCTGTGCGACCGCCATATCTTCTTCCAGGTGTTGGTTTGAGTGTGTATCTTCATGTTGGCTGGTGCCACCCTCAGTTGATTCCTCTGGAATATGCGCTTGTATGCTGAACCGGATCTGCCAGGTCGGTATTTATACCCTTCTAATCATCCGCTCCACTCCCGCCGCGCAGCTCCGATAGCGGTGATGGTGGTGGTATGCTCCGACGCGTCGAGCAGTGACCTTCAGTCGGCATTCCATCTCCGTCGCGCACTGTGCCTTGGCTCTGGTGTTTGCGGAGTCGCTTCAGTGCTGGATTCCAAGCTTGGCTTATTTGGAACCCGCTGTCTTTGTTTATGAGGTTACTCAGGATCTCAATGTCTTCCTTGTATATACATTCCCAAAAGTGAGATTTGTTTCTCACAACTTTGGTGTCCTCACATTTAATAGTATGCCGTGTCTGTAGACAATGTTCAGCAATTGCTGATTTTGAAGGCTGCTCTAGCTCAGTGTGACATTTATGTGCTTTGCACCGTTCTTCGATAGTGGGGATGGTCTTTATGACGTACGCTTTTGCGCACTAGTATGGTATGTGATATGCACCAGGTTTCCTAAGTCCCAGATCATCTTCAACCGAGCCAAGTACGTGGAAAATCATTGAAGATGGAACCTTGTCAGTCCTTGAAAAAGGACTAAACTTTGCACCAATACCTGCATCTTTACCAATCACTCACTTCATCGGATTGTTCTTTTACAGATATAACATATAACTATCAATAGACTTTCTGATAGTTACGAGATGGCCGTAGAGCTGTTTCCGAGATCCAAATACAAAAATTGTTCGGATTATGTAACATCGCGCTTCTGCGGGGAAGATACCTATTTAGATAAACTTAAAAAGCAAAACGTTATTTCATCCAAATCGTTAGAGCCGTTTTCCAGATACCAAATATATAAATCTACAATATAAAGATATAGTCATTTCTCTCCGTATCTTTCAAGTTACACATTTACCATCCCTTATCTAATATCATTACCTTCGCGTCAGTCATATTCCATATCTCTCAATTTTTCCAAAGATACACTCTCTCTTTGGAGCTCGCAATCGGCGTACCAACTTAACAATAATCATATCTCCTTCAAAAAATACTTGGACAACAGCTCAGTACTAAAAAATACAGAATAAAACTACAAACTAAAGATATTAAAACTTTTTTTTGTTTTGTTTTTCACATGCGGCTTTACGCCTCGTCAACGTCTAGGTCATTGCGGGTGGAATAGGATGATGAGCTAGGAACGGGTAGGGATTCGGCCATGGATTTTTGAATGAAACATCCCTGGAGTGATTTGGAGAAACCATAAAAACGCAAACCTAAATGCCCGGATGGGGGTTCGTACCCGCGTTCTCCCGAATGCGAGGCCACGCGTTACCGCCCACCCACCACTCTCAGTAAACATAGGCAAAGAGAGCAGAAGATAACTGTTTCTTTCCAGTTTCTTCTGTGTCTTGATATCCACACTAGATTCAGTATATAACCTCCTATCAGTGAAGTAAGATTTAAGAAGCATATTTTACATACTAGAAGCAGACGTTGTTTGTTGTTGGATTATTGATTCAATCAGTTTTAGAAAGGCAAAGATGTTTAAATGTCAAGCAAATGTATGAATCTCACTGTAGAACTACGCCTTCTGTTTTCAGGAATGCGGCTGGGACTGTTGCAATCTAAAGTGGGCCTTGTGCATCTGCTGTCCAAGTTCAACATCCTGCCCACACAGAAGATTAAGACTCCAGCAGAGTTTGATCCACGATCGTTGGTTTTATCGTATAAACACGGTATCCACCTGCGTCTACAAAAGAGGATGTGACAGACTGATTATATGAAATCAGTTAATGATTAGACCCCAACGCAGGTGCATCAGAAGTCACAGATGAATCAAACATCGTCCACTTTTGTGTATAAAATGTTAATATTTGAAGATATATGGTGATTTCTTTGAGTAAGTGAAACTGGAGTGCGGTTATGTACATAATTTGTTACCTATGCTTATCTAGTGAATGTAAATGCATTTATATTGCGGAATAAAAGCAGATTATGTTTTCACAATGTGTTTTTAAACTTTTATGGGTTAGTAAAAATACCAAATGTTACTTTAACCTCGTGCAAGACTTGTTCATATATCAGTAACTGCAATATCCTAGCTTTTCTAATATGTGTGCTGTATGTCCATTATGCAGGACAGGTAAACATTATAAGGTTTTCTTATCCTTACTTAAATAAATATTTGTAGCGTGCAGTATTCCATGTGTCTTGTTTACTACGAACAGACTGCGGCATGTCTTACGACCCTACATGACCTCGTGTTGGAGAAGGTAATTTAACTCTGTTCTTAAACTCAATTGAAAGAACTTCAATGTAAACTTGTGAACTGTACGACTCGTTAGGTATCTCACGCTTATGCTTGTGAAGAGTCCCAGCTTATAAAATATAAACCACAAATTTGCTGACTGTGTGCTGGAAGATTATGTGTGATGTATGCTGAACGGTTACGTGCGTTAAAGGCTATCATTCTCGTATTAAGGGTAGCAAGTCGGGTACCCGAATAGGATAGCAAAATTTTCAATGTGTGTCCTTTTTTTTTTTTTTTTTACTATTCGAGCTCTGTCATTACAAATTTCGTTTTACAATAATTCATCGGATTAAACGTTGGTTTTTCGTCACATTCGATTTTATTATCTAGAATCAGCTGTTATTGGTGTTGACTTCTGGCTCTTTGTATTATTTTGGATAATTTCCGCGTATTTTTACATAATTTTGATTATTTTTTTTTTCGATTTTCTTAATATACTGAAGAGACACGATGTAAATGTAATCGTATTGTAATAAAACAGCTGATTAGTTCAGGGATCAAAATTTTGTGCACAGAAATTGTTACACAACTCATCTTGTGAAAGGATCTTCGAGATCCACGAAAAAAACATACGACACTGTGAAAGTGTGTGTGCTAAAACGGACGCTGGGAAGAATTTGTCTCGTGACACAGTGCTACTGATACAATGTTTACAGAGAAGGAAACCAGACATGGACAGTGTACGGTGCCCCCATCGGAAGCATACAGAACGTCAGTGTGATGACCTCGCATTACAGGACAGGATGAACATGGCTCCCCATACAATCGACCAGCATGGCTTATTCAATAGCAAAAAATCATCATCATCTACCTCTTCCAACAGAACTTCAATGATCGTAGCAGAAATATTGGACATCTTGCCTCGCCTAAGGTACGGTTAGGAGCGAACTGCACATCTGACCTGTTGCGGTGTTCCGAACACCCCCGACCACAGGCGACAACGGGTATGCAGTTTTTGTTTGCTACCTGGGGTTGGCGTCGGACGCTGCAGCCGTGTTCGGAACCCTACATTTACTGTAAGGCATCCCATTGGTGGACAAGTGTCAGTTTGAGGTAAACAGTTGTCCGTGGTGGCGGAGTAAAGGCTGTACTGTGCCCTATGCATGCTCAATCTGATTTGAGTCCGTAGAGCGGGTTGGCCACTCAAGATTTGTGATGTCCCCATGTTCCAAGCAGTCATCATCTAGGCCAGAAGCAGTAACAGTATCCCTAGGAAACAAACGCAGTGTGGTACGTACTTCTAACCTAATGATGCCTCAGATAAGAATACTTTCGCCGCCATATGGGTCTCTATTGGCAGCCTTAGAATGGTTTTCAGGAACGCGTCATATGAACAGACGGCGTGAGTCATTCTGTAGGCTGAACCGCGATCTATCCTTGAGGAGGTCACTAGCCCATTGTTTCTGGGGGTAATCGCAGTGAGCAAGACACCAATTCGATGGCTCACGTGACGACTCTGTGTGAGGGAAAAAAATCTGGTGGTTCGCCGACCATACACTGATTGACGGGAGATGTGTACTCCAAACGCTACTGTTAGGTCTCTTAGCAGTGCAGATGCTGGGCTGTTTAGAATTCCTCCATTTCAAACAAAATATGTTTCTTAGGTTGGGTTGTTGCATGTAGTTGACTTTTCTAGTAACTCCGTTGAATGTTTCCTCCATAACCGAGAAATGGCGATACGCGCATCTTGCAACTCCAAGGCCACCCGGCGATTACTGTGGGCTGCATCTAATCTGCCAAACATCCAACCATGCTTAATATCATCCACATGTGTTCTCCGTGCAACCCTGCTTCGCTACGGCTCGAATAATGTGCGCGAAACGCACAAAAACGAGTCAGAACAGATTCATCTTAGATCTCTGAACACAAGACTGTTTCCGACACACCAAGCAATCTCGGACTGAGCTACCAGGTTTGTCATATGATAGTTTTTTTTTTTAACTGCTTAACGTCTCCTATAACAACTAGGTCTTTAGAGACGGGAAAGGATGGGGGGCAAGGAATGGGAAGGAATTCGGCCATGGCCTTTTGAAGGAAGCATCCCGGCATTCACCTGGAGTGATTTGGGGAAACCATGGAAAACCCAAATCTGGATGCCCGGACGGGGATTCGAACCACCGTCCTCCCGAATGCGAGGCCAGAACGCTAGCCGTTACACCACCATGTGCAGCCGCAGTACAAGTCCACACATTACCACCATGACGCAATGATTTCTCGTGGATCCCGAACTTCCCTTAACTTATGGGCATGAGTGAAATTTCTAATTCTTACAGCAGGAAACAGTTTTGGCAGTTAGTCCTGGTCTCCTTTCATGAATATTGTTATTATAATCCCTTTCCTCTAGTAATCTGTAATTCTTCCCTCGTTCCACACAACCCGCATCAGCCTGTAGAGCCAATGTACGCCCACTCTTCTAGAAGCTCGTATTATCTCCACCCTTACTTCATTCACTCCGGGTACTTTATCTCCTTTATTTCTCTTTACACCATCCTCCAATTCCTTCTATCTAATATCTTATTTCTTCTCTTTATACTAGTCATTTTCGTCCTCTCTGCCATCTTTTCCATCGGTGGGACCTGTTGGATTCAATACCTGCTCAAAATATTCTATCCAGACATCTTTTATCTATTCCTTCCCCTCTTATCTCTTCCTGCCCCTACACTAAATTGCCATCCTTATTCGTTATCTTATCTGCTACAGTTCTACACTTCGTCTTATTTTGCTATCGTGTTATGCAGCAGCTTCTTACTTCAGCCACTATCCTCATCCAGCATTTTTGTCCATCTTCCCATCCATTTCCTCTTTGCTTCCTGTAATGCTCTCTTTGCTCCCCTTTTTTTACTGCTGTACACCCTTTTGCTTTCTCCGTTCTCCTTCTGAACCATTCACTGAAGACTTTGCTCTTCTGTGGCACACCACTTTTTATACTGTCGTTCCTCCATGATTTTCCTTTGTTTATCTTCTGCCAGCTGAACTACCAGATAATGCTTCAGCTGTATTCACCAGGGTGGTTTTAAAGTGTTCCCTCTCTTCCTCCACAGCCTGTAAAGGTGTCGCAAGGTATTGTTTGTGTAAGCTCCTCTTGGTATAGAAACCATTCAATAATTATAAAAATACATATATTATTTATTAAGAAGTTAAATTTCTAATTATCCTTCAAGAAATTAACACCTGCATTTAACATACAGAAATTAATAAAAATTCAATATTCCTTACGTCCTTACTTCACGTGAAAAGATGGAATTAAATGTGTTATTTGATTATGAAAAATATTAACAAAAATTAAGACTTTTAACATAACTTTTTGTTGCTTGATTAGTTTATTCACATCTAACGTAATTTATTACACTTCGTGTTTAGAATTTTTTGAAAAGATTATCGGTATCATACATATTATTTCTATGAGGTATTTTTTTGTCACAAGCCTGTATCTTCCTTCATACTTAACCTAAATCAATGAATGAGATGTCACTTTAAAGCGTATGGTCTCTTCTTTGGTCACATTATATTTTAAGAATTGAAGTTTTCGGAATTCGACCCTTACAGGGCTAATATGTCAATATGTCTAAAATGCTGTTTTCGTGTTACAAGTCATTTATCTCCCTGGATACCTATCTGAAATCGTTTGATGAATTATTATTTTAAAGATTAAGATCTCCGCTTTAGTGACGTCAGATATTAAGACAGAAATTTTTCGGAATCCGACCCTTAAAGGGCAAAAGTATCAATATTTTTGCAATGCATTTTTGTGTCACAAGCGATTTATCGCCCTTAATATCTAACCAATATAGGTAAATGAGGTATCATATTAAAGAATAAGGTCTCCCCCGTGGTAACATTATATTTTAAGAAAGGAATGTTTCGTAATTCGACCCATAAAGCGCAAAAATGTCAATTTTTCTAAAATGCGATTTTTGTGTCTCGAGCCATTTATCTCCCTGGATATTTAACCAAAATCGATAAATGAAGTAGGATTATGAGGAGTAATGTCTCAGATTTGAGACATCATATTTTAAGAAAGAAATTTTTTGGAATTCAACCCTTAAAGGGAAAAAGTAATTTTTTTTCTAAACGCATTTTTGTATCACGAGTGATTTATCTCCCTTAATATCTAACCGAAATAGATAAATGAGGTATCATATTAACGAATAAGATCTCCACCGTGGTAAAATTGTATTTTAACAAAAGAATTTTTCGTAATTCGAACCTTAAAGGGCAAAAATGTCAATTTTTCTAAAATGCGTTTTTTGTATCTCGAGCCATTTATCTCCCTTCACAATTAAACAAAATTGATGAACGAGGAATCATTTAAAAGATTGAGGTCTTCGGTTCCGTTACCACATTTTAAGAAAGAAATTTAAAAAAATTCTAACCTTAGAGGGCAAAAGTATTAATATTTTTACAACCCATTTTTCTGTCACCAACTATTTATTTTCCTTGATACCGAACCGAAATCAATAAATGAGGTACCGATTTAAATATTAAATTATCCGCTATGGTAACATCATATTTTAAGAAATACTTTCCCCAAATTCAACCCTTAAGGGGTAAAAATATTATGATTTCTCAAAACTTTTTTTTTTTTTTTACCTTGCTTGATAACTAACCGAAATCGATAAATGAGGTATCATTTTAAAAATCAAGGTGGCTGCTTTGGTCACACCATCTTTTAAAAATGGAATTTTTTGGAATTCGACTCTTAAAGGGCAAAATTATCAATATTATTTACACAACGTGTTATTTTTTTTTATTATTACAAGCCATTTATCTTCTTTGACACCTAGCCGAAATCAATAATGAAATATCGTTTTAAAAATTAAGTTCTCCTGGTAGGTAAAATCATAAATTAAGAAAGAATTTTACGGAATTTGGTGCTTAAAGTGGTAGCGCGTATGAGACTGTTCAGACCCAAGTCCCTAGATTGCAGCAGCGGATATCACAGAGATGTTAATAACCTTTTTTTTATTCAATAAGTAGCTTTTCGGATTTTTTTTTTTTTTTCTGTTACGGAAACACAGTCGTTTTGCTATACAATTCCAATCTAAACATTTTATTCGTACAGCAACAAATATTTCAGAGATGATGATATGTTGTGTGTATTTTGTTCAGGTTGGTTTTATTCTGTTAAGGTCAGTGACAGTTTGTCATAAATACAGTGTTTTAAATTTTCCTCACTGTTTCGTAATATGTTGTGAGTATTTTGATGCGTACCTATTACACTAAACAAAACATATTTGCTACAAAATTACGGTTCTACTTTTCATTATATTACAAGCATTCAACCTAATTATTCATCGCATTTTTTTCGCGAAATTTTTGCACGGGTCGTCTAGTCATGGATTATTACAGATTATTTTTAGTGATTTAATACGAGTAATGTTTCATATGTCATCAAATTAGGTATTGTATAAAGACAGTATTATTTATGTTAAGTATACGAATATTCTACAAACGTTACTGGATTTCACATATATCTACAATAGTGTTGCAAATTAAAAAAAAAATGTTTTTTTTTCAGCTTTTGTTGAAGAAAAAAAACATGAAAAAAAACTTAGCACCCTTGTTTTTTTTCTAAATTTGGTTTTTTTTCTTCAGAAAACATTATATTTGATAAATTATAATTTCATTTGCGGAACTTACATTTTACAAGTGTGTTTAAAATCTTACTGAATCATATAATGTTTTACATAATAATTCATAAATGTATCCATATAGGTAACATAATTTTATTCATCCTCTGTCAGTACCACATTCACTAGTATCAGCATTACCATCACTAGTTCAGTCGGTGTCGCAATTTTCTGTTTCTTCTTCTGTCTCCTCTATATCCATAACTTCAGAAGAAGTTACATTTTCTTTTACTGGTTGTTCTTGTATTGTACACAAAAGATTTTGAGATTGCAATTTTAAATTGTGCTTAAAGACTGCGCCGATAGTTCTGTATTACGGTCTTTTAAGTTTGATTTAAATCTATTATCATACAAAATAGGAGCTTTATTTCTTTTCAATCGTTGGTTTACGCCAAAAGTTGCAAGGAAACGATTCATAATTACTGTCAATTTAATGACTCAGTATCACTATACGCTGAGAGTTTAACAAGTATACGAATACAAGGAAAGCACAATAAGTAATAAAAAGAGGCAAAAAAACGTAGATAAATTTTAAATTCCTAATTTTTTGAAAAGATCCATAGGTCTACAGATAAATTCGTAGGGCTAGCAGCACTAGTTCAAATAGCGAGTATCAATCCAAACAATGGGGAACGGGTATTCCTTCTCGCGCAACATATCCTCTTCGGGAAGTCCCCGTTCATAAAAGAAAATTTCAGTCAATGTTGCCAATATTTTCGTATTTTATTTTCCTACTGAACCAGAAAAATATATTAGATTTAAAAATTAAAAAAGTACTTAGAATAAACTCTAAAACAGTCATATTAATCAATAATTGCCTTACAAATTTGAGATTTAGTAGTTATGAAAAAAAACGTGTCCCAGAAATAAAAACATGTTTTTTTTTTCTAAGTTTTTTTCATGTTTTTTTTTCTAAGTTTTTTTCATGTTTTTTTTTTCAAGCCAGAAAAAAAAAGTTTTTTTACAACACTAATCTACAATAAACAAAAATCACGTGTACATTTGAGAGTGAACAGAATCGGTAAACTGCAGTTGATTATGGTTTAGAAAGTGCGGGGTTGTACGACGGTATCTGCGAGTGGCTCTTGCAATTCCAAGGCGGTGGTTAGTGCTCATCCCGTAGGTTGTTTGCATGTAGAAACCAATTAAGAAAGTTAGATTCCTACCCATATAGACCCAAAGGGCACCTTTATGGATCACACTTTAATTTATTACTATCTGTACATGTAATAAAAATCTCTGTATATTGAAGATACTTTTTAAAAAAAAAAAAAAAAAAAGAGACGAGGGTATTGTAACAAACTAAGGAGAAGAAATATGGCTGTTTTTTTAATTATCTCTGTCTTACTGTTTCCAGAATTTTTACGAACGTCACTGGTAAGATTTTGATAGGGTATTGTTTAATCTATAGAACATGATACCGCAGGTAAAATTGTATAAGTTTCATTTCGATGTGACGGCGAAAAGCTGAGAAATGTACAAAATCAATATACATTTTTCGTTGAACATGTTTCACTCAAAAGTACTGTTGACCTCTAGTGTAGCCACTAATCCCGCGGGTAAAATAAAATTAAAAAAAACTGATAAATATAAGGAAATTTTTGTTTCAATGCTGTTTACGCAAAAAGGTCTAGTCAGTTTGGATTAATGCATAACCCGTGGTCCTGAGGGTAAAATGAAGTATGCTTCATTTTCATGTGAAATCGTGAATCTGATAAACTTTAGATAATTTTCAATTAAACGCGATTCATGCCTTGTAGTTTCATATAAATTTACAGCCTATAGTCCTGCTGTTAAAACTGGACATGATTCATTTTGATTTGATGTCGAAAAGCTGACAAATTTCTTTGAATGTAATTCATGCACAAACTATTGGTCGAAGTTTCATATTATGTACAGTCCGCGATATCTTGGGTAAAATATGGTGCATTTCCTCTTGACGTGCCCATTAAAGTGATAAATTGAAGATAATTTTTTTGCTGAACATGATTGACGCAAAAACAACTGATTTGATTTTAATGACGTTTCAATTAATGTACAGATCGTTCTCCCATCAGAAGAATAAGGGATACTTTAATTTGATGCCACATCATAATGGTAAGGAATTAATGTAAAAATCCTCACAAGTTCATTTCCATTCAAAAGCAAGTTGCTCCTCCATAGTCGAAATTTCTTTCGTGATTTAGAATTTTCAACCACCCACGAGGCCCGTTGATGATGTTGTTCTTAACCATGCTGGTTCAAGAGAGTGGCGTGCACTCTTATAGAACATGGGAAGTTGCCGGTGACTGACAATTATTAACAAACTAGTGTAAGTCCGTGGCCGTTTTTTGCGTATCGTCGCTGGTCTAATTTGTAGAGTCAAAGATTATGTAAGATTGATATGATCTGGCCATGCACGAAACTGACATGAAACTGTTTCACCTTTGAGCCTGAAGAACTCAGAAGTATTCGTAGACGTATTAAACACAGACAGAGGCAATTGCGCTATCGTATAATTGTGTCAAAGGTCTTGGTTGCTAGACTCGAAATGCTGAAATATAAACTTGACTTGTATTTGACGGTAATAGTACACTCTACACAATTTTAAGAATTTCTGTTTAAAGGGATTGCGCAATTTTTTCGAAAGAATCACGTTGTTTTTGATTGATGCTGGGAAAATATTCATAATGTAATCTTTAGTCACAGAGTTCGTAATGGCTAGAGAACTTAATACGGATTCCAGATTTTTAAATATCACAGTTGAAATGAATTGCTTGAATGTTCAATTCGGTATCATATTTTGTCTGGTATCCACTTTACGAGGTGCATTCAAGTTCTAAGGCCTCCGATTTTTTTTCTCCGGACTGGAAAGAGATAGAAACATGCACATTGTTTTAAAATGAGGCCGCGTTTATTGTCAATATGTCCCAGAGATGGCAGCACCGTACGGCAGATGGAATTTTACCGCCAGCGACGAGAATGAGAACTGTTTTAGATACTTAAAATGGCGACGTTTTCCTTACTTGAACAGCGTGCAATCATTCGTTTTCTTGATTTGCGTGGTGTGAAACCAATTGAAATTCATCGACAGTTGAAGGAGACATGTGGTGATGGAGTTATGGATGTTTCGAAAGTGCGTTCGTGGGTGCTACAGTTTAATGAAGGCAGAACATCGTGTGACAACAAACCGAAACAACCTCGGGTTCGCACAAGCCGGTCTGACGACATGATCCAGAAAGTGGAGAGAATTGTTTTGGGGGATCGCCGAATGACTGTTGAACAGATCGCCTCCAGTTTTAGCATTTCCGCGGGTTCTGTGCACACAATCCTGCATGACGACCTGAAAATGCGAAAAGTGTCATCAAGGTGGGTGCCACGAATGCTGACGGACGACCACAAGGCTGCCCGCGTGGCATGTTGCCAAGCAATGTTGACGAGCAACGACAGCATGAATGGGACTTTCTTTTCGTCGGTTGTGACAATGGATGAGACGTGGATACCATTTTTCAATCCAGAAACAAAGCGTCAGTCAGCTCAATGGAAGCACACAGATTCACCGCCACCAAAAAAATTTCGGGTAACCGCCAGTGCTGAAAAAATGATGGTGTCCATGTTCTGGGACAGCGAGGGCGTAATCCTGACCCACTGCGTTCCAAAGGGCACTACGGTAACAGGTGCATCCTACGAAAATGTTTTGAAGAACAAATTCCTTCCTGCACTGCAACAAAAAACGTCCGGGAAAGGCTGCGCGTGTGCTGTTTCACCAAGACAACGCACCCGCGCATCGTGCTAACGTTACGCAACAGTTTCTTCGTGATAACAAATTTCAAGTGATTCCTCATGATCCCTACTCACCTGACCTGGCTCCTAGTGACTTTTGGCTTTTTCCAACAATGAAAGACACTCTCCGTGGCCGCACATTCACCAGCCGTGCTGCTATTGCCTCAGCAATTTTTCAGTGGTCAAACAGACTCCTAAAGAAGCCTTCGCCGCTGCCATGGAATCATGGCGTCAGGGTTGTGAAAAATGTGTACGTCTGCAGGGAGATTACGTCGAGAAATAACGCCAGTTTCATCGATTTCGGGTGAATAGTTAATTAGAAAAAAAAAATCGGAGGGCTTAGAACTTGAATGCACCTCGTACTTAACCTAATAACCCACGTACACCGAACTTATAAAAAGACCACTAACGAAAGTGGTCAGTAAAATGAGTAATAACAAATAAACCGTAATCTATAAACTTTGGTCAAACAGCAACATTAGCAAAAGTTTCAATTAAACTGAACTTTAACTTAGGTCGGAATGACAATTGGTATTCGCTGTTACACCAGAAATCAAGAATAATTTAAGTTTTTTAAAGTCGACATGTTACTGAAAGTAGTTCCACGTTTTTTTAACGGTAAAGTGTATCGATATTTTTTAACCGTAAAATGCTGCAAAAAGCAAAATTAATGACTTTATTATTCCAATTACATTAATACCAGTTGCTTAGGTACTAAACTGTGCCCATAGCCTCCAATTTCTAATATCTCTGAACGCTATTCATTTGCGGCAAGAATATTGTTGGTGAATTCCTAATAACAAATAAGAAGCTTTTTGTTGTGTTTTTAACTGATTAAATAAAATAATGCTGTATTTTGTTGAAATAATAAAAGCAAGAAAATATTTTATTTAAGTGTTGTAAATATTATATGTTCCAACTAAAGGTAAAAATCAAATGAATTAATGAGTTATACATCGCGTACATATGATTCAAATCTATATAAAAAAGGTAAGCTTAAAGATCATTCAATAACTAACACCTGTATAAAATTTGGCATTCACTGTTACAGCAGAGACCATAAGAAATTTAAATTTCTTAACGTCGGCATGTTATTGAAAAATAGTTGGATGGATTTTTTTAATTTTTTTTTTTTTTTTTACAGTAAAATTTATAGATTTTTTTAACTATGAAATGCTATTGCAATTTATTTCATAGCAATTTCTTACCTATCGAACATGCACCTAACCTTAAATTACAAATGACTATGGTCGCTCTTATTTTGCAAGTGAAGGCTGTCAAGTGACGTCACCGTTCTCCAGCCAATAGCTATCGAGGTGACTGAGTGAATGAGCTTAGGAAATTATGTAGTAGATTGGATGGCTCTTATGCCATATGGAAATTTCTCTGCACACTTACTTACGATTTAAACAGATTTTTTTGTTGTTTTTTTTTTTTTTTTTTGATAATATGAGATATATTGTTAACTTCTTCCGTAAGTAACTTCTCCTAAAATCCCTGTGTATCTATAACAGTCTAACCAAACCAGCTGCTCCATATCATATTTTTTTGTTATCCTCTTTAACATTATTATACCCATCCTTATCCACAATAGTCTCAGTGGTCTCTATAGCACTTAGTTTCTTAACACAGCCATACAACTACAAACTACCTCATTCAACGACCCGATGGTTGGTTCAATACTCCAGAAGGAGGCATACTTAGTCATTGAGAGAGAGGTAGGACGGCCAGTTCCTTTCCTCTGCATCCTACATTTTAACGTGGAATCCGAATCACGGAACGACCTGGCACAGCTCATTTGATCAAAGACAACTCTCAAAAACTTATTCACCCACCGGGAATTGAGCAGTTAACTT
The DNA here is from genome assembly GCA_031002005.1 of Vandiemenella viatica. Classification (NCBI taxonomy): domain Eukaryota; kingdom Metazoa; phylum Arthropoda; class Insecta; order Orthoptera; family Morabidae; genus Vandiemenella; species Vandiemenella viatica. The sequence continues at coordinate 3,686,846 of JARYHS010013631.1, read as the reverse complement.
CTGAAATCAAGCGCCTTAACCAATGAGCTAACAGACCGTTCCGAAAACTGCGATACTGTATAAAAGGGGGGGACGACGATGTGGTGATTACTATATCTCCAACACCTACCTTTCCTTCCTTTATACTTTAATTATTATGAATATGATTTTTAATTAAATGGTTGCTAAAAAGGTGAACTAGAACCATGAATATTTTACACAAGAAATTATACTCAATTTATTTAGTCTTCTGGCTTATACAAGGCCGGGTAATAATTAACGTTACGTTAACATATTCCAAAGACAACAACACAAGCAATACCCGACGTTTACAATCCGCCGATGAAAAGCAAACATAAAACTGAATTAAATATTTCAATAATTAGCAAAGTCAACATATTATCAACGTGGCAACACAGGCCATCAAATTGAAGTTAACATTTACCACAAAAAAAGAGTATCCCAGGGGCGTCGTTTAAAGTTAAAAGCATCGTCTTGAATTTTACACAAAATCAGCAAGATGCTTGGAATTTGAAGTTAAACATGGAAAGTTTGGTTAGCTCAGTGAATTTAGGATGAGAGCAGAGTCTTATCTCAGGAGCGCTTAAGGGTTCGCAAGCCTAGTTAAAACCCAATGAACTGTGACCCTACACGTCGGTACATTACCATAATCGCATCTTCTTGGTGTAGTGTGACAAGCTCAGTGCCACTGCAGCAACGGATGCCGGGTTTGTGGAAACGTCCACATTAGCATAACATCTCCCAGTCTATGGCAGATGCATCGCTCAGCTTCCAGCCCTCCAGAGCCAGAAAATTTGATCAGACACAGTCACTGATCGACGGCTAAGAGCGTGTCGGCTGACACGTACAGTCGGGGACATAATTCGAGAGACCCCTCGCCTTTCGATTATGGCGTCTTCTCTTCTCCTTGAAAAAAGTAGCTTCCCATCTCGGCACATGTAACAAAATCCTTGAATTAACAACTGTGAACCCCTATAAACGTTCACGATTGGTGCATTGATATATGTCCATCATCACGTGTTTCATATCGTAGCTGGTATTTGCTGTCCGCTCGCGCCTATTCTGGTCGACCTTCAAGACACCAGGGCGGGGGTGTGAGGTCGGTGGACCCTCCAATATATGCCTATCTGCCGGCGAAACTTGCCATTGTCCCGGGCTCTGAGCGTTTAAAATGGCAGTTCCAACTTCCCATATTCAATACATTACTGAATAGCAAGTTTTGCAGAAATTTAAGCACATAATAATAATGACTCTGGCTGCCCGGGTTTAATACAAAATTATTTACCTATCAATTATCCCTATTATTTACAATATTTACAATTTAAATAACTGAATATTGCAAAGAAAATCTGAATATTAATTAATTATTTAATAATATTCATTGTGGGTGACTCTGTCATACCACAGTACGGATTTCTTTTATCACATCAGTGTTCAATCTTCAATCAAAATGTTCCTCATAAAAACATCCATAGCTTCCGAATTTCCTACTATTAATGTATTGATAGGTGGTTTCTTAATCCTCTATTACCGCCGTGCTTGTTAGGTCTATTATGACATTTTCACCAACCCATAAGCTACCTTAGCTCTTCCACTAGTATAGAACGTAGGATTTCCTGCTCTTATTATTTCTTTGAACTGTTCAAACTTCCTACCTCCTGCACCATTGCCCTCCTACCACTCTTATTTTTACTATTACCTTGTCTTATCGATCAATACCGGTATTTGCCTGGAACGATCTAATAAAGCTATGGATAGCCCGGTTGCTCGAGAGCTATTCCTCTCTGATTATAAGTTTTCTTGCTCCATAAATTCTTCCAGTTCCACTGCTTAATCGCTCGTAGGAAAGAATGAGTATAACAAAAGAATTGGTTCTGGCGCTCTTTTCTCTTATTTTTCTCGGTCATTGCTGGATTTAATGTTGCTGGTAGTAAAATATGTTTACTGTCATTCTGAAATAGACCATTTCATGAAATTTCTAATTAACTTCTGTGGAGAACAACGCCTATGGTGCTCCAGATCTTCTCACGCAACTCTTTTAACATCATACTTGCACTTTCTTTCCAGCTGTATGTACATACCTGTCACGAACCATTCCCTAAAATACATACTCAATTCCAAAACCAATGCCTTCTTATAATGGTTCTTATATTTCTTTCTTCCTTGTTGAAAACTCTTTTGCCCATCATAAAGAACCCTCATAGCTACAATGCGGAATTCTTAAGAAAAGATACAGCGTATTTTGGCTCCTTGAGATTCGTTTCTCCACTTGCTCAAAGCGTATTTCCTCACCTAAGGTGAATGAAAAGCATTGCTCCTTGCGTTGTTATTCCACTATCTTTCCAGTTGTTTCATAGGACATATTTTATATCCCTACATTCTAGTGGATTGGTCCGGGAGGGAGGGGGTTATTAATTGATTACATTGCATAATTTAAATCGCCACCTAGAAGAAACCAACTCTTTGCAGATAATAAATGAAATGGTTTCAACTCATATATATTTTTTATGTTTATTGTTCATTTTTAATGATATGGCAATCTTTAGCACAATGCGTTAGATTAGAAACAATCGAAAGAGAAGTGGCATTCCGCAAATCCTTATGCATTTCTCTGTGTAAATTTCAAATTGCAATACATCTGCTCCAGAGAATTGCGGAATTCGATGAATGCAGTCGCGTTTCTTGCATCCTGCCTCAATTGCAGTCATTATCCTTAATGATATTTAAGTGGTGGGTAGCGAATAGTGCCACATTTCTCAGAATGATGTAAGATTGTTTCAGTGTTTAAACTGCTTTGAAATGTGGAAATATGTTTTCTTGAGCTGCAGATAGAAGTATAGGCCTTGTTTATAATGCGAAATCGTCTCTAAAGCATTATTATTGTGCCTTTTGAGGAGGTTTCAAATTATAGCAAGCCTTGTGAGTCGTCGCCTTATCATTCCGAAGCACACTAGTGGGTGTAATTGCTGTCCATCAAGGAAAATTGCGGATGTGAACAACGCGAACATCATTGAACTAAAGATGGCATGTTATTCTGTTATTGTTTCCGACGTTTCCCAATTCCCCCCCCCCCCCCCCAATTGCTCGTTAACGTCGTCTCTACCGGTCACTAACGGAAGACTAGGGTTTTAATAGTGCTCAGTGGAAGTTTCATCATTATTAGGAATTTGTTTCTCCATCCATTCATCAGACACACAGGTAACGACTTTCACAAGTTTAAGTTTTTTTTTTTTTTTTAATGCTTTTATTTCCAAACTATGAATATAACACTAATTCACCAGACACATCACAGAAATTAGAAAGAAAGAAAACGTCGAGCGATAACACAGTAAAGGAGTAAATGGAGGCGTGGGTGATAATTGTTAAACATAGTGTGATGTTCCACATACCACGAGACGGCAAATCCTTAGAGTCAAAGTAACAAATGCAACAGTGTGAGTAGGACGCTTTAATTTTGAAAGAAAGTCAATGGTTGCTGGGTATTTGTAAAATAATCATTGGTATATGGAAAGTATTGTGTTCTCTAAGACTCTGACGTCACAGGCGGTTATTCGATTAATGACAGTGGCAGGTGTGCGTAGAAATGCAAAAGAACCTTATCGACAAAATAAATATTTTAGAAATATGCAGATTTCAGCCTATTGTAAAACATATATACATCGAGAGGATTTTTTTTCATCTGTTCCAAACCAATTGTAAGTCTGATGCTAGGTGTAACAATAAAATGACGTTGATTTGTTTCGTGTTCACTAATTCGAGAACCAAAATCTCTTACATTGTTCGCGATTAGCTAATAATTCTCCCCACCGAAGACCAAGACGAAGCTCTTAGGATGATAGGAAGTGAGAAAGAATTACAGCATTATGTCACTACATAGAAAGAGAGTTCTGCCCTCCCCACACAGTGTCGTTATCTCACACGGAGTCACAGCTCGTAAACAAATTACGGATGACGTAACAGATGCGGCTCCCCAACCGTGAAAACAGCAGGGTCACTAACGTATCTATAATTAGCAGAGTACCCGGATGATTGAAGTTGATTTTCCCTTGCAGTAATGTTAGTTGCACAATTTGTAACGTGTGTATCATATTATCGCCAGTAATTTTGTAAAATAATAAAACTTCTTAGAAAGTTCGACTTTCATCCCAAGCAGCCGGAGGAGGGGTGGTGGTAGTTATCATTCTCAGGGTAAGATTAGAGAAATTTTTACACTTTTGACTCTCGTTATTGCAAGAAAAAAAATATAAATTTACGAAGACCACTGGGACAAAAATGTGATGTATCGTATTATTTCCATGTTCCCATTCAAGACGTCTTATTGTCACCTTACAGAAATGAGTGAAACATGACGCTAAATAACTTTTGAGATTACATACACATTTTGATTTACCTGCTGCGGAGTCAGGTCACGTAGCATCATAAGACATATCGTAGATTCTAAGTCAGATCGTAAGATTTCAAATTTCCCAAGTCAGATTAAAAGTTTGTTACTGTGCAAATATCGCCAAAATCAGGTAAGTATTTTTCGAGTTGTGTGATTCTTTGTTAAAAAATGTTGAAGTTCACAATAGATTTTAATTTTCTGCACCTGTAAAACAAATTCATTGTCAGTCACTCCATTTAAAATACATATTTAAACGACTAACCCCAAAGGAGAGGGTCAGAGATGATTTATTCCTATAATATTTTTAGTCATTTAAATGTGTACCAAGTTTTATCACAATGAACGAAGACATTTATGCAAAAGCAGTATGCTTTTCAATAAATGTGAAAATACAAAAAAAAAAAAAAAAAAAAAAAAAAAAAAAAAAAAAAAAAATGTTGTGTTTGGATTACTAAATAATATAATTAATTAGAAAATAAGTGAATGCTATATTATTGGAGAAACTAGCATGTATATAATGCAGAATGTGTCACGATTAGCAGTACTACCAAATATCTTTACTTTTGATAATAAGTATCCGGAATTATTTTCCTAAAGGACTCTCCAGTTTTTAAGATTCCCACAATACGATACGGTATTGCATACAGCAGGAATCCTTAAATAAAGGAAAACCTAGATTTGTGCCTAAACATTACCTTTCGAGGTATATAGCCAATCATACCACTGGCTAAAAAATACAGCGAACGGTCACATACGTTACTGGAAGTTAATGTTTGCGGTAACTTAAGACCGTCGTCAAAACAATTCTTCCTCTTGCGAGACTCTTTGTAAATCAGATGTTGAATGCCGACGTAGCTACAAGTCATGCTGCTGTTACTTATTAATGGTGTATTCTGAAGTCAATTCTTTTGTGCTTGTTTGTTGCGTGGTCTTTTCCCTGGTAAATAGTCAGAGTACTTGCCAATTTCACGACTCGTGCGTTTCTAAGATGTTCCCTTTTTTGCCAATGTTTCATAAGATAGCAAGGAAGACTCATGAACCGGTCCAGTCTACGATACAGGCAAGGAAGCATCGATTATTCCAAAGTTATATCAAACTACTTTTAATATGTCGTCTGATGATCTATTTGTAGGGATACAGCCATCGGGAGGTGGATTTTTTTTTTTTTGTTTTTTAACTGCTTAACGTCTCTTAACAGCGAGGTCTTTAGAGACGGGAAAGGATGGGGGGCAAGGAATGGGAAGGAATTCGGCCATGATCTTTTGAAGGAAGCATCGCGGCATTCACCTGGAGTGATTTGGGGAAACCATGGAAAACCCAAATCTGGATGCCCGGACGGGGATTCGAACCGCCGTCCTCCCGAATGAGAGGCCAGAACGCTAACTCTTAGGAGGTAGAGAGGATCAATAAACAGCTCTGATCACATTTGAAACTTGATATGTGAAAAGACTAGACTAAAGTGCCAAAAAGTCATGGGACAGGAAGATCCATCTATCCAGATGGCTGTAGTAACCGGGAAGAAACTTATAAATGTAGTTTGCAGTGTCGGATCTTTCATTTGTACTCTCGTGAGTTGTGTGAAAGATTTTTTGACGCTATTATTGCCGCACGAAATGAATTAACATTCTCTAAATACAGAATGGTAAGTGGCGGTAGATGTATTGTATATTCCATTTCAGAAATAGTTGGTGAACATTCCTTGCTTTACAGTGTCAAGAATGTGCTGTGAATGCCAATCTCCGGCAATACTCCCACGGACAACCCACAGGCCTACCACTTCAACTTAATGACCGAGAACAGTGATGTCAGCATCAAGGTGTCAGTATTGACAAAGAGGCAACACAGGCTCAAAGAACAGCAACACACAATGTGAGACATAGTATATACGTGTCCGTGCAGAGACAGTGCAGCGAAATTTGCCGTTTAAGTGATATGTTAATGGAAGATATCCGAATGCCTCTGCTAACAAAACGCAATCTGATCCAGCGTATATCCTGGGCTAGTGAACATATCGGTTGGTCGCAACATGACTGGAAAAACGCAGAGTGGTCAGATGTGTAACAATTCCATTAGGTAAGAACCGATGATAAGTTTCGAGTGTGGTGCAGACCCCACGAGGGCATGGACCCGGTTATCGTGGAGACATTGTGGAAGCAGGTAGTGGCTTCCATCCTTGCATGAGCAGTATTTACATTGCTTGAACTGGCACCTCTGGTCAAACTGAACAGGACATTGCTTGGAAATGATTATATCCAGCAATTTGGATGCAATTCGCAGCCATTTACGGCCTTCACGTTCCCAAACACCGATGGACTCTTGCAGGACGACAGTTCACTACGTCACGGGGCCAATTAGTTCTCGATTTGTCTGAGGAACATTTTAACAATTGCAGCGAATGATTCGGCTACTTAGACCACCAAACATGAATCCTATTCAACTTATCTGGGATATGATCGAGTGGTCAGATCGTGCACAAGTCCTACACCGGCAACAGTTTCTCAAAGATGGACAGTTGAAGAGGAATCACGGCAGTATAGTTCTTCAGGGGTCTACTGATGAGTTGTTGAGTGAATTCCACTTTGGACTGTGGCACTTCGCCGTACAAAAAAAGTTCCCACATGATGTTAGGATGTATCCACAGATTATTGGCACTTCAGTGTATGTGTGATGGTTCTTTAATTCCATTGTATGGCTTTCCAGTCTGTTCATGCCATCCGCACTGTTTTATTTAACCTCGAATGTATGGTACTCCGAAAAAATAATTGGAATTGCTGAAAAATGTAGGGACATTTTTCTATTTCCACCTGAGAATTGTAAATTAAGTTTAAGTAGTACTTAAATGAAATTCTAGTGATTTACCTTAAGATGAAACATGCAGCTCCAATCTATCGCATCAGGCTGTAGTTTATGTTCCTAGCCATACAAAAAAGCCTGTCACCCATCGAAAATGACGTTTAATTAAAAAAAAAAAAAAAAAAAACCACTAGTGATATTCTGGCAACGAAATTGAAGTTCACTCACAAATCTTACTGTTGTAGTATGATGTACTCTACATATAGTAATTTGCAATTTACTGCATCTGTCAGAAAGCCACGTGCAAGGCCTAGATCGTGTTTCTCAATGCTGTGCAGGGTTCTTAACAGGGATAAATGGGAGGATCTGTTTGTTCAAACGCCTTTTAGAAATCGGCCGACACCGTGGTTGACTATCCAACGCTGCAGATGTTCGTTTGTTCGGCAAGAACACCAAACAGACCACCTGATATAACAAGACTGACCATCCTAACGCGAGTCTTCTTTCTATATGTCACTGTCACCCACCAAAATGAATGTATTTGTGCGAGAGGAAGTATCATAAACAGACAGAGATGACTGCCTTACGTGACGTCACAAATGGTCTACCCAATGAGAGACAAGAAAAGTTCTGGAGGGCGTGATATATGTGATTGTTGCTAAGAGTTCCTGCAATGGCATAAAGTTTAAGTTAAAATGTTGCTAACAATTAGAAATGTTGGTTCACACATCGGGATATCTCGAGGAAGCGGGGGAGGAAGAATCACCTCTGGTTGGCTGCTGAATTACGGAGGCGTTTCTTGAATGACGGACTGAGGTGACTTGGGACCTGGCTCAGGGAGAGAAGGGGATTCGTGGTGGCATATTCCAGATGCGACGGTTCCAGTGCCGTGAGTCAACAGCGCAGCACAGTTTAAGACATCGTCTTAAACATAGAAATTATTTGGTGAAATTTCTGAGTTCTACAGGTAGTGAGTGTAAGCTGACGATACAAGTCGTGTATCTTCAAGTGATGGGTGTGACCTGCTGTGACCTCTATGACCTCTAGAAGCGGTAAAGACAATACTGCTGTTCGTTCTTTCTTCAGTGGATGTGCCTATACTTTCATTGCTCTGCAACGCCCTGGACAAAGAAATTTGTCTGATGAGATGCTCATGTTTTACCGAACCATAGACCCTGAGGTCAAAGTCGTGTCCAGTTGTTTTAATTAAATTCTTGATTAGTAATTTTTTTCTGGAGTAACTGGCGTCATTGGCTAGCAAAATGATACGCTTACAGTTGAATCGTGTCTCAAAATACCTTTTGTAACACTGACTTTTATGTAATCCTTTAAAATTTGTTACTCAAGAAATATGGCAGTTACAATTGTTGTGTATTCTTGATCATTTGTTTTGTGATATAATCACTCGATCCTGTAATGTAGGGCGTTGGTGTTCTGTTTGCGAACTAATTTTGATTGTTTAGTTGGTTAACTGTAGATTCACCAAGTCAATTTAAATTCTTATTTATCAATAAATGTTAACTTATTATTTAATTGATTTACTTGATTTACATAAATATATTGTTAAATCTCCCAACTCATCAAAACATAATTCAGTTATGAAATTATTAAAAATAAAACTTTAATGGTTGATAATAAGTAAAGCCAATTAAAACCGAAGAACTTCCCACTTCACTATCAGGTTCTTTGTAACAAGTGGCTTAGGAAATTCCTGCTACGTTATCGATGCAGAACAATCGTATCTTTGTAGATCACATACCTTAAGAGCGTGTACAAGGCAAAGAAATCGGTATTTCTAAAACGAATATCAGTTAGCATTTTACTAGAATGTGGACGCTTATCTATCGTCGTCCGTGTAACACCGTTGCTTTAGTCAGATAGACGTCAGAGAGGAGGGAGGGAATTACACATGGCACGGGAGTAGAATCTCGGGTGGCAGACTTTAACTTTGCATGTATCAAGGGAACATCATTGGGCGATTCGAAGTCATTATTTCAAAACCGTTGTTAATCCTTTTATGAAATAAACTATGAACAAAGCAATGTTACATAATGTCTGGACTTGCCTGTCAAGTATGTTATACCGAGTAGAAAAAGGGCACTACTCAGAAATGGCAGTAGTTGTAGGACACCCTTCCAATAACAAGTGGGGCATCATTTAGCTCAGCTAACTTCACAAACTTGGCGTGGTTTCAGCTAGTCGATGGAACTCACCAGTAGGGATCTGCACTAATAATTTGTCGACAGTGTTCTTCCATTCAATGCATTTGTTAGCGGACAGATGTAAGCCGCTGAGACCAATGTTGTGCAGTGAGTATCAACAACTGTGCAGTAGTCTGCTGCTGTACCTCATCAATACCAAATGCTGGCGCAGGGGTCACAGTCGGGTGTCAATTCCATCCCCTATTTCTGCAGCAGTCTCTTCACGCAGTGTCTTTCATGTTGCATGTAAGCTTCTACAAGTCCGTTGCAGCTGTTGATCGCACAGTATACGTGCGTTGTTCGGCATCGTAGATAATGTCATCCATGAAATGTTACTCTCGATTACCCTGGACATGAATACTGAGGTGGAATTGGCTTCCCAGCTTGTCCCACGCACGGTCCATAGGTAACAGATCCGGGGATCTTGCTCGACATGCAGTGTTTTTTATCATCTTTTTTAAAGAATCTGCTAGCGAGCGTTTAACTTCAGCGTTGTTCGTGTTATGAGTAGCAGCTATTTATACATTGTTTCTTCTTAATTTTTTAAGACGGCAGCATTATTTTTATTTGTGTTTGATTCGAAAGATTTTAGAAAAATGATTTTATTGTAAAGTCAGATAGAAAAAATACACGTTTAGAAACTATATGCTATAGTCCTTACTGCGTCATAACTGCATATATTTATTTAGACACTTCCAATTTGTAGTATTAGAATACTTTCTCCTGAAAGGAGAGCAAAGATATGGAAAGTAGCTCCTGCTGTTTAATTTGGAAATAATATTAAAAGTGGATGAACGTTAAACTTAATGTTGGTGGGGAGAGCAATTGGAAAATACTGCGATAATGACGGGTCTACTTTGCTGATGTTTTAATTACAGGCCCACACATCACCAAATACTCGTTCATTTCACCATCCGTATACCTATTGGGCTCTGTCTAACCTGTTTTAAGAATATTTTATTACAAGCAAACCTTCAGCAGATATAATCACCTTAGGAGATCTTTCTTGTGCTATATCCATTACTCCTTCTTAACATGCCATGCCCGATACCGGTCTTAGGCATTACCATGTAGAATGAACCCGTACATTGGAACATGGTAAGATGAACTGGAGTGGTTTCCCGTTTTCTTCCCCACTGTGTGGTCCTATGTGTTATTGCAGATGTGGGTGATTGTGTTAGTGTGTGTGTTCAGGTCTAGGCCGAAAGATACCAAGGGGAACACTGCGTTTAACGTCCCTATCCGCGGGACGAATCAGCATCAACTATGCCATATATCCTCCATACGCTTTGCGGAGAGGTTTGAGATTAAACCCACGACTTTATCGCACAACCCGTTGATTATGAATGGTGCCACCACCTCTTTTACCCTGCCATCCACATCCTGATGGTGATAATTTCTTCCAACACCAAGACTCGAAACAGCTAACCCCGTGTCAGCGCCGTATACCATCGCGGTGCCGAAATCGACTCAGCGAACATGGCGAGCAAAATCCTCATTGGATATATATATTCTGCCACATATGAATGGAATCTTGCAAACATATGTTAAAAAAAGTGTCGGTGAGAGACGGTATCATTCTCACCCGCCTTATTTGATTTCTTATTTCAATGTCTACTTTATACAAAAATATGGACTCTTCACTGATTCCGCAATATGTTTTGGATAGGCTATCTGTTTATTTGACTTGTTTAGCTAGATTATTTTTTTATATTATTCATTATAATTCTATTTATGAAATTTATTTTTTCTGAGCAGGAACCTTCTGCGCTAAATCCGTTCAGAAATTAGTTTGGCTTCTGCTATCGGTTGTCGACTAGCAATGGTTATTTCGGCATACATTTTGTATCCTGTATTCAAGACACTTATTCTTCTGTAGCTATTTGTGCTACCCTTGTCTCATTTCTTGAAAAGGGAATTTATAATTTCTGTTTGCAACTGTTTAGGTATTTAAACTTTAAGACAAAGCATTTTTATTGCATGTAAATGCCATTAATTTGGTAGTATTCGTCCATACTTCAGTAATTCTTCAGCTTTCCCTTCAGATACGAATGAATTTCTGCTTTTTTCGATGCGCTTAGTGGTACTGTTGATGTTTTTTAGGCCTACCGATTTCGTGATTATCTCTTCTTGTACAATCTACCTGTCAGTACACTAGAAGTTATTGTCCGCGTTTGTAGTCCAATGTTGATATGTGCAGTGTATTTTTTTGTTATATACAAGTTTGTTGTTATCTTCTAGGAAAATACCTTAGTCCACAAGCATCATTTTCTATGCGATTCACAAATTTATTCCAGCTTTGTCTAATTGCTTTCCGTTCTATGGAGCATGATATATTTCATTTTTGTTTTTAACACTTTTCTGCCTTGTCCGTGGCATGCTGATTAAATGTCAGGTTATACTTTTTAGTTTTTCTTCCAGTGGTTGATTTAGTTCTTCATTCCTTGTCTTAACAGCCTGCTGTTATCGCTTACTCATGTTTTACCAAGCCCTTCTGCAGCTATTCTAGTGACATATTCTTTTACGATATTACGTTCTGAATCTATATGATCTTCTGTTGGATTTTTTAAAAAGAATATAGCAGAGACCTTTAACACTGTATTGATGCAGAAGTTTAATTATTTCTGAATATTTATTTTTCGTTAACTTTTCTTCAAGCTTCTACTAGCTTGATTACTAAAAGCAAAATGAGATATGTCAGTAAGTTCGAAAACTCTTATGACCGGTACCAGGGGTTTTTTCCCCCTTACATTTACAATAACGTAATCAATCAATTATCTTAATCCTCTGCAACTCCACGCATATTTATTAAAGAAAGTATTCGTAATATGCAATTTATTATTAGTGTAGAGTCCGCTCAGGTTAATCCCAGTATTGTTAATTCGGTCCAAAAATCTTACAACCACATTTCCAATTTCATAGTTGCCTTATATGGTATTAAGATCTCCCACCAAATTTAGATAGTAGATTTATTAATATTTAGGGTAAAACAGAATTATTCTATTGTCTTTTCCGTTTCTTCCTTATTACCAAGCTTTTAATAGCTTTATTAGTATGTATGAATATAATGGAATCTTTCAATTCAATTTTCACCCACTTTCTAACGTCCGAATTATATTTGAAATTTGTACTCGTATTAAGAATCGATGACAATAGGATAATTTCATAGCTACGTTCTGGTATCATTATTTTGACAGTAAAAGGAAAGAAATACCAACGCAGCGAGTAATCGCCTGTGCGCTACGCCATCAGGCGGACAACGGTGTTGACCTGGTCGCAAATTCACAGGCGTCCACCTCAACACATTCTTCAGAAGCAGCATTCCATTGAATGAAAACATGATTTTTAAAATAGATACCTAACTTAAACAAAGTATGCTTAGATTAAGATTAATTAGTCTCTTTTTTATAGGTACCGGTTGCGATACGTTACTGGATAGTTATCTAATAGAAGTACAGAATTATTCCAAGCAAACACGAAGCGTTCTATGTAATGTTTACGCGTAAATGAAACAGCGAGGTCACGCAAACATGAATGTAACAATTTTAAGTTAGCTGTCACATAAGAAATTTTAAGACTCGAGGGTCGTCTTTCCTTATATTCGATTTTGTTTTAAGACTAGCAATATATATATATATATTAAAAATCTAAAAAAAAACACGCTTTTGTAACAATATGAACTAAATGATTAAAAATAACCTTTAAATATAAAAATTTTGTTTAAGGGCGATAGAATGTCCCACAATTCAGCACAACTTAATTTTTCGAATACCCTTAAAATAAGAATAAATTCAATGATATAAAAATAACTTTAACTTTTAAAAAAATCGTAGGTGCTCGCTACTTAGCTCCCATACTGACGCTACCCCATGATTTTTATTTTTTACAATAAAGTTGATTCTTTGCACATTTTTTTGGATTCTTTCTAGCGATTTGCCATTTAAAGAAACTAGAAATTTTATTATTTGACCATATGAGTGTTTCTCATTGTTGTCTCACATTCATTTTACTTACATGAATGGAATCCGTTGAACATGAATTCGCTCTGCTACCGTATCAAGTCGAGGTAAGGAATTAAAATTGCAGTCATTGAAAGTGTTTTTTTATTTTTTTTATTTTTTTTTATTTTTAATAACATAATTCGTTACAAACTGAACGTGCACGATCGAAAGTGTTATTTTAATTTTTGAAGTAACAACCTTTACAGCAGCGCCCCCGGATTTGAATGTGGGTCATGAGTTGACCATTGCGCATGCGTATTACAATCGGCACCTGTAGACCCGAAATGACGCATGTGTATCGTGTATCAAACAGCTCTTTCACGCATATTTATCTCAATCACCTACGTTAGACTTCATAGGACATTTATCGATTTGTAACACAAACTGCCGATTAATTATAAACATTAGTGGATATAGATAGTTAGGAAACAGTACGAAGTTTTTAAAAAACAATATAACTGGTTCTCAAATTTTAATAAAATTATGCAAAAACTTTACTTCAGATTTTCATCTACAGATGTTATTGCTGTGTGCAGTAAACGGCATGGTAGCTCAAGGCGCTTGGTCTCAAAGTGTGGAGTTCCTGTTTTGTAGACTTGTTGGGTCAGGAATTTTTAAAAGTTATACTTGATTGTATGAAATATGCCGGTACGTTTTGAGATTCGGATTCCGTGCTAAACTGCCACGACATAGGCGGAATCGGAAGAAGCTTATATCCATAGACGGTCTACCACGAGTTCAGTAACGAAAGGGTGCTGGTCGCAGGTAAGTCTTAAAAAGAAAGTTGATAGCAAATACAATCGAAACATCTCTGGAAAAAGAAAGGACACAATGTTCTCACTTCTATCGGGCGTCCGAAGACGCACACTATTGTTTAAATAAATATTTATATAAATCATAACATTCGTTGAATTGGCGAAAATTAATTAAAATTCGAAATCCTTCTTGAATAAATTATTTTCCTTGTAACTTATATGATTCATTGAACAGTTGCTATAATCTCTTCGTATGTTTTATAACTCACTCTTCCCGCAATAATCAAAATTCTATTCAATTCATTCAATTCGATTCGTGATGAACAAGAGTAGAAAATAAAAACTATTCATAAATGGGTATTAATAGCTGGTTTGTCACAAATTCCTGTCATGAATTTCCGTTATAATGATAAATTAAATCACTCCCTGTGTAAGTCGCAAAAAAAGGTTTCATTTCAAAAACTGTAAAACCTAACATAAAAATATGTTGATAGAAGATACAATTTCTGTGATTCTCACTTTTAAAAAAATTAAATAAGTGAAAACACAAGGTTTATTACATAGAAATCAAAATAAATACTATTGACTACCTTATTGTTTCGATTCAAATATGACCATAAAAATTGTATATTCATAATCAATTTACCAAACGTGTATAATGTAGAAAATCACTGCTAGTTACCTAACCTCTTGTTTTTTATCATAGCTGATATCTGCAACCTGCATAACGGACAAAACTGACGGCGCAGATTACATTAATGTGTGCTTAAGAGTCAATAATTATACTGTATTCTTCAGAATGTTTTTGGACAACTCATTCACTTCATGTCGATATAAACTCCAACATGATACCACCTATTGCTCAGCCAATTTCATTATCTTGAATATTTAAACAGAATTCTGGAACGCCAGCTGAATGAAGGAATGTGGTTAGTGACCAAAGAGTTTACAATAGGTTTCGGTGATAAGGTATTCGTGTATCACTACTGGAAAATCGAATCCAATTTCTTCGAGATCAACATTGAGGGCATCTTCGCCCACATTGCCTCTTTTAAATCGAAAGGTGAAGTACGCATTTTTATTTTTGCCGAATACTGTCTGAGCTATATCTACCCGAATTCTGAAAAATAAGGCTAGATTTGAATCCCCACCACTAGAATCGCTATATGACTGAAATCTGCTACCCAGCTTTCAGTTTTTGATATTGGCATTGTGGGCTTTTAATATGACAACGCGCCCTAATCCTTTTACAATAGCAGATGATTTGTATCCAGCTGTATTAACAAGCTGTACAAAATGTTAAAGAAGTCAGGTCTAAAATATGCGTCAATCTTAATAATCTATTACAGATGGCTGTAATAAACATTGAGAATGACGAAAGAGAAGATTCAGTTAAAAAAGGGAGTGACGCAAGATAGTGTACATAGTTATAAAATTTCATCTTGGATGCAGCGAAAGCAATAAATACAGTAAAAGAAACATTTGAATGTTGCATTTGAAGAAACAATCAATATAGAGCAATTTGTTGATAACATTGTCCCGTTAGTAGAACAGAGAAACTAATGAATGTAATGAACAAAATACTGAGAAAAAATCTTGCACCAAATAAAAACTATATCAGTACAACAGTTATAAAATGCAGCAAATAATAATAGTAATAGCAATTGGTAAAATATAACAATAGAATCATATGTTGTAGGGAAATTATGTTATTTAGAAAATAAAATTACAACTGATGGTCGAATCATGAATGATATGAGGAACAAAATAGCACTAGAGAAAAAAATCATCCTTGATAAATATAAATATTAAATTTTATTTGAACCGAATTATTGCCCTAATTTGTAAACATATCAAACACGGATTTCTGTACAAAGCTACTGCCATGTGACCTGCCTTTAAGGATATCTATTAAAATCAATAGCGTACGGAAAACAATGGCATACCATGATTTTGATCAACTTTAGATAAGCGTTTTAATGTTCGTGTGCTCGCCAGATGTTCCAAAGCAGTTTTTAGAAGTTAAATGATAAGCAGTTCCGTATCTTGGCGATCTTACAAAATCCTCACATTACTTTTCATTACTTCATGCTATAAATTTTATACTGGATGATCCTACGACGGTTCACCTAAAATGCCGCGGAAACTGATGGACGACGGCTTAGCGATTGGATCTGGTATTTGGAAGGACGTGGATTCGATTCCTGTCCGGCAATTCTGATTTCGATTTTTCGTAATTTTTTGAAATCACTCAAGGCGCATGTAAAGATGTTCGCTAAAAAATGTGATCATTCAAATGCTTCCAATAGTGTCATCACAGTTCTATAAACGGATAATCTAAGTACACATTACACCGTTGCATCTTCTACCAACCAGAATAATCATATCCGGTAGAAAACCTTCTGTCTATTCATAACAAATCAATTCATATTTGGGCGTTCATGAGTTACTTCTTTGTTGTCACTTGTAGAATCCCAACTATATTTAACATCTTATTTGGATTTTGCTGGTCAAACAAGAGCAAGATGATGCTTTAGGCACTCCTACAGTATCTCAGTACTACTATTTTGGGTTTATAGCTATGTCAAACTTGAAAATTCCATTAGATATGAAAACCGCAAACTATTGCTCAACCAGTAGACTTTCCTGAAATGCTGTCAGTACTGTAAGAACAGTAAGGTTTCAAATGAGTAAGTATCCTATTGCCGTAAAAAATACGATATAAATTTTAAGAGACTTCGTGGATGCAAGTACGAAAATAAAATAGAAATAAAAATTGAAACTTCTAATGGTACATTCTAATTTCCTACTGTAAGTGAAGGAAAAAACTCAAAAAGAAAGTGAAAATGCAAATAATTCAATGCAGACACATGTACGATGATATTGGCAGTCGTAAATTCAGAAATATCGTCACCGGCAGAAATTCCTGTAGGATATAAGAAGTTAGAATCTACATAAAACTCAGTTAAGTGAAATGGTTCAATTTGCCTCTATTCATGTATTGAAATTAATTGAGCCAAATCAGACAGTCCTTCCGAATGGCACATATTAATTGCAGAATTGTTTTGCCTCTGGTAAACTGCAGCCAATTAAGGTAGTTTGTATACGCTTACAACTACCGACATAATAGCAGTTTCAGAGCGGAGAGTGAAACCGTTGACTAGCATACTGACTAATCGTGTACAATAGTTTCGTGTTTTCCTGAGAAGTGGACGTCCATATACAGAAAACTAAGAAATATCACTAAATTATGCATATAATGAAATAAACTTCCTAAATCTATAATGTTTATTTAATTTCCAGCAAAACAAGACATGTGGAATTATGACAGTTGCGATTTCAAATCCAACCGCAGGTATACGGACCATCTTACTCAGAGATATTGGCCAAATATTGGAAGGGTTCTCCATGTCTACTCCGAAGGTATGCATACCGAAAAAGCAAAAGTAAGTCAGTAAGACTTTTACATGGTTTTCAAAATGTGCAATATCCAGTGCACAATTAAAGTGATACACCATGACTTTAATACAAATTATTGCTAGTTACTATACCTTTCTTAGTCCTCGATAATCCAAAGACATCGTATCGTGGCTATATATTTGTCATTTATGTTCAATTTTTTGTGTGAGTGTGCGAAGATCTGGCGCCAACACAATTAGCATGAGCTACCCTGCGAATCTGCTGTAAAGTGTAGAAGAGCCGACCGCAACATATCTTGTGGAATGCTCCATACGTCAAACAATCAAAGAAATTGGGGACGTAGACAAATCGCTATAAACTTAATGTGGCCAAATTTTGGTAAACACTGTGTATATTTTGTTGCTATTATTTGAAGAATATCTCACTGAAATTTTAGCTGACACTAATAAATTATTAAAAAGAAATATGATCTCAAATAGTATTGATAATTGTTTGAATGGATTTTGTTTTTATAAAATGTTCAGTTTAGTGAACTGGGTGCCAAAACACAAAACTTCGCGGCGTTTTCGGTTTTAATTATATTAGATACACTCTTTCTAATCGGTGTAATCTCGACTGCTAGATTTAAATGTTTCCTCGTAATTTCGCCTTCAACATGACGAAACACGTCTTTCTATTTTCATAATTATTAATTTTTAACTATCCAGAACTATATAAGGATCTGGCGGTGTCTCTACACTATTATAGAAATTATCACTTTTCTCCTATAATTTACTGAAATGATTGTGACTTGTTCAGTCCAGATTATGAACCTTTAAGAAACAATTCCCGCCGTGGTGATATCTTTAACACTACAATGCAGAATATATTAGTAAACAAAAAGTATTTTCACAGTAGGTCTTCAGAACAATAATGTTTCTCCTTAACACACTCCATACATTACAATACTGATAATCAGACAACTGTTCTTCGTTCATTGCTTTACATTTCCGGCGTGGCTTTATTTTCGCAAGTGATAGTCGGTAGAATGCTTTCCAGTTTGGAATTACACTACAAACAGTAGATTCTCATTACCTGGTTGAAGGTCTCAGCAGAGGTGGATTACATGGCGATTAGAATCTATGTCATCAGATGCCTGTGGTCATTCCGAATTGTCGTTATTAGAGGTTTATGTGATAGTTACATGCGCTAGTATTCACTACTCCATATATAACTAATATGTTGGCTGTGAATAGGCGGTGTAATGAGATTCACTAACACATAATTCTATTCTAGAACACTCTCTCCTCGAGGTCATAGTTAGGTTAGTTGAATGACGTTTGAATGAAGAAGAGTGATTCAATTCTTTATCGAAACTAAGCCAGCGCACAGAATTTGAGAGTCGTAGAGCTGAATCGTTGCCTCTAGTCGCTCAGTTGGTTGAGCCACGGGACAGGAAGGGAAGGTCCACGGCTCTAATCCCGGTCTCAGCTGGAATTTTTACAGGCCTTAAAATAGACCTTCGTGTATGGTAAAACTTTGCTGCCTTCGTGTGCATTACGATAGGACGCTTGAATTCCACGTAAAGGGGCCTTTAGACGACCCGTCCGCCTCGCCGGTCCGATATGATTGCTACCTCAATTGCATCCTGTCACCACGCGTATATCTGTCTTTCTATGAAATTTGTATGTTCCTCTTAATAGTAATAGTAAAAATACTAATTAGTTACAAAATTTGTTAATGTTCTCATATTTAAATCAAACAAGTGTGGCCCAATATTTATCAAAACTACAAATTCTTTGTGTAACCATGTCTTATCTGACACTGTGTGAAAAGCCTAGGAAAAAGAGAAAGACTTGAGAAAAGCAACTACATTTTTAAGGCATACTTTCAGTCACATTAAACTCAGATTTCCAAAATTTCTTGATTTTATACGTCAGAACACTTCTAATAAAGAATGAAATGCCTGATTTCTCGCGTCTTTGAGATGACAGAGGCCATGCGAGATGTCCCATAAAACTTATCAACTTCTTATCAACTCTATCAATACTTCTGTTTTCTTACTGATCGAACGCATGCATCTCATAATAATAATTTACGACACAAAAGAAAACGGATAACCAGGCAGTATGAACACACCCTGGTGAGGCTTTACACGGCCAGTTCTCAGGGCGGATTAGTGTGGGCCATACTTCCTCTCACCTTTTCACCCTACATCGAATGGCATTCCCGCGCGATCCACATGTCTGGTTTCCACACCAAAACGTAACCAGGTGCTCTCTTTGGACGACCCGAAGAGGTTTGGTCCCGACTTAGTGAGACCAAGTCAAATCGTCTAAAGGAGCCTTAAGGCTGCTCTCTCACTGGAATCGACTACGTCCGACTGCCGGCTACGACATCACCATCTATGGTGTTGGCTAGGAATGATGGACGATGACATGAAGCTGCGTATCGACCATGCTCGGCTGCCGCGCGAGCCGTGTTCCAGCGCACCAAACTGATTATTTGCCACGCGAGCTATTTCTGTTGACAAGCGCGGCGGCAAACTATCGCGGCACAGTCTTAGTGAAGCCACAGTGGACGATTCACGTTCATGAGTAGCTGCCACTTTTGCCGTGGTGCATCACACTGTATACTAGTAACCTAAACGAAAAGTACGTTGCTGGATAAGAAAATTGTATTTGAATAGAATGCAGTATGGTGTGAAACTTATGGAAGAGATGAGATATGACGCCATCGAGGATTCAATAAACAAATTTTACGAAAATGACAACGATAGAATTAAAGTTCTTAAAATCATTAAATAATTAAGAAACTTAATTTCGGGGGGGGGGGGAATTTCAGCTACTGAAAAAGGCAATTGGAAACTCGTGTACTAGCCTGCCGTAACATTTTGGAGTGTCAAAACAATCATTTTCGAAGATAGTTCCAGAAGTTTTTGATGCATTTTACAAAGCTGTGAAAAACTGGGTAAAGATAAGGAAATAATTCCCATTTTATATGTTAAGTTTTTGTTGTTACTCAGTTCGACCGCCTTAGTGTCCGAGTTGCCTCGCTAGCCAACAGTGTATCCATTACGCACGGCTGCCACGCCACCCAGTGTTCGAGGGTTGGTCTTTCACAGGCGGCAGGTGTTTAATGTTTCCGCTAATTTTGATTTAGCTATTTCTTTCGTATTCATTTGAAAAGATGAATGGATTGTTTTATCTGGTTGAAAGTACTTTAGTTTCTCGATGAGGAGAAGACGACAACGGTCTTTTTTGTGGCATTACGTCTTGTCGACGTTGAGTACATTAGAGACAGCAAAGGACTGGTGGACTTAGATTTATGTCACTGTTGTTCAAATTTGTTCAAAACCTTGTCAATATAAGTCAGTATCATCCTCTATCCTTTTCCTATGAACACTGAGCATGCACTGGCCGTTCCACTTCGTATTTATCATCGTTGACTGGTTCCATGCCTTGGTCCGTCGTTATATACTAAATGATCGTTCAATACGACATGTTTTCACTTGAATAGTTAGGCCAATGGTGATTGCCTCGTATACCACTAGATAAAATAGGATGGCTTAAGCAATTAAAGCTGCGTATTCAATAAGGTATTTTAATAAAGACGCATCACTCACTTCATCTGCTTTCAACATCTCGTACTACATGGTAGCCTCAACAGTAAATTTCTGTAGAAAACATCCATAATGATTTCGTATATTTTCTTCAATGTCTAAAAATGAAGATTTGTCCAATTTTTTAAATATTTTCTGGGCGTAGCTGTATAAGCGAAAATGCCTTTTTATGTTTAGAAGAAAATCATATTCTCTGAGTGAGAAGAAATGATTGGGCCTTTGGAATTATGATAAATATTCTGAAGATTTTCTCTCTCTTTTTTTTTTTTTTTTTTTTTTTTTTTGATAGTTGATTTGATCTGTAGGTTTGCCTTGCCGCTGTTTAAAGACTTTGAGTTCAGCATCCAGTTCTCAGCAAATTTTTTGAGCTTTCTGGAAAATAACAGTGAGCTCCATTGTCACGGTATTGTTAACATCCATCAATTTATTTTTGCGATCATATATTGTCTTTGTATTGATGTTTATTGCTGCAATTTGCATCTACGCTCGGGCATTGCTGAGGGCCTCCAGAGAGACCGACAACGCGGCTGTTTGAGATGAGTGACACCATACGCCCGGCCCACCCTTGGCTCAGCTGACGAGACTACCTGGGGTCTCGCAAACACACGTATGATCGGCTCGACGCAGCTCTCCCCGCCGGGGTCGCCTACACGACTCTTCGCGTGGCCTGCGCTGCTCAACACTACGGTAACTCCTATGTACGCAATCATCTACAGAGTGACCACAACGAGCTCCAAATTAAAGAACCCATGAACTGTAAAATTTCATTACCTAAGAGGGGACAACCATTTATCTATTAAAGTAATTGTTTCGTCGAATAAATTTTGCTTTTCTATGTATAAAGATTAATATAGTCACTATGTTCCTTTTGAATATATTATGTTTGACTTGTACTAATGTGAAGGACCACTTTGGAAGAGAACTCCACCAACAATCACTTAATTTGTTATAATTAATAAAACTGTTTATAAAGTAGTAAATCACGAGGCATACTAAGTGGGACACTACAAGGCCGAAGCGAAACAAACATTCGAAATATAGGTCCCACATGAAGGTTGTGAGCTATTCAGTTCGAAAGGCTTTTTTATTGCATTAATGTTTAAGCCATTTTAAAAATTTAAGTTTTACTAGAATTCTAAAGTTATCTTAGTAATTTTAACGTAGATTGTTATCAATTTGATAATTAAAGATTAAACACATCTCAACATTCAATAATGAATTAGTTGTGCTTTTGCCAATAGAATTGAGCGATATATCTTGTTGAAGGTCTTTGCTGGCAGAGTTGATGCCTTTTAGCAATAAAAGTGATTTTAGATAAATAAAAAAATGCTTACAATATTAAGAAGGAAAAAATACGGGCCATATTTTTCAAAGAATATTACGTTCGAACAACCGTAACTTATCTCGCACCGACCGATCTATCTTAACCTTACTAACTGTTGGCCGCTACTTCGTTCGGATATCCTATGTATCCCATTCCATTACCATTTTTTTTTAACATCCTTTCAGCCGATTGAGAGTGACTGAAGAATAAAATTCCAAAGAAACATACATTCACATTAATAGCATTAGTAACAGAATAGATGGCGTGGTCTGGGATAGGTTCCAGTAGTGGACGAATATAGAGTCAAGTATAATGTATGTAAATTGTAATGTTAGCATATAATTTGCAGTCTAATTTTGAATGTAACATTTGAGTACAATCACAAATACGGCTTACCTGAAATCAATGTCGTAGTATGATGTGTATCACCATTAGACTGATGACTTTGCTCTTTTTATTCAAAAAACATGTTACGTCGTTCGTATATTCAAGGAAGCCCCACACGTACTCACTCGTCTTCGCTGTCTCCTACTCACTCGTTTTCGCTGTGGCAAATGGCTAAATAACAATGCATCAGCTGGAGCGAGTGCGGACAGGTGAACCTCCTTCCGCCCCGCATAGCGTTGTTCACCAGACACTCAGCAAAGATGCAAATTAAAACGATCCGAATTTGATATTATTTTAATTGACATGACGTCAATGCCTAATTTTATATACCAACCTACAATTATAAGTATGCACAGTTATAAACAATATATTATTAATTAATTGGATTATGAATCATAAGTGTTATATATAATATGTAAAAAATATAACGTGAAGATATAGATGCACCTCCTTTCAAGTAATCCTGCCGGCGCCCATGTATAGAAGGACAAAACTAACACCTGTTGCAACAAAGTAAAATATTTCCAAATAATTGTCCAAATAATTTTGATCCAACTATCATAGGGAATAATGCAACTAATCCGGATAAAAAGTATCCTGCCTCTTAACCAGCGACTTAAGCTAACACTATGTGCAATTTTATTGAAATGCAGTCTTCGGTTTTTGCAAGATCATTTCAGAAACAAACAAAATTCGCAATTTTTGTTTTTGTGCCATCCGAA
This sequence comes from Vandiemenella viatica, assembly GCA_031002005.1. NCBI lineage: Eukaryota > Metazoa > Arthropoda > Insecta > Orthoptera > Morabidae > Vandiemenella > Vandiemenella viatica. Next base: position 3,663,258 of record JARYHS010013631.1, on the reverse strand, counting down.
AATTTGTAACGTATCGCGATAAAAAAAATACCATAGGCGGTAATAGATAATTTAAACTATCACTATTGTAATTTTGTTGATATCTTCTCATTAGTTTTTACATAGTTCATGCATAGACAGTAAAAAAAATCGAAATTTAACGTTTTTGTCTCTGTATCATCGAAAACTGTTAATAATCGGGATGAAAGTATCCTGTAAGTTAACTGATAATATAGGTTATAATTATGTGCGATATTATTGAAATCCGTTCTTTAGTCTTTTTGCTTGACGTAAAAACCAAGATAGGCAGGTAGACAGAAAGACAAAAATTTAAAAAAAAAAATTGTCTCTGACCTCTTCATCATTTGCACCGTAAGTCACACTTACTACTTTTTAAATAAATTTCATGTACGGGATAACTTTACTGGAATTTAATATGGTATAGATGAAACTTCGTGACAACAAATTACAACCAGGTTCTGGTTAATCATACATTATTCAAAGCCGAATCAAAATCCAACCAGCAGATTCATCATAAATCGCATTCAAGAAAAGTTTATATTATCAGCTTTAGGATCTCTCAAAACGAAATACACAGTATTTTAGCCGAGGGATCTCATGCTATACTCCATCAAAATACGACCAGTAGTTATTCATGACTCGCATTCAAGGAAAAATTGTCCTATGTTTCTTGTTTTTCACCTAAAATGCAAATGAAAATTAGCTTATACCTACAGTAGCACGGGTCGTACATTAATCAAACCCTATCAAAATCCGATGAGCAGTTATTGCCTGAGTAGGATTTAACTAAAAATTAATACTAGTATGGTAAATTTCTTAGCTCCCCTATGTACACGTGTACGTTCCAATGGCGCGATTCGCATTATATGTTGATGCTAGTCAATCCGATTTCAGGAATATGACATTCTCGAATTCCAAAATGTTTTTCATTAATGTCCAAAATGACATCTTAAATATATATGACTCTAACCAACCTCACACCAGACAAAAACGACGGAATGCAGAGTACCAACTAACAATTGTTTATCCGATGTCCGGGAACACATCCGTTTATGGTGTCAATCTTAAATCATCTAGGCGCAGGAAATCATTGCACGATTGATTCTTCCCTTCAGAGTGAGAGAGACGCTAGCCATGTAATTTTTCAAGGTTTCTGCTACCTAACCATGCTTTAACAGTGTGGCACCACTGGTATTCATTGGATAATAATTTTGCACTGTATTTAAGAATCATGCTAGAAGGATATTCCCCCTGAAACGTCCAGGAAATATAGGCAGATATCTCCTAGATTATATCATGGTCAAACAGAGATTCAGGAATCAAGTTCTACCAGACATTGACCATAACTTGATAGCTACGAAGTGCAGGCTGAAATTTAACAGAATAAAAAAACAACACAAGCAGAACAGAAGAGAATAAATTCAAACAATCTACCACGAGAGATATATGTGCAGAAATGGTATACGTGGGTCTAAGAAGTAACTCTAAAAGGAACTCAACTGAGAATGAATGGAATGCATTAAGTACCAAAGTAATGGAAACTGGTAAAGAAACATTAGGTTTTAGGCAACAAGCCGCCAAAAAACCATGGATCATTGGAGAAACTTTGGATTTGATTGAACGAAGGGGAAGGCACAAAAATGTTCAGGAAGGAAAAAGGAAGAGAGCAATACAGACAATTTAGAAATTAAATAAACAGGAATGCAAAAAAAAAAACAAATGTAAGATGGCTGCAAGAAAAAAGTGAAGAAGTAGAAAAGAAAATGGATGTAGGCACAGTAGAGGTGGCGTATAGGAGGATCAAACAGAATTTTGGCGAAATGAAGAAAAAAAGGAATAAATTTTAGTTTCCGATGGGAAACCTCTTCTAATCTCAGAAGATAGAGCTAGCCGATGGAAGGAATACATAGAGAAAGTGTATGATGGAAATGATTTGAACAACAGAGTGTTGGTAAAAGAATATGATGTAGTCATTGATGAGTTGGATGATTCTATTTTCAGTAATTTTTTTGATAGTTTAGAATGATTTGAAAACAAATAAGGCAGTTGTAATTGACGAGACTAATGCAGAACTTCTAAATCCGTAGGAGAAGAAAGAATCAAAAAATTTTCAAACTTATATCAAATTAAACAGGAGAAATTCACGCTGTAATAAAAGTGTCATCTTCACACGTCCCAAGAAAGCACAAGTTGACAGCTGTGAGAATTATCGCACTGTAAGTCTAACATCAGATGATTCCCAATTACTGACCAGAATAATATACATAAGAATAGAAAGTGTAATAGAAGTGATAGTAGGTGAAGATCAGTTTGGGCTTAGGAAAAACCGCAGTACAAGAGAAGCGATTCTAGCCTTAAGATTAATACTTGAAGGCGTATCAAGAAAAACAAAGACACTTTTATGGCGTTTGTTGGTTTAGAAAAAGTTTTGATGATGTTAGGAGGGACAAGATGTTCAAAATTTTAAATAAGTCGGGTGTAACGTGCCTAGAAGGATGAATACTTTATAATCTTTTCAGGAATCAAGTGGCTATAATAAAATTAGATCAATCATGAGACACACGCATTAGTTAAGAAGGTTGTGAGACAAGGTCGTAGTCTATCCCTATTCAACTTGTATATAGAAGAAGCAGTATAGGATGTGAAAGAAAGATTTGAATGTGGCATAGGTGTTCAAGGAGAAATAATCAGTATGCTACGATTTGCTGATGACATTGTCTTGCTAGCAGAACAGGTTGAGGATATTTAGAAGTTACTGTATTAATGAACAAAAAAAGGAAGGTTTTGGTCTAAATATAATTCAGTGCAAGACAAAAGTGATGAAATGTACCAGTAATGATACCAATAATAGTAGATTAAATATAAAAATAAAGTCGGATGCGATAGAAGAAGTTAGTGAATTTTGCTACTTAGGAAGTAAAATTACAATGTCTGAAGTAGGAATGATGATAAATGCAGAAGAATACAAGCGAAGAGAGCCTTTATGAAAAAGATAAATCTTTTAGTTTCAAATATTGATCTAGGTCTCAGATCGAACTTTTTAAAGGTTAATGTGTGGAGGACACCACTCGATGGCAGTGAAGCGTGACTTAAGGAATACCAAAAAGAAGGAAAATTGAAGCATTTTAAATGTGGTGCTACAAAAAGATGGTGAAAATTAAGAGGACGGTTAAAGCACGAAACGAAAGGGTTTTGGAAATGATGGGTGAGGAAAGAAATTTGTGGAAGTGTCTTGCAGGAAGAAGAGATAGGATGGCAGGTCATATTTTGAGACATAGTAAGAACTGCAGAGGAAGATAGAGATTATAATATATGAAGGAGATAATTGAAGACGTGGTTTTTAAGGGATATGCTGAGATGAAAAGGCAAGATAGGAAGGCCTGCGAAGGGGCTAGAGTGCTTAGCTAGCCCGATGGTCGCGCTTTCGAGTCCGGCCGAGGACATGGCTGTTTACTGTGTTTTGAGTGTGTACATGTCGTGTCCGTCCTGTGGTGTCTAAAGTTACTCGCAAAAACTGATAAAACTGGATGATCTGAAATCACACTCGAGCTGGCTGTATGGCCGCAGACATGCCAAATGCCATTTAATGAAAAAAAAGAAAAAAAGGAGGAAAAATAGATAGGAAGGGATGGATGGTTTCATCAAACCATTCGAGAGACTGATGATAGAAAAAAAACTCATGCAAACCGATCATAAATGAAAAAATCATTTTGAACGTATGGAAAATTTAAACTCCCTTCATCAAGTAGATAAGATCATACGAAAAAATAATCGTATGATTTTACGACTTAATGTCAGAGTTTCTATCTGCCTCGCGCATCTGTCATGGCAGGACCTAGGTGGAATCAGAACCATGGAGGTACGACCAATATTATTCTAATTGTGTATAAAACATTTTTTACACAGTAAAATAATTTAAAACCGTCTTGTTGGCTATTGTAGTAGTGACGCCTTGATGGTTTCCGGGGACTGAAATGGGCTTAGCTGACTTGAGCCACTGATAGTGGAAGATATTTTCACAATTGATACTTGGCCGGCTCGATAGGAGAAATAGTGGAGCACTATTCATGATTACTAGAGTATGTTACAAAGTCTTTGGTTAAATTCAAAATCTCTCTGCATATAGGATGAGGGCATACAACATTGTTGATGTCGATTCAGTCGGATAGGGACGTAATATTTGGTGAAATACTTTTAGTGTAAAAGCTAGAAACGTTTCGAGGAAGAATTATAGGTCGGCTAGTTTTTTAATGTAACTAAATCGTTTTAAACTCACAAAACATAATAAAAATGTATTGTAAATATACAATCTTAAAAAGTAGCATCTGTGACTACTTATATCTCACGACGTCCTCTGACGCAACCTACGAATCAGATGCCGCACTCTTCTAGCTCACGTATTCTCCCCAAAACTTAAATTTGTCTTGTTCCTTTAAGTTTCTGTCTATCAAATTTATGTTGTACTCTTTGATTACAGTACCAAACCATATTAAAATTTCAGCAATACTAAAATGATTTGAAAATTATTTTATTTTTTAATTGCATCTGGCGGGAACTTAGCAACGGTAAAACTGTCTGACAATTATAAATCTATACTGCTAAAAATACAGCAAAAATTATATTAAAAAAAAGAAAATTTGATATTTCGAAATGCACAATTTTTACCGCTATGGAAGGGTTGCGCTCAGGTAAACGCAACCGCTTCCAGGTGCCAGATATACCGCATCCTTACCCAAGTTCAATAAGAAAGGATAATATCAAGAAACTAGCCCACCTAAAATTAACATTTCTGGGAAGTTCCTAGCTCTTATGCTACTTCTGTCTTTTGAAATAGAAGGCTTAAAAGGGCTGTCACCTTTTCTCCTATTTTCCTATCATCAAACACATTGAATAAACAAATCATTATAGTCATCCCACCTCACAATAACAGGAACAGTTCCACGGGAAAGCAACGGTAAATCACTTCAGTCACGTTTCCCAGAATTTTACTGTGGACAGGCAACTACAACTATAGTAACCACCTACGTCAGTATTCCTGGTATGACACACTCTTTGACTTTTGGCAAAAACTTGTGATGTCACACATTACAGTCGTGTTCAGATACAGTAAGTCGCACCACGTAAGTTTGCTAACGGATTTGTGAGGCTGCAGCTACATGCAGAAAGATAGCTGTCACCCAAGGAATGTGGCTACCCCTCGTATTTCCCCTAATCCGCTGGACCGCTAGGCGTAAGGGTGGTAGAGGACTCACTGAGATCGAGAGAGAGGTGTACCTCGTGGCTGTACGGACGGACGGTGCGGATATAATACGCGAGTGTGAGTGTGAGTTCGCGCTCCTGCTGAAGGAGCTTTCCAGTACGTATCTCCAGGGAGCAGGTTCGACGCCAGATTGCGTCGACATCTACCCGTCCTAGCTGCTTGAGGGGCCACTTTACGTCTGTGCAGCGTCGATCGTACGGTCAACAAGAAGCGCCACCATGGACCTGACCGCAGCTGCCATCGCAAGAAGCCCGCAGCTGCCGTCGCAGGAGCAACAATACGGTATTGTGTGTGTTGAGTGCGTTCACCTACCGCGCCCACAAGCCCAGTAAACGACCCTGGTGAACAATAATGTATACCTGTCAATTTATGCTATCAAATCACATCTCTTAACCACGTCAAATTAATCAATCCAATACGTGATCTAATAAACAATAATTTTAAATGGTGACTTGATGATTAATTCACATCCCTCATGCAATTTATTAATTGATGAATTTATAATAAATAAAATTAACCATCTATTTCTGATGTCGCAATTAGTGTGACACTTCAAACTCAATCATAATTTGTTGAAACCATATGATCATCGTATTGAACTTGATTTTTTCGCCTCTACAGGTAGAGAAGAAATTTTACTTGGGCTTCAATTACGATCTTCTAGAGCAATAACTTTCAAATCACTTACTTCAATTTTCTTTCGATAATGTAAATATATCATTCAAACATATATAGTGTTGGAAAATCTAATTCCAGAACACTAAAGACTCGTTAAATTAGTGTATACCAACTGGTTATTAAATTAATTCAACCAAAAGCTTCTATAAAATTATTAATATATAATAATACAAATTTAACCAGAGAGGGTAAAATTTCTTTGCAGGCTATGGTGCACAAGAAATTCTGGAAGACAGTGGGCTAGGAACATTTACTGGTTTCGTAGGCTGTGTTATACCAACGATAACTCTCATCCAAAAATCTGATGAGCGTTGCTCAACATCGAATACCGTATTCTCAGAGACTGTGAGAAGCTAAGGTGATTCTATAGTCATTTGGATTCTATACTATGTCTAAATTATTCGTGTCATAACAGTGCGCAGTTCCAGAATCTCGAGAACCATTAAAGTTTACAATATGGAGAAAGAGTCTTTAGTCACATAAAACTTGTTTGTTCACTCTGACTAAGAAATAGATATCTTTTTATAACTGTTCCGGAGGTCAACAAGAATGGTACCTGATAAGATTATATTTCACTTAGTTGTAATCAGCAAAATAATTTTCTGGCGTGACTAGTTGTATTAATTTATTGTCATGCTTGCTCGTATCTTTCCAAATGGTATTTTTCGCGTCACAAATGTGTGTTTTTATCGGCCATCATTATTCGCAGGTAAACAGGTTAACTTTACGATGCTCTTATGATCTAAAGTTTGTGTTTGTTGTATAACTTACTGTAATTTAAATTACATTGCCTATTTTGTACGATTTTCTAACCATTTCCTAAGTTTATAGTGGATCAACATACGTAAAATTCTAAAATCGCTCAGTGTAACAATTTCTTAAAATTGTTCGGTATTAAAAAACAATGATATAATTGAATTATTGTTTGTATCGCTTTTTATTTATTAAGATTTTTCTTCCAAAAGCTGAAGTGATTGATTTATACACAAATATAGTTTTTCTTTTTTAAGTGTTTCAATGTGATTAACTATATTTAAGTAGGTAACGTACATAAAGATACCGACTTGTCTGATTGTTTGAGTTCCTAGAAGATTTACGGATACTTTTGCAAACTGATGTAAGTTGCTGTAACGTGACTAAACACTGACTGCTTCCCACATTTAAATTTTTAGTTACCTTCTAGAATTACATTTTTAAAAAATGTAAAATCTCAATCTTCAACGCCTATTAGATCAAGATAGTTATTCTTACACAAAATTATACTTAAGTAAGGATAGAAATTAATGTCATTTTACTAGCTAAAATATTGTTAACTGTTGATTTTTATTATTTAATGCATAGTGTATATTGATTCGTTATTACATTCAATAAATGTATACTATTTAATCTGATAACACTTTAAAAACCTATCCAGGATCCCGCGGGATTGACGCTCTCCCGCAATTGTACTGCGGATTAGAAACCGCCGCGGGATTCAAACCACTGCAGGATTGCAATCCTAATTTGCAGCCATTCTTGACCTTCATCCTCCAAACAATGATGATCTTGGCACGAAATCTTCGCGGGTTTTGTGCCGGATGATATCTTTATAAAACATAATTTCTTTAATATACAACGTTTCTGTATCAATCTCCGTAGCCTTTGTCAGGTAACCTATCATAACGAAGCTAAGACTGAGAGCAACCAGTTTCCATCACCCGAGACTGACCCCTCAACAAGAAGAGTCTTTATTTTATTTATTTTATTTTATTTATCAATCTTGTTCCATGGATCCCTGCTGAGGAAGTACCTCTGGGATGTGAAACATGTCATTGTTGATACATATACACATAATATGAGTCATATCATAGTAAATATATATATATATATATATATATATACATATTTTACAAATACAAGAAATAATAATAAACATACATTTTTGCAACTGAGTTTTGCTAACGTCATAATGAGTACAATTAATTATTTTCTTCAAATTCTTGAATGGAGTAGAAGGAGTTGCCAATAAGATAATCTCTAAGTTTTTGTTTGAATACATCTTTATTATCTGAAAGCTGTTTTATACGATTAGGTAGTTTATTAAACAGATGTATCCCAGAATAATTAACTCCTCTTTGTACTAATGACAGAGATGTTTGTGTTTTATGCAAGTTATTTCTGTTTCTTGTATTGAAACTGTGTACCTGTGAATTAGGTGTAAACAGGTTAAAATTTTCTATGACAAAGCTCATGAGAGAATATATATACTGAGAATACATTGTAAGAATATTGAGTTTCTTAAAGAGTTGTCTGCAAGAAGTTCTTGGTTTTACCCTACACAGAAACCTAATAGCTCTTTTCTGTGCTATGAAAACTTTTTTACTTTGTGAAGAGTTTCCCCAAAAAATTATGCCATATGACATTACTGAATGAAAATATGAGGAGTACACCTGTTTCATTAATTCTAGATCTGCTGTTAGAGAAAGTGTTCGTATTGCGAAGGTGGCACTACTTAACTTTGCCAGTAGTGTAGTGATATGATCATGCCAACAGAGTTTCTGATCTATTTTAATACCAAGAAATTTTATACTCTCTGTTTCTAAGATTGTGTTGTTTTTATAGTTTATACATATATCTGGCTGTGCATAGTTTTTTGTTTTAAACCTAATATAATGTGTTTTTTCAAAATTTAATTTTAATGAATTTGCCTTAAACCAATTTGCTACTACTCTAAGTACTTCATTTACATTAAATTCTATAGTACTGTTTGGTGTTTTACGCACAGTCAGGTTAGTGTCATCTGCAAATAAAACACTCTTAACTTCGTCGGATAAATTTCCAGGAAGGTCATTGATGTATAACAGAAAGAGGAGGGGACCTAAGACAGAGCCTTGTGGAATTCCATGTTTTATTTTCTCCCAGTCTGATGAAGCATCTTTACTTATTTTAGAATCAAAAATTGAAACTTTTTGCATTCGGCTTTCAATGTATGATTTAAACCATTTACCTGCAGTCCCAAAAATACCATAGTATTCCATTTTTTTCAAAAGTAATTCATGATTTACACAGTCAAATGCTTTTGCAAGATCACAAAATATTCCTACAGGATTCATTTTATTATTCAGTTCCTCAAATGTGTTATTTAAAAATGAATATATAGCCATTTCTATGGATGATCCTTTTTTGAACCCAAATTGTGAATTAGTTAGGATATTATAGTGTGTAACATGTTTTATTACTCTACTATACATGACTTTTTCAAAAACCTTTGAGAATGTTGAAAGTAATGAAATGGGACGATAGTTGTCTACACATGTTACGTCTCCTTTTTTAAATAATGGTTTTACAACAGCATATTTTAGTCTATCGGGAAAAACACCTTGTATTAAGGATTCATTACAAATGTGAGCAAGTACATGACTGATACAGTCTGAACATCTTTTCAGTAATTTACTTGAAATATTGTCATAGCTGGAAGAATTTTTAGGTTTTAATTGTTTAATGAGTTTATTTATTTCTGAGACTGTTACTGGTGGCAATTTCATCTCCACAAAGCTATTTGGGAAAGCAGTCTCAAGAAGCCTTAGAGCACTATGTGGGGATTGCTTTTCTATGCCTAATTTATCTACTACTGACGTAAAATGTTTGTTAAATATTTCACAAACCTCCCCTACTTCGCTATACACATGTCCATTTTGTTCTATTTTTATGTCTGAATTTTCTATTTTCGCCGATATGTACCTTGTTCTTGGCCTTCCTTATTACATTTCTTAGTATTTTAGAATAAAGTTTATAGTGAACTTTCAGCGCATAGTTATCTGATTCTCTCATTTTTAAATAAAGGTCCCTCTTTGTTTTACTAGAGATTCTAATACCCTTTGTTATCTATCCCATGCCCAGTTCATTGTTTGGAGTGTTGAGAATTTTCCTTTTTTTGAAACTACCTTCAAAAAGTGTTAGAAATATATTCAGAAAGGAATCAAATTTCGCATTAACACCCTGCGCATTATTTACTTCTAACCAGTTTTCATTGTTTAAGGTATCTATGAAGTGTTTTATATTATTTTCACTAATATTTCTTCTATAAACCCAGCTTTTCTTTATCTGTTTAACAGTGTTCCTGGACTCGATACATAATAGCTGGGCATCATGATCTGAGATACCATTTATTACTGGATGTATGCTGTAATTACTGCACTGAGAAATATCCATAAAAAAGTTATCAATTGCAGTCCTGCTATTATTTTGTATTCTCGTAGGAAAATTTACAAGTGCTGTTAAGTTAAAAGACAACATCAAGGCTTCCATATCTAATCTATCATTGCTGTGATTTAGAAAGTCAACATTGAAATCTCCACATAATACTATTTGTTTGCTATTTGTAAAACTTAGTAGCAAAGACTCTAAATGAGATAAAAACAGTCTGAAATTACCTGAGGGGGCCCTGTAAATTGCTATCACTATCAGCTCTTCCTTATCATATTCTAGTTTAGTAACACAACATTCAAAGTGTTGTTCTACACAATACTTACTTACAACTACACTACTGCATTCAATATTATTTTTAACAAAAATGGCAACTCCCCCTTTCTCCATTTTACATCTGCAGAAATGAGAGCTTAATTTATAATTTGGGATGGACAGCTGAGATATTCCTGTATCAGACAAATGATGCTCAGATATACACAAAACGTCTACATTAAAATTTCTGGAATTTTGAATCTCTTCTAGGCTTAAGGTAATGTCATCAGTTTTACTAAATATTCCTCTTATATTTTGGTGGAAAATACTGGTCTGAACACTTTGACGCAATGACTTTGAATTGTTTATTTTATTATTACATACTGGTATATCAGTTGGAATTTTTAATTTCAACAAATTATGATCATCAGAGACATTAATTTCCTTAAGACATCTTAATAAATCTATTTTATTTACCCTAAAAAAGGCCGCGACTTAACACCATTTATCACAGGAATACCTCTTTCCCTCACCTGGCATCCTCTGACCTCATCAGCAATAAGAAGCGAAAGCTTCCTCTTACCTCTGACATTCAGATGGAGTCCATGGCGAGTATAACTGTCCCTACCAATGCAGGCCACATCAATCAAACCAATGTGTGAATTAGCCGGCTGCCAGAGAACCCTTTCCAAGGATGCATTTGTACGCCTGATGTTATGCCACATCCAGGGTTTATCGTAACGCTCAAGCAAACCAACAAATCTCACACTTGTCTGACGTGTGTTCTTGGAAATGTGGGCAATGTCTCCCTCAATTGAATAATTGAGGTCTTTATCAAGGCTATTTCCTGGTCCCCCAACAATTACAACACAATCCTCATCTGAAAAATCTTTAACTAGGTCTTTCACATTTGCTACCACACTTCCAAGATCTGCATTTGGTTTGAAAATACTGCAGACTTCATAATCTGGCCCCAAGTCAGACTGAACCATCTCACTGATTCCCCTCCCATGACTGCTCCCAAGTAACAGTACCTTCCTGCGTTTACTTTTAGATACACCCTGAAAACTTTTCCCTTTTACTTTGCAAGGACCCAGATCGTTCAGTCCAACCTGACGGTCTTCAGAGTCACCATCTAGATCCTCCAATGGCCGAAACACATTGGATGTCTCCAGCCGGAAACCATCAGACAGACAGTCTACAAAATCCTTCGCCGTTTTGTCTTATGCCGGGAATACTTCTGGGAAGATTGGAAGGATTTTAGCAAGATATGGCGTAAGGAGTATCTCCCACCATCGAAGATACGAGATATGTTACGCACGGTGAAAGACGACCATCGAGTCCCGGGAGTTTATTCAATGCGGCAAAGTATAAATCGAGAAAATCGAGTAACGCCGCACCGAGCACCAACGATATCTGCTGTTATTAATTGGACAAATCTGTGTTAGTCGAACATGCTGTAGAAAATCTCCAAAGCATAAACTTCGAAAATACTGAAGTTTTGACTAAGATATCGTATTTCCGGGATTCAGTAATCAGAGAAGCTCTGGAGGTTCGAATAAATAACAACAACATCAACAGTGATGGCGGTCTCCTCCTGAGCAAAGCTTGGCAGCCGAGAGCTGAAACAGCAGCGTGTCTTTTTTTTCCGCTGCCTCAACGGCATACTATAGCCCCGCTACTATATGTAGCTATAACTACAGTCTCAACTAGTTTTTTTTTTTTAATCATTTGGGGATACACTTTAGGGAAAAACCTGGCTTTGACCATTATATAACATATATAACAGCCTTTAGGGAAACCCTTGAGTATTCTTATTTACGTCAGGTGGGCTCATCGCAGCGATCAGCTGCGTTGTTAGCTGGACGATGTTCCCCAGCTGGTTGTCTCGTGGTTGCATCTCTCTGAAGTCATGGTTGCAGTACCAGTGCTGTGGGTGACCCACTGCTCCGATCATCGAATGTGATGGTGGGCACCAGCTCGATTGTAGTTGCTGTCTCGGTTGTCGTCCGCTAGGCACGCTGACTTGGTGTGGTTTACGAACTTATGTTACAATACCTCTTCTTGCTGTTCGTCTGTTGCCGGTTTGTTGCTTTCTGCCTTAGGCAGCCTGTAGTTTCCTTCTGACGGGGCAGCCCCCGTAGCAGGCGGTGTGCGCGCAGACCAGGACGCTATGACTTTCCTCGCAGCGGACACACCGCACTTGATTGTGGCAGTCGAATGCTCGGTGCTGGAATCCCTGGCATCTACATCTACATCTACATATATACTCTGCAATTCACAAAATTGTGGGTGGCAGAGGGTGCTCAGCACCAAAGCTAATCTCTTTGCTGTGCATTAAAATCCCTAATGGTACGAGGGAAAAAAGAATTCATATAAGAATCAATCCGGCACCATATTTCTCTAATTTTATCTTTCCTATCCTTCCGACTCACATAGGTTGGTGGAAGAAGTATTTCACTACACTCATGAGTGAAAGTTGGAGTACGCATGTTTTCCAATAAATTTAAACGAAACGTGTGTCGTCTATCTACCAGAGACTCCCAACCTAATCTACTAATCAGTTCTGTGACGCTTTCATAAGGACTGTAGCAAGCGGTCACGAATCGAGCGGCTCTTCTCTGTACTTTCTCTATACTTTCGATCAATCCCTTACGAAATGGGTCCCAAATGGCACAACAATAATCCAAAGCATTTATGGATGGCTTTTGGCAGACGGTCGCGAGGGGCCTGGCTATTGGAGACCTGGACTGCTCTGGGGTCTGGCCGCTGCCTTCTTGGAGGTCCTTTGTGTCCTTGCTGATTCCTTCTTGACCTGGCTGTGTTTGACCGTCTGATACTGGAGGCAGGGATGAGGTTTCCTGCTCCGTCCTGTAGTCGATGTTACGGAGTTCTAGGAACGTCTTTAGGGCCTGCAGGTCCGCTGGGCTCGTGCATGTCACTATCAGTTTTGTTGGTGTCGGCAGCGTTGGTGCCAGTGTGGCCTCCTGTCTATTGCGTTCCGATGGTGTGTCTTGCTGAATCAGCGAAGAGAATTCGAGCACGTGGTCCAGGTTTACTTGCTTCGTGGCTCCTGGTCGTCGTTCCTGTGTGTCTGGACTACCTCAGAACTTAGCGTGGTGGGACTCTCTTCCTTCTTCAGGTTGCTAGGATGGTGGTCTTCTTCACTTGGTGGTACCGTAGCTGAAGTGAGTCGATCATGCAATACCTCGAAATATTCATCTTCGTCAAAGTTGTCTGCGAAGATGGTTGGGAAGGGTATCTGGTTTGACCAATCCGTTCCCTCGTCGATGATTGGCTCAGCAACGTATTAGATACAGCCGTCTGGAGGGACGCCGTCTTGACGCTTCGACCAGTGGGAGTGCGAGCCAGACTCATATTTAGCCAACCAGGAGATAAGTCGTCGTGATTGGTCGGCTCCAGAACCCCGTGTAGCGTGGGTAACACCGCCGGTTAAACACTCCCAACTGGTAGCAAACTAATAGGTCGGTAGGATTTTGGCGACCTCTTGTCCTTTCCCGGCTTAGGAATTGGTATAATTTCAGCATGTTTCCAAGTCTGCGGAAATTCACCCGAGCGTAATATTTCATTAAACATGTCTGTCCAAGGTGTTTGAACGAGTTTATCTGAAAAGGCTTCGTACAATTATTGATAGAGTCGGACTACTTCCAGATGAGCAATTTGGCTTCAGGAGATAATACTCCACCCCGCATCAACTGCTCCGCCTAGCAGAAGATGCCTTCTCGGCTTTTGAACGGCGAGAGTACTTCGGCGCCGTCCTCCTTGATGTCAGCCGCGCCTTCGACTCGGTCTGGCATAAAGGGCTCTTATACAAGTTGTTGGTGCAAGGAATCCCTCTTTCACATGTAAAACTACTAAGGAGTTACCTAGAGGAGCGAACTTTTCGGGTAGTGATGGAGGGTAGCCACTCGGTGTTTAAAAACATCTGCGCTGGTGTCCCGCAGGGTTCAGTGATTGGCCCAGTTCTATATAACCTTTACACGGCAGACTCACCATCAACTGCAAGAGTTCAAAAGGCTCTCTACGCAGATGATACCGCACTCTTCGCCAAGAGTCTAAACATCGAAATTTTACGATCTCGACTCCAGCAGGCGTGCAATAATATACAAGAATGGGCTACCAAATGGCGCCTTGGCTTCAACGCCCCCAAGAGCCAAGCTATTATTATTTCCAGAAGGAAGGTCCCACGACGGCTCCAACCTCTAAGCCTCTTCGGTGAAAACATCGTTTGGACTAACACGGCAACATATCTTGGCGTAAAACTAGACACGCGGCTGACATGGAAACACCACGTGGCCAACGTTCGCAGCAAGGCAACAGGTAGACTAACTACTCTCTACCCTGTTCTAAATCCGAACAGCAAACTGAGACCTAATGTAGGCAAACAACTGTACACTGCCCTCATCAGACCCGTGATGGAGTATGCCTCCACCGTCTGGGGCAACACTGCGGAATGCCACCTACAGCGACTCCAGACCATACAGAATAAGGCTATCAGATTCGCGTACCACCTACCCAGGGAGACGCATACAGAAGATCTACACCGAATAAGCGGACTTTCCAAACTCAGAACCCGCTTTCAAAAGCTGGCAGCGCAGTTCGGCCAACCCCCTGATTAACTCACTAGGTGGTGGACCAATTTATGATCACAGACTAAGGTGGCCAAGGAAACTCCTTGATCACCAGCAATAGAAATTCATCGGAACCGACAATTCCAACAATGACAAACAAGTAAGGCCAACCAAAATTAAAATGGAAGGTGATGCGTTATCACGCAAAAACTTCCCCGCACTCTGGGGACCTATGTCTTCCCCAGCAATTTGTTGTCATGTCATGTCACTTCCAACTGGTAACTTCACTGTGTTAATGCGACCCACAGACAGGAATGGCGTCGACATCCAGACACTCCAAGATACCAGAACCAGAGACTCCAGCGTCACCAACCGCTTCCGAACCTGAAGAAGGAAGCAGTGAGATGGAGAGTTGCGACGAAACGTCCGACGACACCATAGTTGAAAACGCTACCAGCCGGAACAAACCATCAAAACCCACGAACCAAAAGAAAATCCCAGCAGCAGGGAAAAAACGGACACGTGGTCTTCATTCCCGCGGGAAGGATGATCGGGCAAAGCAAATGAAGTCAGCCTTTGCCATCTCAACGTCAAACCGTTAACAGCACTAGGATCCGCAAAAGTTGACGATACCGAAACTGGGCCAACCAACATGGAAACTGCAGAAGCGCAAACAGAAGAGAACCGCGCACCACCCAAAAAGAGAATCCCTCCAATTGTGGTAGCAACCATGAAGAACTATGCACAAACAAATGCGGCACTCGAAAAATACATGAGTTGGCCAATGAAAGCTGTCATAAGCGGAAACAACACAGAATGCTTCGTCGAGACAAAAACATACTATGACGTGCTCAAAACCCTACTTGAGCATAACAAGATCCCATTTTTCTGCCACCAATTACCAGGAGCAAGAGCGCTACAAGTAGTAATAAAAGGACTCCCTCGGGAAGCGGATGAAAAAGATATCAAAGAAGAGCTGCACGCCAAGGGCTACTCAGTCCAGACTGTTTATCAATTAAAGAAAAAGAACAAAGACACAAAAGAACTTACACCACTGGCCATCTTCTCAGTGACATTGGCACCATGTTCAAAATCAGATGAGATATACAATGAAAGATTCATTTTGCGCACCAGAATCCAAATGGAGAGATACAAGCATGGGAATGGCCCTCCTCAATGCGCCAGGTGCCAAAAAATAGGCCACATCCGGAACTACTGTAGCCTGCCGTTCAAATGCGTTAAATGCGCGGAACCGCACGACACTAAAGACTGCAAAATTCCCAGAGATCAGCCAGCAAAGTGCGCAAACTGCGACGGAAACCACCCCGCCTCATATCGGGGCTGTGAAGCTTACCAAAAAGCCTTAAGACCCCCCAGGCCACAGAAAAAAGATGGGCACGAAGAAAATAACAAAAGGTGGAGCAAAATCAGCACAACCCACACAAGAAAAAGCAGATTCCTGAGCAAGTGCAAAAGGAACAAAACAGGGAAACTAAATTCAACATGAAACATCAACCAAAGCAGAACTCTGACCAACTAGAAAAGGAACCAATCAGGGAGAACACACGCAAAAACAACAAAGAAGACCAGCCCAAAAATGCCCAAAGCAGAACTTATACAAACGGCAACTGGATCCGATAATGAGAACACAGAGCCCAGACGAAGGAAGAAGCACTTCAGGAACACGAGATCAGCAAACGACAAGGACGAAAACCTGAATGGGAAGTCATTCATGAAAAAAATGATGAAAACACTGGTGTCCATCAACAGAGCAAAGGATGATACAGCCAAGCTGTTTGCCCTGATGAAAGGCATGATGTCTCTCCTTAATTAACGGCGGGCCGGCAGGTACGCCAAGCCGACATCAATATGGTCAACTGGAATGCCAATAATGTTCGGAATAAAAAACTAGAGCTACACGATTTTATGCGAAGAAATGAACTGGATATAGTCCTACTGACAGAAACATTTCTCAGGCTAAATGACAAATTTAGTATCAACGGGTACCAAGTGTATCGAAACGATAGAACAGGACAACCGGGTGGTGGGACAGCAATTCTAATCCGGAAGAAGCTAGCCCATCAGTATGTGCAAACACCACAGCTGCTAAGCATGGAGGCCACTGCGGTGAGAATACACACCGTCGAAGGCCACATTACACTCATATCCACATATCTACCGCCAAATAGAGCCCTGCACGAGTTCGACCTGGACTCCCTCATGGCACTAGGATCGAAGGTTATCGGCGGGGACCTAAACTGTAAGCATCAAGCATGGAACTCCAGAAGGAACAACACGAAAGGAGAGCGGTTCCTGGAGCTATCAGGGAGGCGAAATATACATGTACCAGGACCCAAAGAAGCCACTCATATTCCCCATGACAGGCTTCGACAAGGCGACGTCCTCGACGTGGCCGTTGTCAAAGCCATCGCCCGACGCATTCAACTACAGATTGTAAATGATCTGTCCTCCGATCACCGGGCAGTCCTCCTTAAACTAAAGAACTGGAGCTCATCACTCACGGCAGAAAAAAAATCCAAGCACACGGACTGGGAATTCTTCACCAGGATCGTACACAACAAAATCAACCCAAATTTCAACGTCACTTCAGTAGATAGGATAGACCAGGCCATACACCATTTCGACAGAGTGGTGACGGAGGCTGACAAGCGGTCCTCCGCAACAACAACAACTCACAGACCCACAGCTTACGCCGAACTACCGCCCGACCTCGAGCAACTGTGGTATCACAAAAACACGTCGAGGAAACTGTGGCAAAGGTTCCGCGACCCACGGGATAAAAGAAGGTATCGACAGCTCACCAATGAACTGAGAGGACGCCTGCAAGAGCTCAAGACAAGGCAGTGGGAAACAAGGATGGCACACCTCATCCTCCAGAACAGGGACACCTGGCAACTGGTGCGCGCCCTCAAGGAGCCGAGGGAATCCAACACAGCGATCAATGGCCCTGCCGGACCATGCTTTCTACCAGTGGTAAAGACGGAAGTCCTAGCGGAACACTTCGCGGCACAACATGTCGAAGTTCAATACAACCTAACACAAGCTGAAAGGCAGATGGCCGCCAACATCCAGCAGACAGCAGAAGAAATCCTAGCAGCACCACCAGAAGATGAACCCGAGCTTGCCACACACGGGGAAGTAAGATCAATAATAAAAAAACTGAGCACCAATAAATCACCAGGCGCAGACCGCATAACAAACATGCACTTGAAGAAATTGCCAACAAAATGACTAGTCCTACTCACCAGAGTCTTCAATGCATGTATACTCAAGAGATACTTCCCCGACAGCTGGAAAACTGCCAAGGTGACGGCCATACCGAAACGTGGGAAGGACCAGCGTCTCCCGGCAAACTACAGGCCAATAAGCCTACTCCCCTCCGCCTCTAATGTACTAGAAAGACTAGTACTTAAGCGAATAAACACCAGTCTAGAGGCGGCAAAAACAATTCGCAAGGAGCAATTCGGCTTTCAAAGCCGAGACGGTAGCAGTAGCCAACTACTCCGATTAACTGAAGACGTGTCAAGGGGATTCAACATGAAAAACTTGACGGCCGCTGTATTCTGAGACATTGAAAAAGCGTTCGACAAGGGTGGCACGCTAACCTTATCACCAAACTAAGAACACAGACGACCATCCGTCACTGTTACGTTCAGTTAATCGGAAGCTACCTTACAAATCGGAAATTCATCAAATATGTAAATGACGCACCTGTATTACCATTGGTCAAAATAGCTCAATTTGCTGACGACACCACTGTGTACGCTAAGGGAAATAAATATAATGTTATAATCAACAGACTACAGCGGAGCCTACACCTACTCGACAAGTGGTGTCGAGTCAATAAAATCAAAGTTAACCCCACAAAATGTGTCGCAGTTTACTTCACAAAAAACGGCCAACATTAACCAAAAAATTCAAAATTATGGGCCAAGAGCTAGAGTAGCAATCACATATCAAATATTTAGGCATCACGCTGGACTCCACACTTCTCTTCCGTGAATACATCCTGGATAGGAGAAGGCAGGGCCTGGCTATAATACAGAATCTCTTTCCGATACTTTACAGCACGGAATTATCGACTCAAACTAAATTACTTATCTATAAATCCGTTATCCGCCCCTTCATCCTGTACGGATGCCAGATGTGGGGAACGACAGCAGACTACAACTTGCTCCACCTACAAAGACTTCAAAACAGGTGCCTCAGGACCATCCTACGTGCACCAAGGTTAACATCAACAGCTCTTATACACAATGAAACTGCCACAGAAACAATACGAACGGAAATTTTTCATCAAACAGAAAAGTTTCATGAAAGAATAGAAAAATTCAGAGAAAGCGACGAGAGGCTCCACACCCTTGGCACCACGAAGCCAAGGCACTGGCACTCCCATCGAGTACCATTAAATATCATATATCAGCCGGAATAGCACTGACATGATTACAAGAAAACTGTAAGGGTTCCCCAACACAACCCTATCCAATACAAAGTGGCACATAGCAGTAGAGCTGCCTAGGTAGCGGGACATGCACAAACACGCAGTTAAGGCAGCGACAAAAAAAAAAAAAAAAAAAAAAAAAAACCGTAGATCGTGGCTAGTACTTGGATCAGTGACCGCCCAAGATGTCGCCATGGAGCCACGAGATACGAGATGCAAGACACTTATTGCGCCTGTTAAGCAACGTTGGTCGTAGTTAGTACTTGAATGGGTGACCGCGCAAGATGTCGACGTGGAGCCACGAGATACGAGATGCAAGACACTTATTGCGCCTGTTAAGCAACGTTGGTCGTAGTTAGTACTTGAATGGGTGACCCCGCATGATGTCGACGTGGAGCCACGAGATGCCGTGCACCCGACTACGAAGTATTTGCCACGAGATGCAGACAGACACACAGACTATATATTACCTGGGTTTCTTTATCCCATTGTTTTGGAGAAGTTCTAACATGAATGCATCTCCTTCCATTTTAAAATGTTGTCCTCATTGATTATGGGTGCGTGGAGACTTTCCCGGCGTACTGAAGCAATGTAGTCTTCACGGGTGTGCAGCCGGATGGTGTTTTGAAAACACAACGTTTCGACAACCAGCTCGGTTGTCTTCATTAGGTGTCCGGTGTCTACAGGCTGATAAAAGCTGGCAGTCACCGCGTAGACTGGTTTAGCCTCACACACACACCCGAGCATTTTCTGCAAAATTACTTTATTTTGCAGTTTTGGTGAAGTTTTTGTCTTTTGACATTTCCTT
>JARYHS010013631.1:3616125-3642018 GCA_031002005.1 Vandiemenella viatica | reverse complement strand
AGATTCTCTCATCGAGCGTAAGATGTGGCGACAATCACTGGGTCTCTTTCTGTCCGCATCCGAGGGACTACACGCGCTGCTGCAACTGCACCCTTGGACACTCCGCCTGCTGGGGAGGCTGCAAAGCACAGCTAGCAGCCCACGCACTTGAGCCGCATATGACACCCGCGACGAACAGCCAACAAAACCAACCATGGCCAGCCCGCAATATCACTCGGCCGGCAGATGCCGTTGCAAGGAGGTCGGGCAGACGCATTGCGCCTGCAGCGCCCCCAGCTGCAGACGTGTCGACGACTGATCTCCAACAGCTGGTGCCAACGGTGGCCGACGCAATGAACAAGCTACTGGATATGGTGGTGAGAGCTACTGCGAAAGCACCACAAACCACGGAGAACCAGCATAGCTCCACACGCAACGACAATTCCAAAAGGCAAAGCAATAGACTACCAAAAGAAATAAAGGAAGGTGATGCCGAATTGGCAAGAGCTTCCCCAATGAATTCCCAAGCTTAAGGGCTTGTGGAGCATGATGGAACCTTGCGCATCTGCAATTGTATTGACTAGGATGAAGGTCCCACAAAATTTGACACCTCTGACCCTCTTTAGCGAGGTTATCAACCGGACAAGTACTGCCACCTACCCAGGGGTAAAAATGGATATGAGAATGACTTGGAAGCCCCACGTCACCAACGTCCGCGTAAAGGCCACTGGGAGAATGAGAATTCTCTTCCCAAATCTCAACCACCCTTTAACACTGAGGCCGGAGCTGTGCATCCGCCTTTATGATGCACTAGTCAGGCCAATATTGTAGTACGCAGCAGTCGTCTGTGGAAACACTGCTGCCTCCCATCTACAGAAACTGCAAGTTGTCCAGAACAGAGCCATAAAACAGGCATATCATCTACCACGTGAGACGAGGAGAGACGTCCTGCTCCACATAAGTAGCCTACTCAAGTTTCGCGAGAGGTTTGAAAAGCTGGCAACTCAATTTTACGCCAATAACCAAAAATCCACCAAGCCCCTGATAACCACACTAGTTGCGAATCCAATATATGACAATACTCTCAGGTGGCCAAAGAAACTGCTGGACTACTAATTATGCTCAAAAAGATCGGATAGGACAAATCCAGAAAAAGCCAAACCGTTTTCATAATGACAATCAATAACACAAATTGGAAGGAGATGCGCTACAGCACAAAGACTTCCCCTCAACCTGGGACTTCGGTTTTTCCAGTAAAGCGTGTCATGTAGTTTGCATGTCGTAGCAACAAATACAACTACATTGAGTCAATATGCACATATGCCAGTGAGCTATACCGCAAATTAGCGTATGCGATCTCTGAAACGATCAAACGATGTAAGCGTAGCTGGGCTTCCTTCTTCTTCTTTGAGGTGTGCCTTTGCCTTTCCTCCCCTCCGTCCGAGCGCTAGGGAATCACCGCCACACGGCCCATTTCCAGGTGAAGTGTTAGAGTTGTGTCTGACCCCAGAACCCTTTGGTGTTAACACGGGGCCAGCAGAACACTCCGGAACCCATGGCTTCAATGTCAATACAGCAGCACAACAGCGAAATGGACGCGGGCCTAGACCAGCATATCAATGTTGCTTCTATCTCTGAAGTCAACATGGACTATTAAAGCGAATCTGCATCAGACGAGGAAGCAGACATGACCGTGGAGCAGGACCAATCTGTTACATCAAGGCACAAACGACAAGGAGGGGCATACAAAGAAGAGAGTCACCACCGCCCCATGTAGGACTATGAAGAACACCTATGTTACGACAGCACGGACGAGGAGAGTCGCCTACGCGGATGGCTTTGTTGCACCGCGCCGCACCGGTCCCGCTGCAAGACTGAGCACTACTGCTTCCGCAGTTCTGACCTGCATCCAAATGCCTCCCTCCAAATGGAGGAACAACCAGAAGGCAAAGGCGTCAAAACTTACAGGCCTGCACCATTGACACTGAACTATAAAGACAGCTACATGAAGGTGTACCAACAATTGAAGTCCTTATGTAGCGATCGGGTTTTAAGTTAAAACAGCAGGTAAAGACCTGTACAAGATCCAAACTAAGACAGCAGCAGAACATAATCCGGTCACAGGATATGAATCAGAACGAGGCTATGCGGCAAGAAATGTGGTAAGCCTCCGGTCCCCCAAGAGGTCCCGCTGGTTCTGGTTGTACTTACCGACTCTGCGGAAAACAGGGGTTTCTTCAAAATGACTGCACTCTGTGCCATCAGAGTCACAGTTGAAAAACTACGTAACAAGTGGGGTCCTCCCCAATGTTTTAATTGTCAAGGAATAGGGCATGTCGCCAGGCACTACTGAATGCCTGCCCAATCTGTGAAGTGTGTCGAGGAACACTCCTCGAAAGACTGTGGTATTAAGAAAGGTGATACACCATTTAAGTGCGTGAACTGTGGCGGGCAGCACGTAACAAGCTACATGAAATGTTCTACCTTCGGTAGATTCGAGGAAAGACTAAAAGCAAATAATGCCCTGTATCTCGCCGCCATTATGAAACAAGACAAGGCATCAAGTGCCAGCCACACTGTTAAGGTTTCAACTACGTGTGCCACCTACGCGGAGATGACCACCAATTCACCTGTAGGAGACTCGCAGACCGATACAGAAAAAATAAAATTCAGGATGTAACCTCCAGCCTATGAATGTACCCCCCCCCCCCCAACAAAGACTGGAGAGAAACAGAGGCGCATGGAAAGCGTCCATGTGACTTTGCAACATAGGGCTCTGTAACCATGACTCAAGATATTCCGCCGCAAATTACAGCTGCAGTTCAGTTAGCTCTCGAAGCAGCCCTCGAATAACACCGTATATGAGAATTTTCTGTCAGGGTCGCGACACTAAACACAAAAGACGGCTCTGCGTGGAAGGCAACTAAGGGGCTAATGAGTAGAAAAGACAGGATCCCGCCCCTGGTGATAAGGAACCAAGTAGCCTGTGGCACTGTAGCAGAAGCCTTTGAAGCGAACTTTCGGGCCATCAAATTACCCCAAGAAGCTGAACACATCCGATTTGTAGAAGATCGACTACAGCGATTTCTAGTTGCTGAAAAGCTGGCAGACGACGTAATAGAAGAAATGACTGCAGAAGAAGGCCTAACAACACTCTCATACGTCAACCACAAGAAAGCAGCTGGGCATGATGTGATCTGGGGTACCATACTGAGACATATTCCGCCTGCTGCTATATCCTTCATTACAGTGGCCTTTAATGAAATTTTGAGGAGAGGCATATTCCCACAAGTATGGAAACACGCCGAGGTAGTACCGGTCCCTAAATCAGGCAAGGAAAAGAGGTCTCCAAGGTCTTATAGACCTATTAGTCTACTGCTCACACCAAGATCTTTGAGAGATTATACCTCAAAAGGTTTTGTAGGGTACTAGAAGATGAAAAAATCTTGCCTGACGAACAATTCAGCTTTCGAAGGAACCATTCAGCACCACAGCAGCTTCTCAAAGTGGTTGAATCCTTCATGGGAGCCATGGACAAAAGGGAGTACTTTGGCGCGGCGCTCTTTGACAAGCTGCTGGTACAAGGGGTACCCATGACACACGTGAGACTCCTCAAGAGCTACCTCTCTGATAGGACTTTCCGTGTGATATTGAACGTCGCAGTCTCCTCTGTGAAGATTATCAGAGCTCGAGTGACTCAGATGTCAGTACCGGGACCCTCAATTATACAAAATCTACACCTTGTACCTCCCTAGGACAGTACAAGTCGAGTCTCTCCAGTAAACCGATGACACTTCTGTCTTCACCAGAAGCATCAGAGCCACGCACGTGAGCACCAAGCTTCAGTGGGTGTGCAACAATATAGAACACTGGGTGACCAAATGGTGGCTAGCATTCAATGCCAAAAAGAGCCAAGCTCTTATAGTCAACAGAATGACCTTCCACACCTCCAACCCATCAACCTCTTTGGATAAAACATTGAGCGTACTCCGATAGAATGACAGTCCTATACCCCATTCTAAACCACTCATGACCACTTCCACCGCATTTTGGGATACGCCTCTACGTTGCCTTGATAAGGCCAATACTAGATTACGCTGCAGTAGTTTGGGGCAGTGCTGCTGAAACACACCTCAATTTATTACAAACTATACAAAATGGAGCCATCAGATATGCCCACAATCTGCAGCGGGAAACACCAACATACCGTCTACACGAAATCCGTGGACTATCGCGCCTTAAGGACATGTTCCGAAAATTGGCTGCGAATTTCTACAAGGAATGCAGCGAAACAGGTAAAAAACTCATATCCAGCTTGGGAAACACAGTCCATCTCAACAACTGTCTGTAGCTTTATCTACTGTATCATATTGGTTGGGTTTGGGATCATAATATACACATTAGGGAAAAACCCGGCTTTGACCATTACATAATGACCTTAGAGGGAAACCCTTGCTTACTCTTATCGCCTGGTGGGGATGAGCGTAGTGTACAACTGCGTGAGAAGTTGTAAGACCATCCCTAGTTGATTTTCTTGTGGCTAGCATTGACAACGGTTGTTGTGTAGATGCTCATCGCGTCTGGTCAGGTGGTTATGATTGGTCAGGTGGCCGTGGGTGGTCTTATCCTTCGTCGACCTTGGTGGCGTCGTGATCTTCTCTGTGCTGGTGTGGGGGTGGCTCCTGTTGATGGCCGCTTGCAGCTTCCTCCTCAGTGGGCAACCCCCGTAGCTGGCCGCGTGGTCCATGGCGCAGTTGGCGCAAGTTGGTGTCGCTTCGCGCGGTCTGGTGCACACCAACACTCTGTGATTTCCCCCGCAGCGAACGCACCGTAGTTGGTTCCGGCAATCCTTCGATCGATGCCAGAATCCCTGGCACCTGAAGCATTGATCAATGGTTGACAATGATGATTTCTTCCTGCGGGGATTCTTCTTGGTGCTCCGGCCGTTTTGCTTCTTGACCTGGATATTTGCTGCCTCAACAGCCTTGATTTCTGATGGCGTTGACTGCTTAGGTTCTGTGGGTGGAGGGAGGCTTTCATGTCGGGTGACCTCCGTTCCTTGGTTGGTTGCTTCCTCTGGTGAAGCAGTGTTTGGGATGATATCAGTTTTCGGAAGTCCTGCGCCTCCATACTGGACGAACTGGAATTGAATTCTGTTGCTCTCGAGGAAATCCTTAACCGCCGCTAACTCTGATGGGCTCGCACATGTTACGAGTAGGTTGCCCGGTGTCAACCCTGTTGGCGTCCGCGATGCCTCTTCTTGGTGGTCTGCACTAGGCGCGGCGTCGAGGTGCTTGGGCAAGGACGGTGTTCTTGGAGATTCCGGTTCTTTAAGGCCATCGGTAGTTCCATCTTTTCTTGAGGTTTGCGACTCATCTTCCTGGCTAGACGAAGATGAAAGTCGGTGTGGTTAACAATATAGCACTCGATGTAGGTCTTAAAAATAGTCATCCTCTCTGAAGTCCTTGCTGAGGATGACAGGAAGGCTGACAAACCGTGACCAGTGTTTCCTTTTGTCAGTGATGGGCATGGCGAGGTGACCGTACTTCTCGTCGCTGAGGATGTACAGGAACTTGTTTCTTGGTATTTCCCATGCACACTCTTTACTCCCGGACTTGACTCGGAGTTGGATTATGCATGGTTGAACCTGGGCGTCGAGGTATTTCTTCCACCAGCTTCGGGATGTGTACTGTCCTTTTGCCATGAAGATTTCGCTATACTTGCCAGATGTACAACGGATGTAGATCAGTGTCTCCACCTCCTCAAAGTCGGGGTCATCGAATCAATCTTAAATTCTTGGTGACGACCATGTTGTCCATGATGAGTTTGCGCCGGCGGTGTTACCCACGCTACACGGGGGTTCTAGAGCCGACCAATCTCGACGACTTACCTCCTGGTTTGCTAAATATGAGTCTGGCCCGCAACAGATCAGCACTTCCATTGGTCCATACGTCAAGACGGCGTTCTTCCGGACGGCAGTGTCTAACACGTCGCTGAACCAATCATCGACGAGGGAAAGGATTGGTCACTCCAGATACCCTTCCCAACCATCTTTGCAGACAACTTTGACGAAGATGAATATTTTGAGGTACTGCACGATCTACTCAATTCAGCTATGGTACCACCAAGTGAAGAAGACCACCATCCTAGCAACCTGAAGAAGGAACAGAGTACCACCCCGCTAAGTTCTGAGGTAGTCCAGACACACAGGAACGACAAGGAGGCCACGAAGCAAGTAAACCTGGGCCGCGTGCTCAAATTCCCGTCGCTGGTTCAGCAAGACACACCATCGGAACGCAATCAACAGGAGGTCACACCAACAAAACTGATAGTGACATGCACGAGCCCAGCGAACCTGCAGGCCCTAAAGACGTTCCTAGAACTCCGCAACATCGAGTACAGGACGGAGCAGGAAACCACCTCTCTGCCTCCAGTATCAGACGGTCAAACACAGCCAGGTCAAGAAGGAATCAGCAGGGACACAAAGGACTTCCGAGAATGCAGCGGCCAGGCCCCAGAGCAGCCCAGGTCTCCAGCAGCCAGGCTCCTCGCGACCGTCCACCAAGAAAAGAGTCGCCATGTTCGGAACTCCGAAAACACGAGGAAGCCAGCCATCCAACAATGCTTTAGATGCTGCGGGGAAAGTCATAGCGTCCTGGTCTGCGCGCACACATGCGAAGACAAACCGACGTGTTCAAACTGCGGCGCTGACCACACTTCCTGCTACGGGGGCTGACCCGTCAGAAGGAAACTACAGGCCGCCTAAGGTAGAAAGCAACAAACCGGCAGCAGATGAACAGCAAGAATGGGTATCGTAACATAGGTTCGCAAATCACACCAAATCAGCGTGCCTAGCGGACGACAACCGAGACAGCAACTACAATCGAGCTGGTGCCCACCATCACATTCGATGATTGGAGCATGGGTTACCCGCAGTGCCGGTATTGCAACCAAGACTTCAGAGAGATGTAACCACGAGACAACCAGCTGGGGAACATCGTCCAGCTAATAACGCAGCTGATCGTGGCGATGAGCCCACCTCACGTAAATAAGAATACTCAAGGGTTTCCGTAAAGGCTGTTATATATGTTATATAATGGTCAAAGCCGGATTTTTCCCTAAAGTGTAGCCCCAAATGATTAAAAAAATAACCTAGTTGAGACTGTAGATATAGCTACATACAGTAGCAGGGCTACAGTATGCCGTTGAGGCAGCGGAAAAAAAGACTCGTTGCTGTTTCAGCTCTCGGCTGACAAGCTTTGCTCAGGAGGAGACCGCCATCTCTGTTGATGTTGTTGTTACTTATTCGAATCTCCAGAGCATCTCTGATTACTGAATCCTAGAAATACGATATCTTAGTCAAAACTTCAGTATTTTCGAAGTTTATGCTGTGGTGATTTTCTACAGCATGTTCGGCTTACGCAGATTTGTCAAATTGTAGTAACCACAGATATCGTTGGTGCTCGGTGCGGCGTTACTCGATTTGCCTGATTTATACTTTGCCGCATTCGCAAGGGATTGAATAAACTCCCGGGACTCGATGGCCAAGGTCGTCTTTCACCTTGCGTAACATATCTCATATCTTCGATGGTGGACGGAAGATACTCTTTACGCCATATCGTGCTAAAATCCTTCCAATCTTCCCAGAAGTATTCCCGGCATAAGAAAAAACGGCGAAGGATTTTGGAGACTCTTCTTGTTGAGGGGTCAGTCTCAGTTTCTGGGAGAGAAAAGCCTGTTTAATTTGCACTTCTTAATAACCATTTTGTCTGAAAATCTGCCGTAGGTGCCTTAATTCTTCTCGCAGGCTTGCGTCCGAGATGGTTTGCGCACGATGGACCAGTGTTGTCAAGACAGTTTTCCGCTGAGCTTGGTGATGGAAACTGGTAGCCCTCAGTGTTAGCTTCGTTATGACAGCTTACCTGACAAAGGCTGCGGATATCGATGCAGAAACGTTTTATATTAAAGAAATTATGTTTTATAAAGATATAATCCGGCAGAAAATCCGCGAAGATTTCGTTCCAAGATCGTCATTGCTTGGAGCATGAAGGTCAAGAATGGCTGCAAATAAGGATTGCAATCCTGCAGTGGTTTGAATCCCGCAGTACATTTTCGGGAGAGCGTCATTCCCGCGGGATCCAGCATAGGTTTTTAAAGTTTTATCAGATTAAATAGTATACGTTTATTGAATGTAATAACAAATCAATATACAGTATGCGTTAAATAATAAAAATCAACAGTTAACAATATTTTAGCTAGTAAAATGACATTAATTTCTATCTTTACTTAAGTATAAATTTGTGTAAGAATTACTATAACTTCATCTAATAGGCGTTGAAGAATGAGATTTTACATTTAAAAATAATGTAATTCTAGAAGGTAATTAAAAATTCAAATGTGGGAAGCATTCAGTGTTTAGTCACGTTACAGAAAATTACATCATTTTGCAAAATTATCCGTAAATCTTTTAGGAACTCAAACAATCAGACAAGTCGATATCTGTATGTAAGTTACCTACATAAAAATAGTTAATCACATTGAAACATTTGTGTATAAATCAATCACTTCAGCTTTTGGAAGAAAAATCTTAATAAACAAAAAGCGATACATACGTTGTTTCAATTATATCATTGTTTTTTAATGACGAACAATTTTAATAAATTGTTGCACTGATCGATTTTAGAATTATACGTATGTTATGACTTGGTCCACTATAACCTTAGGAAATGGTTAGAAAATCGTACAAAATAGGCAACATAATTCAAATTACAGTAAGTTATATAACAAAAACAAACTGTAGATCTTAAGAGCATCGTAAAGTTAATCTGTTTACCTGCGAATAATGACGGACGATAAAAACACACATTTGTGAGGCGAAAAATACCAATTGGAAAAATACGAGCAAGCATGACAATAAATTAATACAATTGGTCACGCCAGAAAATTATTTTACTGATTACAACTAAGTGAAATATAATCTTATCAGGTACCATTCTTGTTGACCTCCGGAACAGTTATAAAGAGAAATCTATTTCTTAGTCAGAGTGAACAGACAAGTTTCATGTGATTAAAGACTTCTTTCTCCTTATTGTAAATTTTAATGGTTCTCGAGTTTCTGGAACTGCGCAGTGTTATGACACGAATAATTTAGTCATAGTATAGAATCCAAATGACTATTGAATCACCCTAGCTTCTCACTGTAACAAGTCTCTGAGAATACAGTATTCGATGTTGAGCAATGCTCAACAGATTTTTGGATGAGAGTTAACGTTGGTATAACACAACCTACGAAACCAGTAAATGTTCCTAGCCCACTGTCTTCCAGAATTCCTTGTGCACCATAGCCTGCAAAGAAATTTTACCCTCTCTGGTTAAATTTGTATTATTATATATTAATAATTTTATAGAAGCTTTTGGTTGAATTAATTTATAACCAGTTGGTATACACTATTTTAACGAGTATTTAGTGTTCCGGAATTAGATTTTTCAACACTATATATGTTTGAATGATATATTTACATTATCTAACGAAAATTGAAGAAAGCGATTTGAAAGTTATTGCTCTAGAAGATGGTAATTGAAGCCCAAGTAAAATTTCTTCTCTACCTGTAGAGACGAAAAAATCAAGTTCAATACGATGGTCATATGGTTTCAACAAAATATGATTGAGTTTTTGCCAAAAGTCACAGAGTGTGTCGTACCAGGATTACTGACGTAGGTGGTTACTATAGATGGAGTTGCCTGTCGACAGTAAAATTCTGGGAAACGTGACTGAAGTGATTTACCGTTGCATTCCCGTGGAACTGTTCGTGTTATTGTGTGGTCGGATGACTGTAATGATTTGTTTATTCAATGTGTGATGTTGTGTCGTGGATGATAGCAAAAGAAGAGAGAAGGCGACAGCCCTTTTAAGCCTACTATTTCAAAAGACAGAAGTAACATAAGAGCTAGGAACTTCGCAAAAATGTTAATTTTAGGTGGATATTATCCTTTCTTATTGAAATTGGGTAAGGATGCGGTACATCTGGCACCTGGAAGCGGTTGCGTTTACTTGTGCGCAATCTTTCCGTAGCGGTAAAAATTGTGCATTTCGAAATGACAAATCAACTTTTTTTATATATAATTTTTTATGTATTTTTAGCTGTATAGATTTATAATTGCCAGACAGTTTTACCGTTGCTAAGATCCCACCAGATGCAATTAAAAATAAAAAAATTTCAAATCATTTTAGTATTGCTGAAATTTTAATATGATTTAGTACTGTAATCAAAGAGTATAACATAAATTTGATAGAAAGGAACTCAGTTGCTTAAAATAACAAGACAAATTTAAGTGTTGGGGAGAATACGTGAGCATGAAGAGTGCAGCATCTGATTCGTAGGTAGCGTCAGAGGACGTCGTGAGATATAAGTAGTCACAGATGCTACTTTTTAACATTGTATATTTACAATACATTTTTTAATGTATTGTGAGTTCAAAACGATTTAGTTATATTAAAAAACTAGCCGACCTATAATTCTACCTCGAAACTTTGTTATCTTTTACACTAAAAGTATGTCACCAAATATTATGTCCCTATCCGACTGATGAATCGACATCAACAGTGTTGTATGCCCTCATCCTATATGCAGAGAGATTTTGAATTTAACCAAAGACTTTGTAACACATTCTAGTAATCATGAATCGTGCTCCACTATATCTCCTATCGAGCCGGCCAGGTATCAATGGTGAAAACATCTTCCGCCACCAGTGGCTCGAGTCAGCTAAACCCATTTCAGGCTCCGAAAACCATCAAGGCGTCGCTGCTACAGGAGCTAACAAGACGGTTTTAAATTATTTTACTGTGTAAAAAAATGTTTTATACACAATTAGAAAAATATTGGTACTTCAAATGGTCGTACCTCCATGGTTCTGATTCCATGTCGGTCCTGCCATGACAGATGCGGAGTGCGAGGCAGATAGAAACTCTGATATTAAGTCGCAAAATCATACGATTATTTTTATCGTATGATCTTATCTACTTGATGAAGGCAGTTTAAATTTTCCATACGTTCAAAATGATTTTTTCATTTATGATCGGTTTGCGCCTACAGGTTAAAAGCATGAGTTTTTTTTTCTATCGTCAGTCTCTCGACTGGTTTGATGAAACCATCCATCCCTTCCTATCTTTTTTTCCCCCTTTTTTCCTTTTTTTTCTTAAATGGCATTTTGCATCCCTTTGGCCATACAGCCAGCTCGAGTGTTATTTCAGATCATCCAGTGTTTTAAGTTTTTGAGAGTAACTCTAGACACCACAGGATGGACACGACATGTACACACTCAAAACACACTAAACATCCATATCCTCGGCCGGACTCGAAAGCGCGACCATCGGGCTAGCTAAGCACTCTAGCCCCTTCGCTAACGAGGCAGACCTTCCTATCTTGCCTATTCATCTCAGCATATCCTTTAAAAACCACGTCTTCAATTATCTCCTTCATATATACTAATCTCTGTCTTCCTCTGCAGTTCTTACTATCGACTGTTCCCTCCATTAACAAGCTAAGCAATCCTACATATCTCAAAATATGACCTGCCATCCTATCTTTTCTTCCTGTAAGACTCTTCCACAAATTTCTTTCCTCGCCCATCATTTCCAAAACCCTTTCGTTTCGTGCTTTAACCGTCCTTTTAATTTTCACCATCTTTTTGTAGCACCACATTTAAAATGGTTCAATTTTCCTTCTTTTTGGTATTCCTTAAGTCACGCTTCACTGCCATCGAGTGGTGTCCTCCACACAGTAACCTTTAAAAAGATCGATCTGAGACCTAGATCAATATTTGAAACTAAAATATTTCTCTTTTTCATAAAAGCTCTCTTCGCTTGTATTATTCTGCATTTATCATCATTCCTACTTCAGACATTTGTTGTAATTTTACTTCCTAAGTAGCAAAATTCACTAACTTCTTCTATCGCATCCGATGATTACTGGTACATTTCATCACTTTTGTCTTGCACTGAATTATATTTAGACCAAAACCTTCCATTTTTGTTCATTAATACAGTAACTTCTAAACGTCAACCTGTTCTGCTTAGCAAGACAATGTCATCAGCAAATCGTAGCATACTGATTATTTCTCCTTGAACACCTATTCAAATCTTTCTTTCACTTCCTATATTGCTTCTTCTATATACAAGTTGAATATTAATAGGTATAGACTACGACCTTGTCTCACAACCTTCTTAACTAATGCGTGTCTCTCATGATTATCTAATTTTATTATAGCCACTTGATTCCTGAAAATATTATAAAGTATTCATCCATCTAGGCACGTTACATCAGACTTATTTAAAATTTTGAAAATCTTGTCCCATCTAACATCATCAAAACTTTTTCTAAACCAACAAACGCCATGAAAGTGTCTTGGTTTTTCTTGATACGCCTTCAAGTATTAATCTTAAGGCCAGAATCGCTTCTCTTGTTCTGCGGCTTTTCCTAAGCCCAAACTGATCTTCACCTACTATTACTTCTACTACACTTTCTATTCTTATGTATATTATTCTGGTCAGTAATTGGGAAACATCTGATGTTAGACTTACAGCGCGATAATTCTCACAGCTGTCAACTTGTGCTTTCTTGGGACGTGTGAAGATGACACTTTTATTACAGTTTGAATTTCTCCTGTTTCATTTGATATTAGTTTGAAATTTTTTTGATTCCTTCTTTTCCTACGAATTTTAGAAGTTCTGCATTAGTCTCTTCAATTCCAACTGCCTTATTTGATTTCAAATCATTCTAAACTATCAAACTATTTCCTGAAAATATAATCACCCAACTCATCAATGACGACATCAAATTCTTTTTCCAATACTCTGTTGTACAAATCATTTCCATCATAAAGATTCTCAATGATTTATGAAAGGTGTCTCCCCACAAAACTAGCTCCAATTGGTCAAAAACGATTAAACAAAAATTGGGTTACAGTTGGTATCAAAACATCTTGCAGACATAAAAGGGAATTGTATGTAAAAGTTAGGAATACTGATAATATGCTTCTCAGACAACATTACAAAACTTACTGTAGAATTTTAACCAAAGTAGTAAAAGAAGCTAAACATTTGGCCATAAACGATGAGATTAGTAGTTCAGATAATAAGATAAAAAGTGTTTGGAACATTATTAAAAGAGAAACAACTGTATCATCCCTTGAACATAAACCTATATCTATAAGCATTAATGATAAACTTGTAAATGACCCCTCGTATGTAGGAAGTGCTTTCAATAAATACTTCTTAACAGTTGCTGAAAAAATAAAAGGAAAATGTATTGGGAATATGGATGCTATAGCAATACTTAAATCCTTGTCACCAAAAGCAGCACCTATGTCTCTATTTCCCACCAGTAAAAATGAAATTGAAAAAATTATTAAATCCCTCAAAAATAAAAATTCATTTGGTTATGATGAGGTTTCAACCCATGTAATGAAACAATGTAACACCAGCATTAGTAGAGTTATTAGTCACATTTATAATAGTTCTTTTGAAGAAGGTATCTTCCCTGACTCACTCAAGAAGTCAATAATCAAACTGCTTTATAAAAAGGGTGATACCTCAAAGATTGAGAATTACAGACCAATATCACTTCTACCAGCATTTTCAAAAATCTTTGAAAAAGCAATGTACAGAAGGGTGTATGCACATCTACAAAAGAATGACCTACTCAGTAAAGTACAGTTTGGTTTTAGACAAGGCGTTTCAACAGATTCAGCAATTTTTGCTTTTGTAAACAACATACTGGAATCAATGCATAAAAAACTAAATTCCCTAGGTATATTCTGTGATCTTGCTAAGGCTTTTGACTGTGTTGATCATGATATTCTACTAGGTAAATTAGATCACTATGGAGTTAGTGGTAAGCCAGGACTTTGGTTTAAATCATACCTGGAAAATAGAAAGCAATGTGTATCACTGAAAGATGCTAATACAGGAGATGTTATAAACTCAGAATGGGGTATAGTTAAATGTGGTGTGCCTCAGGGTTCAATTCTTGGCCCTCTGCTATTCTTAATCTATATAAATGATCTTCCACATATACTAGGTGATAATGAACACATAGTGCTCTTTGCAGATGATACTAGCATATCGTTGAAAGATCCATCAGCACAAAACCTCGGAAACATAGCAAATGATGCCATAAAGAAAATTAATAGGTGGTTTAATGCCAACAAACTAATGCTTAATGTAGAAAAGACACAGTTTGTTACAAAAAATAAAACAAAGGACAGCTATAATGTGATATCAGAAGGGAAAACAATCAATGAAAGCAGTTTCACAAGATTCCTGGGTGTATATATAGATAACAAATTGAACTGGAAACAACATATTCAACAACTTCTTAAAAAACTGAATTCTGCAACATTCTCACTGAGGGTAATATCTAGAATAGCTAATATAGAAACCAGAAAGTTAGTATATTTTGCATATTTTCATTCCCTGCTCACTTATGGCATCTCATTTTGGGGAAACTCGTCACAAGCGCAAAGGGTATTTAAATTACAAAAGCGTGCTATAAGAACTATTTGTGGAGCAAACCCATGGACGTCGTGCAGAAATCTGTTTAAAAACCTGGGTGTTCTAACCATGCCAGCACAGTATGTATACTCTGTATTATCATTTGTAGTGGAAAATCCTGAACACTTCAATCTTAATGCTGACATACATAGCCATAATACTAGGAATAAATATAATATTCACAAGGATTACAAATCACTGTCAATTGTACAGAGAGGGTTAACATTTACTGGAGCTTCCTTATTCAATGTCTTACCAACAGAAATTAAATGTTACCTACAAAAACCCAACTACTTTAAGTCCAAACTGAAAGAGTTTCTGCTTCAGAACCCATTTTACTCTGTGAAAGAATTTTCTTCTTGGAATTTGGTAACTAAGAATGACTGATAAAATAGTATATATGGTGTATGGAAGGGGAAGGTGACAAAGTTGTCCACAATTACTAAAATGATATATGGTTTTTCTTTCTGTTGAAACTTTTGACAATTTAAGTAATTATTGTGGTTACAAAATTCCACTCATATATAGTAACTAACATGGGATAGCATGCATTCAAAAACTGCTGTGAAAAATTATCATACTAACAGGTTGTTAAGTAATTGACTGCTTATGAGTTGTTGGTAATATAATTGATATTGTTAATAAGTGTGTGTACTGTTCCACATAAATAGCAACTAACATGATATAATATGTAGTCGCAAATCACAGTGAAACTTATCATGGTTACTCGTTGTAAGAAAATAACTGATTATTAGATGCTGGTAACAAGTGTATACACTGTTCCACATAATAAGTATTAATTAACTCGGGATTGTATTTGTAGATAACAGGAAATATTGGTTATATTAATGGGTTGTAGCTAACTTGTTGTCAATATATAATAACATTATCAATTATATAGTAATATTGACATTACAAATAAGTGTATGTACTGTTCCACATCCCCGAGATTATTCTCACATGGGATCAAAGTGAACATATCTATCTATCTATCTATCTATAATGTATTCCTTCGATCGGTTGGCTCTATCTTCTGAGATTAGAAGATGTTTCCCATCGGAAATTTTAAAATTTATTCCTTTTTTTCTTCATTTCGTCAAAATTCTGTTTGATCCTCCTATACTCTACCTCTACTGTGCCTACATCCATTTCTTTTCTACTTCTTCACTTTTTTCTTGCAGCCATCTGACATCTTCTTTTTTGCATCCCTGTTTATTTGATTTCTAAATTGTCTGTATTTCTCTCTTCCTGCTTCCTTCCTGAACATTTTTGTGCCTTCCCCTCCGTTCCATCAAATCCAAAGTTTCTCCATTGATCTATGTTTTTTGGGCGGCTTGTTCCCTAAAGCCTAATGTTTCTTTACCAGTTTCCATTACTTTGGTACTTAATGCATTCCATTTATCCTAAGTTGAGTTACTTTAAGAGTTACTTCTTAGACCCACGTATACCATTTCTATACATATTTCTCTCTTGGTAGATTGTTTGAATTTATTCTCTTCTGTTCTGCTTGTGTTGCTTTTTTACTCTGTTAAATTTCAGCCTGCACTTCGTAGCTATCAAGTCTATGTCTGCTCCTGGGTAGAACTTGATTCCTTAATTTCTGTTTGACCATGATATAATCTAGGAGATATCTGCCTATATTTCCTGGACGTTTCCGGGTGAATATCCTTCTAGCATGATTCTTAAATACGGTGCAAACTTATTATCCAACGAATACCAGTGGTGCCACACTGTTCACACTGTTAAAGCATGATTATATAACCTATATAACTAGGTAGCAGAAACCTTGAAAAATTACATGGTTAGATTCTCTCCCACTCTGGAGGGAGGAAACAATCGTGCAATGATTTCCTGCGCCTAGATGATTTAAGATTGACACCATAAACGGATGTGTTCCCGGACATCGGAAAAACAATTGTCAGTTGGTACTCTGCATTCCTTAATTTTAGTCTGGTGTGAGGTTGGATAGAGTGATATATATTTAAGATGTGACTTTGGACATTAATCAAAAACATTTTGGAATTCGAGAATGTCATATTGCTGAAATCGGAGTGACTAGCATCAACATACAATACGAATCGCGCCAAATCAGAAGACAAACGTACCATGCCACTGGAACGTACACGTGTACATAGGAAAGCTAAGAAACTTACCATACTAGTATTAATTTTTAGTTAAATCCTACTCAGACAATAACTGCTCATCGGATTTTGATAGGGTTTGATTAATGTACGACCCGTGCTACTGTAGGTATAAGCTACTTTTCATTTGCATTTTAGGTAAAAAATAAGAAACCTAGGACAATTTTTCCTTGAATGCGAGTAATGAATAACTACTGGTCGTATTTTGATGGAGTTACAAATAATGTATAGCCTGAGATCCCTCGGCTAAAATACTGTGTGTTTCATTTTGAGAGATCCTAAAGCTGATAATATAAACTTTTCTTGAATGCGATTTATGAAGAATCTGCTGGTTGGATTTTGATTCGGTTTTGAATAATGTATGATTAACCAGAAGCTGGTTGTAATTTGCTGTCACGACGTTTCATCTATACACATAATAAAATTGCAGTAAAGTTATCCCGTACATGAAATTTATTTAAATAGTAGTAAGTGTAACTTACAGTGCAAATGATGAAGAGGTCAGAGACAAATGTTTTTTTTTTTTTTTTTTTAATTTTTTGTCTTTCTGTCTACCTGCATATCTGCGTTTTTACGTCAAAAAAAGTCTAAAGAAAAGATTTCAATAATATCGCACATAATGATAGCCTATGTTATCAGTTAACTTACAGGATACTTTCATCCCGATTATTAACTGTTTTCGATGATACAGAGACAAAAATGTTAAATTTCGAAATTTTTTACTGTCTATGCATGAATCATGCAAAAAACTAATGAGAAGATATCAACAAAATTACAATAGTGATAGTTTAAATTATCTATTACCACCTATGATATTTTTTTATCGCTATACGTTACAAATTTTCGGATGGAACAAAAACCAAAATTGCGAATTTTGTTTGTTTGTGAAATGATATTGCAAAAACCGAATACTACATTTCAATAAAATTGCACATAGTGTTAGCTTAAGTCACTGGTTAAGAATCAGGATACTTTTTATCCGGATTAGTTGCATTGTTCCCTATGATATTTGGACCAAAATTATTTGGAAATATTTTACTTTGTTGCAACAGATGTTAGTTTTGTCCTTCTATACATGGGCACCGGCAGGATTACTTGAAGGGAGGTGCATCTGTATCTTCACGTTATATTTTTTACATATTATATATAACACTTATTATTTATAATCCAATTAATTAATAATATATCATTTATAACTGTGCATCCTTATAATTGTAGGTTGGTATATAAAATCAGGCATTGACGTCATGTCAATTAAAATAATGTTAAATTCGGATCGTTTTAATTTGCATCTTTGCTGGGTGTATGGTGAATAACGCTATGCGGGGCGGAAGGAGCTTCACCTGTCCGCGCTCGCACCAGCTGATGCATTGGTAGTTAGCCATTAGCCACAGCGAAAACGAGTGAGTACGTGTGGGGCTTCCTTGAATATACGAACGACGTAACATGTTTTTTGAATAAAAAGAGCAAGACGGACGTTAAAAGTCATCAGTCTAATGGTGATACACATCATACTACGACATTGATTTCAGGTAAGCCGTATTTGTGATTGTACTCAAATGTTACATTCAAAATTAGACTGAAAATTATATGCTAACATTACAATTTACATACATTATACGTGACTCTATATTCGTCCACTACTGGAACCTATCCCAGACCACGCCATCTATTCTGTTACTAATGCTATTAATGTGAATGTATGTTTCTTTGGAATTTTATTCTTCAGTCACTCTCGATCGGCTGAAAGGATGTTAAAAAAAATGGTAATGGAATAGGATATCCGAACTAAGTAGCAGCCAACAGTTAGTAAGGTTAAGATAGATCGGTCGGTGCGAGATAAGTTACGGTTGTTCGAACGTAATATTCTTTGAAAAATATGGCCCGTATTTTTTCCTTCTTAATATTGTAATTATTTTGTTATTTATCTAAAATAACTTTTATTGCTAAAAGGCATCAACTCTGCCAGCAAAGACCTTCAACAAGATACATCGCTCAATTCTACTGGCAAAAGCACAACTAATTCATTATTGAATGTTGACATGTGTTTAAACTTTAACTATCAAATTGATGACAATCTACGTAAAAATTACTAAGATAACATTGGAATTTTAGTAAAACTTAAATTTTTAAAATGGCTTAAACATTGATGCTATAAAAGAGCCTTTCGAACTGAATAGCTCATAACCTTCATGTGGGACCTATATTTCGAATGTTTATTTCGCTTCGGCCTTGTAGTGTCCCACTTAGTATGCCTCGGGATTTACTACTTTATAAACAGTTTTATTAATTATAAAAAATTAAGTGATGGTGGGTGGAGTTTTCTTCCAAAGTGGTCCTTTACATTAGTACAAGTCAAACATAATATATTCAAAAGGAACATAGTGACTATATTAACCCTTATACATAGAAAAGCAAAATTTATTCGACGAAACAATTACTTTAATAGATAAATGGTTGTCCCCTCTTAGGTAATGAAATTTTACAGTTCATGGGTTCTCTAATTTGGAGCTCGTTGTGGTCACTCTGTAGATGATTGCGTATGTAGGACTTACCGTAGTGTTGAGCAGCGCAGGCCACGCGAAGAGTCGTGTCGGCGACCCCAGTGAGGAGAGCTGCGTCGAACCGATCGTGCGTGTGTTTGCGAGACCCCAGGTAGTCTCGTCAGCTGAGCCAAGGGTGGGCCGGGCGTCTGGTGTCACTCATCTCAAACAGCCGCGTTGTCGGTCTCTCTGGAGGTCCTCAGCAATGCCCGAGCGTAGATGGCTCGCTCCGTCTTGCCGCGCCGAATCCAGAGTCCAGCATCCTGGCATCCAGTCTACACACCGAAAATCAAGTGTCCCCTCTCCGTCCAGTCTCCACTCGCTCGTCACTTCGTTGAAAGGCGTACCTTCCTTCATCTCCGTTTGGCAGAACATATAACAAGCATAAACAATTTATTAGCAACCAGCGGGAATGAATTCCATTGGATGGAATATTTACTACCACTTCCTTGGGAGGTTATCCCCTCCAGGCTGTCCCCTTTCGTCTCTTCTCATTGGCTGCAATTCATACGCACAAACAGTTTATTGTTAACTAATGTTTCTTTGCCAGCGACGTCCGCAAAGTGTCTGACAGCTCAGCACTGCAACACTTTATTACTGGGGTTTGAAAGAAGTCTTTCATTCACCGAGTGTCAGGACAGAAGAACTCACAATGTC
Source organism: Vandiemenella viatica (assembly GCA_031002005.1). Classification (NCBI taxonomy): domain Eukaryota; kingdom Metazoa; phylum Arthropoda; class Insecta; order Orthoptera; family Morabidae; genus Vandiemenella; species Vandiemenella viatica. The sequence goes on along the minus strand of JARYHS010013631.1, from coordinate 3,622,147 downwards.
ACACTGTGTCCATTGTTTTAAACAAACCCGCACTATACTCTAGACCAGTGTTTCCCAACCTTTTTTGGGTCATGTCCCACTTTTAAAATTTTTTTTGTCCCCCCCCCCCACATAATTTTTGGTAAAAATATTAGTTATTATTAAAGAAATTCATATAGGATGGTTTTTGAAAGAAAACACTTTAATATTGTCAGCAAACACAGTAAGTAAAATTAAAAAACATATAATGAAATACTAAAATTCAAATTCAAAAGATTTTTAATAAAGATTTATTATGGCAATTTAGTGTGATCCTTGCGCTTGATGCTTGCTACATAGAGATTTTATATTAGGCTCCAATTTAGTAAGCTTTAATCTCAAGTCTCCACGTTGTCTTATATCCAGTCGATTTCTTTTCTTTTTTTTTAATCAGTTTATTATTTACTGCACTAAATCCAGATTCGGCTAAATATAAAGATGGAAAAGGTAATAGAAGTTTTCTTGCACATTCTGTTGCATTTGGGTATTTGATTTTAGTTTCTTCACAAATCCATGCTATTGCACCTATATCTAGCATTGCATTTAAATAACCGGAAGAGAAAGCGGTAAAGTCGTATCAAGTCAAGTTCTAAATTGCCCCCCTAAAAAAAACCAAATTGCCCCCCTGTGGGGCGTGGGCCCCACGTTGGGAAACACTGCTCTAGACCCTCTTCATCACTTCAGTAAATTAATGACCAAAACATTAGGGAACAAAAGGGAAGTGTGTTCCTTTGAACGTCAACCAGACCATGCTAAAGTACATTCTTTATTACTCACTAGCCTGTCCGCTAAATTACAACCATTATCCTTGCTCACATTAAATATTACTTGCGATAACCTTGTCGATCGAGAACCACATTCAAATCAAATCAGATTAACTTATTGAAATTAAATACATTTCGGCAGTAAAACCATTGAATCTAACAACAACATTTTTTCTTCCTGATAAACAATGAGATTTACAGAATGGGACATCTCAGCCTTAAATATAAAAAGTTTCAGGAAGCTGCACAGTCTCATGCGAAAATAAGTTGTATGGTGACGCGCTGGCTTCTTCAAAATAGTTTGACAAGATCATGGGCAGAATGGGACTGAATGTTCATAAATGGTTAAATGACATATCGCATGGAAGTTAAAGAAAATCTTGTGTAGCATAGATCAATTGCATCAACAATTTTATTTTGATGAAAGTGTGATTTTTCCACTTAGTGAAAAAAATTGATCAGGGTTCTGATTTTACAAATCTGCAACATTTTGATGTTGACTCTGGCGATGAAATTTGAGTCAGGAGCTAGAAACGTCTTGTAAATACATATCACATCAAATTCAAAATTAATTTATAGAGATTTGTTGAGATGTTCTGAAAAGCAAAATAATTGAGGATGCTGTGATAAAGATAATAAAAATCAAAAATGTGCGAAGAATTCCCGGGATACGTGCCGCTACAAGAGTTGAATGCTAAAACGATTTCGGAAACTATTATTCATCTTCTAGAACATTGCAATTTCAGTTTGAGTAAACTTGTTGCTCTATGTGAAGGCTGTGTTGTAATGGCTGGTGACGTAGGTGGTGTTCGGAAAACTATTAATGACAAGTATCCTCTAGCCCTATTCTTCCACTGTGCAATACTGAATCTTGTCATCAATGACCTGAAAGATGTCAGTGAAGTGAGAAATGTTGCTGGGACGACAAAGGACATCATATTTTCTTAGAGAGAGTACGTTGCAGCGAAATAAAATTCCAAATACCCTACCTCTCTTTTGTGAAACGCTGTGGACAGCAAAGTAAAAGATTACAAGAATATTTTCTGAAACTTAATTACTATTGTACCAGTTTTAGAACATCATTCGCACAACACACCAAACTCGATAACTAAAATCAAATCACGACTCTACACGACTGCAACGACTCCAACATACATTGTGACAATATTAGTCCTGCCTATTACGCCTAACTCGAACCAGTGTGCAACATATTGCAGCATTAAACATAAATACAAAGACAATATATGATCGCAAAAGTAAATTAACGGATGTTAATAATACCGAGATAATGGAGCTCACTGTTATTTTCCAGAAAGCTCAAAAAATTTGCTGAGAACTGGATGCTGAACTTAAAAGTCTTTAAACAGCGGCAAGGCAAACCTACAGATCAAATCAACTATCTGAAAATACAGAAAAAATCTTCAGAATATTTATCTTAATTCCAAAGGCCCAATCATTTCTTCTCAGAGAATATGATTTTCTTCTACACATAAAAAGGCATTTTCGCTTATACAGCTACGCCCAGAAAATATTTAAAAAATTGGACAAACCTTCATTTTTAGACATTGAAGAAAATATACGGAATCATTATGGATGTTTTCTAAAGAAATTTACTGTCGAGGCTACCATGTAGTACGAGATGTTGAAAGCAGATGAAGTGAGTGATGCGTCTTTAGTAAAATCCCTTATTGAATTATCTAGTGGTATGCGAGGCAATCACCATTGACTTAACTATTCAAGCGAAAACATGTCGTATTGAACTATCATTTAGTATATAACGACGGGCCAAGACATGGAACCAGTCAACGATGATAAACACGAAGTGGAACGGCCAGTGCATGCTCAGTGTTCATAGGAAAAGGATAGAGGAGGATACTGACTTATATTGACAAGGTGTTGAACAAATTTGAACAACAGTGACATAAATCTAAGTCCACCAGTCCTTTGCTGTCTCTAATGTACTCAACGTCGACAAGACGTAATGCCACAAAAAAGATCGTTGTCGTCTTCGCCTCATCGAGAAACTAAAGTACTTTCAACCAGATAAAACAATCCATTCATCTTTTCAAATGAATACGAAGGAAATAGCTAAATCAAAATTAGCGGAAACATTAAACACCTGCCGCTTGTGAAGACCAACCCTCGAACACTGGGTGGCGCGGCAGCCGCGAGTAAAGGATACGCTGTTGGCTAGCGAGGCAACTCGGACACTAAAGCGGTCGAACAGCCACGCTGCGAGCCATTCTCTTGTCGGTATATAGACGCGCGGCAAAGGCCTTCCACTACTTGGCTCGCGTGCTTTTCGAGATGGCTCGGGCGGCACAGCACACGAAAAGTGCCGCCTTTAATACAATTGTACGGTGACAAAAAGTTTTTGTGGAATAGCAAATATGCAGCCTAATCAGACTCCGATGGTATTTATTAGATCCATCAGCACTAACATCACTTGAAACTCCGATCAACGAATATATAGAATCGCCAAATGACATAATTAACTCAATACTTTTAAAAAGTAACTTCTCGTTAAAAATGGCAACAGAAACTGAGTAACAACAAAAACTTAACATATAAAATGGTCTTTACCCAGTTTTTCAGAGCTTTGTAAAATGCATCAAGAACTTCTGGAACTATCTTCGAAAATGATTGTTTTGACACTCCAAAATGTTACGGCAGGCTAGTACACGAGTTTCCAATTGCGTCTTTCAGTAGCTGAAATTCCCCCCCCCCCCCAAAATTGAGTCGCTTAATTATTTAATGATTTTAAGAACTCTAATTCTATCGTTGTCATTTTCGTAAAATTTGTTTATTGAATCCTCGATGGAGTCATATCTCATCTCTTCCATAAGTATCATACCATACTGCATTCTATTAAAATACAATTTTCTTATCCAGCAACGTACATTTCATTTTGGTTACTAGTATATAATGTGATGCACCATAGCAAAAGTGGCAGCTCCTCATGCACGAGAATCGTCCACTGTGGCTTCACTAAGACTTTGCCGCGATAGTTTGCCGTCGTGCTTGTCAACAGAAATAGCTCGATTGGCAAATAATCGGTTTCGCGCACTGGAATACGGCTCGCGCGGCAGCCGATCATGGTCGATAGGCAGCTTCCTGCCATCGTTCATCGTCCTTAACCGGCAGTCGGACGTAGTCGATTCCAGTGAGAGGTCAGCCTTAAGGATCCTTTAGACGATCCGACCTGGTCTCACTACATCGGAGCCACACCTCTTCGGGTCGTCCAAAGCGAACTCCTGGTTACGTTTTGGTGGGGAAACCAGACATGTGGATCGCGCAGGAATGCCATCCGATGTAGGGTGAAAAGGTGAGAGGAAGTATGGCACACACTACTCCGCCCTGAAAACTGGCCGTGTAAAGCCTCACCAGGGTGTGTTCATACTGCCTGGTCATCCGTTTTCTTTTGTGTCGTAAATTATTATTATGAGATGCATGCGTTCGATCAGTAAGAAAACAGAAGTATTGATAGAGTTGATAAGAGGTTAATAAGTTTTATGAGACATCTCACATGCCCTCTGTCATCTCAAAGACGCGAGAAATCAGGCATTTCATTCTTTATTAGAAGTGTTCCGACGTCTAAATTCAAGAAATTTTGGAAATCTGAGTTTAATGTGACTGAAAGTATGCCTTTATAAATATAATTGATTTTCTCACGTCTTCCTCTTTTTCCTAGGCTTTTCGCACAGTGTCAGATCAGACATGGTTGCACAAAGAATTTGTAGTTTTGAAAAATATGGGGCCACACTTGTTTGATTTAAATATGAGAACATTAACAAATTTTGTAACTAATTAATATTATTACTATTACTATTAAGAGGAACATACAAATTTCAAAGAAAGACAGATATACGCGTGGTGGCAGGATGCAATTGTGGTAGCAATCATATCGGACCGGCGCGGCGGACGAGTCGTCTAAAGGCCCCTTTACGTGGAATTCAAGCAACGGAGCGTCCTATCGTAATGCACACGAAGGCAGCAAAGTTTTACCAGACACGCAGGTCTATTTTAAAGACTGTAAAAATTCCAGCTGAGACCGGGATTAGAACCGTGGACCTTCCCTTCCTGTCCCGTGGCTCAACCAACTGAGCGACTAGAGGCAACGATTCAGCTCGACGACTCCCAAATTCCGTGCGCTGGCTTAGTTTCGATAAAGAATTGAATCACTCTTCCTCATTCAAAGGTCATTCAACTAACCTAACTATGACCTCGGGGAGAGAGTGTTCTAGAATAGAATAGAATAGAATTATATGTTAGTGAATCTCATTACACCACCTATTCACAGCCAACATACTAGTTATATATGGAATAGGGAAAACTAGCGCATGTAACTATCACATAAACCTCTAATAACGATAATTCGGAATGACCACAGGCATCTGATGACATAGATTCTAATCGCCATGTAATCCACCTCAGCTGAGAACTTCAACCAGGTAATGAGAATCTACTGTTTGTAGTGTAATTCCAAACTGGAAAGCGTTCTACCGACTATCACTTGCGAAAATAAAGCCACGCCGGAAATGTAAAGCAATGAAAGAAGAACAGTTGTCTGATCATCAGTATTGTAATGTATGGAGCGTGTTAAGGAGAAACATTATTGTTCTGAAAACCTACTGTGAAAATACCTTTTGTTTACTAATATATTCTGCATTGTAGTGTAAAGGTTTGGGAGAGACTATAACTAGTCTTTTCCAACCAAATGTCAACCTCTCCTTCACGTGGTGCACCCTGTTTGCACGGACGAGGCTCTGGCGACTGAAAGATTCCCGGTATAAGGAGTCACCCACTGCTTGCCAACGGCCTCCGAAAGTAGGGCGGAAGAGCGGGGAGCGGTTCAGGGCACCCTCTTGCCCTTGGGGTTGGAAACGGCCCCTAAAGGCGGATGAATCAGAAATGAATCAACGGCATGGGGATGCAGAAGGCAATCGGAAACCACTGCATTAAAGACCCCAAAGGGTATCCCGAGGACATGTAATCCTCTCAAATTACATATGTCATGATGGCTTCTTCCTAGGTAAAATATTCAGGAGGTAAAATAGTCCCCCAATCGGATCTCCGGGTGGGGACTGCCTCAGGGAGGAGTCATCAGAATGGATAGAGTCATCAGAATGGATAGAAACATTCTACGAGTCGTAGCGTGGAATGTTAGAAGTCTGAATAGGGCAGGTAGGTTAGAAAACTTAAAAAGGGAGATGGAACAACTTAAGTTAGAGTTGGGATTC
>JARYHS010013631.1:3379644-3615125 GCA_031002005.1 Vandiemenella viatica | reverse complement strand
ATAAATCGCCTAACGTTGGAGCTACCGACCACTAAAACCCCTTCTGCAGTTGCCCAGACTTAGCGGGCTGTGGGGCTGCCAAACTCACAGGCCGACGATTGCAGGACTGAATCAGATCCAGACAATGCGTCAAACCGATTGGACAGAGGTACAAGCTCGCCTTCTTGGGAATCAAGCTTGCACGACTGCCCCCGCATGCGCCGTCGACGTCCAGACACCACACGCCAGCCACCACTAGGCGACGGCCGCATAGATTCCGACATCTCGGCCTGGACTGCAGGTTCGATGACTGGTATGGGAGAACCTGCGAGCCGATCAGCGTCTACAGGGTCACCAATACCGCATCTACTGCACTCACTTGCGGCAGCTTCCAGCTGTGTAACTCTTGTTACCAAAGCTGCAAGCTGGGTGCGCAGGTCAGTCACCTCAGCCTGCGTCTGCACACAACAACCACAGTCCCTACACATACTACCTTACAGAAAGAAAAACTAAGGAGTACACGAGAAAAACGGACTCACTATGCGTTCTCAGTAGGAGGCCTTTTGTCAATAACCAAATATAGAAAGACGAAGCTTACGATAACTACGCACTTTAAATTAACTTGAACTGGAGGTACTGCTTCACGTAACGATTCCGACCAACGACTGCAGCTGCTGCTACTGACAAACTGATATGCAAGGACGAAGCTACAACTAACTACACACTTTTAAGTGAATTATCACTGGAGGTACTACGTCACGTAACGGTTCTGACGATCGCTGCTGCTACTGACTAACAACTATACAGAGTCGAAGCTAACCACACACTTTGAATTAAAACTATCACAGAAGGCACTATTCCCCGTAACGGCTGCCGAAGAACGTCTGACTACTGGGGATGCAAAACAAATACGCAAAGATGAATCAAAAGAAAACTACACACTTTAAACTATATCACCGCAGAAAGCACTGCCTCACGTAACGGCTGCCGAAGAACGACTGAACTGCTGGGGCTACAAAACAAATATCAAAGATAAAACAAAAGAAAACTAAATACTTTAAATTATATCACACAGAGAGCACTGCCTCACGTGACGGCTGCCGAAGAAAGACTGACTACTGGGGCTACAAAACAAATATTCAAAGATGAAACAAAAGAAAACTAAATACTTTAAATTATATCACACAGAGAGCACTGCCTCACGTAACGGCTGCCGAAGAACGACTGACTACTGGGGCTACAAAACAAATATTCAAAGATGAAACAAAAGAAAACTAAATACTTTAAATTATATCACACAGAGAGCACTGCCTCACGTAACGGCTGCCGAAGAACGACTGACTACTGGGGCTACAAAACAAATATTCAAAGATGAAACAAAAGAAAACTAAATACTTTAAATTATATCACACAGAGAGCACTGCCTCACGTAACGGCTGCCGAAGAACGACTGACTACTGGGGCTACAAAACAAATATTCAAAGATGAAACAAAAGAAAACTAAATACTTTAAATTATATCACACAGAGAGCACTGCCTCACGTAACGGCTGCCGAAGAACGACTGACTACTGGGGCTACAAAACAAATATTCAAAGATGAAACAAAAGAAAACTAAATACTTTAAATTATATCACACAGAGAGCACTGCCTCACCTCATGTCAATGGCATTGACAGTTGAGACACTGCCGGATCTCGGAAAGGCTTTTTGTTGACCACCCTCCTGACCCGCTCTCTTGGCAGTGCGTCGACAGCTACGGGAGGCGGGCTGGGCTGGATTGGACTGGTACCTCCTCTGTGGCTTCTGTTCTTCCCCTCCTCCTGGGTGGGCCATAGGAAACGCTGGAGCTGTTTGTATGCAGCTGGATTGGTTTGACGGCTTAGTACGAGGTCCGGAACGGTAGTGACTCCTCCTTTCTCTCGTCTGGCCAAGTAGACGAAGGAGAGGTAGCTCAACTCCTCCGCCTACCCGGAAATATCATGATCGCTGGCGACCTCAATGCCAAAAACGCTGCCTGGAACTCAAGATTGACGAACACACATGGACGACGTCTACTCCGAGTCATTGAACAACACGACGCAGTAGTATGGGGTCCAACTGAATCCCCCTTCCACAAAGAAAGATCCCCCCCAGACGTGCTAGACATAGCAATCACGAAAGGCCTACAAAATTACATTGCTGTCGTCACTAAAACAGCCTTATCGTCGGACCACCTTCCGTTCCTCTTTTATATGGCAACGGAAGCTTCTCCCACGAAGAGTAAACCCACCAGAAACACGAAGAACATCAATTGGAACCTCTATCAAACCTTCCTTGCCAAACAGATCAACAATGCTCAGCCTCCTGATAAAATCTGAGCCTGCGTTGCAATGACCCTGTTCACCGAACTAGTCAATGCTGCTGCAGACCAAGCAATACAGCCAGCAAAACAACAGCCGGGAAAATCAAGGCAACTGCCACCAGATATCCGAAAGACCATTACCCTCAAAAATCACCTAACAAGAGAATAGCATATAACGAGAGACCCTACCATCAAATGCACCATCAACCGCCTCCAGAGGGAAATGAAAGCCAATATTCAAAAACACCGAACGCGTGATTGGGAAGGACTCGTAACGACCCTCACTGCAGAGGACGGCTCTATCTGGCACTCTATCAAACGCATCCTACGACTAAGACACAAAATGCCACCACTGATGGTTGGTAAAAAAACTGTTACCGAACCGGCAGCTAAGGCTGATGCTATTGCTGATACTTTCGAGGCCAACTTCCAGCCAGTGGACGAAAACCGTGACGATGCGCACATCAATCTTGTAAGGCAAAGACTCGACGCATTCCTAAACACTGGCACAGCCGGATGAAGGAGCCATCGAAGAAACCAGTGTTGAGGAAGTCGCCGACATGCTAAGTCATGTAGCCCTGTACAAATCCAGTGGTCACGATAACATCGGGGGCCCTCTACTCAGACATCTGCCACCAACCGCAATTCAATACCTCACAACAGTCTTCAACAAATTTTAGCAACCAGCGAATACCCAAAAATTTGGAAACATGCCGAAATAGAACCAGTACCAAAACCTGGTAAAGACAAACGCTCTCCAAAATCCTGCAGGCCAATTAGTCTCCTACCCACCACATCAAAAGTCTTCGAGAGGATCTACCTCAAGAGGCTCCAGCGATACATCGATGACGAACGGCTGATACCTAATGAACAGTTCAGATTCCGACAAAAACATTCTACCCCACAACAACTTCTTCGCTTTGTAGGACACGCTATGAGTGCCTCTGGAAAACGGGAATTCTTTGGCGCAATATTTTTGGATGTGTCCCGTGCCTTTGATTCTGTCTGGCACGAGGGTCTCCTATACAAACTGCTGGTACAAGGAGTTCCTCTGCCACACGTCCGTCTGATAAGAAACTACCTGACTGATCGAACCTTTCGCGTCATCACTGAAGATGCCATCTCCTCCATCAAGTATATAAAAGCTGGTGTACCACAAGGCTCCGTCATCGGACCTGTGTTATATAACATATACACGGCCGATATACCAAGAACCGACCAAATCCACACGGGTCTATACGCCGACGACACCTCCCTCTTCAAGAAGAGCATCAGGGCAATCCATGTCGTCACAAAACTGCAAAGAGGTTGCAACAACGTAGAGAAGTGGGCAAAGAAATGGCGCCTGGCTATTAATGCGGCAAAGAGCCAAGCAGTCATGGTGACCAGAAGATCTTTACCCCCTCTACAAACAGTGAAACTCTTCGCCGAAGGTATTAAATGGTCACCCTCATCCCTGTACCTTGGTGTCACGATTGACAAACGACTATCATGGAAAACACACATAAAAAACACTCGGACAAAAGCTATGAACAGGATGAGGCAGCTTTATCCGGTGTTAAACCCAATCCAAGCACCGCATTCACCTTATACATTGCAGCAATCAGACCCATCCTCGAATACGCATCACCAGTTTGGGGCAACGCCGCTCCCTCAAACATCAAACAACTCCAACGAGTGCAAAACCGTGCCATACGGTTTGCATATAATCTACCAAGGGACACCCCACAGCTGAACTATACAGAATAAGCGGACTTCCAACATTGCTCAAACGCTTCCGATCTACTGCAAAGAAGTTGTACATGCAGTGCCCCAACCACGACAATCCACTGATAAAACAGCTGGCTACACACGTTCAATATAATAAAAACACAAGATGGCCAGTTAAACTGATAAATGATGCCACCCAAAACTGTACCAAACACGACCTGGCAAGTCGAATAATGCTATCCCCACACTGATGACAACCTTTGTTGACTTGGAAGGAGATACGCTAAGCGTAAAAACTTCCCCACACTCTAGGGATAATGTAACCCCAAGAGATTGTTGCCGAGGTCCGTGGGAGGGGTACGCAGCGACGGAGAGAGGACATCCGCGAACCAGCACCCAATGGAGCTACAAATAGCATAGATGCTTCGCCAAGTGGAGGAATTAAGTAGAAGAACCCAGGACCTACAACTGGCATGCCAACGATGTGAAGAAAGGCCTCTTCGGTGATCAAGTTGAAGAGAAATCACAAGAAGAACCTACGGTGACGTCGCAGCCTTGTTGCCAGCTACTCGTCACTCTCCAGTTGGGGGCATGAAAATCTCACCCCCGCCTGAAGACATGACCATTGATGAAAACGAAGACATCGATGAACCAAAAGAAGAAGAAAGACCAGTCCTTCCTGCAACCGCCTTCTATGAAGGCAATTATATACACCTGGCTGGCGAACTAATGTTAGAAGTCAACCAGTATATCATGTTTCCCTGTGAAGGAGGGGCTGCGGCTACTACCGCAGCATCACACACAGCTCCAACGCCTTACGGTCTACCTGGATGGGCGTGGCATCCGCCAATCCCCACAGGCCCCCCGACGACCAACCAAGATGGTCGTTCGGGGCCTACCTGATGATATGCCAGAGGTAGCGGTAGCTGCCGAGCTCCCCAGTGGTGGCATCGTTGCCTCTGCTGTCCATCAAATGCGTCGCCCAGGCACCAAGGAGCATCTACCCCTGTATACGTTTCAGCCTGTGGATCGTGTACCACGGGAGAAACGCACAAGAACCATGCTAGGACGAAAGGTCCGACTTGAACCCAAGAAGCGGCCTCCGCTAGACCTGGCTCAGTGTTTTCGCTGCCAGAATTATGGGCATTGGCCGTGACTGCTCCGCCGAGGAGCGCCGTGTTAGGTGTGCTGGAAAACACAAAGTAGCTGAGTCCAGCGTCCCGCGAGGCGGGGTGCCCACCTGCTCCCACTGTTACGGCCCCCAACCAGCATGCTACAGCGGTTGCCCCGACAAGAAAAACCTGCGCGCCAACATAAAAACTACATGCACCAACGAGTTGGTGTCCTCCTCAAAGTACGATTCTCCCGGCCGACATCCAGCTGCGACTGGATCTGAGCGGCCCGTGAAGGCAAAGAATCAGTCAACAACCCACCATCTGCATCACCAAGTGGACTGCAAGCACCACTACAACTTTAGTGTCATCATCCAGCTGCTACAACAGCAAACGTTGCTAATGACTCATTTCGTAGCAAATACAGACACTCCGGGAACGACACACTCGATGATCCAACCCACAGCAATGCCAACCAACAGCTGAACTGGAAGCAGATACGGGACCACCTGGATGAACTTCCACATACTCTGGGGGCAATGGTGCCCCAGATGATTTAGTGTCAGTGTGTGTGTCCGTGGAGGGGTACCTGCCGCTCTACAGCGACATCTGCCCCTTCTGTTGCTATTCGTTGGTGATAATGCTATTGCTGGTTAATGGTGTGTTTTCTGATGCCCCGTCGGTTGTTCTTGGAGATATTGCCAGTGCTGCTGCCTTTGCAGTAGCATTGATGACCATTTCTGATATGTTCTTTAATGCATCGGCCAACGATTGCACCAGTTGAGCCAGTGCAGTGGCCGATGCATTGGTGGCTTGTAGCGCTGCCGGTGCGGTGGTGCGCCGTCGTCTTTTCACCTCGGTTTCTGCCGGGTGATTGTGGTGATAGCCGGACGCGCTGTGGTGGGGGGACACTTGCCACCCTGCACGTTCTTCTTGCTGGCCCCTGGCCGAAAGACCACTGACGTGGTGGCCCGCTCCTGGGACCCATTGCTGACGACTCCCGGCTCATTGAGTTGCATCCGCTTGGCGAAGCGTAGGTCCTTCCTCACGAACCACCCGCTAAAAGACGCAGCGTGGCTACCACCACCCTTGCAGCAGGTGGGCTAGGCGTCGTGAGGAACGGTGTAGCTGGTGACCCTATGGCCTCTCCCATACCTCACGCAGCGCTCTGCCAGGTGTAGGCAACGCGGAGTTGCTGCCGAACAGGCTGCCTCCGCCCACAAGAAACAACAAGAGCAAAAGAAGAAGAATCCTGTGGAAAAACAATTAGCTGAAAGACCTGAGCAGAATCAGACAAGACAGGGTAGCAAACTAACAAACACCAAGACACAAGAGAAGGCACCAAAACGCCAACTTCCAGAGGACACAGCACAACGTCCCCGAAAGAAGACAAACAATACCAAACAGCCTACCAAAACAAAAACATCGACATCATTTGCAGAGGTTACTGAAGGAAAGACACAAGATAGTCAACAATCAAATCCGCTCCAAGCTGACGAGACACAAGGAACGTCCTCACAACACAGTCTAAAAGATCACCAACCCCGTCCACACCCCATGTAAAATAATGACGGAGGTACAATGGATCGTCTACTTGACACTGTCGTATCTCTTCTCACCATGTTGACATCCCTCCTGACAAGGTTCGATCAACTCTCCGTGGATATTAAGTCCACAGGGTCGACCACCAACAGAACTATCTGGCTAACCATGAATACAGTCCACATTAATGGCCTATCAATATGCGTGTGGAATACTGATGACATTTAAATCACATGTCAGTAACAAAGTAGGAAATCAACTTTACCGTCTAAGCGTCAGAAACAACCGCGTGGTCTGGGGACCGCGTGAGCCAGCCCACAGCCCCTGGAGCGGCAACCGCCCTGATGTCCATGACATAATAATCACCCGAGGCATCGCAGGCTTCGTCTCCACCACCACCACGAACAGGCTCTCATCAGACCACTCTCCGTGCATGATGAACATCGACGTTGGTTCATGGAGACGAATTGTTCCAAATAAAATTAATTATAACCGGACAAACTGGGAACTGTTCCGTGAAGAAGTCACAGAATCCCTCCAGCGTCTGCACCCACAAGACGATAGGAAAATTGAGGCGGCGATAAAACAGGTATCATCTGTCATCCTTGACGCAGCGAATTCTGCGACTCCTCCTCCTGCGACAAGACAATAGCCTCGTCAATTACCGCCACATCTGTTAGCTCAAATTAGACACAAGGACAAAGTGGTTAAGGAGTGGAGGCTTAAGAGACATGAGTACAGATATTTGGTCCACCGACCGGGTTGAGGTTAGCGCAGCAACTGGGCTGAAGCCCTCAAACTGCAATCCTGACCACTCCATTCTATCGTACCACTCACTTCACTACGCCCCCGTCGCGGAATTTGAACTCTTCCGAATCACCCACCACTACAGCGGAGATGGTGAGACTAGGCGCGTTTCACCACCCTCTCTGTGGTTCCCACACTAAGCACCCAGCCACACCCAAACTCCCGCCGTAGCGACCGGGAGCCGTGCAAGAATGCCCCCCCCCCCCCACGTCGACAGACTGAACGTATCGTCCCCGAACGCAGCTTCCCACACCGGGGTGCTACTAGTACGCTTTCACACACTTGTGTCTAGTGCGAGAACAGGATCCCACGCACCAGTCCCAGCTCCACAGAAAACCGTCGTAGCGCACGTTTCAGTAGTAGAGGCCCGAGGGTCCCCACTGTGTTCACAAGGTGTATGTTGCCCCACCCCTGGCAAGCCAATGCACTACCGGTTCACACTTATATACTGAACTTGCTATGGCAACATAGAGACATGCTCCCACCAGGAGGAATGCAATCCTGAGCCCCAGGGTCTGACCCCAGAGGCGGCGAGCCGCAACCGAGTACCGCCCCCGAGACCGTGGTACTGGCCCCTTCATTCGACTCCAGGGTCTATGCTACGCTGACAGCAGGGGTGCTTGGTCTTCGTTCACCAGGACACCCCCAACACCGCAGCAGTCAGGGCAAGGTTGCTCACTGCACTTGAGCTGCGGCCAACACCATAGTGCGCCTATATGCAGCTTGACTACCCACAAACCTTCTGTCCAGCAGGGGACGCGATACCTCCAGAACACCCAGCCTCACGCCCGGGGCGATGGGACTGTGGACATCAGGCATGAGTCCCGGGGGCTACGAAGGCCGTACGAACCTGCCTCCTACAACCACTCCCTACAAGGACCCAATTCCAATGCCCAACAATGTCCCCTCTCTTGGTAGACGCAATAGGTACAAGAAAAAGACTAGTTAAGGTTTCAAAGTTTGCCAGTCATCACAATTCAGGAAAAGCTCATTACCGACACCTCCAGCTCAATCAACCTACCACATCCTCCAGAAGGAGAAAATTTCCCCCAACACTCTAACTTGCACGTATAAAGATACAAGAAAGGCATCGGGGAGGCTCGGGAACCCCGGGTGCGCCAGGCCCGTCATTTGAGTCTTCCTGAAGGGTGGCCCAGACCTCTGGGGGGGGGGGCTTACGAGACAGACCAGGCGCCTCATAAATCGCCTGCAGCGCGAGCTGAAGTTAAGTCTCCAGGAACACCGCAACACGGAGTGGGCTGCTCACCTGGCGTCACTGAACGTAACCGACGGTAATCTGTGGTTGGAGACCCACCGATTTACCAAGAAGCGCACTAGAATGCCCCCGCTACAAGGCGAGAAAGGACTAGTCTTTAACGATAAAGTCAAGGCCAATGCCCTCGCAGATAACTTTGAGAAGCAGTTTCGGCCTGCGCAGGACGACGAGGAGGAAGAATCTGAGGATATCCGCAAAAGACTGGCGCGCTTCCTCGCCGCTGACGACGACGGCTACCAGATCAACGAAATCTTTGCAGAAGAAGTTCGCCAAATCTTATCCAGATTAAACATCAAAAAGGCACCAGGAAGTGATAACGTGGGAAATAGGATGCAGAAAAACCTTCCAGCTCCAGCAGTAGAACGCATAGCCGAGCTGTTCAACTGTATATTACGCCTTCAGCATTACCCCCCCCCCCCCTTGCTAGAAGCAGGCAACGGTGGTCGGAGTGCATTAGCCAGGGAAGAACGGTACTTTCCCCAAAACTACAGGTGCATAAGCCTCCGCCCATCACTATGCAAGGTTTTTGAGAGGCTCCTTCTCAAGACGATAGAAGCACACATCCGCAGAGAGAACATCCCGGGATTCCAGTTTGGCTTCCCGAGGGGTCACTCTGCCACCCAGCAGATCATGCGCATAGTCGAGCGCGCCACGACCGCATTCAACTAGCGGAGCAACTACTAGATGTGGCTCGAGCATTTGACTCCGTTTGGCACAGCAGACTACTTTTTAAGCTTTACAACCAGGGACTCCCCAGCCCGCTTGTGAAGCTAATTAAAAGTTACATCAATGGTAGATCCTTCAGAGTGAGAGTTGAAATGAACTATCTTCTCGCCTCCCAATCAATGCAGGTGTGCCGCAAGGGTCAGTACTATGGCCGGTACAGTACAACCTGCATACTGCCGACATCCCTGCTCCACCAACGGTTCGCACATCCCTATATGAGGATGACACGGCCTCCTTCACCGCACATAGATGTAAAGCTGCCGCCATTCGGCGTCTACAAGAAGCACTTCAACAAACTGAAGCCTGGGCCAGGTGGTGGAGAGTTACCATAAACTCGACCATGAACCAAGCAACAATGGTGACGAGTCGTCTGAGGAAACGTGATCGCCAGACAACCAGACAACAAAACTATTACTCCACGGAGAGGACAACGAGTGGTCAACCACTGTAAAATACCTTGGTGTGACGCTTGACTCCAGGCTCACATGGAAGCGTCACATTGAGGAGACCCGACTTAAAGCCGCAACGAGACTGAGGGAGCCGTACCCTATTCTAAATATGGACAGCGCACTGGCAGCCAATACCAGAGTGAGCGTGTATTGCAACCTGACTAGACCGGTAATTTAGTACGTGTGTCCCGTATGGGGCTACGCCTCCAGGTCCGCGATAAAAAAGGCTGCAGACCATGCAGAATCGTGCGCTTCTGGGAGCACTATACATGCCTCCCCGGTTTTCCACAGCTGACCTGAACGAGGCCACAGGTATTCCGATGCTCGAAGAATGGGTCGCACAGATTAGAAGATCTTTTTACCGAACTTCCAGAGATTCAAACAATCCCCTAATTGCAAACTTAGGGCAATACCACACATTGTACGTCAAGCACAAGAGACCGCTGTCAATACTGACATATAACTAAAAATAGACCCGATCAAACTAAAAGACACATCAAAAGTAATGCAACTGACTTTTTAACGTTTGAAGGAAGTGTCATCAGACAAACCCTTCGCAATAAACTTGTTAAGAAGATAAAGCAGTAAATGCTCTGGACGACTCGCGAGGCGAGACTAACCAAGACCATCACCAACCATTAGAGCAGAGCGAGAGAGACACAGCCAGAGAGAGAGGCTCGCAGAAGCTGGGCTGGAGACGGCTTCATATCAGCCAGGCCCGCAGCGTGCCATGCAGTCTTAAAGACCTTCGAGATCTGTACTGTAATCAAAGTTGTCATTCAGACAGTCTGATAGACTTGTTAGGAGTTCAGAGAGCTGGACGTAGGGCTGGTTGGATAGGTAATTTGCATGCAAGGGTCCTCTCTGCGGAGAGACAAACTCTCATTTGCTGAGGCAAAGGCCAGGCAGTGATGACTGACACAAGACGAAAGTAGGTCCCCCTCTATTTACCGCAGTCCGCCGCTGCTCCATAATGGGGTCCAGAATCCATAAAAACACAACACCTAACAATGAAAAATAAACACCCAAACAGGCTAATACTGCACAAACACAACATATCATGTTACTGGAAGCGTGAAACCAACATTCGCCAAGCAACAGCGATTCAGACAGGGAGTCAAATACTAGGGAGATGGTAGATGTACCGAGAATCCCACATCCAATAGACACGAGGCTCTCGACGGTGTGTCAGAACCGTAATTGTCCCAATACAACCACAGCCCCAAAGGATCAGGGTTCCCCCAATCATTTGGTACGACACAAAAGGCTATATGGCCTTCGTCAAAGACATAGAAAGTGGTGTGACTGGTGACCTTCACTCTCCTTATTCCGAAAACTGTATTAAATATCAGGCCTCAATCCTGAAGACTTTAAAATTCATCATTTAGGCACTAAATATTAGGAATTTTCAATACCATACTTATGATGAAGACCCACTAAAATTTCTTAAGGTTGTCATCCGCGATCTGCCCCAACATATTAAACCAATCGAAATTCAGAAATACCTTATCAGCAAAAATTTCACAGTGCACAATGTCGTGCAAATGTCTGTTTCAAAAGAGGAGGGGACTAGAGTTAAGTTACCCTTATTTTTAGTACAGCTCCAAAAAAGTCCAGAGGCTCAGGAAATATATAAAATTCAATACATTCTCCGCCTCAAGGTGAGGGTAGAGTCTTACAAATCTCCATCAGGTCCCATTCAAAGTCATACCTGTCAGAATTTTGGACATGGGTCCAAAAACTGCCACATCACTCCAATCCCTAAAATGTGGCGGAGGGCATCTCACAAACACGTGTCAGAAACAACCTGAGGAGGCACCCAAATATCCAAATTGTAATGTGTCGCATCCCGCAAACTACCGTAACTGCCAAAGTTATTAAGAAATCCATAAAAATGGACTAGAACAAAAGAAGGCTAGGGACGAGAGGAAGAAAAAACAACAAGAGGAGAAAAATCTACAACAAAACTCCACCACAACAAACCAGCAACAAAAACAACAAGAGGAAAAAGTCAAACACAATCCAACAACCCTAACAAGCAACCAAACGAGTTTCAACTCAAGGAAGCTCAATTCCCACCTCCCCCAAACCAAACAAAAAGCTCTGAGCAGGGATATTCACCCGCAACTCAAGCAGAGACACCGGAACAGCTAGCGAGCCATTCTTGTGTCCCACCTGCAGGGGAAGAAAACCCAAACTCCTCCTCGTAGAGCCCACCACAACTTCGTCACCATTTTCTGATCTAAAAGAAATCAATGATTTCGTTAATTCCTTCAACATAAAAAAGCTAATAACATCAAAAAAAATCACATTACAAATGTTTTTAAAATCATCAGATGCCGAATATAAAATATTCGCTGTCATTAATGGTTTCTCGAGCTACTTTGATGGCGAGAAATAAATTACAATCCATAATTGTCATGAACTGGAATTCCGAAGAAATTTCACATCCAAAACAATTTCTAGAACTATTTCTTGAAGAGCACAACATAGATATCGCTGTAATAAGTAAAACTGGACGCAGGACAGCGTTTCCAAGTACGTAATTACACACTGTACAGGATCGATAGACCGAATCAACCAGGGGGTTGGACGGCAGTACTCATAAAAAAACCGCCTTGCACATAGACCAATTGATTTACCTGCTCTCGAGCATGTTGAAGCCACGGCAGTTGAGGTCGGAATAAATGGGCAGGCAATTAGATTTATAGAAGTGTACCATCCACCAGGCCGTAAAATACCTGAGCCCGACCTGGTAACACTGACCACAGCCGACAAAATAATCGACGGGGGTGACTTTAATGCCAAATCGCTTTCATGGGACTGCTGCGCGGCCAACTCAAATGGGCGTGGCCTTCATGATTTTGTCTCAAAGAACCCTCAGATGACTGCAGTGGTGCCTGATGAACACTCGCACTATCACAGGGACTCCACACTCAACCCTGAAATCTTGGACATTTTTGTGTTCAAAAATATCACCTGGTCTGCTGCATCTACTGTATTTAATGACCTCGATTCTGACCACAACCCAATGATATTATATATCGATGCAGCCGTGCGCCGATCAGAGAGTAAAAAGTTCTCTCTAACCACTAACTGGCAGACATACGAAGAATTAGTGAACCACCACATTATAGGGCAGCTCGAACGGGAAACTAAGAGACAAGTCGAGGAACATATAGACCAGTTCGTAATCATTATCAAAGAATGTGCAAAAAAGGCCATAAAAATTACATATGAACCTTATACAAAAGACCTCCCACCCAACATTTCGGAACTGATAAAATTAAAAAACTCTTACAGAAAACGTTGGCAACAATACAGAGATCCAGCTGACCGTAGTACAACTTAGACTAGCAAATCAGGTCAGATGGCACCTACAAAAATACCGTACAGAAACCTTGGAGAACACTCTCAGTCGAGCGGAGTGTAATCCAGACTTATTCTGGAAGGTCGTAAAATTAAGAAAAACACCACCCTTGTCGATAATGCCATTACACGGACCAAATGGTATTGTATACACAATGCGGGAAACAAACCGTCCGGGCATCCAGATTTGGGTTTTCCATGGTGTTCCCAAATCACTCCAGGTGAATGCCGGGATGCTTCCTTCAAAAGGCCATGGCCGAATTCCTTCCCATTCCTTGCCCCCCATCCTTTCCCGTCTCTAAAGACCTCGCTGTTAAGAGACGATAAGCAGTTAAAAAAAAAAAGCCGAAGTCTTGGCAGACACCTTGAAACTACAGTTTCAGACACATATCATTGATGACGAGGATAGTGATCCATGAAGAAAGGGTAATTAGAGAAGTGCCTCGCATCTTACGAGAAAAGTTACGTACCTTTTTCAGCCCTGTAGAGCCGTCTAAAGTGAGCTTGATCATAGGGAAGCTAGGTATCAAAAAATCCCTTGGTCCCGACGGCGTAAGCCACTTAGCTTAAAAATCTACCCCATCCTGCAATAGTTCACCTAACCAAAATCTAAAACTCCTGTATGAAGCTATGCTTCTTCCATTCCTCCTGGAAAATTGCCAAAATTATCACCCTCCCAAAACCAAACAAAAGTAACTCTTCCCTCAAAATCATAGACCAATTTCACTCTTAAATTTTCTTGGTAAAATCCTAGAGCATATCATCGTGACCTAAATCCAAAAATTTCTAGATGGCAACAATATAATCATCCCTCAACAATTCGGCTTTCGTGCACAGAACCGTACGATACACCAAGCTACCTGACTGGTTGAGCATATCTGCAAGACGCGCTCTATAAGGCACAGTACAG
Organism: Vandiemenella viatica; assembly: GCA_031002005.1. Lineage (NCBI taxonomy): Eukaryota > Metazoa > Arthropoda > Insecta > Orthoptera > Morabidae > Vandiemenella > Vandiemenella viatica. The sequence continues at coordinate 3,600,903 of JARYHS010013631.1, read as the reverse complement.
GTGTTGTTATTCTAGATATTGAGAAAGCTTTTGACATGGTTTAGCAAGATTGATTAATCTACAATTTACTTACGTTTGGCTGCCCAAGGATACTTGAAGAAAGTAATAAACAGTTTCCTCAGAAACATAAAATTTTACGTAATGGTGGACGGAACAGAAAGCCAGTTGAAATCAATTGAAGCAGGCGTAACACAAGGATCGGTCATGGCTCCAGCCCTGTACAGTTTGTATACTAATGACATATCCTAAAACCAGGCAGATAAATTGGGTTATTTGCAGAAGATACTACCGTTTATAGGTCGAGCCTTAATCTAAATTACATTGCGCGCAAAGTGACTCAGCACCTCGAAGCAATCACACAATAGTGCAATCTTTGGAAAATAAAAATTAACCCAGAAAAAAGTCATGCAATTATGTTTACTAACAGATTGTGGAAACCTAACAAGAAAATCTCGCTTAATGGAGTGGACCTCCCATTGAGCAATTCGGTAAAATACTTAGGCTTGAAAATTGATAGCAAATTGACGTGGCTCAACAACATTAAAAACGCATGTAATATAGGTTCGGCTCGACTCTACCAACTGTGTCCCCTCCTCAAGGGGAAAAATTTTAGCATTAAGACTAAACTTAAAGTATATACTGTAGTTATACGACCGTCCCTGCTCTACGGATCTGAATTATTTAGTATGGCAGCAAATTCTATTGTAAGAAGCTGCAAACCACCCAAACAAATTCTTAAGATTAATAGTAGACGCTCCCCGGTTCATGTCAAACCTACGCATACACCAAGACTTAGGCATACCAAAAATCACTGACTTTATAAAAGACAAATCGACTACCTTCTACCAAAAATCACAGCTTTCACCCCACCAACTATTTCAAAACATAGGACAACAAAGTGACGCTGCAAATTACAATTGCCCCATCAGAGCTATAACTAGAAATTACAGGGTCTGGCAACAACAGTGACTTTTAAAAAATTCTATAACTTCAATAAAAAGACAGCTCACAATCCCCTATTCAGAAAAAAGTCAGAGGGCTACAACGCCCTGGTACTTTAGTTTATACATGGGTTCAGCCCAACCAGATGTCTGTCTGTCGAGACAATCTAAGTCTTAACTTCGTTATGACAGCTTACCTGAAGAAGGCAGCGGAGGTTGCTTCCGAAACTTTAATATTCAAGAAATTATGTTTAATAAAGATATCATCCGGCAGAAAACCCGTAAAGATTTTGTTTTATTTATACGCTGGTAAAAATTGAGTTCTCACAATTATAATATTTTCCAGGAAGGCTTTGCAGCTTGTCAACTGACTAAAATCGCACATAAACGGTTCTAGGAACATTCTGAACAATACCAGCAATTGATTTAGCCACCTAGATCGTCATACTTGAATCAAATCGAAAATATGTTATGATCTTTGATTTTCCTAAATAATAATAATAAAAAACCGAATGCTACTACAGGTCATGAAAGAACGTAAGACAAGGTGGTGTTTTCATAAACCTGTAAAAACTAGCTAATAGCACCGCTTTGTGGTGGCTCGAGAGATTTTTTGTAAAAAATATTATGTACAATTCAAGATATTCCTATCATCAAAATTCGTGATTTTAGTTTGTTGAACAAAAAAAAATAGGTACGTTTATAATAAGACGCAATCTTTAAATATTTAAAATATCAGTTTATTTAATTTGTTTTTAATCAGATAAAAAAATTCTTATTCAAGTTTCTTCCGTTTTCTACATTTTAACAGACTCGAATTTTTATATTACTAATTCTGTCATAAAAAAATATTCTATTTAATGCAAGTCTTTCTGAAGTTTTTACTCTCTATAACCCAACATACGTTAAACCAAAAAAAGTTTCTTTTTCCCCAATACCTACAGCAACTTTATTTAATGTTTAATCTTGAGGTTTATGAATTGTGATTACGGATGCTAGTTGTAATGGAATTTTTTTTCTTGTTCAAGTGATATTCCGTATTTTACAAAATTTAGTTGTCGGTGGAATCGGAACACAACCACTATTTTCATACGTTGAATGAAACTAATTTTCAAAACAAGCCATTATCACTCATGGCATTATATATACTGCATATGCTAATAAAAATAATTATTTTTTTTCAAAAATAATAATTACTGACACATCTAGAGATTATTAGGGCGGGCTAATTTATGTTCACTTTGAAGTCTAGACCAGTACTCTTTTCAAAACGTTTACCACAAAATTCTAAAAACTGACGGCTAGTGTCGCTCGCCCTAATAAGATCAGTGAAAGATTCTGATATACAAACTTTCTGGACACATACGTTCAGGACGGAAAAATTTTAATGAGACATAATTGATGAATGATATTATATCAGTTTTCGAGCACAGGAATAATAATAAAAGAATGAAAATGTCAGCATTGTACGCGCTTTCATTAGATATGAATTCACTGTGAGAAATACGTATTTCTTAGTTTTTAGAGTCCGAAAAGGAAAGTTTGAATTAATTTTTTAAGGTAATTAAGTACAATCTGTATTTATTTTCATAGCAACATTTTCGTACCTTACTTCCATCTTAAAGGAAAACTCGATTGATCAAAAGAATTAATTCTTCTTTCTCAAAAAATCTTTATTTTCTTAAAGCGATGCAAACCTGACATTGAAATTATTGTTAGCCGTTTTAAAAACCTTTTAACTGAAGTATTACGTATGTTCATTACAGTATGGAGAACATTCGCCTGAAAAAAAATCAAAGAATTTAATTCTGGCCTGCGTATCCAACCCGAGTCCTATACAAATGGAAAATCATAGAATGTGTGTAATATGAACCACGAACACAAGGGAAAATGCACCAGATGACCGAAAGTTCATCACACCAATTCAACTACTTACATTAATTTAACATCAATTTTGTTCAGAAATTTCCTAAAGTTTTCAGTAGCTTTCACATTCAAACATTTGTACACCAGATACGGAAAGTGTAACCTTATTGTAATGCATATTTACTGTTAGCTAAATGCAATTCCCTACCGAATGATCTAACGTACAGTCAACTGAACTAACTGTGGACGCCTATTATTTTTCTATTATCAGTAGACAAATTAAAGTTTTGCTTTAAAGTTTCTGGATGGCGACTGCTTGAAGTGTGGTTAGGACAAGAAATATACATGTGCCTTCCTGCTCCTACGGTACAGTTTTTGTTCCCGAATTCCTCATAAGTCACAGATTTTTCTTTCACAAAGAACATTCAGCAACCATAAATCATAATTAATACAAAAAATAAATTAATATTTCTCTTTCTGGAGCTTAATTTCATTGTCTGTTAATAGTTCAGTTTGCGGCAACGTTATTTTCGGTTAAAGTTTGAAGCGTGTAGATTAGGTGCACCTTCCTATTATTCTTTAATATTTATTAAACTTTATACAGTCTGTCAGTAAAATTATATGATTATTTAAGTAACTGATTAAGGGAAAGAGCTGGATTTTTTTGTATAATTTCAAAACCGATGCTTCTACATTTACAAAAGCCACAGATTTATTACAAAGAACATTCAACAACTATAGATAATCATTAACACAAAAAATTAAATTAATATTTCACTTTCTGGAGAATAAGTGACTGTGGATGGATATCCATCATAAAAGGTTCTTGGTGTGCACATAATTTTTGTTTAAAATATTTCTTTGATTTAAATAATTCATTATTTGTGTATTTCTCAAAGGAAAATAAATAATTTGGAGACTTTGTTTCAAAATAAATTTGAAATGCTACAAAATCAAATGGCAATAAAAAATATACAAACAGAAAAAAAACCGCGGGTGGTGGGATCGAACTGACGACCGCCACTCATCATCCCACCGCCTCAACAACGCACGGCTACCGCCGTTGTTAACAAGTGGTCTTCCGTAGCGGTATAACTCATTTGGGCACAATGTTTGCACTCGCTCGCTCGCCCTAATGATTCTGAAACCTCTTCCTACCATCTGCATAACTTAGTATGCCTTCATATCTTATGCTACTCTTTACGAAGATGATTCACAACACCTGTGGAAGATAATCTCATTAATGCTTTAGAGCAAAGAGCACCTTAAGAAGCGGCCTGGTGGCTCAGTAGTTAAGACGTCTGACTGCTAATCGAAAGGTCACCGGTTCGAATCCTTGTCTCGACAGCGACCTTCATAATTCTTTAACCCCGTCTTGACCTCTCGCACAGATTGCTGTGTAATGTGAAGTACGCCAGAACGCTTCCGTTTTTCGGATTCCAAGTTAAACTATGGGTCCCCCCTAGGGCTAACCATCCTATTTTTAACGATTGTGTACATATCCAAAAGCAACAATTCAAGATAAATAAAGGCTAAGCATTGTAATAGTTGGCCCAAACGAACACATGTACAACTATACCCGAGGGTATGACCTAAAGAGAATAAAATACTTTGAAAGGGGAACAAACAGTCAGCCAATCAGATGAAAGATATGAATATCAGTTTCGTCACTTGTCTCGCAGCTCACCATATTGTTCTATACATAAAAAAAACACACAAGCACTCATGAAAGGATACTTTTTAAGACGGATATGGGCAGATATAAAGCAAATGGGTGTAGGTATGGGCAGTATTGGGAAAAAAACAGGAGTGGTAATTATATAGAACTATACCTGATGAGACGGTGTATACACCAAATTAAGTTTTGCGGTTGATCAAAGACTTATGTCTATTATTTCCTCCATGACCTATACGTCAAATATGCGTAAAGCCATAAGAAAATGGTTCCATAGACATGCAATCTCAATATACTTACTTTCTGGCACACTGAACAGGGTGGATGAGCGGTTAATGTTCGATATTTAGGAGACCTAGGTTCGATCTCCGGTCAGGCCATCTAGGTTTCGCTTTTGAGAAAATTCCCCCCCCCCCCCAGTATTCCACTCTGTTCCTTATTCCCTATACTCTCCTTGCTCCAAAACCTTCGTTGTTGACTATTTCACAGCGCTGCAATACCGACTAGCAACGAAGGTTAGAGAGCCTCGTCTCTTTTCTCCAACACCACAACCCTTCCTGCCATTCAGTAACATGTTCCCCCCCCCCTCCCCATTTTACAGGTACCATGAGTTGAAATAGACACTTGGCTATTGGACATATATCTTAACTTCAATATTCATACTAGGTCTCACCCACTAATCCATACGTTATCACACACGCAAACTTAAGTGGAGGAAAGGAACAGCACATCATACATCCAGACCTACGGGTTAAAGGAAGGTCGAGAAGACTCCAATCACCATATTTACCCAAACATACACATGCTTTCACCATTAAATAAACAGAAAAATGTTAAAAAATTCTTAATATGCTAATGATCGATATCGGAATTGTATTGCTAGATTTGTTTGAGTTGTGAGGAATATTCAAACTATGAGCTACAAATTTTGATGGTAATGTTTGATATGGACTATTACTGTATTGTATCGCAAGGGGTTGCTTGATTAATAGTAGATATATACACTACAATAACACGGTGTTCCGTTTGTCATTAATATAGGAAAAATTCTTTACGCTTTTTTTTAAATTTCTTTATTGCAATCGTTCAGCGTATCTACGCTTTTCAGATTGGGCTGGAAACAATAATGAATTGAAAAAAGGACATGTATACATTTAACGGCGCGGCACTTTGAGTGAGGTTAACTCATCGAGTCCCTCAATAACATAATAACATTAAACATAATGGTTTTATAAGAACATTATCGGGTGATGTCTGAATAGAAGTAGTTCTAAGCGTCTATCTGGAAGAGAAGATCCTGGGGTAAGCGGCTGGCGATTCTTGTACATAGGTCTGTCGGATCTGGTGCCCAGGGAGTAATATGCGGCTCCTTGCACTCTGGGAAGGTGTTGGTAGAAGCGTCGTGCTTGCTCTTGGATAAACTGCGTGATGGTAGGCAGTCCGAGTTCGCGGTGCAACTGGGAGTTGCGGACGAACCGTGGAGCATCGACGGAGATCTGCAAGATTTTGTTTTGGTGCGACTATATTCTCTTGATTTTGCTGGCAGCGGCACCTCCCCAGACTGGGCAGGTGTAGGTCAGTAGAGCACGAATTAAAGAGGTGTATATTAGGATAGTGGTGTTACTTTTGAGTGAAGACTTCCGGTTGATAACAGGATATAGTTTAGTGAGCCGGGAGTATGCGAGGTTGAGTTTGGAGTTGATGTGGGCGTTCCAGGTTAGTCGTCGGTCCAGATGAACTCCCAGGTATTTGACGGTCTCGTCTGGACGTTTCCAAGGTACGGGTGCGCCGTTGATAACGATCGTAGTTGGTTGAGCTGGGCGCCGGAGAGTGAGCTTTACGCTTTCGTAATGGATAAAGGAATTTCCTTGTTGCTGTACAAGTATCTGTTGCTGTCCATAGTGCCCACATTCCACACCTGCTCTCTTAATAACTTTAATAACTCCACTCTTTCGTAACAGATAATGGCTCCGCAAACATAATCGGATATACAGAAATATTTCTGAAACTCTTACTAGCTGGGTAAATACGTGTCGCATTGTGAAGCCTAAAATTATTTGCAGGCAAGCACTTAATGGCTGAGCAGTTACGTCTTACCGAGCGTATCGAAACACGTTGGCACTAAATTTCCATCAAGCCTCGGACAATGGCGTGGTGAAGTGGAATGCCTTCGCGGACTGAGGTACTGCCGGCTGTGACGTTATGGGCCACACCCTCTCGCACTGTAAGGTGCTGCCACCACACTGCTTGCTGTGTTCGTATACGCGTGTACTGCCGATTTCTTTCCACTGTGCTCGCGTATGCGAGTACTGTCTCGCAATCTTTGCGAAGTAGAGAGCGAAGCAAGCCTACTCTCTCTTCTTTGGGGATCCCTCCCGCCCTCCTGCCCGAGGCTGATAGGGTTAAACCGCCACACGGCCCACTCTCTGAGTGGAACCCCCTGGCGCGAGCTTAGGGTTGTCTCTGGTCCTGGCTATCTTAGCGGTGATAACTAGGGACCAGAGCAACACTCCCGCTAAGACACTCCCGCTAAGATACCATCGCTAGGATATTCCTGCAGAATACAGCGGCTGGCGTTCGTTTCGATCTTCCGGCGGACAACGCTACAGACTCTCCACGTTCACCTACGCCAGAAGTAACTCAAATAACCTCTGGTTACAGAGGCCCATATAAAAACAACAACTCCGACGCAGACTCAGATGCCGACAAACGCGGTGCAGCTTGCTCTTCCTCTTGCAAAACCCATGTGAAGAAGATGGGTAAACGGCACGCACGTCATTTAAAGACACCAGCTAAGAAGATCAAGGACACATCTACGGAAAAAGCTCTTTGCTCGGCCACTTCAACTCAACGGTTCCTTATGGTGGAAACTGCTGCCTCCTCAGAGCAATCAGCATCAGATTCAGAGGCGCAGCATTACCACACTCAACAAACTCAACAGCAATATGAAGAAGGTTTTGTGTATCCACGACGCACAGCTAAAACACCATCCCCTACTCAACAAGAAACAACTTTGGAAACAGTTAACAGATTTCAACCATTGCAGAGTGAACCAAATCCAAATGACTCCACTGCAACCGAACGGCCAACGGAACGACGATCGGCACACATTCCACCGATCGTTGTTCTGATTGACGAAAATACAAGATACTCCATGACAGAGTCGACACCGTCATGAAGAATCACTTCTCCGCCAAGACTGCGGGTGGCGACAAGATTAAGTTCACTTTTACCACCACAGAGGACTACATCGCTGCTACGGGAATGCTTCAGGAAAGAGGAACCCCGTACTATACCTTCCCAATAGGGTCGGTCCCAAACCTAAAAGTTGTCTTCAGGGGTATTCCTCACTCCTTGCCCACGGAGGATTTGAAGGACGAACTCATAGGGATGGGCTTTTCCGTACAGACGGTGACCCAACTGAAACGTACTGGTAGTAACGTGCCAATGCCGCTGTTCCTGGTGGTTCTGGCCGACATACCAGAAAACAGAACAATCTTCGGGGTTGACAGGATATATCACCTGAAAGTGCAGGTTGAGAAACTTCGTGCTACAGCAGGACCTTCCCAATGTTTCAACTGCCAGCGTTTTGGCCATGTTGCAAAGAATTGCAAAATGCCTCCCGTTTGTGTGAAGTGTGCCGGGATGCATGATACCAATCAGTGCACCTCACAAAAGGGAAAAGACGCAGCAAAATGCTCCAACTGTGGAGGGGGACACGTGGCAAGCTATAAAGGCTGCCCAGCCTTTAAAAGGACTCGGGATCGACAAAGAGGATTATGGACAGAGAAGGAAAATTCACCTCCAAGCCGTAACCAAACCCAAAAAGGTAAACCGCTTGGTACCACGCAAGCATCAGAGCAAGAACGAGAATATACCCCAGAAGGTTCCAAGGCCACCAACAACAAAGACTCAACTCGATGCTAAGGCACAGAGCACGCAGCCGAGTAAGAAGCCAAACAGAAGAAGAAGGAAACAAATCAATCAGCAACGTCAGAAACAAGACGACGGAAAATCGCTGGCTACCAACGTTGACACTCCAGCTGACACTTCTTCAATTTCCGCTTGTGGCACAGCTGCAACTCCAATTGATAGAATACTCACAGAGCTACCCACAACTACCAACAAAACAGTAGCAACAAGTACCAATCAGAGAAGACAAATAGACGCAACCGAAGACTCCTCAAACGGCAACTTCGACAGGCTTACCTGCATGTTAGAGTCCATCATGAAAATGATGTGCACACTCACTGATCAGATTGGAAACCTGACCGTTGCAATGACGAAAGCCTTGGCTACACCAAAATGCGCTCATTGTAATCATGATGGATAGACGCCGCACAATGCACTCTCTCACTTTTTGAATTTGGAATGCTAACAGCATCTATAGCCAACTGCATGAATTCAGGCAGTTCCTCCTCGAGCAGACTGTAGACGTGTGTTTGGTGACCGAGACACATCTGAAACAAGGATTGCGTGCCTCCGTAGCAAACTACAACTGCTACCGGCGGGACAGCCCCACTGCCGGAGGAGTAGTAGCTATCTACATCAAAAGAAATATCCCTCACCACGAAATTACAATTCCAGCACTACAGCAGATAGAAGCCGTCGGTGTCGAGTTGGTAACTGCCAATGGTAAACTAACAGTAGTTTCTGCCTACCGGCCCCCCCGTAGAATACTGGAGGAGGCTGACTTCACAAATTTAGCCGCCACCAGAGGCAAACTCCTGATTGGAGGGGACCTTAATGCCAAGCACCCTGACTGGAACAGTAGGGTTGCTAACCAGGCGGGTAAGGCTCTGCGAAGACTAACAAACAGATACGACATGTGTGTGACCGGCCCTGAGGAGCCTACGCATTATCCCGGCTTTGGAGGAAGACCGGACAAACTTGACATACTCATAACGAAAGGTATTCCCGGCTTTGTGGCTGCCTCCACCATTGACCGACTGTCGTCAGACCATTACCCAGTGCTGGTGGAGATTAACATCGGACCCTGGCAAACACTGGAAGAAACCAGGCCCAATTATTATAAAACGAACTGGAGACGCTATCAACAGATACTTAAAGACAAATTCACTGCTTCCGCTGATACAGGCAACATCGATGAAGCCATCCAAAATTTTTAAATGGCAGTACGCAACGCCTCTACGGCCACGACACCACTAACGACACCCAAGCACGCATCTCCGCAACTTCCGCCTCAACTTCTGGTGCAAATACGACATAAAAATCGGATTGCGAAAGAATGGAGATTAACAAGGAACCCCCTTACGAAATGACTTCTAAACCGCCTACAGAGGGAGCTAAAGGTTTCCCTGACGGAGCATAGAAATAGGGAATGGGATGCCCGCATCTCTATGCTTAACCCGGATGATGAATCGCTTTGGAACCAAACCAGAAGGTTCACCCGACACAGGAAACGACCTACACCGCTCCACGGCGAGAGAGGACTTGTATATAGCCGTGAAGATAAGGCTAATGCCTTAGTAGACACCTTTGAAAAGAACTTCCGGCCAGCGCAAACCAACGTGAATCATCGCCATCTGAATACAGTGCGTCATAGATTGCAAGTGTTTCTCAATGCGGAGGACGAGTTTGAAATTGAGCCAATCACTGCTGAGGAAGTAGCCAGCTGTGTTTCTAAAGTTCCCCCTCGCAAGGCTCCGGGACGGGACAAGTTTAACAACCTTCTTCTCCGCAAACTACCACCTGAGGCGATAATATTCCTGACAGCGATCTTCAATAAAATTCTAAGACTGCAACAATACCCACGAAACTGGAAGCTCGCAGAAGTGGTCGGTATACACAAGAGCGGTAAGGACCCACTATTCCCTCAACACTACCGGCCTATTAGCCTTCTTACAGCTGTCTGTAAAGTGTTTGAGAGACTGCTACTCAAAAGACTGTACACCCACATAGAAGCAAACAGTATCATCCCAAACCACCAGCTAGGATTCAGAAAAGGCCACTCTACCACTCAGCAGCTCATGAAAGTCGTCGAGAAAGCCACCAGAGCCTTCAACTTCAAGGAATACTGCGGGTTGGTGCTACTTGATATCTCCAGAGCATTCGACTCGGTATGGCACTCGGGACTCCTGCTCAAGCTCTATGAGCAGGGTTTCCAAGGATCGTATGTGAAACTTATTAGGAGCTACCTCGCCGGCCGCACTTTCAGTGTCCGCGTCAACAATGCTTTCTCTACTAGAAGACGGATCCGGGCCGGTGTTCCTCAGAGGTCGGTTCTCGGACCAGTACTCTACAAATTGTACACTGCTGACGTGCCTAATAACCCCGGTGTAGAGATTGCGACCTACGCAGATGACACCGCATACTTCTCTCTCAGCAGAAGCAGAGCTATTGTAACCCTTCGTCTCCAGGAAGTCCTACAGAAAACTCTTGCTTGGGCTAGGAGGTGGAGAATAGAAATATCCTTGGATAACAACTCCCAAAAACACTGCCAATTTAAGAAATGGCAGAGAATGGTGGCTGTGTGTGTGCTGCCACCTTGCGCCAGCCATTGGCTGCCCTCCACCAGCTGTGACGTAACATAACGGTATATAGCCCGGATCCCTCCTTCATCGCAGAGAAGCAAGACGAAGAAGTCCTACGCTGGGGAGAACAACAACAGCGGCGGTAACACCGGTCGACGGTCAACAGAGACCGGTCCTAAGCGAACCGCGACGGCAAAGCAGTCCGCTACCCACCATCATAGACGTCAAGCGGACTGCATTTACTCCGAACGCTTAGGTTTAAGCGTCATCATGCAGCTACTACAACAGCAAACCACTTTACTGACAGAAGTCATAACGAATTATGCCAACAAACCTGGAACGACACGCCCGAAAATGCCATATAAAGCAAGGACAACCTCTCATTGATCTGGAAGGAGATGCGACCAACGTTGCAAGAACTTCCTCACACTCTGGGCGAAAAGCTGACCCAGAAGATTTAGTGTCAGGCCCCACTACTTAGCAGTTTCAGTTTTTTGTTTTTACTAAACCGTTAAGGAGATGCATTATGGAACAATCGTAATATTCCTGTAACTATGCAATAATCACCCAATTAAAAGTAACATTGTGAATTTTTTCTTGAGAAAGAGTTGGTTACTTTAAAAATTAAACTTTGACAGTTAACGGGGGAAAAAGAGGTATGAAATGGCTATTTCTTAAATTCAACTATTCCAGGCTCACCAATCACTAACAGATGAGCCAGCGTCTTTATCTCTCCCACTTGTTGTAAATAACCGATAAATTTATGTTTCAGCATGATGAGCGATTTTTTTCACTGATAAGTCGACGCAAATCTATCATCTTATAGATTTTGACACGTCCTCGATACATTTACAGTTACTCATGACTCACTGATAACACGATTTGTGACGATGTTCTGTGTTTGCTGTTTTATATATTTGCGATTGCACCATATTACAAGAGCTTAAACTATGGGGGACCTAAGTTACTTTCCCAGATTAGTTTTTTTCTTTTTCTTTTTGCTTCGATTTTAAAATAAATGTAAAATCTGCGTGATATTTGTAACATTGCTCATACAGCTCGTTTAACGTGCTATGCAGCAGCATGTTTGTTCGATTATTACAAACTTTATTATTATACACTTTATATTGTTCCTATTGACCGAACGTATCACAAACAGAATTCAGCACAAATATAAAAAATATTTCCTTGAGGTCGTACCCAACATGAAGCAGAATTGACCTAGCGTTGACGTGCATTATATCCCAGCCATATCTTTAAGAGCAGTCTTTTAGCTACTTGGTGTACATTAAAATCGGCTGGTTCTGTAACTCCTACTGGGAGAAAGGGTGTTTGTGTAATTAAAAAAGAAACAAGTTTAATGCTTGAGTATGACACTCCTAAACCATTTAATTAGCAAAAGCGCAGATATTACTATAATAAAAGAAACCTTTTACATTACCGTGGTTTTTTTCTCCTTGCGGAAAAGATTTCAGTTTGATAAGGTTCGAACGAAATTACACTCCGCCTCCTTGTCGGCACAATACTGATTCAATGCGGATGAATCAGAATTAACGTTAAAACAGCATTCACTCAGGGTTGTTAAACGTGAAGCGTACAACTTGTACTCCTCCTTATAAATTAAATTTACCTTTTATTTTAAATAATTAATTGATCAACGAAACCTTTATTATTATATGACATTAATGAAAAGAGGAATTGGAATCGTGCTGTACAGGTCGGCAACACCGTTTCACGTATAACTAACAGTGATATTTATTCTTCCTTTTCAAATACAATTCATCAATAAGCGTATAATATAATAGTTTACACATATCAATCCGCAAGTGTTGTTATCTGTCCTTCCACTAAGCACAACGGGTCAATGAGAATCTCTAGGGTGCAGGTATGGTCATCAATACGACACATCGGGGGTTTTACCAAGATCACTCTGTGGTTACCATATTTCGAAGGCGCCGGGTCGGCTTCCAGTGGCCTTCCATCGGCGGCGACCTATCTGTACGTTCGCCGGTTGCCTCATCCGCTCCGCAGGCCACATGCAACAAAGAACACCACAGCAGCGCGAGCTAACCTTAGCCGCTCACATCACATTCACTCATATCTCGGCTGCCACGCACGCAACCACACTCCCCGCAGCCTACTCTCCTCTCCACATACACCTAACGCTCTCGCTACCTGCTCAAGACCGCATTCCAGAGCAGCCCTGTTTGTCTCACTTGTCCATATGCCTGAGCCGATAGCCCAACATATCACGAATACATCATGTAGTGTAGCGATACATTACAAACGAATCATAAAGAACCCTGCTGCCGAAATATTTGAACCTATAGGCTTTGACTTCACATTCGGCGCTAAATCGTAGCAACACTACTAAGCATCGTATGAAGTATGTACTCACATCTTCACGCGGTGATGGAATCTGCAACGAGAACGGATTGGCAGTCCAAAAACCTATTACTTCAGAAAAGAACTTAATTCATCCCCCCCCCCCCCACTCCCTACTGTCACAGTGACTTTTGGCCTATTAAAATTCTATGATTAAAATTTCATTCGTGTCTTGAGCTCAAACCAGCCTAACCTCCGTCATGTGCCAGATATCACTAAAGTGGCCCAACTACTTGAGCTAACGGGGCTGGGCTGTCAGTAATACGTTATCCCTCACGGAATCTTGCTTGCCTGTTTCATACCGTAAAGGTGACTTTGTTGACGAGTTTGTCCAATACACTACAGTTCACTATACTATTTATGATGACAAGAAAAAGATTTATTAAAAGAAAACTTAAATTGTGTCGGGCTATGATTTTTGTGCCGCGCGAATGCAATCTGATATATTACATGCGAGATATGTGTTTGACCCACATAATGCGGAACCCTAAATGCGTCAGGCTGAACTAGCACTTGGTCAGTTATCATTCGTTTTTGCAGGTTACATAATATTTGACTGATGGTAATCACCAAACCAACATGTAGGCGTACATTGTCAGTGGTTGAGAAAGAAAACGCCGGTAACGCAGTTCAACATAAAGGATCCCAACTCACAGCTTAGGCAGATGATCCCTGAAAAGTAGATACAGTAATAAGAGGGTCGCCCGTTTCACGGCCAGCTCCTTCACGTGATGTGACCCATCTGATTTTTTAAAATATATTTTCCTGTGAGATCGTGTGTAACGTTTATATAGAAAGTGCAGAGGATCTCCAGACAATAATTTTCACTGCCTGTGACGTCGTTAGAACAACACCAAAGTTGTTCAACCCGTTACTACAGAACGTAGTGCGACGATATATTACCTGCATCGAAGCTGGGGATACACTTTTAAATAATTCTTGTAAACGTATTCCAGATTGGGAAACTGGTGCAGATAATTAAAATAATAACATTTGAAAACAAAGATTCGTATGTCCTCATACTAAGGCTGTTGATAAAATATCGATATATCGATATTTTTTTAAAAAAATATCGATATTTATGAGTAATATTTTTTAGGACGATATATCGATATATCGATATTGAAATCTGGATATCGGAGTCAGATATTTTAAAAATATAAGTGGTTATTTTCCGTTTTCCTCGTAGAATATTCCAAGTTGTTATTGGAGGGAAAACGATTACCTGTGTTGCACATGCAATACATTTTCATAGATAGAATTTTAAGAAACAATGAACGATACGAGCACATGGAGAAGTAGGGCCGCCGTAAGCGGGCATGCAAGGCAGCATATTATGTAGCGGGCGATGTTTTTTTTTTAGCTCAACAGCTGCTTCGGGCGGTCGGCGGCAACACTGGGGATGGCAACAATGGGGTCGGCAATCTAAGAGTTTTTTTGACCCGTTTCGGAAATTTCCTAAATCCACCACTGGCAGTAGTTGGACAGGGGGTGGCATAATCGCTATTGCACGCGGGCGCTCAAACAGCTAGCGGCGGGCCTGTGGAGAAGTAAAAAACGAAGGTAAAATAACTCATTCAATATTCATTAGAATTCTTGTCTGGACATTTTGAAAAGTTTTTAAAATTTGTCTTCAATCAATGCAAAAGTATTAGCATTAAGAAACTAATCGTAATGTACCAGGTATGGGTAGGGTTGCCAGATAGCCGGAAAATCCGGGAATGTCCCGGAATTTTGTGTCTGATCTCGTGTTCAGGAATTATGCGTTACTGTCCCGGAATTTCCGTATACTAGTTTTTTTCTCAAACTCAGTTCACCACGGTGGTCATGAGGCCAAGCCAAGTATCCCATGCTTGCAGCGGGAGGATGGAATGTCCCTTAAATCAGAGGACTTGAAACTGACAGGAAAATACTCTTTTAATTTTCTGGGACTTTGAAAATTCTAGATGCAGTTAACATTAACTCCCTTTATACAGAGTTCACATGTCTGAAACGTGTTTTTCAGGTCCTTCCAAAAGACTTTCCAAACGATACAATCTGGGCCAATTTCTTTAGAACAAGCGTTTTTAATGATTTTGAATATTTTTTAAAAAATAGTTGGTTTTGTTTTGTCAATTCCAACAAGCAATGACTTTTACGAGACAAGTTTTAGCCCGTTGAATAATTTATGAAATAAGAGCGAAACAGAACGTTCATGGATTCGATCAAGGCTGAACTGCAAACTCAATCAATTTTGAAGACTCTTGCTGAGAAATTTTATCAGTTTTGCAAAGCAGTGACGGAGAAATATTTATGAAAATGGCAAAATCTAGTAATAAATATTTTAAAAGTAGATGATTAAGATCTATTTTGATTGATGTTGATGTTGATTTAGCAAAAGATAGATGATAATTTTTTGTTATTTGTTGATTTTCTGCCTAATTTTAATTAATGAGCCTAACAGAAATGTTCAGTTTTGGTTTAATATTTTTGAGATTTTGATTGATAATATCCGATGTTGATTTTGAACCAAAGTAAAAAATTCCTAACGAGGTGGTCAGGGGCGCCGACTCTGTGGGTGCTCGGGGACTCTGGCACCCATGAGAGGTAAATAGTGGGTGCGGAGCACCCATGAGCATGGACGTCAACAGTAATCAGTAATGGACTTCGAGCGACACCTGAATTACCTACGCACTTGCTTAGGATGTGAGTCTGCACGTCATGCCCAAGGAGAATATAAACACTACGTTAAGTCATACCTAACACTATCTACTGTGTGGTAAGTGTAGGTTTGACTCGTAAAGAGCCACACATAAGCAAATCGAGCAACTCGACCTCCCGCACAAATCCTAGCCCGCCATCCGTTGCGCTTCACCCATCCCACACAGGGGTATTTGACACAAAAAGTCGATCAAAATTATTTCTACATAATTTGGATTTTTGTTTCGCTTCTTTTGTGTATTAGAACTTATAACTGTGAAGTAGGAGTAATAATAAAGAACACGTACTGTGTTTATACACTTTATAACATATTAAGCGAATATTTACAGAATACCTAAACAATAATCATACATGTACTGTACACTAAAATATCATTCTGACGAACCGTCCCATCCTTCGTCGTCGGAACCTTCACCTTACGGCTCGTCCTCTTCTTGAGTACTCGGGTCCCATTAAAGTAATATTTTAATAGTTTCTAGATTGAATGATTTAGATGTTTTGGGGGTTTTGTGCCTGATGAAGCTCAAATACGGATCCTAAGTTAATGAAAGCCTATTAATAACATCTGTGTTGCACTAAACCCAACTAAGTTTTCTGGAGTGTCTCCCTAAATCGTCGAAAATATTTGTTTCTAGATTCTGCTGCTGCTTCTGACAGATTGCCTATCAGCAAAAGTGCATACTCTATTATAAGTGAGCCCTCAATAAATGCTTCTTGTATAGGTCACATTGGATGCAACGAGTACAGATCAGTGTACAAAGTACATCTTAAATTTTTCGTGGCAGTGGGGAGTATTTTTTATATATATGTATATATATTTATATATCAATCTTGTGCCCACTATACATCATTCACATAATAGTATAAAACCTGTCAATCAATGTTTTGTTAATACCTATTATCTCTGCAGACATTATTTGCTAAAATCGGTCAAATCATCGAAAGATTTTCTTGGCCGACCCACAGTGATCAGATTGGATTTTATAGGGATTTCGATATATCTTTTGAACCAATCACGGTATTTCTTTAAAAACACACTCACAGTTCTCTTAGCAGGCTGCCATTTTCTTTTAATTTCAAATTCAAGCCTTGAAAACTTTTGTTCGAACTGTTACGTTTGTTCGACCGTGAATGTCGGTTGATTTAAAATATTTTCCTCGACTAATTACAACTTTTGCACGAAATCATTTCCTTTCTCGTATTTAATCATATCATAAATAACTTTTCGGTTCATGAGCGTGGTACCAGAAGAGCCCATAACAAAGAAAATCTTAGATGAATTAATGTGACGGAAGAAAAGTAGGTTTGTTTCATTGTAAATAATCTAGAATTTTTTCGAATAAATAGACGTTTGGCACTTTTTGGCACCTAATTTCCAATGAAACGCCAAGATAGTACACTAAACTAATACCATACAAGAAATCAGACTCGAGAAAGGTCCGGAAATATAACAAAATCACTCTTTAATACTTTTCGTAATAAAAAAATCAGTACAAAATGAGTCAGCTTACAAAAATGTACAGAAATAAAATTGTGCGATACTTTTCGATGTATGTTACTATTATTTCAGTTCTAGGTACCTGGCTGAACAATATCCATGATTAAAATCACCACTACTCACTTAACATCACTCACAAATTAAATTGGTACAACTTATAATTTTCTTGTATTTGCTTGGTAACAGTACGTGGGTCTTGGAATGTGCTCAGAAGATGACTGTTCACAGGGTGGGGAATGAAGCTGATCTAAAAAATATAGCTGATTGTTATTCTATAGACATTTGCTTCGAATCAGGTATATACGGGATCTTGGAATTTGCTAAAAAATTTTTTTTTGACTTTTGATCGGCTTTTTGTATCAAATACCCCTGTGTGCGTCCGCTGCACAGCCAGCGCTTTCGTCGCCGCAGCTCGCAGGCTTTCAAAGGTGTCTCACTAGTTCTTAGTCGAGCTGGTAAACAAAACACGTGCTTTAAGAGGACGTAGTGCTTGATGTTATCGTGTTTATTTCTGAAAATTAATAGTTTCTTCAGATAAATTCGTCCTTCGAAATCGTAGCCTGAAGAACCCTCCACTAGTAGCTCTTCGCATCTTAGTACATCCTTAACAGATCCAATCAGAAGATGTTATTTCTGCAAGTTCTGTTGAACCGAAGAAAAGGCACAATTTTAAAAAGTGCCAGACAATTATTTCATGGCTGCTAAATTGATGAAGATATAGATAAAGGTATTTGCCAAACTTGTAAAGAAACCATGTC
Organism: Vandiemenella viatica; assembly: GCA_031002005.1. Classification (NCBI taxonomy): domain Eukaryota; kingdom Metazoa; phylum Arthropoda; class Insecta; order Orthoptera; family Morabidae; genus Vandiemenella; species Vandiemenella viatica. Next base: position 3,582,586 of record JARYHS010013631.1, on the reverse strand, counting down.
TAGTGGCGTTTCTGCGCCGAAAACATCATCAAGAGGAGATGAGTACATTAAGGCACTCACTCAGGGTAGTTTTTCATCATGAAATAAAGCTTTAAAAAGCATGAGGAAACTGAAGATCACTGTTGTTGTGTACTGCATAAAGCCAATTTAGAAAGTGGCGTCACTATACATTGAATGCTATCAAAAAGTAAAACTATGATATAAAACAATTTTTTTTTTTTTAATGACCGGGAGGCTAGCCATAAGGGATCACGAGGATGAATATTCATATTGCATTCGATGTTGAAGCGGTGAGCAAAGGATGTTTTCGAGTTAAACACGAGGTAATAAATATGGGCGGTTGTCATACGATAGCGTGTGAAATTTTGAGTAACGAAACACTGCATAAAATAATAAAAGTAGTGCAAAATGTAGTGTGCTATTCAGTTATAGTTGATAAAACTAGCGATATTCCCAGTAATAAACAAGTCACACTCTTCTTTCATTATGTAGACGCAAAATGTAATAAACACGAAACGGTATCAACGATATCCGACAGTATTTGTTTGAAATTTTGAATTACAACAGTACTAAAAAGATTCGATATAAATATCAAGATGTGTGGGGGTCCATATTCGAGTACAAATGGTGCTTCTGATGTTGAACCGCATACTGACTTGTGGATTAATCCTGTCGATGCAAGGTCAATTCATGTGCATTGCATCGCTCACTCGTTAAACCTGATTGTTCAAGACACTATAAAAGAAGTAGGTCCATGTAATAAGAGATATTATAGCGAGTTGTTTTCGTGCGTGGTTCATCGAAACATCAGGCTTGAATCACTACAGACTGCTAGCGATGAACCTCTCTTTGTGGCCTTTTTAACCAACAAGACAGTGTAGTATAGTTTCCTTAAAAACAATTCTATGCAGTTATAGTGTGTTGTTATGTTTTTTTAACGACACGAAAAGTCTGAAAGATAATACCTGCGCGAAAGCAAAATGATTTTTCAAAATTCTCCAATCTTTTGAATCTTTTTTTATTAACATTTCTGATAGAAATTCTCGTTCGTATCGAAGCTTTAAACGCAAATTTACATAAGATTTCTTTCCATCTGCAAAAATCTGTAGATAATGCTGTTAAGCACGTCGTATCATCCCAACGAACTGGCGAAAAATTTCAAAATCCCTGGAAATCGGCCCTTGACTGTTTTTATATTGGATAATCAACTACTCAACGTTAAAACTCCAAAAATAAGGAGGATAAATAGACATATAGACGATTCATCAAGTGAAAAGCATTAATCTTCCTCACGCGCTGACTGACAAAAAATATATCTTGTAGTTTTAGATAAAGTCATTGGCCGCAGCGACCAGCACTTTACTAAAAATGCTATGACACATTTGAGTAAGGTGAAGCTATTTGTTACTGATTAAAATGAAGCAAGCAGCAGTTTCGTGAAAGGGTTCCACGAAGGTCTCATTGATGTGGATCGTTTGGTTCCTCATCGTGCTATTAGCAATTGCATTAACAAAACATGTCAGACTGAATAATGTAAAAAACGGTTATATAGATTCGCAAATCTACCCAAGATATGATGCCTGAAATCATCAAATTGTTAAAAATCGTTCCAACTATTCCAGTATCGGCATGCACCACAGAACGATCATTTTAAACATTACGGAGAAGAAAAACTTATTTGAAGAGTACTATGGCTCAGCAAAGATCGAATGATGGCATGGTAGTGCACACAAACCGAGAAATAGCGGATGATGTGGAACTACAAGATTTTGCTGATACAATAGAGCTGTTGTTTGAAAAAATAAGTTTGCATTGAAAAAACTGATTTTGTATAAATTAAACATGTAGCTTCTTAAATAGGTTTATTAATGTTGATTTGTTGATCATACAATCCTCAGTAAAACTGTGTAGCCTATATGAAGTATGTGCTAATACACATATCCAGCTAATAAAAATTATGCTACACACTGTTAATACAATGATTTTATTTTTATTGTTATGATAGGTATCCGTTCCTTATTGTTCAATCTAGTATTTTATATGCATCTTTTTTTCCATCTCCATCTCCTCTGTACTAGCTGTATCTACGACTTCATTCACGTAGCGATCCTTGCGAACACAAATAAAAAACAATAATAAACTCCTGCTTTCTAATAGGAAGAGACAATTTATTGGTTATCTATCTATTGCTATAATAAAGTTGAAAATCTATAACTTTGTAACTCAATCACGTTAAAAAGGCCGAACCCATTTTAATAAAATTTAGTGTGTTTTTGGCCTACAACAGAATTTATAAAATGCAAAATCTTTCTTCCCTGCTCTGCCTGTCTGTTAGCTTATTACTTGAAATCTATCTACTGGATGGATTTAGATGCAATATTCACTATTATGCAGTACTATTTGGTGCTTGCGACTTCGTTCATTTTGTCAAGGCTTTTATTTAATTTTCATGGAACCCTAAATGTTTTATTCCCTGCCAAATCAGCAACCCACCAGTGATAGTCTTGTCGGAATTAGTTCACACTTTGCTGGTACAAAAAAAAAAGTATCATCACATGGGCATGAGCACCCACGAGGTTTTCTAAAACTCGGCGCCCCTGGAGGTGGTCAATTTTTGTTTTAAGTTTATTATTTTTCCTTTTGATTCATAATACCTGATGTTGACTTTCTACCATAGTTTAATTAATAAAGTTAAAAGAGGTGCTATATATACGTTAGATAGCATATTTACCTAAAATAGATTTTTTTATTAATTTGCATTTTTGTTCACTCTTTAAACATACCGCAAAAATACTTTTTAGACCCAGAAATGTCCCGGAAATTATAAGCCTGTATCTGGCACTCCACAGTTAAATATTTCGCGCGAATTGGATACGCTTCTTGTTCCATACCAACAGAAGAATTGAGCTCCAAAATTATGTCACAGCCAGTTTTGTTATATCACTTACGAATTTATTAAGATAAGAAATTGAAAAAAAGAATCTACCACTTTTGGATTGCCTTTACAAAGTGCTGTGCTAAAAACTTATTATTATAGATTGGTGCCTTTAAAAAACAATTTGTTAACGCCAAGGGAACTGCATCGACAGTAGCGGCTCTAGGATTTTTCCAAGCCGGGGAAAAACTGAGATTGCCGCCTCTTCAAACATTGTTGCCAGCCAGACCCCGAGAATCGCCTCATTGATTTTTGGCCAAACGCATTGATGTCGCCACTTTAACTGTTTGCAAAACGCATTGTTGGACACGAATTATCGCCCAGAGCAAGTACCGCGGTTTGCTCCCACCCCTCGCCCTAAATCCTGCATTCAACCTAGAATCTCAGCTTTAAAAAATTGTATTATGGTAAAGCGTTACCCATTTGCGAAGCAATATCAAAGAAGGGGAAATTTTCAATTAATGTAGGGAGTTCTCCATTCATAGTAGAAGAAACAACGGGAAAAACATGAGTTCATGCTCTTGAAAAGTATGTCCAATGAAGTTTCTGACATGAGTTTTGGTGCAAAATTCATTCACCACATTAGTTTGGAACTTTTTGGATCTGAAACTCTTTTAAATAACTATGACGTTCTCTCATCATAATTCTATGCAACATCCAGTTGTCCTAGAAAATGGTAATTTGGTACACATACTTGGCTTCATCCCCATAGTACTGTATAAGAAAAGTTCCTGTGTTTTTTCAATGCCAATCTAAAAGCTGAAACGTCTTAGAGAAAATTTGTAGGTTAATTGCTTTCTTCTTGATGAGGCTATATGGCTTGAGTTTTGCACAAAGATCAGGAGCATAAAAAGCACAATTAATTTTACTTTGTTACTACATTTAATTTGGAAGTTATTGGTAGTCCTCCACCGATGGTAACAATGCAGACACGGCGAAGCTCGCACAGAACGAATCGGACTCGAGCCCGTTGTTTTACATGAGCGTGCGTTGTCGAGGAAAGTATTTTGACATGAAAATTGGATGTAAGCAGGAATATTGATAAATTCGGATACATAATCTTTCCTAAGGTGCAAACATTTGGTCCAAAAAAGTAAGAAGACTCAGAACAAGCTATCAACCTACAAAAAGAAATTAAATTCCATATAAAACAATACTTGTAAAAAAAAGTGACTTGGTCATTATGCAAACTCTGATAATAGAACATCAACCTAAAAAAATGCCTCTACAATGTTGCATTATTGAGCTTTTAAACTCACAAAAGCCAAGATTTCCCTCGATGCTCTTTTTGGATTCACAAGTCTTCGAGTAAATCATAAACATTCTGCATTTCCTTTTAGTAAAGTAGTAGTATAATGGCTAAATCACAATGTAAAAAAAAAAAAAAAAAAAAAGATTTATCCGTAACGTCATGAAAAACTATTTTTTTTCAGAAAAGCAAAACTTGATTAAGAAAATATCATTAAATAGCCACAAGACTTCGCCCTTTTTTAAAATGATTTGTTTTTGTAATATTGTTTTTATATAATAGGGTCGACATATCGATATATCGATAGTTTTTCTTCGATATATCGAATCCGATTAAATTTTTTTTTTAAATATCGATATATCTAAAATCCGATATTTTTTTAAAATATCAACAGTCCTACCTCATACTTCGTTTTCATAGTCGACCCAAAACTATTTTGCAATAAAACCTGCGATTGAGCCTTTTCCGGATCGGATTTCTTAATCTCAAACTAATATATTTGTCCGTCTCAATCATACCTGCAAGTTTGTTTAAGCATAACAGTTACACCGTTTTACAGCCTATTTTCAATATCAAATAATGTTTAAACAAATTAACTCCTCACAAGTGATGTTCTTGAGGGACTACGTGATATTTTTTGCGTAGTGTATTGTTTTTGAAGGGTTGCCATTTTAGCATTGACGTAGCTGACAGCCGAAAACCGTTCGATAACTGTAATCAGAATTTTTGGTACGTTACTTAATTTCCTCTCACGTTGACAACAAGATATCGCATCTTCTAAAGATAAATACTTACAGATAAACTCGACCCATTCAGCAATAGGTTATAAAATAACTTGAATTTATCTGTCAATATCGATCATGATTTTGTGGAGTATCCGGTGATCTAAAAATGCCTTATAATGTCACAATTAATCTACATAGAATATTTTTATCTTACAAAGCAGTTTGCTACAATTTTATAGTGATGAAGTTTATTTCAATTTCGTATTGACGATAATTCTGCAGAGAATTTCAAATTACGGTACATATATTCCAATCAGTCCTGAAATTGAATCCCTGCGGTGCAGGTGTCTTGCATCCAGCCCGCAATGAGGCCACTAATCTCGCTGCTGTAATAATATAGTAGAATATCTGCAATTAAACTCACTGGCAAAAAAGGAGAAGGAGTGGAGACAATGAAATAAACTGCGTGAAAAGAACAGTCATGTGACCATATTTGAGTAATTATAGTATCAGAAGATAAAGCTATTGGAATTCTCAATACTAGTACACTGTTCTCCCTATGTCAGTAGGGTGTTGCATACTCTTAAACCTTGGTACCTTCGTCTCGGCTGAACGGCAACGTATAGGCGTAGTATCTTTTCCTGCGTCTAGTCGACCTACAACTGCCGTAATTGCTCTCCACATCCGACAAATTGGAACTGGGTCGGAGTTGATATGGAAACACTGTACTGAAGGGGAAAATGATGATTTAAGACGGAAAATAGTTATGCGTCAGGGGCTGTGTCTAAGGCTACTTCGCTAATCAAACCGAAACTGACTTCTGCAATAAGTGCAATATTTCTGTGAAAGGACAAAAACCCAAGCTAGCTGCAGAGACACTGGGTAGGGTAGTAGAACCAGCAAAGGAAAATACGAAATGCTAGAGATGCAGTGAATGTGAAGACACAGTAGCAAGAGGATGTAAAGAAATATAAACTTCTTCGCGGGTTCACTGCCGGATGGATGTAGATGAATGACGAGCTCTCGACGGCGTACTCTGCCGTCATCTTCAGGCCTGATGCTCAGGCTTGACAAGCGGAACTGCACTGCTGCACCAGCGGTAGTGACAGAGATCACTGTTTCCTCAGATTCCTTCGCCGGTTGTACTCAGCCTTAGTGTAAACTTTGACAAGGGACTTTAATGAGAAGAGCTATTGTTGTTTAGTGCTGGTTCATATCTCTCGGGCCTTCGATTCAGTCTGGGCCACCAGTCTGTTGTTGCACAAGCTCAGAAAAGTGAGTTTGCCAGGAGCATTTTCTGCGTTAGATTCGGCGGGGTTTTCGCAACACAATAGCGTATGCGTGCTAGTGTTCCACAGAGCTACGTGCTGGGATCACAGCCTACTATCTAGCAACACAATACGCCAATGACACGGCATTAATCACATCAAGTAGCATCAGAGCCATCGCAACGCGACGACTGCAGGAAGCGCTACAACAGACAGATACATGGACCACGCAGTGGTAGATTCCATCAAATCCGCCTAAACACAGGTGCTCATGCTGACGCGGTGCCGATGGTGCCCGAACCATAGCTGTAAAATGAGACTACCCCTTAGGCTCCAACGTCTGATTGCTTCGGTAATATTTTCGAAAGCGGTTGGCAGCAAGATTGCTCCTAGGATATCTGCCAACGAGTAAGCGCAAGACTACACTCATTTTACCCTAAGCTTGTAGCATATACGCTAAGACTAGCTTCTAAGTATTTACTGTAAGTGACAATTATCTTTGGTCAGCGGACGCTGCCAAAGAATAATATAACTAGTATGAGAGAGGTACGTATGTAATCGCTGTGAGACAAAAGAGAGAACGGACTGTGTTAAGCTTGCGAGAGGTTTTGTATTTTGGATATATGATTTTGAATAAACGTCTCATGTTATTGGTGTTCCATATATGTGTGGTTTTTCTTGGTTTAGCAAATATTATTTTCACTTAAATGCATTACATTAATATGCACAACTGCCGAATCAAATAAAAGGAATCATCGGCAGTTTATAACCTGGCTTGCCTGGTAAGGTTGGAAAGAATATAGCCCTGTTATAAGCTCAGCCGAGAGATTTCACTGGCGCAACCGTTATGAGTCGCCATATAATGTACACTTTTCAGCTCGGTAACAGAGAACCTGCGTACTTCTGAACGTTTCCGGCAATGGGACGGAAACAGCTGCGATTCTGCAAATCGCTCCACCAAGCACCAGGTCAGACGTCTCGACCGCTATAAAGCCCCTCTCGAAAGACCTCGCTGTTGAGAGACGTAAAGCAGTAAAAAAAAAAAAAAAAAAAAAAAAAAAAAAAAAAAAAAAAAAAAAAAAACCCGCTATAAATCAGGTGGTGACTCAAACAAGAGACTAAGGTTCCAATTATGTCCTAGGAAGATCTAAAACTACGCTAAACACGAATAACAAATCTTTAAGCTATGTCACTCCTCTAAGACTGAGACTGGAAACGTTTTGCGACAATAACCTCTACCCGATCTCCTTTATAGCAGTGCTAGGCTACAGATATTTTTCAGCTTCAAAGAATGTAAAATCAGATCATAGGAATGGAATATTCTGAAATACATGCCGTGGAGATGTTGAGTAAACATTTCGGCTATGAACTGATCAAACATTGTCATCTTGGGAAGTGTCTCGTGCCTTCAAGAAGTGAGTGTGAAGTATGTGACTAAAGTGCCTTACGTATACACAATAGGATTGTTTTATTCTTACTAACGCGAGTGTATTACCTGATTATCATAGTATGTTTCTCGGCATGTATGATGCGCATAAGTATTCATAATGATTATTCAAGAAACTGAAACAACTAGTGAGAGGTTGAAGACTGTTAGAATAATGAGCCGTCTGGTGACTCGGTGGCTAAGGCGTCTGATCCAGGGACGAAGAGCGCCCGGTTGGAATCATGGTTTCGACTGGATTTTTTCAGAGGCCTTAAACGCGAACTACACCTCTGGCACAGCTTAGTGTGTAACATGAAATGCACAAGAACGCTTCCGTCGTTCACATTAAACTTTAGGTATCTTATATCTGGTAATATTACCGGGTTAACCTGAGGCAGGCTGCGACAGGGGCGAAATGCGCAGCCAAACAAAACGCTGTCACCAGGTAATTACGACCACACGAGCCTTCTACCTTTGTTTGACCAATACACAAATACGCTGCCTGTGAACTTTGGGTTTAGAATTTATTAGCGTTCCAGCGGTGGACGAGGGTAAAGAAATAAATTATGGCCTTCATTAACCAACCATTTCAGTATTTGTCTCAAATGTTTTGAATAATCACTGAAAATCGAAATCTTGATTACTTGGTCGTGATTTGAAATTTCGTCTTTCGAAATGATGGAACACAACGTTATGTTAGAGATCCACACTCAATGCTCTCCTTAATAGCCCAGGAAGTACTAATCTCTTACACACGTCATACTGTTAACAAGTGATAAGACAGCTTTTCGAGTCGGTATCTACAGAATGGTTGTTATCAGCACCTTTCAAATTAGTCACGCAGACCACCGTTACATAGGATATAAAACGTCTCAGGCACTAACTACATAGAACACTGCTGATCAACTATCAAGAAGACTCACCAACGTTTTGAGAAGACTGTAACACTCAGTTGTCAGGTAATATGGAATTGATGTAGACGGTATATTTGCATAAATATTTCGTGAAGTATTTTTGTCGATTTTAACCTGTTTCCGTGTGCGAATTTAACTGTTTCGTGGAAAATGTTTTACTCATATTCTTTCCTTATGGCCCTATAAATGATCAAACGCGTCGTTTGCGTAAACTTAATAAAGCAGTTGCTGAAACATTTTCAAATTATTTGTGCAAAAGTGTATTCTTCCTTTCATCTCAAATCTGGGGCATACGTTCCAGAGGCAATATTATTTCGTGCACATCAACAGCCAAAAAAAAGACGTAGGCCTACCTTAGAAACAATCTCACAGGAATGTTAAGTGTAATGTTAGCAGATCAGGAGCAGCCGGGTTCACATATCTGTGACGTAAGTGGCGAATGAGAATATATAATATGCCTAGCAACTTCTCATTACTGCTATATTAAAACAGGAAACAATTAGCCCTACTTTATTTCTCATCGACACCAGTATGAGTTGTAGCTAAAAAAAGCCTGAGGAACTGTCCACATTTCTAACATCTTTACTTCATTTGTTTATAGATGACGGCTTTCATTTATACAGTTTCTTAAATACTGCTGCATAAGGATCGTCTGCATCAAAAGTGAGACGGAAAAGACATTGTAGTTGCAACTGCATCGTATCCTGTAAAAGTACGTTTCGCAGATTGCAGGTTTCTGATCTTCCTTTTTTTAATTATAAAAATTGAAGTATTACAAATTAATACATAAATCCGCCGAGGATTTATTGGTGTTCATTTTGTTTTAGCGTCGCTAAAAATTACTTCAAAATATATAGGTTAAATTTGGTTCTAACGTTTTTGATTAAACAGCTGTCAGTAAGATACAAAAAATTTGGTGTTACAGTAGTTGTTTCATGTTTTTTTTTTTTTTTTTTTTTTTTTTTTTTGCCGGCTTTTTGTGATGGACTGTTGCTATAACTTTAACTAAACAAATTTCGCAGACACAAGAGAAAAATTAATTTAGTTATCCACGAATACAGTTAACCAATTTCGTTTTTCATTCTGTGCTAAAACTACGTATATATCTAACCCATGAAGAAACGTCAGTGTTCATAAATGTAGAGATCACATCTTTTTTCTTTACTCTTCCACATTTGCATAGTTTCACATTGGCAGAACGACTTTATGCCTGTTTGGCTTCAAGAAATACACATTTCATTGAAATCTGTTCTTGAAGATCTGAATCCTCCAGCAAATTAACTAATCCAGTATTTCACGAAATGTGTTTCAATATGTATCATTTCTTTTTGCGAGATTCTTCCTCAAACCATTGCCTACGGCCACGATTTTCCAAATGTGTTTATTTCGGGATATAATTAATCTGTATCACCTTTATACAGTTACGTACTTCACGTGCTAAAATAAAAAAAAACAACAATATGGCAAAGTTCTTGTTTCATGTATTAACAGCAGAACACCAGATTCATGAGCAAAAAATTAGTGTTAGACACCAGTAAGTTTTTTTTTTTCTTTTGAACAAGATGTTTACTGCTAATCTATTCCTAGTATTCCAGGGAAATCTTATCTTTTAATGTTTAAATATGAGACTATCCAATCGTTTTCAGCTCCTGTCATTAAACTTTATCTTCTCAGTATTATTGTATTAGCTACTTCGTACCACACTTCAGTAAGTATCTCAACGTCACGCAGTTCCTCTGGGTAATTAATTCATCAGCCGAGTTTCTTCCGTCATCAAATGATATATTTACCACGAATACCTCTGGAGTAAATGCGGCTTTTTCAAATTCATCACAATGTATTGGCTAAATTTTACAAGTAACTACAATAACTTCCTTATTTTTACAGGCCCACAAATTCAAAGTTTTGCTTTATTAATGTCAATTAAGTTAAAATGCTCTATTATGCCTAGCACAGAATTAGTATGTTCAAAGGAAGATACAAACATAATCAGAAGTTTTAACTTTAAATGATTTCATTTGTCGTTACAGCAGTCCAGGGCTGGAATAAATTATCAAGGGACTAGGTCAATAATTTGTCCAAAACAGTGACAGAATTTATAATTAGAGTTATTGTAATGCAAAAATAGATGTGTAAGGAAATAGCCACCACAGCTCCGTTACTAGTGTTGCAAACTGAAAAAAAAAGCATTATTTTTTTCAGATTTGTGAAAAAAAAAAAACATGAAAAATAAGCCTAGCACCCTAGTTTTTTTTCTAAATTTGTTTTTTTTTTAGAAAACAATATATTAGATAAATTATAGTTTTATTTATGGAACTTACATTTTACAAGTGTGTTTTAAACCTTACTAAATCATATAATATCTTACATAATGATTCATAAATGTATCTATATAGGTAACATAATTTTTTATTCATCTTTTATGTCGGTACCACATTCACTAGTATCAGTACTACCAACACTAGTTCGGTCGGAGTTGGAATTTTCTGTTTCTTCTCCTGTCCCCTCTAGATCCATAACTTCAGAAATTGTTACATTTTCTTTTACAGGTTGTATTACATGCAAAAGCTTTTGAGATGGCAATTTTAAGTTGTGGACAAAGTACACACTGTGAATGAAGACTGCGCCAATAGTTCTGTATTACAGTCTTTTAAGTTTGAATTAATCTATTATCATACAAAATAGGAACTTTTATTTGTTTTCAATCGTTGGTTTACGCCAACGGTTGCAAGGAAATGATTCATAATCACTGACAATGACTCAGTATTAATCACTATACGCTGCGAGTTTAACAAGTATACGAATATAAGGAAAGCACAACAAGTAATAAAAAGAAGCAAAAAACGTAGTTAAATTTCCTAATTTTTTGAAAAGATTCGTAGGGCTACAGAAAATTTGTAGGGCCTGGCAGCACTAGTTCAAATAGCGAGTATCAATCCAAACAATGGGGAACGGCCGAACGGGGATTCCTTCTCACGCAACCTAGCTTTTTCGGGAAGTTCCATTTCGTAAAAGAAAACTTCAGTCAATGTTACCAATATTTTTGTAATTTTTTTTTCTACTGAACCAGAAAGATATAGTAGATTTAAAAGTAAGATAAGTACCTAGTATAAACTCTAAAACAGTCATATTAAACGATAAATGCATTAAAAATTTGAAATTTAGAAGTTAAGGAAAAAAAACATGTCCCAGAAAAAAACCATGTTTTTTTTCACAGTTTTTGCATGTCTTTTTTCACGTCAGAAAAAAAAACTATTTTTTTTACAACACTATCCGTTACTAATATTGATAGTAAAAGATGGCAAAATCCACAAATAATTATACAAATACCTAAGAAGCTAAAAACTCACTATCTTTAGTTACAAAAATAGCATATACAAATTGCTTCCGTCAATAATCTTTACAGAAGTTAGCAGTGGGGGACACCTATTCTGGTTTTTTGTTTTTTAAAACCCCGGTATCTGCCAATGGGAAGCGTTCATAGGCTTTTAAATTCAGCCAATCAGAGGTCAAGGTCCAATGTCGTCACTGGCGGGTGATTTAGATGAACTGATGTGGGAATTGGGCGACAAGGCGACCACTGTCGTCACAGACCGGTGGTAGGAGCGTGCATTTACTGTCTCTTTCTAGCTAGACAGCCCAGACGTCTGGGAATTCCAATGACCCAGGCAACCATCGACAGGTTATTATGAAAGTATATATTTGAACAGGCCTGTTATTTCTGTTAACACCCGCGTGACGCCAATACTCTGGTATCTTCCTGTTTCCAAGCAACTGGTAATTCAGTGTGGGTAGAGAAATTTGTCATTAGCGATCGGCAAGGAAATATGCGAACTAAGAAGGTTGCGACATACCCCCATTACGCCATGATACCACCAGCCTGGTGCGTTTGCACAGGTACGTGTGACTGACGTCAGCACTCCAATCATAGTGCTAAGGTATTAACTTGAATTCCTTTGCCCATTTCATCTGAAATACTGCGCATGTAGCCGATAACTGAGAGTCACATGAATATCATTGCCTAAAGCCAAGGTGGCGTTTTTAAATCCATTTTCTTTCCTTACAGACATTTCTGATGTTATTACTTTTCAATCTTTCAATCAATTTACCTTCTACTGATGTCAAACAAATCGGCCTTTCATTTTTTCAAGCCTATTTGATAGCCCTCCATACTCAATTCTTGATCACATGGACAATAACACAAGTGAAAAATATTTGTGATATGATAGACATAACCCTTTCTGCACAAGCAACAACTGTAATTTTTTTTTATTTTTGAATTTCTTTGAATCGTATTTTCGCGGATGAGAAGAGAATCTTCTAAGGTTTTGTTTTGTATCGCATTCCATTCAGTTGTCATAGTTAACAAAAATGCTTTAATACAGTCATAAGAAGGCGTTTTGCATCTGAACCTATTCCTAATTTTGAACTATTTCTGTGTTCATGCTAAATTATTCATATTTTCCCGTGCTAATGTATTTCATCCTTTGACTCCCTTTCAGACAAAGGAACAATTTTACACTTACTTATGCCCGATATGAAGTGCGGCGTTGTAGTTATAGTCATATCTTCTCTTTCATGTGTCATATCATAAATTTTGAATGCTTCAATAAGGTAAATGTGACGATTTTAACCGTTCATAGACACAAACTAGTTATTTGATGAAGTGCATTACGGTCTTCGTCAGCTAATCAGCTACACACTTGGCGTCATCAAAGTTTTCAATTTAAACATGGCAACTATGAGCAAACCTGATCAATGGCAGCAGACCCCCAAAATGTTAAAAAATGTATTGCAGAAGAAGAACTTGATTATTTTCTCTAGCTTATTTACAAGTGTCTTAAATTTGAATGGCACATGGGAAGAAATAATTCATATAAGAATCAATACGGCACATAATTAACTTTGTCACATTCACTAAGCTTTCTCAGCATAAGACCCGAGGATTGCTTGTTTCTTAACCTATTATGTCAGAGGTAGTACGGCTAGCGTTTTCCCTCTGGTACAAACAAGTTAATGAGGAATCTATACCACAGAACATCTTGTCATAATTTATATCCACATCTGTACTCCGCAAGATTGGCGGCTCTAGACGTAGTGACACTGAGACATGTCACCACCTAAAAATCAATAACAAATGTGGTGAAAGTAAAATAAATATTTATAGAAAAGATTTTCTCTAATATAATATTACTTATGAAAGCTAGAAAACCTTTGAGCACCATCTGTTTGCTGGACCAATGAACTATTCCGCTGTTATGGAGACAGATGCGAGTTGTCACAAATCGCGCATGCGCTCTGGCGTTTTCGTGGAAATATTCAAGGAATGGGGGCCGCTTTGCTAGTGGCGGTTGCTGGAACATTATAGATCTCGAAGAAGTTAGTAACACTGTGTGTAGAGAGCAGCAGCAGTACACATTCTATGGAGTAACTACACTCTACACAGTAATAAACGAAAGCTGAGGTGTACTTAAGCACAGCTATTTATTATGCAAGAGGTTGCATACACAATAACAGAACACGCGGTAGCGCGACACAGATAAAAAGAACAAGTTCATACGCGGCACGTGGCTAGCAGCCGACTGACTCCAAGTAGTACGGTTGTCTCCCACCTGGTCTAGTTGGCGCTCCCGTCGGCTCGATCAGGGCGCCGGCTGTTGGCAAAGAGATGAACCATGGCGTGGTCGATTGCAACGCCGACTGGTGGCGAAGATTTGTACTTTAGGCTGGGCAAGGCTCCGCCACAACCACTCTCCCCCCAGTGACTTACTCAGGGAGAGTAAGGAACGAGACTCGCTTCTTGCCACCGGTGCTGGTGTCTGCACGGGAACCCCTCGCGTAGGTTCTCATGGGTCGGTCCATTGATGTAGATGTGTGCGTCAGTGCTAGTGGATGTTCTGCCCGGGGGGCGTCGGTCTGGTCGTGGTCTGTTTTGGCGATGAAGGCAGGTTTCAGCATGTCCACTGAGACTGCCTTGTCCTCCCCGTTGATTTTAATCACGAAAACTCTGTCACTGATGCGCCTAACGACCTCATGCGGCCCTGTGTAAGGTGGTTCAAGAGGCTTCTTCACAGAGTCTACACGTTTGAAGACGTGGGTACAGGTGTATAGGTTTTTCAGTAGAAACAGGCGAGCCTTGGTGTGGTGAGCCGTTGGTGTGGGCCTGGCGGCGCGGATGTGCTCTCGAAACTTCTCCAGGAAGAACTGTGGATCAGCTGGAGTTTCTTCAGAGATGAAGAATTCGCCAGGCAGTCGAAGCGGCGTCCCAAAGAGCAGTTCGGCTGGAGAGGCCTTCAGATCCTCCTTGTAGGCGGTGCGTAGGCCGAGGAGAATGGTTGGCAGTAGGTCTGGCCAACGTAGGTGAGTATTGCACATCAAAGCGGCCTTTAACGAACGGTGCCAGCGTTCGACGAGTCCATTGGACTGCGGATGGTACGGCGTGGTGCGAATTCGCTGAGCTCCTATCAGGCGCGATAGTGCGGTGAAGAGAGCTGACTCAAATTGTGGACCTTGATCCGTGGAGATCGTAAGTGGAGTGCCGAATAGACAGATCCATTGTGTATAGAAGGCTGAGGCAACTGTATCAGCCAGTATGTTGCTGAGCGGGATGGCCATTGGCCATCTGGTGAAACGGTCAATAATGGTAAGGCAGTACCGGAAACTTGCGACCTGCGGCAGCTCGATGAGGTCCAGGTGGATGTGGTCGAACCGGTTATTGGGAACAGCAATGTTGAGTGGTGTCAGTCGGTTGTGACGGTGAATTTTAGCTCGCTGACACGGTATGCATCTTCGAGTCCATAGGAGTGCATCCCGTCTGATACCTGGCCACACGTAGCGTTCCTTCAGCATCCGGGCGGTGACTCTGCCACTAGGATGCGAAAGCCCATGAACGGCGTCGAATGCCCGTCACCTGAGATTCTGTGGGATGTAGGGCCTCACTCGATTTTCCAGAACGTTGCAAATTATATCGAGGCCGTCAATACGCAGAGACTTCAAGTTGAGTAGTGTTGTTTCCCGGAGTGTTGGCAGCTCTTCATCGGCCATCTGCGCCTGGTGGATCTCCTCGTGGCTGATCGTCGTTGGCATGGAGATGGAGTTTATGCGGGAGAGTGCATCGGCCACGACATTGTCTTCACCCCGTGTGTGGACAATCTCAGTGGTGAACTGTGAGATATAGTCCAGGAGGCGTAACTGGCGTGGAGATGCCTTCTCCGGTCGCTGCGAAAAGGCATACGTGATGGGTTTATGGTCTCTCTGGATGACGAAGTGCCGGCCCTCAAGAATATGCTGAAAGAAACGAATGGCCGCATAGATTGCGAGAAGCTCTCGGTCGTATGTACTGTAACGGGTTTCGGCTGGGATGAGCTTCCGTGAGAAAAACCCCAGTGGTCTCCAGGTCCCATCCTGAAGCTGTTCAAGAACGGCTCCGATGGCCGTGTCGGATGCATCAGTCCTCAGACAAAGGCTCGCTGACGGCGAGAGGAAAGTCGTTTGTACAGCGTGGGCAACACCACGTTTGCAGGCAGCAAACGCTTGCTCAGTAGCGGGAGTCCAAGGAACTGGGCGTTTGTCGTTTCGTTTAGAGTCTTTCAGCAGGTCGTTAAGTGGGGCCTGCATCTGTGCAGCGCCAGGGATGCACCTCCTGTAGTAGTTGACCATTCCCAGGAACCTACGGAGATCGGAGATGGTCTGAGGTTGCGCATACGACGCGATGGCTTGGACTCTCTCCACCGGGGGTTTGTAACCGGAAGCGTTGACTGTGTATCCCAGGTAGATGACCTCTGACTTCCCGAACTGGCACTTCTTATGATTGATTGTTAGTCTGTTTGCACGAAGGATGTCGAACACCGTGGTGAGGTGCTTTAAGTGCTCCTCGTGTGATTTGGAGAAAATGATCAAGTCATCGATGAAACAGCCAACAAAGTCCAGACCTCGAAGCAGATTGTCCATGTGGCGTTGAAAGGTCTGTGTAGCATTGCGTAGCCCGGGTGGCATGCCGACGAACTCAAAAAGTCCGAAGGGCGTCGTCACTGCGGTCTTTGGAATGTCTGACTTGGCAACCGGAATCTGGTGGTAGGCACGGACCAAGTCGATTGTGGAGAACACTGAACAGCCATGGAGACGCTGAAGGATGCTGTCTCCGTGAGGGACAGGATAACGGTCAGGAACAGTGATCCCGTTCAGCCGCCTGTAGTCGCCGGTAGTTCGCCAACCACCGAGTTTCTTTGGCACCATGTGAATCGGGCTGGCCCACTGACTGTTTGAGGGTCGTATCACGCCGTGATGCAGCAGCAGGTCGAAATCCTCCTTGGCGGCCTTCAATTTCTCGCCAGTAAGTCGGCGAGGGCGATCAAAGACAGGAGGGCCAGTGGTCTCAATGTGGTGAACCACAACATTGTCAGACTGGGTGACAGGAACAGTGTTAGGCCTCGTGATGTCTATGTAGCGTGTGAGCAGGTCGGCATAGATCTTGTCCTGGTCACCCATACAGGCGTTCTGGTTGATGGTTGAGACTGTGTGGATGGTGGCTTCACAGAGTTGGCCCGTGGTCGTCAGAGATGTAAGAGGATCGATGAGGCATCTCCCATTCAGGTCCAGGAGCAGAGAGTGGTGAACTAGGAAATCCGCTCCAATGATGGCTGCCTTGACATCTGCAATAATGAAGGACCATTTGAATGCTCGGCGTAAGTTAAGATCCAGCGCCAGGAGTTTTTGTCCATAGGTGTGAATGACGGTTCCGTTGGCGGCGTACAGCTGGAAGTCATCCTTCTTGCAACATCCGGAAATGGAGGCCTTAGGTACCAGTGAAACAACCAAGCCAGAGTCGACCAAGAACCTCATGTTCGTTGTACGGTCGTAGAGGTGCAATCGGTATTCCTTGGTGAGGCGGGCGTTTGTGGTGCTGTCGCCGGCCGCCTGAACGATCGACAGCGCCTCTAGTTTTCCGACGGCTGTCTGGATGCGTAAGAGCAGGGCGGCTCGCAGCTCCTAGCGTCTTCTCCAAAGCGGCGGTGATAGAAACAGACTGTGGCCCTTGATGGGGATCGTCTGCGGTAGCGAGAGCTGCTGCGAACACTGCTAGGCTCACGTGCGCGGCCACGTTCATTGAAGCTGCTGATGAGCGTGGCGTTGATCTTGCACAGCTCAGCCACGGCCAGCTTCAAGTTGGAGATTTCTTCTGTGAGCGATACGAGCGGATCGGCAGGCAGGCGGTCCGGAGATCGTGACTTGGAACGCGTGTAGCCAGCGGCCATAACGGTTGGAGGAGACTGCATCTCATGTAGCTCGTCCGCGATCTTCGCCTGTTCGTCAAGGGAGATGCCTTTCACCAGCTTCAAACAGCGTTGGATTGACGGAGGCAGCAAAGCAAGCCAGCGAACCCTGATGACGTCCGGAGTTGCTCTGCCGCCGGCCAGGGTAGTCATTTGCCTGAGTAGCTGTGTTGGTTTCTTGTCGCCGAGCTCCAACTCGGTGAGGGCCTTGTGAAGTTGGCGGTCGGCTGAATCTGTCAGCCGGCTGATAATCTCGGTTTTTAGGCGATCATATCTGTTCTCCTTAGGCGGATTAGACAGCAGGTCTGCTACCTCCATCATGATTTCAGAGTCAAGTGCGCCAAGAAGAAGATTATACCTCGCAGCGTCGGAAGTAATGCGGTGTGTGTAAAACTGGGCCTCTACTTGAATAAACCACATATGCGGGCAATGTTTCCAGAACGGCGGCAACTTCATAGCGCCGGCAGACAACACAGTCTGGGCAGCGTCCGTTAGCTGAGGCGGTGTGGGTTTGTCATTGTTGTCCGTTTCAAGCAAAGTATCTGTGTTTGCATTCATGATGGTTTCTGGAGCGCGTGTTTCGAGTGATTTCCTCGTCGGAGAACGCTTCGGCAAAGCACTTAAAACTTCACAACACACAGTTTAACACTGAGTACAAAATTCGATATAGTCACGCGTAAGCTGAAGCACGAAGCATGTGTTCTATGCTACAACGAAGCACGCACGCAATCACGTCGGGGTCACCAGTTATGGAGTAACTACACTCTACACAGTAATAAACGAAAGCTGAGGTGTACTTAAGCACAGCTATTTATTACGCAAGAGGTTGCATACACAATAACAGAACACGCGGTAGCGCGACACAGATAAAAAGAACAAGTTCATACGCGGCACGTGGCTAGCAGCCGACTGACTCCAAGTAGTACGTTGTCTCCCACCTGGTCTAGTTGGCGCTCCCGTCGGCTCGATCAGGGCGCCGGCTGTTGGCAAAGAGATGAACCATGGCGTGGTCGATTGCAACGCCGACTGGTGGCGAAGATTTGTACTTTAGGCTGGGCAAGGCTCCGCCACAATTCTTTTTTTGTTTTGGTCACATTCAGCTACATCCCATAGAGCAGTGTTTCTCAGCCTGTGGTTCACAAAGATGATTCTGGTGGTCCGCAGGTAGAATACTAGATATAAATTTTGATACCGTATTCGTACTTTATAAGGTTAAGCCCATTTTTTTTAATATTTCAAAGGCCAGCCAAAAATCTGTCATTACCAGGATGAGGATAAAACAGCATTGTTTCTACAACTGTTTGTTCATTGCCAGATGACATCGGATAGAGTGCCGTTGGTCTAGGAAAGAAATAAGTGACTGTTTTCTGAGTGTCTTGTAATAGGTGTGAGGGACTGCGATGCGTTGTAGGGTTGGCAACATACGATTAGTGAAATAAAGAAAAGTAAACGGTCTATGGTCTAGAATCTTATATTTCATTTTATTTTATTTTTGTGCATGTAGGTGGGTGATATAATGTAGCATCTAGTATGTAGTAACATTATTATTTATTTGGTTTTATGAGTATTAAGAATCCGGTAAACATATAATTAACTTTTAATAATTCACTTCCCGTTTCATAACTCTGTATTCGTAGGAATTCAAAACAAGGTTTTAGATTTATTGTGTTATATTGCCACTATAAAATATGTCTATTTTCATAAATACACACAGATAAAAAATTAGGCCGATATAATTTAATTTAATTTAATTGCAATGGAGCACAGGCTCCAGTGGCAATTTCCCTACACAGCTATCTTCCCCCTATCCTGCACCCACCTACATTTGCCCTCTACAAATTTTATCTTTAAATTCCTTCAAAGTTTTCGGTAAATTATTCATCGTTTCTCTTGGTAACTCATTCCAATCCCTGACACCCTTACCTAAAAAAGAGAATCTTCCCACACCCTTGTGCCTGAAATCGAGTGCCAGCTTGTGGTCATGGTCATCTTTTCCCTTCCATGCACTACTTTTCATACCTATTGCAATATCTTTCCATGCCTCATCACCAGTATATGCCCTGTACACTCCCATGACCCTCCTCATCCTCCTCCTGTCTTGCAATGAATCCCATTCCAGCTCCTTTATCATATCCGTCACTGATTGCATTCTGCGATAATTTGCAGAAACAAATCTAGCAGCCCTTCTTTGCACCCTCTCCAACTCCTGTATTTGATACGTAAAATGAGGGTCCCATACTACACTACCATATTCGAGCAATGGTCTGACCAAAGTTTTGTAACCCAATTCCTTGACTTCTCTCGTACATCCCCTCATCACTCTCTCCAACAAGTGCAGAACTTTGAAACCTTTTCCTACCACCTGTCCTATGTGTCCTGCCCAGTTAAGTTTGTTATCAGAAGTAATTCCAAGATATTTGCATTTCAAGTCTTCAGCAAGCAATTCTTTCCCCACCTTATATTCATAATTAACCTTATGTTTTTTATTTGTGTATCTAATAAGCTGACTCTTCTTTGCATTTATCTTCATTCCAGTTAGTGGTTCCCAACGTTATTTTTAACAATTTATTGGTACTCGGATTAAAAAAGATTGTGAAACGCTAGCCTAGAAGCTTTATCAATGCGATGATTGTTTCTATTTATTAGTTCCTTTGAACGATAATTACACAAGTTTATGAATGCATATAGCAGAAAACTATTTTCAACCGAAATGTGTTCTACTCTCGGAAACGATGGGCGATTGTTATTGTAGTCATCGAACGTAATGCCGGATTAAGAAAGTATGGGACCCTAGGCACGCAAATTTTGTTGGGTCCCTCTGTTTTAAAAAAGTTATCTGAATTTTATAAGTACAAAAAAAGGCTTCGTAGATGACAAACTGTATAGATTATATTTTTTATTCAACTAAACAAAACGAATTTGACAATTTATGATAGTCTGAAAATTATTTTTATTAATATTGTGTACTACAATCAAAACCAAACAATTTAATTTTTATATTACTTTGACTGTTTTATTTCGGATGTTTATATTTATTTTTTAATATTTTTATTTAATAAAAAATTAACGCTCAGGGGGCTTTAAAAATCGAAAGCTCGAGGCTACTGCTTAGTAGTGCCTATTGGATAATTCAGTATTGACTGTAGATCAACTTGTCGGTTTTTGACTAATGAGTCATTGATTGTTTACTATCTGGTCAATTTATCATTGATCAATATCAAAATCATTCATTTAATCCGGCAGGACACGCAGTGAACGAGACTTTCACAAGTAGCAGATATTTAAGTTATGAGATTCTTAACCAACTCTGAGCTGTTCTTAAAGGCACCTTTCACTTCAACAATGAAGATCAGTAAACCATTAAAAAGTTCAATGTTGTCACTACCTGAGCAAATTACGGCCAACACTGCTCCGCAATTCATAAATCTGGGTATTCTGAGGTGCTTTGCATAAAAACTAACACTGTGCAATCCAGTCCAAAATGACTCGAAGGAAGAGAGAATGCATGGACTCAGACTACTGTAACATGACAGTGACAAGCTGTAACCGTATATATATATATATATAAATTCAAAATAACAATCAAAAGGGGACTAGTGCAAACATGGACCACGACAGACAAAAAACCGTAATTAGAAGCTAATCGACTTATACAAAACGAAACGAAGAATGCAGAGGGGAGGTAGCAGTTGTAGAAAACCTGCCTAGTAAGCTCCCCTACTCATACAGTACAGCCAATTATAGGCAGTAATGGTTGTAATAGCAGATGACATCAGTTTATTGATAATGTATGTATATAATCTCCGAGAAATAATATCCTGATCAAATTCCTACGCTACCTATTGAGCCTTCATTGTCTTCATGCACGCTAGGCATTAGTACTCTGGTGACCCTCACGAAAAAATCAATGGGCAAAAATTATCCAGCACAGAAAACAAATGGAAGCTGCAAGTAAGTGGATCGACATTCCTAGGACCTTATGAACAATGGTTTAACTGGTTCGGGTCGCTGTGCCAGGCCAACCGCAATGTCACGGTACGACAAACGCTGCCACGTTCACATGCTGATACTGCACCTTTTGCGTCGACGAAGCATAACGGCATTACTTTAAGGTTTTCATTTCGTTTGACGTCTCCGCACCGACTGAGCATTGTAACACTGTATGGTCGAAGAGATGAAACTCAAGAAAAATACGTTGATTCCATCAACGATAGACGAAATCAATATAAATTTTTCTTTCAGTTCAGGCATGAAATCAGAAAAAAAAAACGCAGAAACCATATTGACACCCTAACAATACACACACATTTAGCAACTTTACAGAAGGGCAGTTTTTTACACAGAAATACTGAAAGTGCGACCTTTATTTCTCTAATCTTATCTCTCCTATCATTATGTCCTATGTAAGTTGGGGGACCAAGTATTACGTTGAACTCGTAAACGAAAATGCGCGCATGCATGTTTGCCAGCAAGTTCAGAAGAATCCTACATCCTCTGTCAACCAGAGAATCCAAGCTCAATTCACGAATCAATTCTTTGACGCTTTTGTAATGGCTGTGACACCGTTCTTCTCTTTACTTCTTTCTCTATACTGTCAATCAACTCCCTACGAATTGGATAACAAACTGCTCAACAGTAGTCCAAATGTGGATGCACGAGAGTGTTGCATGCTATCCCTTTTCTTCACAAATTTTCAAAATTCGACCTTTGAATCAGTGCCTAAAATTAACTCTAAAGGCAATTAGTGTGCAATCTCATTGCACCAGCACACTAATTCGGTTCCATTGCACTGTTTACAATTTATTGAAAGCTGCCATGCCAAAAATGCATCTAGATCACCCTGAATTTTTAAGCTATCGACCGAATTCCCTTTCGATGACCGCGTCATCAGCGAAGAATCTCATTCTGCTTTTCAAGTTGTCTCCGAGGTTGTTAGTAAAAATTAAGAAAAAAATTGGCCCTATTACGCTTCCTTGAGGGGCGCGCGATGAAACATTTAGATTAGAAGACGTTTCTACGTCATAGAGCAACCGAACAGATAGAAAATTTCTTATCCAATCGGAAAGATAATCCGATATACTGGATATACCGTGCGCTCAAATCTTGGCCAAACGGTGGTTGTGTGGAACAAAATCGAAGGCTTTCTGGAAATCCGAAGAAAATCACGTTAACTTGCGATCCTGAACGAATAACTTCAAGTGATGCCTAAATAGAGCATTCTTCTGAAATCCGTGTTGGTTTGGTGTAAGCAAATCGTTTTATTCTTCAAAATTCAGAATGTTAGAACATTATAAATCGTTCAAGAACTTATCTAAAAATTACGTTATAGATATTGGTCGGTAATTTGGAGGATCCCTTTGACATCCCTTCTTGAAAATTGGTGTTACTTGTGCGATTTTCCAGTCGTAGGGCTATTTTTTCTCTTCTAAGGATTTACAATATATATCAAACAGAAATGTTACGATTTCTATGGCGTACTCTGAAAACACTCTTATTCGGATATAATGTTATCGTTCTACTATAACTGCTCACAGTTCTCTCCAGATGTGAATAGATACCATCCATTCCACCTACTTTCCCATTAATGGTCTAAATTAATTGACTTGTAATTTTCAACTCTACTTATTTCACCTTCTTTATTACTACCTCGTTACTACTATATCACTCTTTCAGTCATCTGATAAGCTCAATCTAAATAATATTACAAGGTGAGGTACAAAATCATGTACCACTATCTTTAATACATCTTTAGCAATATTATCCACAACCAGTCCCGTTAAGCATTTTTAGTTTTCTTTGTTCCCTCACATGCCTTCATGATTAATTTTAAGTTTTAAAGGGTTATCGTTACTACTTATGTGGAGGATTTCCTGCTCTGATTTACTGATTTATCCCCTCTCATTCCAGAATGGTAATTCCTAATGGTATCATGAAACAAATTACTTAGAATCGCTGTCTTTTTTAAATCCTCTTCCCTACTTTTATTTACAACTGTCTGGAAACCCTCCCTTCCACTCAGTTTTCAAATATCCATAGAAATTCCTATATCCATCAATCAGTGATCCCACCATGATTATAATATTTTTCATAAACCCATCTTTAACTTGTAACAGAACGGCAAAAGTGGGTTATTGCGTACGTTTTTTTATATTAAGAGTATAAAAAGTATAACGCTAGGAAAAGTTTGACAGGATTTGCAGCCAGCATTTCCAAAACCACCCAAACGGACCCGCCACCACGGTGGGCGGTGGCCAGGTGATCGCAGACAATGGACAGCCTCCCTCTCTTGTGTAGATAAAGGGTTAACTCAGGCGAAAGACCGCCCACTTTGGGGATATTCCCCCACCCTGGTGTATGGACTGTCACTGACCTTTACGCAACCGGACCTTATGAAGGACATATGTTGGGGGCCTTTCCGACTCGGTCCAAGCTCTGCGCGTATCCGGAAGTCATTCTGACCAATTGGTAAAGCTGGAGTAGGTGGGACCTATAGAAGGAGTCAATCAAAAGCGTATAATTCTCTAAGCATTTCTAATTCTTGTGAATTTCCCCGCATTTTGAAAACGCCCTGCCGCAGTTTATCTTGACTCGCCAGACTGTCGTGAATTGAAATTGTTTACGAAGTTAAAAGCTTTCGGCAGCTACCGGCTGTGTCTATTGGTGTTTCCTAATACAATACCGTGACAGGCAAGCGATCTGTCACTCCACACCAACGTACACATAACGGTTGGGCAAGTATGGGATCCGAGATGTTCGCTTTCTTCCTTACCAAAGATCTCTGTCCGCTCACTGTACTTACCTCTTATGGGAATATAAGTCTTATAATCAAATGTTTGTAGCAGTGGCCACATTAGTCCTTTTTTTAAAATAAAATAATAAAAAAGTTAAATTTAATGCGGTTATACAGGTCCAATATCCACTGATCAGTTATTCCTCCTGTAAACTGAATTCCCACAAAAGTCTTTAGGCTTTATTAAGATGATAACCAATATGTTTTCTCCCCTTGTACTCTGCTTTACTACATGCGTGAAATCTCTTTGCCTCACTAACGTATTTGCAAACCTTTGTTCCTTTGCGCTGTAGTAGTGGAATAATATCGGCTTTCGGATTATTTTGGGATTATCAAGTTTTTGCAAATCATAGGTTACTGACGTCACAGGTTTTTTTTTTTTGTTTTTTTTTAATGGCATTTGGCTACGCGACCATACAGCCAGTACTATGTAACTTTGTAGTTTGCAACTATGTATTGTATCATTCAATGTATTATAGATTCTACCTGATATAGACAACACTTAATTAAAACCACCCATGCCATGGGCCGGACTCGAATCGGCGACCCTTACGCTGCCGGGGTCGGCACTCAGAGGTTGTTGGTGAAGGTAGCCGATCAGAGTCCAAGGTCATATGACGTCACTTTCGAGGGTGATTTAAATATCCAATGGGGAAATTTGGCGACACTGACGTCACAGTTAGTTTCTACCTATCTAGCACTGGAGAATTCCATGACGTCACTGCCCCAGGTTACTCAGATATGATAGTTCAGATTACCGGCGTCTGGTTGCCCCAGAATTTTCGACAAGGAATGCGGGTTTTAAAATAACTCCATTACACCGCCAAACGGCACGCCTGGTGTGGTTGCCAGTAGACAGCTATTAGCGATCGACAAGGGAAGTACATTAGCAGTCCCCCATTGTGAAAGCATTATAAAGTTGGTAAAGGAATGCGGCATGACAAGCGAGTTGGTGCTAAAAGTCAGCCATTAGCGGTCAACAAATACTTCCTATAACCCACGCGTAATGCAAGTACTGCCCGAGGAAACTCAGGTTATTTCAAACACCTAATAAAATCATGCGTCTGGTGTGCCAGAGCAGGTATACAGAAATATTCTAGTCCCCAACGAATCACACTAAAATATTGTCTTTTGGTCAAGAAGACGTTGAGCGAGGTATAAACATTGATATTATATGAGCAGAGGTCGATATCCTTCCAGATATACAGATTTCTGTTTACCAATTTGATCCTAAGACATTAGAAGTTAGGGGTCTGTTCCGTAGATATACTTGGCACTTGTTAAGAGACGTTAAGCACAAAAAAAATTGCTACTCAGCAGAGATCACTTGCAGAAAATTTATGTTCGCATGTCACCGTGTTATTATAGTGTACATACTATTAAATAATATATATACGTTATTCCACTTAAAATTCATTTGAGTATTCCATACAGCTACAATAGATTTAGCAATACATGTTATTATTCCGTTTTACATCACTAAGACAGAGACAAACGGTTCCTGAAATCATTTTTTATGTGTAAAGTTTTACTATTT
The DNA here is from genome assembly GCA_031002005.1 of Vandiemenella viatica. NCBI lineage: Eukaryota > Metazoa > Arthropoda > Insecta > Orthoptera > Morabidae > Vandiemenella > Vandiemenella viatica. The sequence continues at coordinate 3,556,470 of JARYHS010013631.1, read as the reverse complement.
GAGGTTATCCCCCGATAGCTTATTTCAGTCCCTGAATTCCCTGACTACAAGTGATATCTCTTCATTCCCCTATGCTTAAAATCAGTAATTTCCCTAAAAATTAAACTTCCCTCTGTTCTGTTCCTAAGATAAAAGAAAAAATACGTATTGACATAAATTTCGCTATTTATTTTCTGAGCTTATGGTGCATGCCGTTGAGATACAACTAAGTTTGCAGATGGCTTGTTATGAAGATGTTCAAAATGAAATTATATGCATGCATGGAATCAAAGTGAAAATATTAAAAAGTATGAACTATCGCTTTTCTCTCTTTAAAACTGTCAAGAAGGATCAATAAAAACTTTACCGTCGCTTGATATTTGTTCCATAATGGCGAAAGAAGTGTCAATAAAATTAAAGGGGGATCACACACAGCAGAATAGTACTCTAGATGAGAATTAGAGAGAGTTGTACTTAATACACTATACTGGTTTTGTATCTCGATCATCAAGGCTAGCGCACCTAATACGAGATGCTGTGTTGATAAGGGTTTCACAGTATGTCACCACTTGCAACTAATTCCCAACAATTGTTGATATTGATATATTTCTGGACGTATTTTGGTTCGCTCTGAATGGAACTATTTCCATAGCTGTCTACTTATATTCTACGCGCAGTTTCACTCTAAAACCTTTCGCTGTTTGAGGTGATTCCTCGTTAGCTTATTCCAGCCCCTGACTCCATTGTCAGAAAGCGATAACAGTTCACGCCTTTATGTCTAAAATGACTTCATGGTCATCGGCCTGTAATTTTTTTCAAGCCTATTTGTCCATCCTCCAAACTTAGTTTGGACAAAACCCAACGTGAAAAATATTTGTGATATGATTAACAAAGCCGTTCCTGCACCAACATTAAGGCTGTAAAATCAAAGCTTCCTATTTGACCATGTTAACGATGAGAAAATCTCATCGGAGGCAGCTGACTATCAAAATATTGGTAAAAGTTGGTGAAGAAGAAGTTTATTGTATTTTCTAGCTTAATTATCTCAAACTCGAATTGCACGAGGGAAGAAAGAATTCATATAAGTATCAGTACGGCGCCTTATTTATCTAATCTTATCTCTCGTCATTGGTTGATATGAAATATTTTATCCCAATCGTATATGAAAGTTTGTACTGTATATTTACCAATATTTTCAAACGAAACCTACGTCGTCTGTATGCCCAACCGGCAATAAACTTACCAATTCTGTTTTGCTTTAGTAATAACTATGGCAGGCAATCACAAATTGAATGGCTCTTCTCTGTACTTTGTCTAAAACGTCAATCAATCCCTTGGTGCACAGCAAGATAGCAATCTAAACTCTATTTCCTTTGTGTGCACGTTAAAATAATCCAAAATTCAAAATTTGTTGTCTTGAATTAGCTCTTTCTACAACCAAAGTTATGTGCAGGTCCCATTTCATGTTGCTTTGTACCATTACGTCCATACACTTCATGGAATCACTCATATCAATAAGCGAGTTCTTAACTTTGTATACTTCAACAAACAGATTCTTTTTGTTAGTTTTCCAACATAGTGTTAGTTGCCTGTGATTGCACCATGCCACAGCAATATTGATAAGGATCAGGAGATGGAAAAGCTTTGTATTGGTGCCAAATACTCTCTGCCCTACATATTACTGTGAATACGAGTATTATGACGTTGTTGTAGAACGGGGTTATAGACATACACCAATTTCGGAAAATATGCATACTACACCACTTGTTGTAGCCATATCAGTGATCTCAGCAGATGTTTTCTTCCTGTGGATACTACTTCTTTGTCGTCAGGACCTACCTGTCAGACATCCTGCCTGGATACTTTTTCCAAATAAAGCTCAATGGGTGAACGCTAATCTCTGCACAAAGTCAAGCACGCTGTCCAAATTCACAGTCTCGTATGTTTCTGTGTAAGTTACTTCTGAAAATTTAATTACTCTATCATTATACGTTATTAAACTTTATGCTCCAACCCGGTTTTCTATTGGAAATTCCCCTCTATACAAAGATGGTACACAAAACCTTTACAAGCTAATCTCAGCATCTCGGTACTTACCTTTAAGGTAAACATCAACTAAAGCAGCGGTCTGGTGACTCAGTGATTAAGGCATCTGAAGGGAGGTCGAAAGGATCCCGGTTCGAATACCTGTCTCGGCAGTGATTTTCATAAGCCCATAGGCTTACCGCCACCTCTGGCACAGATTCCTCTGTAATGTGAAGTACGTTAAACTGTAAGTCCCCTCTAGGGCTAGCAACCCTAGTTGTAATACGTGTACACATCAAAAAGTAACAGATAATTGCTGCATTAATAGCTCAACTAACAATTTTATTACACCGCAAGTAATGTGAACTGATAAGTAAATTCTTTCATTGATAGCTACTTCCAACTCTTCTAATAGTTGTGTATTGTATGTGACCCATGTTTTTCTTCACCAATCTTACAAGTATTTTAATAGCAATCAAAAATTTCCAAGTATAAATTTTCAGGACAGTTTAGAAGAAGTTAGAAATCTGTATGTGGTTTTATCCTTCATAAGGATTAGACACATTATTTTATAGTTTAAAAACATGGTAAAAATTAATCCAAATAAGCCTGTATAAAATTCTCTTGTGGTAGAATATACCTGTTTGATGTATTGTTTGGAATGATACAGTGACCAAAATCGGCAGCGTATCGCCTGAAGCGCTTTCCTGTCGCTGCACTACGACGGTGCTCTGCGAAGCTTGGAAGATTGTGTGGGAACCTGTGCCCTTCAGAGACGCAGAATTGCTGATGGTTGATGTGTGGGGGAGCACACACTAGGAACTAGCCTCGTAGCGCGTGGCCCTGTGGCGGCGAGGCGTGCGTAAAGGACAATCCCACGATGTTGCTCGGTTGCTCGATTGCTGCGGCTTCCCCTTTGCTCCTGCAGTGGCGGGTGGGGTCGGGCGCACAAGGGAATAGCCGAGATGCTTAAGCTATCCTGCCAGGGTTTGGAAGGGGCGCTCCGTCCTCGCCGCTCCCCGTGGGCACCCTTAATGGGTGTAGAAACTCGCCTTGCTCACCGTCCCCGCTGTAATGGCGGGTAGTTCGGAAGAGCCTAACCCGCGGCGGGGGCGTTTTAAACTTGTGAGGTAGAGTGGTGAGGTGGGGTGGCAGACGAAGGGCTTCGACGCAGGTATTGCATATGCTTCATCCCGATCGAGGGATCAAACATCTGTAATCATGTAGTCCTCACAGTGTGGTATACAACACAGACATTTTTAATTACTATTTCATTTTGAACAAAGACTTATGTCCCTTCTTACCTCGACGCTGACGAGGCGAAAAGCCATAAGAACTAAACAGCGCACACGATAAAGTTATAATAATGCTCTTCACTAACAGTTAGCTTCATGGTCATCAAACAGACATCATAACCCACATTTTCAAAGAAGCTCCCCAACACCGACAAGTATTCAAAACGTCGCCATAGGTGAAGACACTAGATCTAACTACACCGAAAATAGTGTCAACACTTATACTGTCATAACAATCATTTTTATATGAAGGGAGTGTTTGCATATTTTATCCTCCCAGGGCTCATCACCAATGAGTACCCAAAATTATGTGCCAGATTGTGGTCATGGTGAAGTTTTCCCTTCCTTGCACCACTCCGAATTCTTCCAGCAATATCCATTCTAGCCTCATTATGCGCCAAGTACAGCCCCCTCTCTTGTCTTCCAGTGATATCCAGTACAGTCCAGCTCCTTTAATACGTCAATTGTTGAATATGTTCTGAGGTAATTTCCACCAACAAATCTAGCTGCTCTCTCTTGCACCCTGATTTGGTAACCTAAAATGTGGACTCCATATTTCACCACTATATGCAAGCAATGGTTTAATTGTGGGTTTGTAACCCAAGTACTTCGCTTCTCTCTGGAAACCCCCCTCATCACCCTCACTAATAAATGATTTTTGTCCTCAAGGGTATATAGCAAACCTAGTTAGGCAGTCAGTTCGTACCCCAACACAAACAGCAGCAAACTGTATAGAGCACAGCGAAATGGGAAAGTGCCTACTCCCAAAACAATCAGTGGTTACAAGTACATATTGATGGTGAAATCTCTTCGTCGAGTGCAGTGCAGTGTATTGGCGCTTTGACGAACGCAGGTACTCTGACGGTTATTATCATTGTCCAGTTGAGTAACATCAGATCACCAGGTATTTTGGACTTCCGTATTTCTCCCATTTCCCGTTTGAGGAACACCCTAATTGCGCTGTATTCATCCCAGTGTCGACCTCCAATGGACTTGATTGTCTAATTGCACGAAAAATTTCTGCTCCGTTAAGTAACTTCCGTTAAACGACAGACAATGAATATATGGAAGCTTTTTTCTGTATTTTTCAGCTTTTTGTACTCACATCGAATGAAACATATCTCATTTGTCACCTCCTCATTCTTACCTGCACCATGTTTACAATCTCTGAAAATTTGTCAAGTAGTTTTTAAGTAAACTGAAGTCAACGTAACAGACGGTACCTTATATCATTCCTGGGACGCTGGGCTGCGAATATTGAAAACCCTAAGAAAAACGTTGAGTAGTTCTTGCACGAATCGTGGACACGAAAACAGGCAGAGTGACATATAATTATTTCATATTTCTCAGCATGAAGATGAAATATGTCTCATTTTACTACTGAAACCGTTGACTGTACAATGTTCGAAAATTCATGAAAATACGTCGAATAGATTTAAAATGAATGGAAGTCATTAAAAAAGTCAGATGGCATTAAACACAATTTACTCATCGCAAGCGAAGTATTTATGGCTAAGGATATAAACAAGTCAAGGTAGTGGTACTCTTATCTGTACTTATAATAAAACTGTAACAGCCGAAATTCTGTACATTAAATATATTTTGAAAATTTTAATTGGAGGAATCATTACTAATGATATAGAAGCCAAAACAGCAATTTTTTTAAACTTTTGCCTTCTGTCTGCCTGTATGTATCTTTGAAAGCGCATCACGCTGAAACTACTGAACCGATTTGAATGAAACTTGGCATAAATATAACTGATGCTATGGATTAACATTTAAAATACTTTTTTTTCCTGAAAAAAAAAAAACGACCATTCGGGAGGACGCGTGTTCGAATCCCAATCCGGTCATACAAACTTGCGTTTACGTTGTTTCCCAAAATCATCCCAGGAGAATGTTGGCAAGGATCATTCAAAAGGTCATGGTCGAATTCCTTTCCTCGCCTATAACGACCTCCACGTAAAGCCAGAAGTAAAATAAATAAATGAAAGAAGTCGAATAATGGTAAGTTTCTCGTGGGATTGGTGATGAAAATTACGATATAAATGTAGTTTGTAATGCTATGCAAGTCCAGTGACTTGCGCATAATAAAATGCGCGTGGTGGGGATATCCTCCACAGAGGACCAGAATGCGGACTGTGTCGTTGGGGCACCCGTTGTTGGAGTTTCCTGTTGAAGAAATGAACTCAATACTAAATTTTCCTTAAGAGTTCTGCAATCTTTTATGGCGAAGTTACGATTAGCCATAGTTATGAAATTTTGGCAGTAGCCAACCAGCTCAAGTGTTTCTCTGTGACTAGAAATAAACTTTCGGTGGACAGTATTATGTTTTAATGAACCTTGTGGTGTTTTATTCTTGGTTATTTATGTATGTAGTTACCACTTTTCACCTTTATCTTATCTCTTTTATATAGCTAGCATAAGTCAGTAATTGTTCTGATAAAACTTTTATTTCTTCAGTTAATGGTTTAACAACTTCCACCAACACCAGTTGATAATACGACCGTTAATCTTTAAATCGGACTTCTCATATTAATATTTCCCAATCCGCATATTCAACTTGCGAACTTAATATAACGCCTCTACTATATAGGTTTTAAACATGTCGCTCCTGGCAACCAACATCATCTCAAAACAAAAGGATCACGAATGTAACCCAATCTCAAGGAGTATGCATATTAATATACTTGCATACTATATAATAGTCTTTAATATAACCATATGATCATCACAACCTGAATGAAATCGTAGTAATAACTCTCCAATCCCCCACTAAGAGCTGGTTTGGTGACAATCCAGGCGACCGCGGCATTATCTAACTGTTGAAATTAATCAATCGGCTAATTAAAAAATAATCCACCACCAATTACTTAATTGTCTTTCAGGACAGTATAAATCTTAAATACAAAAATAGCTTACAACATTTTGAAGAAAACAGAAAGATGGAATTAGTAGAGGCGGTAAACGGACCATTCAAATGAAATATTCATCGACAGTTACTTGCAGTAGGAATAATTGTTTACTAATTGCAACAGATTTCCTACGAACATGGTAAGTAGAAAATGATGCCTTAAACCTTGTGTCATATAGCATGAAAATCCACTGCCTTTGTTTTAACAACTCTAGATGAGATAAATGATACTTGTGCCGAGAGTATGGATGAAAGTCATATTTCTCTGATATCATTCTCCAACACACCCAGCTAATCGCGGTACGAATAACACGTAGCCATCACTTCACATTCGCCATATTAAATCCGCAGCTTTGTAACTGTATTCATCAACCCGTTGCAACGTGCGAAGACTGATTCCGTTGTTGTTGCAGGTTAAAGATGGCTCTGTTTTTCTCTTCGTGGTTGTCTGATCTGTTGCTGGTATTGACTGGAGGGTTGGTAATTCTCTACTTATGGTTCTCCAACCGCTACACGTATTGGACAAAGAAGGGCGTACCTCAGCTGGAGCCAAAAATTCCATTTGGAAACTTCTGGGATAATCTTCTGAACAGAAAAACCTTTGGCGTAGTGCTGAAAGAACTTTATGATCAGCTGAGTGGTAAGTCTTTGTTACTACACTTTATACTTTTTGAAATTTACTGGTCTTTGTATTTGCAGTTCACTGAAGTACCACCGGCATAATGTTACGTAACAGTTTTTGAATGTAATTTTCACTGATAAATCTACCGTTTAGCTCGCAGTTATCTCACTTTCCTAACTCCTTGTATATATAAAGTAAAAAGGCGTATGTGACCCACTTTTAGCGATAATCGCGAAAAATATGAGCTATAAAATGGGAATTAGTATTTTCTTCCCCTTCCTATCTTTTAAAGATGTGGTTCCATTCCTCAAGTTTGTAAAAATTGAGAATCAAATATAGTGAACTACGTATAATGAAAACAATTATTTACTCGTAGTTTTATCCTTCAAATACACGGTGCTGCTAAAGAACCTAAAAATCAGTGTTAACTTTTTTTTTTTCGAATATTTGATGAAATATTTAAGAATCTTCATCATCTCTTGTATCTGTACGCATTGTGATTCGCTGAGGTATACGACACAGTTTTCAGAGAGTAATATCAGTCGTATAAGTAATTTTGTATTAGTTAGACACACACTCAAATTGACACGAATAGGCCTACTAAAAATATAATAATGTTTTACGCTTGACAGAAATTCGGGTGTAATTAAATGCGACAAAATGGCCTGAAAGACAGGAGTATGAGGAGTGTTGTGTATATGTTTAACGCAAACTGTATGGAACAAAAGGCAACGTGTCTTGCTAAGTGGAGAAACGCGGTATCAGAAGAGATGGATATTAGAACGCGAGGGCACAGAACAGTGAATTTGAAACATTGCGGTTAACTATGCTAATAAATAGTTTATTGTTAGTTTGCAGCCGGAAGGTAGTTTGCTAACAAATAACGAGATTTATAATAGGATCAAAAGAAGAGGAAATTCTGAACAAATGCAAAGTACTCTGGACAGCTTACTCATTGAAATAGAAGAGATGTTTATATGATTACAAATTAAAGAGAAGTTTATTTGTTAACAGTATACGATAACAATCAGAGAAAGGCGGTGGAATGAGAACGGACATATATTTTATTTCACGAATTTTCCGTGGGGCGAATAGAGAATCCAGTTAAATGTAATAAAACTGAAAATATCAATAGCACCTGAACCCATTAGCACAGAAACCTGAGACAAGACTTTGCTTCTTTCCATGAATTTCAAGACTTGAACCAAACGGAAAAAACCAAGAGCATTTGTAACATACATTGAATTCATGTCATAAAAGATACCAAGAGGGCGGTAAAGGTTCAAAGATCTATTTTTCTTTTTGTGTCTCTTTATTACAGTAACCCTCTATTGTCATATAAACTGTTGGAATCTACTGTTGCCCAACATCGTATGACAGTGTTCATAATTGTTACTACGTGTGCGGTTGACTGTGTTTTAGTGTAAATGTGTTCGGAGAAGAGTGTTGTTAGGGTTCTGGATGAAAAAAAAAAAAAGATAAAGAGTGAAACCCAGTACCGGCCTCTTTTGACCTACTGTTCACGTCCGCATCCGATGGAGAAATCATCATCTATAATGTCGAATGAAATTGCCCCATATGCTGTTCAGAGAGGTTTAGTATATAACCCAGGGCTATGATACAAGTGCTGATGATTGAGAAAATTACTTGAGCAGGTAATAGTTACTATGCCTATGCGTATCGAATACAGGAGCTGGAGTTTGTGGAAAAACTGGATATTAATTCAGAAACTGGGTCAAAATGCATGTAAAGACAGAATATGCTGATTAGGACTGCATATAATTTAGGCCTTTGGGAATGGAAAAGTTTTCATCTTTAGGTAAGGAAGAACTAAATTATGGAAGGGCAATATATATCTTCAAAAATTAATAAATTTTGTATATAGACGCACATAAAGTCAAAGACGAAATTTCTTAGGTACAAGCCCCACTGCAGTGACTAATGATACAATATTTCAAATGACATCGTCACCAGTTTAATGCAACTGTAGATCTAGTTAGGGCGTAAGAAGGAAGATTAAAGAAATAAGATGAGTAGGAGGAGAAGGATGGACCAAGCCTGATAAGCTCTTTGGACAACTGTAAAGAGACTCCACTCGTCCGCGTGACGTCACAGTTGGATGGCGGGAAATTCTAATGGACCAATGGCGGCCAAGGTCGTATGACGTCACACGTTAGTTCTTTGGCCGGCCGCTGGGAGGGCAGCATCTCCCAAGGGCTTAATTTCTTTGGGCGCAGATATTCCACTGCCCCAGGAGAGAAAGCTAGCGGGGAAATTCCGCCGCCCGGGGCGTGTTTACACATGATACGCGCTCTGTTAGACGTTGCGACAGGTGTGAACTTGCTCATCCGAGACATCGCGCGTTCGCCTTGCATCACCGTCACCAGATGGCAGCACCTAGAGTTGCTATAGTCACCGCTAGATGGCCTGGCATGCTTATATGCGTGAAATATTTTGGAACCCCCGTTTTCGGGCCTGCGTGAACACGCTCTGTTTGCTTATCCATTACCCATTGCGAAATGTGTGCCGCGCGGGTATTCCTAGCGTCCTGTAAAGCAAGCACTGAACATCTTGGCTACTATCGACACACAGTAAAATATTTTCTTCGGTTCTGTATCGTGAAAAATACTTAAGCGTGAACCATTGCGATTTTACTAAAAACAATAAAAAGTCCACATTAAACAGACATCGGTAGTGTTGGGGCTAGAGTGCCGAAGGTCGCCGGTTCGAGTCCGGCCACGGTGTTTAAGTGTTTTGTGATATTATTGAAAAAGCCGTAAAGTTACGTAATTTCCACGCCTAGAGAGTATGGCGCCATCTTGACTTGAATAAAAAATAAGTTGAAAAGCATAAATTTTTTCCTTTTAACGTTCGATATGAAAAAAAAACGTCATAAACTCCAGATATAAAACCGAGGAAGAATTCTAAGTGTACCTGATTTCATGAAATTATTTAGCGTCCTTGCTCGCATTCGGGGAATCCCCCTTCCGGGCATCCAGATTTGGGTTTTCCATGGTTTCCACCAGGTGAATGCCGGGATGCTACCTTCAAAAGGCCATGACCGAATTCATTCCCATTCCCGTCTCTAAAGACCACATTCTTAGAGACACATTAAAAAAAAAATTCGACTGCCGAGGTGCAAAGTATCCTGGTTTTCGAAAGATGGCGTGGCACACATCATTTCACCAAGCTTTTACGAGAAATATTTCAGGTATTCCTGCCTGCTGTCTGTCTGCTATTATCGGTATATCAATGTGACAAGTATTTCGAAACTATGGAGTTATTCTCGGCGTGAAGTAACATTATTTCCGTTTGCCCAGGTTGCGAAACTCTGTACACACACTATCGACAGCAAGGTGCAAATATTTCAGCACAGTTTCAGTCGGTTCTGTGCCAAGATTTCGTGAAATATACTTGCGTTTGATTAAGCGTGAACCATTACTATTTTTTACTAAAAACAAAAGAAGTCCACATTAGCGTATATTACCTACAAAACATTTCTGTTCCCATGTCTCCTTGTTATTACAGAGCAAAGCACATACTATTAATCAGTCACTTTGCAATACAGTACAGCAATATTTCATATATGTTATTCCCCCCAAACTTAGTGGCCAAGAATTAAAGAATATTTCACACATCTCCAATGACACCTGATAAAGTGAAGTTACAGTGAGTTTATTCCTTGACAGCCTTTTCAGTCCCTGGCTTTACCCTATAATGTCTGATCGTAGTCCTGCATCCCCCTCCCCTTTTTCTATATAGTGTTGCTAATTAAAAATTCATTCATATACCGAAAACATACTTTTGCACATCATATCAGATTCGTTATGAACCAATTTAATAGCTAACAGCATTAATGATAGCTCACGAATTTTGGCTAGATTTCCACATTTTAAAGGATATATTAAATTAGGTGCAATGAAACAGAGCGAGAACCAACCAAATTTTTAAACTCAGAGGCATTGAAGGGGTTTAGTGATGTATGTAAGTATAACCTCGATGAATCTAAAGCAAAGTTGTCTATTTGAAAACCAGTTTCTTTCCCTACAGACATTTATGAAGTGATTACATGTTAATCTCTCGACTGATATCAAACCAATCAGCCAGTAATTTTTTCCAGCCTGTTTCTCAACCCTGTCCTTTGGACAAGAGCCCACTTGAAAATATTTGTGACATGATTAACAAAGCCTTTCCCACACCAAGGCTATAAAAATCAAAGTTTCTAATTTGACCATGGAATGGAGCGAGGGGAGAAAGAATTCGTATAAGCATCAGTACAGCACATTATTTCTCTAATCTGTGCTGTCACTGGTATAAAAAAAATATTTCATCACACTCGTAATTTTTGCCAACAAGCTCAAACCTATATTGTCTGTCTATCCAGACCAATCTATGTATCAAGTCTGTAATGTTTTCGTAAGCAATCACAAATTGAGTGCCCTTAGCAATCCCTTGTGACACATCAGTGATTGACTAGAAACAGAGAGATATACGCTGTGCCATGTACTTACCCACCTTTAACTGTATTTTACAGCACAGCAAGTATATTCCAGGAACGAAACATCGTTTGTTAATCTTACTAATTTCACCCCTGCCCTTTGTGATAAAAATCGAGTCAGTGTAAGGCAGTGCTAAGCACAGAACATGCTGATTCGTCATAAAATGCCTGTGGCCAAGGTGGAGATATAGAAAATTTACCCACTTACTTATAGATTCTTTCTTTCACCAAGATCTACCCTAGCCTCATCGCTAACATACGCCCAGCGCTTCGGCATTCTTCATTCTGTTTCCAATGATTCCCAATCCAACCTCTGAACAGTTAGTGACAGGGTTACCTTTTGTTCGTGTGTTAAAGTAAACCAAAATTTCGCAAATTCTTCTCCTAATCATTAACAGGGATTCCAGCTACCAAAATGTTCACTTAAGGTGGTTCTACTGCAGTTTTCCAAGAAAATTCTCCAGCACAATATTTTTCAACCAATCAGGTGCCAGGAGAGTTCTCCATTCGGTATAAATGTTCCCATCTGACGCCAAACTTCGGATTCAGGGCCAAGTGTGACATTTGACTGTAATTGCATGCTTTGTTCAAGTAACCACGATAAAGTTACCATAATGCTCTTAGCTAACTTATAGTTTCTGGTCATCAAACAGGCATCATAACACATATTTTAATAGAAGATCCCCACACATCGACAAGTATCCAAAGGTGCAGACACTAGTTCTATTGCGCCGAAGATAGCACCCACGCTTGAACTGTCGTAAATTGTTAGGTCAAAGTGGGTGTTTGGATATTTTATCCACTAAGGCCTCATTATCTAAAGTCTAATGACAGATTGTGGTCATGGCCAACTTAGGCTCCGTACACCACTCAGAATTATTCTGCCAATATCCATTCTAACAGCATTATACACCACATACAGCCCCTGACACTCTTCCAATCTCCCAATGACATCCAGTCCAGTTCCTTTATTAAGGCACTTGTTGAATATTTTCAACTATAATAAATCTAGCTGCTATATTTTGCACCTTGCATTTGATGTACAAAAAATGTGGTCTCCATACTACACTTTTATATACAAGAAATGGTCTGACTGTGGGTTTGTACCCAAGTCCTTCGCTTTCCTGGTACATCCCCTCATCACCCTCTCTGTTAAATGATTTTTATGTAGTGAAAAACGTGACAAACACAATTCGTATGGCAACATAAACGGCAGTAAACTGTAAAGAGTACAGTGAAATGGGAGATTGCCTAAGCCCTGAAGCAATGGTTAGAAGCACACGTTGATGGTGAGCATAATTCTATAACCATATATTTTAGACTCAAATTAACAGAGGAAGTAGACATACGCACACACTTGTACATGCATACAGCGAGGTCGACAGAACAAAGAGCAAGCATCATGGAAATGATGAAGTGGGGCAGAATTGTCGTTACCACTGATTAACTGGGCAGAACTATCGTTAAAAAAATCATCAGACAGACGAGTTTAAGTCAGGTATCACAATACTTACACTTACATGCACAAAGGGAGACGCAGATATACATGTACAATTCTACAGAAAGTTCAGCACAACTACCTGCACCAATCATGGAAACAAAAAAGTGGTGTAGTACTTTCTCCCACACTGCAACCCTATCTGCCATTCATTAAGAGTGCCCCAGGTACCATGAGTTACAATAGAAATTTGACTATCAGCAGATACCAGAACCCCTCATATTCATACTAGGTCTCAATCACAAATCTATACGTATCCATGCACAAGCTCAAAGAAACAGGAACAGCAAATCATACATCCAGATAAATAAGGAAGGTATCACCATACTTACGCACACAGACACATATATCCATGCCTACAGCGAGCTCAACACAACAACCAGCCCAATCATGGAAAAGAAAAAGTGGGACAGAACCCCCATGGCTCATAACTGACCAAAAAATCATGAGTAACATATGTTCCAGGTATACCATACTCTTCACATCAACATCATCTAATTTATCTCACACAACAGACCTCACTACCATCCAGTATCATGTGTGCTAGTACAAAACTGTTCACATTAGCACCACCACATCTATCCCACACCTAAGCCTTTACTGTCATTCAGTAACATTTACCCCAGGGTACCACGAGTAGCAGTAGACATCTGGTCACCAGACAGATATCATTACTCCCATATTCATACTAGTCTCAACCAAATCTGTACGTCACCTCACACAAGCAAGTATCACCACATTTACGAAAAAAAACACACAGAGATAGAGACGCATACACACGTTCATTTCCAGGCCTACAGCGATCTCGACTCAACAACTAGCCCAATCATGGCAAAGAAAAAGTGAACAGAACACCATGACTGGCCAAAAATCATAGAAGACACACATAAACACATACATACACACTAACATGTCAATGCATTCAAACAGTTCCATTCATCACCACACATAACTGGAGGAAAAAACTGAAGAGTTACAGGATGTGTGAAGTTTGAAATCACAGCCACATCTCTCCCACCCGCAACCCTTCTGTCATTTAGTAATATGTGACCCAGGTACCATGAGTTACAATAGACACTTGTCTATCAGAGAGATATAATAACCTCCATATTCATACTAGGTCTCACCCACAAACCCATACGTCTCCACCTCGCGCCGCGCCCGCCCTGGGCAGGTTCACCCAAAATTTGTCTTGATGAGCAGCTATTAACAAATGACTTTTGGCCAAACATTGTCAAGAGCTTAGTTCCAGCCACCAGCTATACTGATGGCACGTTAAAAATCAAGTTTGTGTGGTGAGCTCTGAGGGTGTATTGTAAAGACATGCTAACGTCTGCCTATCATGTAACACCTAGTGTGGACGTCGTGTGTCGGGTCCCTTTCCTGCAGTTACTTGTACTTATGAAATTGTGGTATATGCATGGACATATGTGTGTGTACGTGTTCCTGTGTGGTTATGTGTGTTATTATGGTGGTAGGAGTCTACTTGAGATATTTCCCATCAGTGGCCACCTATTTAGATGTAATCAGTTGGGTATGATGAGCACCGAGGTTTGTGGCAAAGAAATGAAACATTTCGCACATCTGTAAAATTCAGTCTCGACCTAGGGTGTTCAGCATCTGTGTGTATGCATGGACATTGAGTGTGTGTCTTTCTATGTGGCTGTGTGTCTATCAAGATAGGATTATATTCGACTTTGAGATTTCACAATGACTGGCTACCTATGAGTTGATGTAATTAATTGGATATGTTGATAAGTACTGAGGTGTATGGCAAAAACATGTCATCCTTTGCACACACTTAACGTCTGTCTGATGGTTTTTTTGGTCAGTTATGTTTGTGTGTTGAGGTCTAGGATGAGTATGGGAGTTATGATATTTGTCTGATGACCATGTGACTACTGATACTCGTGGTACGTGGGCAAATATTACTGAATAGCAGAAAAGGCTTGTGGCGTGGATAGAGGTGGTGCTGATCATGTGAACAGATTTGTACATATTACCAACGATACTGAATGGCAGAGAGGTCTGTAGTGTGAGTTAAATGATATGATTTTGATGTGAGGAGTTTGTTACTTGGAACACATGTTAATGGGTGGGTTCTGTCCCACTTTTTCTTTTCCATGATTGGGCTGGTTGTTGTGTTGAGCTCGGTGTAGGCATGGATATATGTGTCTGTGTGCGTAAGTATGGTGATACTTTCCTTAAACTCATTTATCTGGACGTATCAATTGCTGTTCCTCCCATTATGTTTGTGCTTGTGTGGAGACGTATGGGTTTGTGGGTGAGACCTAGTATGAATATGGAGGTTATGATATCTGTCTGATAGACAAGTGTCCTATTGTAACTCATGGTACCTGGGTCACATGTTACTAAATGACAGAAAGGGTTGCGGTGTGGGAGAGATGTGGCTGTGATTTCAAACTTCACACATCCTGTAACTCTTCAGTTTTTTTCCTCCAGTTATGTGTGGTGATGAATGGAACTGTTTGAATGCATTGACATGTTAGTGTGTATGTATGTGTTTATGTGTGTCTTTCTATGATTTTTGGCCAGTCATGGGTGTTCTGTTCCACTTTTTCTTTGCCATGATTGGGCTAGTTGTTGAGTCGAGATCGCTGTAGGCCTGGAATGAACGTGTGTATGCGTCTCTATCTCTGTGTGTTTTTTTCGTAAATGTGGTGATACCTTGCTTGTGTGAGGTGACGTACAGATTTTTGGTTGAGACCTAGTATGAATATGGGAGTTATGATATCTGTCTGATGACCAGATGTCTACTGCTACTCGTGGTACCTGGGGTAAATGTTACTGAATGACAGTAAAGGCTTAGGTGTGGGATAGATGTGGTGATGCTAATGTGAACAGTTATGTACCTAGCACACATGATACTGGATGGTAGTGAGGTCTGTTGTGTGAGATAAATTAGATGATGTTGATGTGAAGAGTATGGTACCTGGAACATATGTTACTCATGATTTTTTGGTCAGTTATGAGCCATGGGGGTCCTGTCCAACATTTTATTTTCCATGATTGGGCTGGTTGTTGTGTTGAGCTCGCTGTAGGCATGGATATATGTGTCTGTGTGCGTAAGTATGGTGATACCTTCCTTATTTATCTGGATGTATGATTTGCTGTTCCTGTTTCTTTGAGCTTGTGCATGGATACGTATGGATTTGTGATTGAGACCTAGTATGAATATGAGGGGTTCTGGTATCTGCTGATAGTCAAATGTCTATTGTAACTCATGGTACCTGGGGCACTCTTAATGAATGGCAGATAGGGTTGCAGTGTGGGAGAAACGTATTGATGGTAAATATAATCAATTGTGTGTGATGAACACTATTTATGATGTAAATACTTAGGTGTATGGTGAAAACATGCCATCTTTTGCACACCCTCTATCTCGCCAGGCAGATGATATGTAAGGAGAGTTCTGTTTTTCAGCCAGTCATGGGGCAAGAAAGTACTACACCACTTTTTGTTTCCATGATTGGTGCAGGTAGTTGTGCTGAACTTTCTGTAGACTTGTACATGTGTATCTGCGTCTCTCTTTGTTCATGTAAGTGTAAGTATTGTGATACCTGACTTAAACTCGTCTGTCTGATGATTTTTTTAAACGATAGTTCTGCCCAGTTAATCAGTGGTAACGACAATTCTGCCCCACTTCATCGTTTCCATGATGCTTGCTGTTAGTTCTGTCGACCTCGCTGTATGCATGTACAAGGTGTGTGCGTGTGTCTACTTCCTCTGTTAATTTGAGTCTAAAATATATGGTTATAGAATTATGCTCACCATCAACGTGTGCTTTCTAACAATTGCTTCAGGACTTAAGCAAATCTCCCATTTCACTGTACTCTTTACAGTTTACTGCCGTTTGTGTTGGCATACGAATTGTGTTTCTCACGTTTTTCACTACATAAAAATCATTTAACAGAGAGGGTGATGAGGGGATGTACCAGAGAAGCGAAGGACTTGGGTACAAACCCACAGTCAGATCATTTCTTCTATATATAAGTGTAGTATGGAGACCACATTTTTTGTACATCAAATGCAAGGTGCAAAATATAGAAGGTAGATTTATTAGTTGAAAAATATTCAACAAGTGCCTTAATAACGGAACTGGACTGGATGTCATTGGGAGATTGGAAGAGTGTCAGGGGCTGTATGTGGTGTATAATGCTGTTAGAATGGATATTGGCAGAATATAATTCTGAGTGGTGTATGGAGCCTAAGTTGGCCATGACCACAATCTGTCATTAGACTTTAGATGATGAGGCCTGAGTGGATAAAATATCCAAACACCCACTTTGACTAACAATTTACGACAGTTCAAGCGTGGGTGCTATCTTCGGCGGAATTAGAACTAGTGTCTGCACCTTGGATACTTGTCGATGTGTGGGGATCTTCTATTAAAATGTGTGTTATGATGCCTGTTTTGATGACCAAGAAACTATCAGTTAGCTAAGAGCATTATGGTAACTTTTATCGTGGTTACTTGAACAAGCATGCAATTACAGTCAAATGTCACACTTGGCCCTGAATCCGAAGTTTGGCGTCAGATGGGAACATTTATACCGAATGGAGAACTCTCCTGGCACCTGATTGGTTGAAAAATATTGTGCTGGAGAATTTTCTTGGAAAACTGCAGTAGAACCACCTTAAGTGAACATTTTGGTAGCTGGAATCCCTGTTAATGATTAGGAGAAGACTTTGCGAAATTTTGGTTTACTTTAACACACGAACAAAAGGTAACCCTGTCACTAACTGTTCAGAGGTTGGATTGGGAATCATTGGAAACAGAATGAAGAATGGGGAAGCGCTGGGCGTATGTTGGCGATGAGGTTAGGGTAGTTCTTGGTGAAAGAATTATGAATAGTGCACTGGATTTCTTCTATAAGTAAGTGGGTAAATTTTCTATATCTCCACCTTGGCCACAGGCATTTTATGACGAATCAGCATGTTCTGTGCTTAGCACTGCCTTACACTGACTCGATTTTTATCACAAAGGGCAGGGGTGAAATTAGTAAGATTAACAAACGATGTTTCGTTCCTGGAACATACTTGCTGTGCTGTAAAATACAGTTAAAGGTGGGTAAGTAATTGGCACAGCGTATATCTCTCTGTTTCTAGTCAATCACTGATGTGTCACAAGGGATTGCTAAGGGCACTCAATTTGTGATTGCTTACGAAAACATTACAGACTTGATACATAGATTGGTCTGGATAGACAGACAATATAGGTTTGAGCTTGTTGGCAAAAATTACGAGTGTGATGAAATATTTTTTTTTATACCAGTGACAGCACAGATTAGAGAAATAATGTGCTGTACTGATGCTTATACGAATTCTTTCTCCCCTCGCTCCATTCCATGGTCAAATTAGAAACTTTGATTTTTATAGCCTTGGTGTGGAAAGGCTTTGTTAATCATGTCACAAATATTTTCAAGTGGGCTCTTGTCCAAAGACAGGGTTGAGGAAACAGGCTGGAAAAATTACTGGCTGATTGGTTTGATATCAGTCGAGAGATTAACATGTAATCACTCATAAATGTCTGTAGGGAAAGAAACTGGTTTTCAAATAGACAACTTTGCTTTAGATTCATCGAGGTTATACTTACATACATCACTAAACCCCTTCAATGCCTCTGAGTTTTAAAAATTTGGTTGGTTCTCGCTCTGTTTCATTGCACCTAATTTAATATATCCTTTAAAATGTGGAAATCTAGCCAAATTCGTGAGCTATCATTAATGCTGTTAGCTATTAAATTGGTTCATAACGAATCTGATATGATGTGCAAAAGTATGTTTTCGGTATATGAATGAATTTTTAATTAGCAACACTATATAGAAAAAGGGGAGGGGGATGCAGGACTACGATCAGACATTATAGGGTAAAGCCAGGGACTGAAAAGGCTGTCAAGGAATAAACTCACTGTAACTTCACTTTATCAGGTGTCATTGGAGATGTGTGAAATATTCTTTAATTCTTGGCCACTAAGTTTGGGGGGGAATAACATATATGAAATATTGCTGTACTGTATTGCAAAGTGACTGATTAATAGTATGTGCTTTGCTCTGTAATAACAAGGGAGACATGGGAACAGAAATGTTTTGTAGGTAATATACGCTAATGTGGACTTCTTTTGTTTTTAGTAAAAAATAGTAATGGTTCACGCTTAATCAAACGCAAGTATATTTCACGAAATCTTGGCACAGAACCGACTGAAACTGTGCTGAAATATTTGCACCTTGCTGTCGATAGTGTGTGTACAGAGTTTCGCAACCTGGGCAAACGGAACGCCGAGAATAACTCCATAGTTTCGAAATACTTGTCACATTGATATACCGATAATAGCAGACAGACAGCAGGCAGGAATACCTGAAATATTTCTCGTAAAGCTTGGTGAAATGATGTGTGCCACGCCATCTATCGAAAACCAGGATACTTTGCACCTCGGCAGTCGAATTTTTTTTTTTAATGTGTCTCCTAAGAATGTGGTCTTTAGAGACGGGAAGGGGAATGAATTCGGTCATAGCCTTTTGAAGGTAGCATCCCGGCATTCACCTGGTGGAAACCATGGAAACCCAAATCTGGATGCCCGGAAGGGGATTCCCCGAATGCGAGCAAGAACGCTAAATAATTTCATGAAATCAGGTACACTTAGAATTCTTCCTCGGTTTTATATCTGGAGTTTATGACGTTTTTTTTTCATATCGAACGTTAAAAGGAAAAAATTTATGCTTTTCAACTTATTTTTTATTCAAGTCAAGATGGCGCATACTCTCTAGGCGTGGAAATTACGTAACTTTACGGCTTTTTCAATAATATCACAAAACACTTACCCGTGGCCGGACTCGAACCGGCGACCTTCGGCACTCTAGCCCCAACACTACCGATGTCTGTTTAATGTGGACTTTTTATTGTTTTTTAGTAAAATCGCAAATGGGTTCACGCTTAAGTATTTTTCACGATACAGACCGAAGAAAATATTTTACTGTGTGTCGATAGTAGCCAAGATGTTCAGTGCTTGCTTTACAGGACGCTAGGAATACCCGCGCGGCACACATTTCGCAATGGGTAATGGATAAGCAACAGAGCGTGTTCACGCAGGCCCGAAAACGGGGGTTCCAAAATATTTCACGCATATAAGCATGCCAGGCCATCTAGCGGTGACTATAGCCTCTAGGTGCTGCCATCTGGTGACGGTGATGCAAGGCGAACGCGCGATGTCTCGGATGAGCAAGTTCACACCTGTCGCAACGTCTAACAGAGCGCGTATCATGTGTAAACACGCCCCGGGCGGCGGAATTCCCCGCTAGCTTTCACTCTCCTGGGGCAGTGGAATATCTGCGCCCAAAGAAATTAAGCCCTTGGGAGAAGCTGCCCTCCCAGCAGCCGGCCAAAGAACTAACGTGTGACGTCATACGACCTTGGCCGCCATTGGTCCATTAGAATTTCCCGCCATCCAACTGTGACGTCACGCGGACGAGTGGAGTCTCTTTACAGTTGTCCAAAGAGCTTATCGGGCTTGGTCCATCCTTCTCCTCCTACTAAGATGTAATTTTTAAGTAAATTTTTCGTGTACATTTCGAGATTGGATTGATTAAAAGTTACTCACTCACACATTGGAAATCCTCTAATCTATTTTGAATGGCGGGGTGATGACGTGAACGTAGATTTCCACAAGCAAGGATGAAACATTACACAATTTAACATTAACTTATTTGCAGTTAAACGAACAAAAGGTAACAGAGTAACACATATTAACAAAATATTAACGTGAATTGATTTTCTCGTTGCAGGTCATCGTTTTGGAGGTATATATGGGCTCGCCAACCCTATTTTTCTTGTTCGTGATCCCGACCTCATCCGACACATCCTGGTGAAAGACTTCAACACCTTCAGCGACAGAGGGATCTTCCTGGGTGAATACAAGCCCATCAAACAGCACCTGTTCAATCTGACGGGGCAGAAATGGCGAAGACTTCGTGTCAAGCTCACTCCAACGTTCACTTCAGGGAAACTGAAGATGATGTTCTCTGTAAGTATTTCACCCGCCCCGTTGGCTCAGTTGATTGCGGCATCGTGATGATGCCCGGCGTTGACACGGCGTTAGCTAGTTGGAATCCTGGTGTTGGAAACCATTTTCACCATCGGCATTTGGCTGGCTGGAAAATATAGGTGGTGATGCACAATTCCTAGTCACCAGATTGTTCGCCAAAGTCCTGGTTTTAAATTCCATTCTTCTCCGGAGTGCGTGTGGACTGGGGGCATGCCACACTGTTGATTGTGATTCGCCCGTATCAGCTTTCACAGTCTTCCTTCTCTCATCTCTCACCCACTACAGAAACAACATTGTCACAGTCATACACACCTACTACATTACTTACGAACACTGTCACACCGGGGAACGCAATGGGAAACCACCCCAGTTTCCATGCAGGGGTAAACATGTCCCATGGTAACCCGCCTACGCCTGGGCAAGGCAATCATAAGAAGAAGAAGTAACTGTTTCGTTAGGAAACTTTCAGACAGGAGATTTTTAAAATGTATGTAGGAATAAGTCGTAACAAGCAACGATTACCAGTGGTACCAATGCTTTATAATTCTATTTTATTTACGATTCTAAATGTATTTATGACATATACGTCCGGTAATTTATAACCCCGAAAAAGGCCACATGCTATGAAAGTACTGTTATGAAGGATTTAAAGTATTCACTGTCATTGATTCCGGCCAAAAGTTATGCCAACCAATTAGTTTCAAAGTATCTCATCTTTCAGTATCCATACTGATTGATTATTGCACTAAAAATAACTAAAGCAACCTACAAATTGCGGTAAAATTTTAATTTTTTACATAGTGGAATTTCGAGGTTATCAGTCTGCGCTATGCATAGCAAGTGATCAATTTCCAAACTATGAGTACATAAAACGATTAGTATCTGATTAGTTTTTGTTTGTTTTTAACTTAGGTTTTTTAGATTTTTAACGTCGATTTCAATAGACCAAGAAGAGGGTTGAAGCCGAGGCACGGAAAATAATTCGAACATATCCTGAATAAGAAATCATGGTGTGATTTCGAAAAACGGTGTAGTACCAAAATAAGGAAAACTCGTTGAGGGTATCTAACAGATATAGGCGAGCATAAAAACGCATACTATAGTATGGCAATCCTAAAATAAGCATGTGTTGTCAAAGTTCTGTATATAATTGAATGGTGCAAGTATATTATGGCTCACTAAAAAATGTTCATACGTGTGTCCCCAGACAATTGACGCCTGCGGGCGGGAGTTGGCGGAAGTGATGGAGGAGAAGGCGCAGAGTGGTGAGGTGCTGGAGATGAGGGAGGTCGCTGCCCGCTACACCACCGACATCATTGCGTCCGTCGGCTTTGGTCTCGAGTGCCACAGCCAGCGGGACCCAAACACCGCGTTCAGACGCTGGGGACGAGAGTATTTCAGGGCCACATTCAGAGCTGGGCTCAAGAGTCTGCTAACTATGGCGTGGCCCTGGCTTAATGATCAACTCAAGTGAGTAAACCTGCTAATATAAGTCCTTGAATATTAGTTATTTATCAATATACAGTGATCACTTGGAACGTACTGTTCACAATCAATAATTTTATTTCTGCACATCCACTCACGGATACATTTTAGCTTATCGGATGGAAAGGACGATGTTCATGACTACTTCTCGAATGTGGTAAGGCAGACAGTTGATTACCGTGAGAAGAACAATGTCTCCCGGAAGGACTTCATGCAGCTGCTCATACAGCTCAAGAACAAAGGGGCTCTCGACGACGACAAGGCATCTAAGGATGCAGCCGACAATTGGAGTGAGTACTAAATCAATTAACAAACACACTAGTTGTCGCTATTCCATGAAAGAATGGATCATTGTAGATGAAATCAGACGAAATTTTTTCCTCCATCAAAAAGTTACCTAAAACCTCCATAAATGCATTTTAGACTTAAATTGATTAATGTAATGGTGTTTTTGGCTAATAAAATATAAATGCACTTACTTTGTTTATAGACAAAATCAGGGCCATCTAGAAGATACGTCAAATATCAGTTTTTTTTCCAAACAGTCAATGATATTTAATTATTATTTATTAACTAGCTGATGCCCACGACTTCGTTCGTGATTGTAAAGAATTTTGATTGTCAGCTACCGTCATGTGACCACCATACTACACGCTGGAAGACTCGAGACTAATACCACAAACATCAAAAACCTGCGCAGGGTATTTATGGCAGCAAAGTGAAATATAGGGACACAAATGTCTTTGGTCGAAATATAAATTTCCCTCCGTAAATTAATTTCAACCACCATAACTCCCACACCAAGATAGCTCCCGACATGACACTACCATGGTGCACGGTGGGAGACTTGAGATTAATACTATACACAATCTCCAGTGGACTGCGATGGGTAGTTTTGGATGTAGAGAGAAATATAGGGACACACATGTCTTTTTTTATCGGGTCCACCACTTTCAACCACCAAATCTACCACAACTCCACAGCTACCGACATGCAATCTCCATAGTGCACGATGGAAGACTCCAGGCGACTACTACACACAAACGCCCGTGGTCTGCACTTTGTAGTTCTGACTGCAATGTGAAATATAGGGACACACACGTCCTTGGTAGAAACAGGAAAATGACCTACGTGGAACTCTTTCAACCACCATATCTCCCATACTTCCACAGCTACCGACATCTAATCACCATAGTATTAAATAGGCTGAGAGACGTTCTGTGAAGGCAGCAAAGGATTGTCCGGCAAACGATCATCTCTCCGAGCATTCTCTGTGAACTCTGGATAAAACACTAAAATTGTATAGATCCCGAAGTTGTTACAAACAGTCGGCACCGGAGATATAAATTATTGATTGCAAATTATTGATTACGAATTAAATGTAAATTAATTCACTGATAAATGTTTTGCAATTCATCCGTGCAAAAACAGCTACCGTTATCCTTACAGAACTTTCGTTGGTTGACGTCCAAGCGCAGTCTCTCTTATTCTTCACCGCTGGCTTCGAGACGTCCTCAACGACCACTGGCTTCGTATTGCTGGAACTGTCACTGCACCCGGAGATACAGCGCAAGTTGAAGGAGGAGATCGACACTGTGCTGAAGAAAAGTGGAGGTGCCGTCACATACGATGGCATCAACGAGATGACCTACTTGCACAAAGTTGTATCGGGTAAGTCAGCGTGTTCCCAAGGACATTTGCCTAAGTTATATTTTATATGTAACGCCAAGTTTAATTCAAGTGACTCTAAATTACAACTATTAGACGGCCAACTTAACTCTGATGGTATGATAACCCAGACTAACAACCCTAACTCCATTCATGAGATAAGATTTTGAAAGTTAATAAATAAATCACCCTTCACTAATAACATTGTGAGGATTTTGATGGCCTGTGCAGAGATATACACCTAATAAACATAGTTTAGACACATACTCACAAAAAAAGAGATCTTGAGACTCGTGGTCGTTTAGTGACAAAAGTAATGAGATCTTGTTCCTAATCGATTATACATTTAACACTGTGTGGTCAGTGGCGTAGCTAGGTCAACAAGGGCCCCGGTGCAAAAAATTAATTTTGGTCCCTCAAGCCAGATGGGCGACCTTTTTTTTGCTTTGTGTTGTAGGGGCTCCCTGATTTGTGCTTGGGGGCCTCCTTGAGCTGTGAGGGGCTCCCGTTGTCTCAGGGGCCCCCTTAGACGACGGTAGAGCTAAAAAAAAAAAGTTCGCCGGTCACCACTTTGCCGTGAAGGCCCGTGGGCCCTTTGAACTGCGCTTGGGGGCCCCCTGAGCGTAGGGGCCCCAGTGCACTGCACCGCCTAGCCCCATAGTAGCTACGCCCCTGCGTGTGGTCAGTTTCTGAAACAGAATATTTACTCTCAGTGCCATGAACAACCACTGTTATTAAAAAAAAAAAAAAAAAAAAAAAAACTGGCGACTTGAAGCATGTCATTATGTATTCTGAAATGAAAGGCCTAAAAGTATGATTTATTCCAATATTAACTATCTAGTTTTCTAAAACACAGCATGCACAATGAGTACTCATTACATTCTTCCCCAGTTAATACGATTCACATATTATAATCATTATCTTCTCCTATATTTTTTACTTTCAGATCTATCGATTACTAGTAAACCGAACTTCTTTTGGAATGAATTATCTATTCCATTTCCTTACCGGAATTCTGTAAGCAAAAAACCTTCTTACCGTTCTACCTTCAATAGATGTCGACGCGTTGCAATAATTTTTCACTTCTCACAGATAAAAATGTAATGTTTGTTTAGGACTTTCAGCAGTAACAACAGTTCGACGGTAAACCTTCATTACAGAAGGTTCATTTTAGTCTAATACTTCCACATTTCCACTGTTATTCTATTCAGAGTCATCCAGCGTGAGAATGGAGTATGCTTTAGAGGTTCCTCCTTGACATACCATAGTTTCCTCCGCCTATTCCTTTATCGTTCCTGACTACTGGTTTCTTGTATTCAGGAAACTCTACATATCTTTAATGTTGGCTGTAATAATACAAAAAATCCAACTTTCCTTTAGAAATAAAACCTTTTTTATTCAGCTACATAATTCTTCTTAATAATTCACGTTTCAGATTATACAATTTCTTTGGTTGTGTCAACTTATAAACCTATAAATACAATTCCATCTTTACACCGTAATTCAAGAAATCATTGATCCATGGGATCGTCTTGTTGTTATCTGTATCTGACAGCAGTTGAATGCGCGTATCCTCTCTTCTTTCGCGCCGTCAAATATTCTCCAAAACTAGCCATCCTCACAACTCCACAGCTAGGTATTGCTTACTTGCCTTGAACTCAAACAAACCAGTGGTGCGAAAATTATTCACGTTCAATTTAAGTAACCGACTGGTATAAGATATTCTCGTATCTTCCTACATGTTAACATTGCGCAGGTCGTATTGGATTCATGTAAGGCATAAATGTCAAACTCGATTTTGCAGAGGGTCGTATATTAAATTTAGAAAGAGTAGGCGGGCCAGATTCAAATAAAAAGAGAGGAATCGAGTGAATTCTAAAAGTTCTAAAAAACATGGTTCTTCTTTCTGTGTCACATTGCGATCGCGGACCGTATACTTGACATGCATGGTGTAAGGGATGCCTTGGGTCCGATAAAAAATTAATTTGCTTACACGGGCTTTAAATGAACACATGCACTCATACTAATAATGGCAGGAGTCGGCGTTCAAGATTATTTGGCTTCGTTGTACGTGATATTATTACCAATTTCTCCGCGATTCACTAAAACAATCTTGCGGAGGTGCGGTGCACCTTTCCCAATGTATAATCGTTTATACCAGGGGTGTCCAACCCGCGACACCTGCCTTGAACATTTTTACGGCCCGCGAGGTTCATCACACTTTCAAAAAATATTTTTTATATTTCATTTTTAGTGTTATATATTTCTTTACAACGTGCGCTTAGTATCATTATTATTATATTATCTATGTTTACATGTAATAATAATGGTAAGCACAATAATAATAACGCATTATGTTTCAATTTTTCACTCAAAAAAATGTCTATACTGGGTCTAAATCTGATATGGAGATAAATAATTTTATATGCGGCCCGCGGAGTAATGATGCATTTCCAAAGTGGCCCGTAAGATCATTTGGTTTGGCCATCCCTGGTTTATACTTTGGAAAGATATGTGGGAAATGGCAAGACACCTATGGGCCATTTTGAGAAACTATCCCAACAGTCGTCTGGAGGATCTGGGAAAACAATGGAAAAACCAGATCAGGATGGTCGAATGATTTTCCGAGACCTACTCCTACTTGGCCCTGAGTTTGCACGCTCGATAAATCCTTCCTATTCCATACCCTCATCGCTGATGGAAATGAGTATAGAAAAGAATCGGTTCTAACCCTGATTTCTATTTTCTCAATCATTCCTACATTTTAATGCTGCTGATGGTATTATTCATTTGCTGTCATCCTGAAATAGGTTTATCATGAATTTTTCAAGTAGGTTTGACGTATTATTAATTATTGATACATTTGATAAAATGCTCCAAAACATCCAGCTGTTAATGAAACCCTAGCTGGCATTCCCAGTGGTCATTTAAAAAAAAGAAACCACACACACATCAACAACAACAGCAACAACAACAACAACAACAACAACAACAACACCCGGGGCGGATATCGATGGTGTCACTCCATGAAAATGTAAATTAAATGTTCAGTCAAGTATAATATCCTGTAAGTGCAAGGTATTATTTTAGCAAAACACGGTTAATTAACATTTATTGTTATTTACTAATAATAGTTTATTAATAGCATTTAAGAGATAAATAAGCGAAAAACAATTGTTCTCACGGTCTCTTTATTCTAGCTTTAACTGTTGCAAACTCGGCAATCACATCTTTAAAATTAACATTATGAGTTGCTTCTGTTCAGTACTGAACATAGCAAGGTTGTTTATCCTCGTGTTGCTAATTGTTTACCGAAAGTAATTTTTGATTAATTTTATTTACTCACATATGGCAACTCATACACAAATTGTCGTAAATAACTTTAGGGCGCCCACAAGATTCCATGATGAATTTTAAAAAGAACAGTGCTATTCAATCATTTGTTTCTGAAACAGTAACATAGGCTTCTTTTAAATGCCCTCTCAACCTTGTATCATTGAGAATCAGTATTTCTTCTGCAAATATGATCATAAAAGCCACTAAATTTGGATACAGCTATTTTTAATTCTTCCATGTTCGCCGAAAGCAAATTATTTTTCTGCACAACCTCAAGCAATGAAATTAAATCTCTAACGGATTTTGAATGTTGGCCTACGTAAATTAATTACAGGACCAGTATATCTAACGAAAACGGCTAGATGTTTTTTGGCTTTAATAGTGATTTGTTCTCCTCCATGTACGCCGCTAAAATTAACTGCATTTTCATAACCTTGATTAAGACACATCACATTATCTAAACCGTCACTATAAAGCTTCTTATATATTTCATTCCTTAGGTCGACGGCTTTCTTTCCCTATAAGAGAAAAAATCCAAGGAAACCTTCTTTGACTTCGACTTTTCTGTTATCACTTTTCACAAAACGATTCCCTTCAGACAGTTGATCAATGTATATGCTTTCAAACAAAACACTGAAATATTTTAGAGATTTAATTTCACTAACGAGCTTAGATTTTACGTGGTTTGATAGGACTTATATGAATTCATTATTTGTATCTGGTGGCAGATGTTCCAAATCCAAGATGTGCTCTTTCAGCACTAGAACATATTTTGAAGCTCGTTGGCCCAGTTCTAAGAAACTGTCGTTATTTGTAGAGTCATGTCCTTCACTGTGTTCACGACATGCTTGTTATATCCAATAATTCAAATAAAAGACCCTTCCATTTCTGCTTTTCAGTATTAGTTGATTGCAAGGGTGCTTCATCTATTCTTTTGTGGAATTTTAGCTTTATATCTAAAGATTTCCACTTTTCAATATTTTCCAGATGTTAGTTTGTAGTTTTTTGGCCTGTCAGTTTATTATTTAGTTTCCACCACTTCGGAAATCAAGTCACAAATGCGGATCTAGTATTAGTATTATAGCCAGCAAATAAACGACAACAGAAGCGAAGCAGATTGATAGTGATGTAAAGTAAGCCATCCACGAGCGCAGAATTAATTCACGTGTAGGCAACTCCTTATAGAAACATTCTGTTGAGTAATGTCTACATTCATCTTCTATTTTAAACCCTTGCGTGTATATGATAGTAAATGGTCATTCTCTGTTTTGGAAATAATTACTTCCTTTTTTAATTTTCTCTATACAAAGAGTAATAAGAACGAGTATACTCCAATGCGATCCATCTCTCAAGTACTGCAGATTGTTTCTTTAGCATATTGTTTGCTTTGTAAAGATGAGCTTGCTTCATCTAATTTATTTCTTGCATCACGGTGAGAATCAGTTTCTATTGATGCGCTTTAGCTATCATCAGTTTTGTAACATATTTCAATATAGATCCTGGAATACTCTTAACTGCATCAGTTTTAGCTTGTTTTGCTTTCTCTGCTGAAATCCACGTATCTTCTTCGACGTATGATTTCCTCCAATCATTTTTCACTTTTTGGTACAAACAACTAAATAAAATACAATCCATCAGTATCACAGAGGTAATAATAAATCAATTTGTACGTATGGTCTTAGTAATAAACACGAAAAACTTATGCTTTGTAGAAATAAAGTAATTTTAATGAAAAATTAATATTACTGTTCTTTTAAATGTGACGCGAAATTCAAGTTTTTTTGCAGGTTTTGAGTTTTATTGTTTAAATAGTCCAGAATTAGCATTCAAAATCATATTCTTGAGCATCTAGAATTATTTTATACTAGCTGACCCGGTGAACTTCGTATCACCTACATCATATATGTATGATGTATTGAGACGACGACACCTGACATTGCCGATCAAAAACTCTTTATTGTCATGATTGTACAATAGTGTCTCTTTTGTGCACATCACGGTTTATGCTGTTGTTCTACTACAGACATTTATGTCAACAAATAAGGTTCCTACAATTTTTCTTCTGGTCTGTAATATAAAATGCATTGCCCGTTTTGCAAAACGTGGATCGAGCGGCAGGACAACCGAAGTTCATGTCCGAGTTGTTATAACATTTTTTTACGTTGTGGCGAATGTAAAACAAAAATAATTTTATTCCGGACGGATATGTTTTAGTAACAACACCACATATACATTTCACATATTCAAAATTTTTACCTACATTAAATACAACACAGTTATACCCTTAATAAATATTAAGCTTTCTGATAAACTATATTTTTTATCTTTTTTTGCGGTGCGTAAATATATAAAGATGATGGTTTTCCGACACACGAACACGCGACGTATAATTGTTCATGCGCGAAACAGGGAAACTCCAAGTTGATTCCGCAAACTTGCAACGACTGGACTATCGATTATTTGTGACCATCGCAACTTCCAAGTGACACTATTTTGTATTTATAAAATCTAAATACACGATAATCCGAATGTTGTGGATATATGTTAAAGCGCTTGCGTCAAAATGTGATCCCTGTGAACGGAGCGCATTACTGAGTAATCGACACTGAGGTACGGAATGCTGGTAATGTTCTAAAGAAGACTGAAGCTATGTATCGTTAAAATAAAACACAATATCGTCTTGTAGACAGTGTTTTATTTCATGATAGACAATTGTTCAAAGCATGCAGCATTGCCAGAGAACAGTTTGTATTGGAAAAGAGCAGCCGACATTAGGTCATTTACGAAGGTCACAGATATCTTAGTGTCAATCGTTGGCCATATTGCGCGGAGAAAGTCCAAATATGGACAAAAATAGTGTTAGAATGGAGTCCAAAAGATCACTATAAACCGAGAAGCAGACCGATGGGTTAAAGACATTCGCAGGGCTTTAGGAATTAACTGGCAGAAGATCACCCAAGATCGCAATCCTTTGCTATTGCTAGACTTATGTACACATATGGATGAAACGAATAAATTTGAAAGCTTGTATTTAAATTTTAATTACTGTTTCATTCAATTTCTACAGTGGTCTTGGATATGCAATGTTTTTGGTGATTCCAGATACACTGGAAAAAAATTAAGAGGATGTAAAGGGGAAGAGGGGTTGCATTTTTGGAAACAATATTTAGGCAGTATTTTATAGTATTTTTATAGTATTTTTTATAGTATAAATGTGCAAATTTCTATCAAAATTGGATAAAATCTGTGTCTTTGTCGAAATTAGGGGGATGTGAAGGGGATGAAGGGTTTCGTGTGAAAATTTTGGTGGAAATCGGACAAAATCTGTTGGGATGTTTAAATTATGGGGTGTTATGGGGAAGAGGGGTGTTTTTTTGGGAATTTTATTTCTTAGTTATCACCTCCGAAACGCTCTCGACAACTCACCAAAGTTTCACCGTAATCGGATGAACGGTTTAGGAGCTCATAGTGTACAAACAAACTCACATTGATTTTTATATATTAATATTAAATTGTCGTTTTCAGTATTTTCCTCGCAATTTTTCAATATTTTCTCACCATTTAAACCTTCCCTGAACTTCCACAAATATTTCAAGATCAAAATTAGCCAAATCGGTCCAGCCATTCACGAGTTTTAGCGAGACAAACGAACAGCAATTCATTTTTATATATAAGACTAGATGACCCGGTGAACTTCGATTCACCTACATCATATATGTATAATGTATTGAGATAGCAACATCGATCAAAAACTCTTTATTCTCATGACTGTACAATAGTGTCTCTTTTGTGCACGTCACAGTTTATACAGTTAATCTACTACAGACACTTATGTCAACCAATAAGGTGCCTACAATTTTTTTTTGTTGTCTAATATAATATGCATTGCACGTTTTGAAAAAAGTGGATCGAGCGGCAGGACAACCGATGTTCATGTCGTAGTTGTTATAACATTTTGTTACGTTGTGACGAATGTAAAACAATAATAATTTTAATTTTGACGGCTATGTTTTAGTAACAACACCACATATACATTTCACATACACCCACACGCGCACCCTCACACACATTCAATATACTATATCTCACACTGTTTTAATTTCGATCGGTCACTAAACGAAATTTGCTAACAATTAAAATGAATACAAAATTTTTGTCTACATTAAATTCAACACAGTTATACACTTAATCAATTTAAAGCTTTCTGATGACCTATATTTTTTTGCGGTGCGTAAATATATAAAGATGATGGTTTTCCGATGCGCTAGCACGCAACGTATAATTGTCCATGCACGAAATAGGGAAACTCCAAGTTGATTCCGCAGACGTGCAACGACTGACCTTGCGATTTACTTATGGTCATCGCAAAGGCCAGACGCACGGGAAATTGTTGACACTTTAAATCGAATGGCAAATCCGTTGGATTACGCGGTATACGCGGGATCAAGACATCCTCTCTTTTGTATTTTCCCTTGATGATCTTGGTCTCGATCACGTTATTCATTAGCTTTTTCACAGCCAGTTTCGTTCCATTGCACAGTCGAGGTTGATTAATGTTACGCAGTATAATCACAACTGATCCTACTTTTAATTGCAAATTGTGAGGTGGTAGTCCAGGCAATTCCAGTGAATTTAAAAACTCTGTGGGGTAGTTTACTAAATCATCCTGGTTTGTAACTTTATCAACTGATTTGTAAGAAAACAACTCTCCTGGGTCGCATTGAGATCATTGCCATCTTTGTTTTTGGCCGCCAGTATTGTTCGTTCACTCAGCCAATTATGGTTACTGAACTGTTGTTCTATGTCCGTAAAAACACGCTGAATAAACTCCTCTTTTGAGTCGGTGAAGTCACAGAAATGAGTGGGTAGTGTAATTAATCCGGTCGAGGTGTCAACTGCGACCTTACCATTTGCAATATCTAATAACTGCTTCGAAAACACAAACGCAGTTTGATCTTGTTGCAAAACCACTCGCGTGTTAGTTGTTAATTGGAGTGTCTTTACATTCCGCCACAAATTAGTTGATTTCAGGCATGCTTTTAGTTCGTTAGTTGATCGGGGAATAATTGGAAGAGTCTGACAAAAATCACCTGACAACAAAATCAAGGCTCCAGCAAAAATGTTTTGGTAGTCACGAAGATCTTTTAACGTTCCGTCCAGTGTCTCCAGTGACCTCTTGTGAGCCATCGTACATACATCCCAAACGATCATTTTGCATATCTGTAGAATATTCGCCATTGCGCTGTTTTTGGTGATGTTGCAAACTGGTGCTTCGTTGAATTGCATGTTTAATAGTAATTTCAAGGCAGAATGTGCAGTTCGTCCACCTTCTAACAATGTTGAAGCTATTCCAGATGAAGTCGACGCTAGGGCTACTTCATTTTGCGATCTGATCGTTGGCAACAGCAATGAAATTAGGAACGTTTTCCCAGTACCTCCGGGAGCAACAAGGAAGTAAATTCCACCAGATCCAGTGTTCACAGCTTTAATCAAAGTATCGTACACAATTCGTTGTTGGTCATTCAATTGCGGAACATTTGAACGAACTGTTTCGGTCAATACTTCAGTATCGTACTGTTGTTCTCTTTGTATCTCGTGGTTAAATGCATAGGACGATTGGGTGATGTCATGCCCAAACACGACAATACTTTATTTGCCACCAATAAACACATATCTTCTATCATGATTAATATCTTATTGTAAATTTCTGTAGTATAGGATTCAAAGTTTGACAACGCACATGATGCAGCACATCCTCAGGCATGTCATCCCTATATTTCATCCACAAATCTTTCGGATTCGAGGGAAAACATGTCGATATTATAATCGCAAACAACGGGCGAATTTGATGAGGCGATGAGGATATGACGGATTCCTTGAGCGTAATATCCCAATGCGAATCGTTCTCGAGCAATTGTAGTAGTTAACACGCCTCATGGTATGTCGCACACAGATGTCCATCAACTGTTCTCATTTGTTGAAACGATGTGGGACCATGAACATTGACCCAAAACAATTGAAGATAATAACATTCATCGTTAATTGAATGAACTATGCAGATGCGACATAAAGAGCATCTGAGGCAAATACATTTGGGTGTCCTTCAACTGGTGTTCCTTGTTTCAGATGCTGAAAACTATTTCGATGATGCGTTTCAAGTGTAATAGCGTGGCATATCAGCATACAGCAAAGTGCGTGCGAAAACATCTGTTTGACAAACTGAGAAGAAACTTGTTAATGTGGTCGATGGTGGACGTGCCGCCCTATCCGCCGCGTTCTCATGATTGAAATACACTCGTAGTCCATTTTCTAGATGAACTGCCAAATGGACTACTGTAGGGTGTCTTTCGTGGATCGCAAATGAAAATATACGCCAAATAGCTTCGTTGCTTCTTATATAGCGACCCATCTGATACTGAGATACTTCATCATTTGCATTTGTTACAGCGAAGATGGCCATGTCGCTACCTTTGTTAACATGTTTACAGGGGTGGATCCAGGATTTTAGTTTGGGAGGGGCTTGAGCGGACTTTGGTTTGGGGGAGGGGGCTTGGTTTGAGTGAATTTTGGTTTGGGGAGGCTTGCCTTCAGGGGGTCACTTGAGTCTGGCAAAGGGTAGTATTTACAGTCTCCTCGGGCGTTGAATCCGTAGAGCTAGAAAAAAAGGTCTCCAAAATCACAATGTCGGAGGTGGAACTAAAAACTTTTTTGTGTGTGTGTGGGGGGGGGGGGCCTTGAGACGCTCTGCGCCCTTCCCCTCCCCCCTCCCCCCGGTTCCGTCCCTGCATATTACATATGTACTTTATCGACTTGACGGAGTTACAATATTACTCATTGAAGGGGTGTCGCAGCGATTTAGAAACCTTAGCTGATTTAAGAGGACGTATTAAGAATGTAATGCGCGAGGCCTTTAACGATTTTCACTCCAACTCTCTCTCTAAGAGTCTCACAGAAAACCCAAAGAAATTTTGGTCGTATGTAGGAAAAGTTAATTGTACCAACAGCAATATTCCAGCACTAATTCGTGAAGGTTCCGAGGTTAATGAAAGCCGCGATAAAGCTAACGTACTAAATACTGTATTCAAAATTCATTTACAAATGAACATAAGGATAGTATTCCCGTTTTCCCACGCCGTGGCGAGTCGGTGATGGAATCATTACGAATAGATACTGCAGGTATCGTTAAGCAATTAGAGCTCCTGAAGTGGGGGAAAGCACCGGGCCCGGATGGAATTCCAGTAAGAGTATTTTCAGAGTATGCTGCAAAAATCAGGCCATTTCTGTCTGATATATTCAGTAAATCATTAGAAGAGCGAAAAGTACCTTCAGACTGGAAAATCGCGCAAGTAACTCCGATTTTCAAAAAAGGTGATCGAAGTGATCCTGGGAACTATCGTCCCATATCTATAACATCTGTTTGTAGAAGAGTTATGGAGCATATTATATGCTCGAACATTATGAATTTTCTAGATTATAATAATTTGCTTACAACAAATCAACATGGATTTCGGAAGAA
This sequence comes from Vandiemenella viatica, assembly GCA_031002005.1. Lineage (NCBI taxonomy): Eukaryota > Metazoa > Arthropoda > Insecta > Orthoptera > Morabidae > Vandiemenella > Vandiemenella viatica. Next base: position 3,521,572 of record JARYHS010013631.1, on the reverse strand, counting down.
AAGATCATGTGAAACACAGCTGGCCCTATTTACACACGACGTAATGAAAGTTATCGATACAGGTTCACAAGTAGATGAAATTTTTTTAGATTTCCAGAAAGCCTTTGACTCTGTGCCACGCAACCGCCTTTTAGCGAAGCTTGGAGCGTACGGTATATCGGATCAGCTTTGTGAATGGATAAAGGATTTTCTAACTGGTCGGTCGCAGTATGTTGTCGTAGAAGGAGAAAGTTCTTCTGATCTAGATGTTACATCGGGTGTACCTCAAGGAAGTGTAATAGGACCACTTCTTTTCTTAATTTTTATAAACGATCTCGGAGACAAAGTGAAAAGCCTTTTTTGATTGTTTGCTGATGATGCGGTTATTTATAGGGAAGTAAGAAATTTGGCCGATTGCTTAGAAATTCAGCGCGATCTGGATGTTATTTTGGCTTGGTGCGCTGAGTGGCAACTTACTCTAAACTGTAAAAAGTGCAAGACAATGAGCATAACTAACAAAAAGAATCCGATTGTTCAGAAATACGAGTTAAACAATACAGTTATTGATATGGTCGATTCTGTTAAATATTTGGGAGTAACAGTACAAAGGAACATGAAATGGGACATACACATTAATTCTTTAGTAGGTAGAGCAAATTCTAGATTGCGATTCATAGGTAGAATCTTGAAAAATTGTAATGAACAAACAAAGGAGATAGCGTACAAATCTCTTGTGCGTCCACATTTGGATTATTGTTGTGCCATTTGGGACCCGTTTCGTAAGGGATTGATCGAAAGTATAAGAAAGTACAAAGAAGAGCCGCTCGATTCGTGACCGCTTGCTACAGTCCTTATGAAAGCGTCACAGAACTGATTAGTAGATTAGGTTGGGAGTCTCTGGTAGATAGACGACACACGTTTCGTTTAAACTTATTGGAAAACATGCGTACTCCAACTTTCACTCATGAGTGTAGTGAAATACTTCTTCCACTAACCTATTTGAGTAGGAAGGACAGGAAAGATAAAATTAGAGAAATAAGGTGCCGGACTGATTCTTATATGAATTCTTTTTTCCCTCGTACCATTAGGGATTGGAATGCACAGCAAACAGATTAGGCTTTGGTGCTGAGCACCCTCTGCCACCCACAATTTTGTGAATTGCAGAGTATATATGTTGATGTTGATGATGTTGATTGATGTGAGCTTCAAAAGCTTTTAACAATAATGGCTAGTACGGCACAATCCAACGATAGTCTACATCAAAATCTTGTCCTTTTACCTTCACAACTACCGATCGCCCACCGTCCGCAAATGGTCGTCAACGATACGATGGGTAACGATCATTTCCCGTGATGGTTTCAGCAATCACGTCTCTCGGGTATCGCTTGGAGCACTTGCCGTCGACTATACAGGGTGAGTTGTTGTAGAAAACTCCGCAAGGTCCATGTATCATGTGTGTCACTAATGCATGCAATTTTGGGTCAACTATTTCATCGGGAATCTCAGCTGAAATTATGGAATCAATTTCATCTGGCCTTAATTTGTCATCTAACCAAACTAATATGTGCGCATGTGAAAGACCACGCTTTTGCCACTCAACAGAGTACATCCAACAATGGACTTGGCCATACACACGATGCTTTATAAATGCTTTATATATAGGCAGTATTGTTCTGTATATTTAATTGTATAGGTGTGCAATTTTCCATCGAAATCGGACAAAATCTGTGGTAAATTATGGGGATGTGAAGGGGTTGAGGGGTTTCGTTTTTGGAAAACATTTACAGGCAATATTTTTTAATTTGTTTTTAAGTATACGTGTGCAAATTTTGGTGGAAATCGGACAAAATCTGTTGGGTTGTTTAAATTATGGGGTGTTATGGGAAGGAGGGGGTGATTTTTTGGAAATTTTATTTCTTAGGAACCATCTCTGAAACGCTCTAGACAACTCACCAAAGTTTCACCGTAATCGGATGAACGGTTTAGGAGCGCATAGAGCATAAACAAAACTCATATATATTTCTATATATAAGATTAAATTGTCATTTTTAGTATTTTCCATTTTTTCTCACCGTTTAAACTTTCCCTGAACTTCCACAAATAGTTCAAGATCAAAATTAGCCAAATCGGCCCAGCAATTCCCGAGTTTTAGCGAGACTAACGAACAGCAATTCATTTTTATATATAAGATTATTTTCATTAATCATTTAACAGATAATGTAGGTGCACCAATTGTCTACACAAAGTCTCTCATCATACGAGTATGCATTGTAAAGTCATTTTCTGCATCCTTAATTTTTCTATTTCATCATGTAGCCGTTATAACAGTCGATGGTAAATGGTGAAAGCTAATATATACGGTACTGTATATTAACAAAAAATGAACATCTACTCCTATAATCAACATTGAATTAGACAGACTCTCAAAGTTGACACATTTTGCTCCTCTGCTCGATGCCATCATCGATACCCTTTCCATTACCATAATATTTCATCAGGGTCGGAAATAACAAGAGTTGACCAAAGGACATCGAGAACAAAGTGGACAGAAGTGGCCTGGTCCAAATAAAAGCAATTCACCTCCAGATGAGGTCGCATTCGTGCAAATCCAGTAGCCAGATCCCATAAGACGTAAATCACTGGGGGATACTGTCAGAGAAGCATCTCTACATTAAGTTCTTTCATAAAAAATATTAAATGAAATATTAAAATAAGTTACACAATAATTAAAAATATAAACAACGGCTTAGTATAAAAACACGCCTCTGCAATATATACCGGCTTTACATGAAGTAGTTAGCAAGTGATGTATTTCACTAACTGCCTCGGAGCTACACGCTCCTAAATATGACACCATATGTACCGAAGACCGACACCACGTCTACATTTTAGGTCCCTAACGCCACGCCGTAGCATGTAAAAGAATGTTGTAAACTGCTCCAAGATAATACACAAGGCTCCGCTTTAAGAAGCCAACCCAATGTCAACAAACATGTCACACCAATTGAAAACTTCAGAAAAGCACCTACTTATCAACATTTATTGAAATATTTTAATGAAGAATTGCACACTTGACGACAACAAAACCATTAAGAACACAATAACCTCATAAAAAATATACAAATAAATAAAAAATATGGAGATACAAATATCAGCAACAATACTGTCAATTGATATACAAAACATGTTCTCCAATATACCGATTAAAGAAAGTTTACAAATTATAACAAAAACTCTCAAAGAACAACGGAAAATAATTGACACACACATAAATGAAAACACATAAATGCAAATGCTGTAAACTTTCAAAAATTAGTTCCACTTCAGTATACACTATTATATTCAATATGATGGATTAGCAATTGATTCTCCAATTTCAGTGACGAAAATAAACATTTTCAAAAATCAATTAGAAAATGGAATAATTGAAAACATCTTTACAAGGATGGTTACAACATAATAAGCTTAATCAGATATGTTGATGAAAATGTCTGTTTAGTTAATGAACCAGAGTCAATCAGTTTCAAACAGACATCAACTCTGTACACAAAATCATAATTTTTTCCACTACGAAAAGAAACAAAAGGAAAATTCAATTTCCTTGTCCTAGCGATAACTGCTCATATCAAAGTTCATCAATTTCAAATATACACACAACAACAGACTTAATAATAAGAACAAAATCCTATCATCTACAAACACACGGGGAAGCAGCAATTAGAAATATACTCAACTGAGTAGACAAGACAACCCAAAAAAGTTAATTATTAATTAAAAATAAGAACTAAACACAATCATCTCCTTAGCCATCAGAAACAAAGAAATAAATAAACAAAAACATCCAAAAACAAATACTAAGAAAAAACACTGTACAGCCTCACAACAATCAAACTCAAAAATTAAAAAAAAAACTAGAAAGAGGGAAGGAGAAGGCTTTAAATTGACTTATATAATTGTTTACAAGAAATCAAACATTTTCAAAATACTCCAGTAACGGGGTTGTTTTACCTTGCAGTATATCACGTAGAATTTTTTATTCTTATCTACTATATATTGATGAGAGTATGCAGAAACCAAGTTTTCGAACTCCAACACCCTCGGAACACTTTTCTGTGGCCAAAAAACGTCAACATTTTGGTACTTTTTTCAGTTTTTCGTTTATAACTCCTTCGTGGTAGGTCCTAGCAAGAAATACTTTATTTCCATTTTGAAAGAGGACAAAATAACCTACAACTTTCGTAGTACAAACTTTTTTCTAAACTCAAAACTAAGCGAGCTACAGTTGTTCGAAATCCAGTAAAATTTCAAACTTTTCCTAAAAGTTGGGTTTTAACTACTTTGGCGCTCAAAGTATGTATTTTTGTATGACATAGTATCGTATATGCACTAACTTTGATTACTGACGGTGAATTCAATAATCATAAAGCACTGTTGGCTGGGAGATCCCAAAGGATTGTTCGGCCGACAGGTGACAATTGTTTTCGATACGCCGCACAGTGCGCCTCTTGTGGCTATCTAACCTAACCAAGTAATAGTACCGGATATAAGGAACCTACAGCCATGGAATCCAAAACTTAGAATAGTTCTGTCTTACTTCATATTACATAGCAAGCTGTGGCAGAGCTGAAGGCCGGGTTAATGGCCTTTGGAAATCACATCTGAGACCGGGATTTCGATCTCCAGTCAAACGCATTAACCACTGAGCTACCAGATCTCTCTATTACTAATGATAAAAGAGCGGAAATGAATGCATAATGTTATGACGCACAGTTATTAAGTCATAATAAATTCGTAATAAGTTAAAAATTGGTCATAACTCAATTTCTTTTCCGTTTGGATTGTCACGACTTAAAAATGAATTGTCTCTCTTCATTCATTACATCAGGAACAGCTTCTTCGAGGTCGAAGAACTCTACCTCTCCTTCATCTATTTCATTTTCAGGAATGTTTGCTTGAGACAGGCCAGAGCAGTTTTTTGCAAGCAACTGAACAGTGCAGTCTTGATTTGCATCAGATGAATGGTGGAGTACAAGGTTTCTTGCAAGAACATGTTACCACCTTCAGAGTAAACTCAGTTGCAGCTTCTTATATTATTGTTACCGGAATAAGGCTGGACGAGCCTTTCCTTCATCTCCATGGCCATGGGTAACTTTCTCGACCCAACCATGCTTGCACTTGGTGGTACGTGCATATTGAGTGAAATGTTGTTGTATCCGATATTGATGGCAACCGTGCTAGCTTGAATACATTTTTTGGGTAGATTTCGTAAACATTTAGTATCTGAGTCTTTCAATGTCCCACAAGCAATTTGTCCGTACCATTCCAAGATGAGCTGTTTCCCTACGTGTTCTCCAGATGCTAGTCTCTGGAGGTTAGATGTTCTGAGAATTAGTATGCTTGTTACTTTCAGATGTGGTTGGTGTTGAATGAGGCAGCAGAATTTTTCTTTCCCACAGTCGAAAAATGCTGATATTGTATCACATCCTGTAAATGCATGGATGAAGAGGATATGTGTGGGTTCAAACTTGAAGGAAGTGCTTGAGTACCATAAACCTGCCTCCTTGCCTTTCCCTGGTTTATGGAAGTACAACTACTCGTTTTACCAAGGCCCTTTTGCAGAACGAGATAGCCAATATACTCACATAGAATTATCACAATGTCGGATTTTGCTGCTTGGGAAATAGCTGTGCCAACGATCAATCCAGCTGTATCTGCTTTTGATCTTGATGCCTCCTTTTTCAGTTTGTGCATTAGTATAAACATTACACAGTTCTTGCTACTCTCATTTGTTCCGTCACTGAAGCACTTGTTTTCTCACTAAAAATGATGTCTGGTGAAGTATCTGATGTTTCCAAATGACGAAACCTTTCAGACGACCTTATTCCTCTGTGCGCAGCATCACTTCGATAACTGTCAAATATAACTGTGATGTTGGATCTATAGTGCGTGGTTAAATAGGCTTCATAGTTTCTACAGATGCAGCCAAGGTCTTTTCTACGATGGCACGTAACCTTATGCAGGAGGCATCCTCCGTCCACAACAAACCTTTTTTATGTTGTGTGTTGAATCTTGAAGAGATGTAAATGCTTCATACAGAAACAATTTTGTTACCTTGAAGTACGGAGGGAATCAAATGGAAAACAGTGTTTTCCAATCATTCAAAATGAAAGAAATGGATTTATGACTAACTTTTTGCTTATTATGACTTAATTTTGAATGCGTAGATAGACTTTGTGCCGTAACATTATGTTTCCATTTTTTAAAATCCATTTTTCAAACTGGTACAAATACCATCCGTAATAGAACAGCCTGATATCTCAATGGTTAAGGCGTCTGACTGGAGGTCGATATTCCGGTCTCAGCTGTGATTTTCAAAGGCCATTAACCCGAAATTTCGCTCTGCCACAGCTTGCTGTGTAATATAAGTAAGCCAACACTTATGTCGTTCGGATTCTACGTTAAGCTGTAGTTTCCCTTTTCCCGGTACTATTAGCTGGTTAGTAGAGCGGTCTGGTTGCTCAGTGGTTAAGACGTCTGACTGGAGATTGGAAGGTCCCCGGGTTCGAATCCCTGTCTCAGCGAGGATTTTCATAGGCATTTAACACGACTTTCACCTCTTGCACAGCTTGCTGTGTAATATGAAGTACGCCAGAACGCTTCCGTGGTTCGCATTCCACGTTAAACTGTAGGTACCCTGTACCCGGCAGGATTGCCGGGCTAGGTTAAAGCGGCTACGACAGAGGCGGAATGCGCAACCAAATTAAACTCTGTCACCAGGTCATCACTACGACACGGAATTATTATTATACCTGGTTAGTACACGTGCTTTGCGCGGAGAATCGAAAACACTGTCACCTGGCGGCCAAACAATCATTCAGGATCTCCCGGCCTACAATGCTATATGATTATTGATTTTACGATTAGTAATCAAAGTATAGTACGTATATATACTATTTAATACAGAAATACTTTATATATAAGGGTTCTAGGTGATTTTGAGCTGCAAAGTAGGTAAAAATCCAACATTTAGGAAAAGCGTGAAATTTTACTGATTTTCGAAGTACTGTAGCTCGATTAGTTTCATGTTTAGAAAATCGTTTTCACTAAGAAAGTTGTAGAAAATTTTGTCCTCTTTGAAAATGAAAATAAACTATTTTTTGCTAGGACTCATAAAGAAGGAGTTACAGACAAGAAACTGAAAAAGTACCAAAAAATTGACGTTTTTTGGCCACAGAAAATTTTGCCGAGGGTATTGATGTCGAAAACTTGGTTTGGCATACTCTCACAAATATATATATAATAATAAAAAAAATCTATGTCATATAATGTTTGTGAGACCTCCTTTTCACCCCGTTACTGGACTAAGTAACAAGGACTCAAAATAGCATTTAGAACAGACTGTTCACTACACACACACAAAAAAAAAAAAAAAAACAAGCACATACATCACTACAACACACAAATTCCACAACTCAAATTAACCTGCAATGACTGCAATGTAGAATATACTGGCCAAACATTCAACTTTGAAACGAGATATAACCCTTAAGCAACACCGAAGAGTAATAAAATAGAACCGTCACTCGACATTAGCAAAACTTCTACTAGATCATAACCATAACCTACAAATGCATAGGCATATATGCAAATGCTAATCATAAACATTAGAAAACCAAGAAAACTGTCAACTTAAGAAAACACTGGTCAAATCAAAGAACGTAATAAATACACGAACATAAAGGATCCATAATTATACAAAGTACTCAAAAGAAAACAAGAAATACAACCATCAACCATAAAAGGACATAGTTAACACGAAACACGTAGACGCATAAAACCAATCAGAAACATCTATTCAGAATAGCGCTTAGCCACTAAATAAAAACATAAGACAAGTGATGAACAAAATACTATCACCCAGCGACACATGTTCTAATGTGAAAAAATACTGACTGAATGAAATTGGAGCGCAACTACAAAAACTTCTGATTTCAGGAATAGTGTATAAACGTTAACAAATGAGAAATAATGAAAAATATAAATAAGTAAATGAAAGTAAACAAATTCAATTCCAATTCCAGTGGTGTGATATTAATTGTTCATACAATTTTATTGGTAGGTATGTAACAATTTTTTGAATAAACAAATCTGTTTCTAAAAGATTTATTACTTGATCTAAGGTGGTAATTAATACAATCCCTTGTTACAGAAACATTGCGTAAGTATCCTGTGGCATCCATTCTTAACCGAGAGTGCAGCGAGGAGTATCACGTGCCGGACAGTGACGTGATTCTACAAAAAGGGACCGGTGTGATAATACCGCTGCTCGGCCTCCACCACGACCCCGAGTACTACCCGGACCCCGAGCGCTTCGACCCCGAGAGGTTCTCGGAGGAAGAGATCGCCAAGAGACATCCATACGTCTACATGCCTTTTGGAGAGGGTCCACGCATGTGTATAGGTGAGTACTGTATTGCACCAGTGCCGGGATTAAATGATTTGGCAACATTCTTGGTAACACCTTACTACCACTTACAGAAAAAGTTAAACTTTTTAGTTACTTGGTGTCAAATCTATCAATTCATTTATTCCATTTATCCTGCAAGCCTACAACCAGCTTTCGTCTGTTTCTAATGTACTTGTACCAATATGTCTTCATAAGAAAATTCCAAGCCCTTCGCTCGTCATTTTATCATAATTTCAAATCACAATAATGCTTGAACCACGCTCATCTCATACACCTAATATTCTTTTTCACGGTTTTTCAGTTATCATCTGCCCTCTAAATCTGATACTCAGAATTTTCAGCGGCAAGCCTCGACTTCTCCATATAGCAATATTTAAATATCCAAGTTTCTCATAACGACTCATTTGATCTTCTTGGTATTAAGTAACATTTAAATAACGTTAGTTTGAAACCAGGCATAAAAGATAGGGTTACCTAAACAAGAACATTTAAATGATAGTTTGAAAATAATATGTTGTTTGATCTGAAGTTAAGAGTAATACGAGATTCTAAATTCAATCACATGTATGCCATCATTTCGGTTTGTTATTATGGAACTGTTTCCTTCTATTATTATACTGTTCCACCATATTCTTTTCGTTAATATTCTATTATTTATGCTAGTGCCTACAACAATTTTAGATGAACCTAATTCTAAGTACATCTAACATCAATAAAAATGAAGTATTTGAAGAAAAGAAATTTTATGTGAATCCGAAGGTTACCTTACTCATCGCGTCCACAGAATATGGGAACTGTTTCCTTCTATTATTATACTGTTCCACCATATTCTTTTCGTTAATATTCTATTATTTATGCTAGTGACTACAACAATTTTAGATGAACCAAATTCTAAGTACATCTAACATCAATAAAAATGAAGTATTTGAAGAAAAGAAATTTTATGTTAATCCGAAGGTTACCTTACTCATCGCGTCCACAGAATATGCAACAAGGACGGAAACAAAAACAGAACTGGTTACTAGTAGAGTTCGGATCTTTATGACATATTTTTTCTTCCTGCCTTCATTTTGAGCTGCAATGCTGAATTAAACACTGACTGAATGTTTCTGATTGTATTTAAATGTATTTCAAATAGCGTATTAATGAGTATTCAGGTCATTTTACTACTTTTGGTCATATCTAATACTATAATGTCTAATATTATAATAATAAACTGTTTGTCATCTATGACGTCACCTGCCACGCCACGACGTCACTCTGTGACGTTGCGCAATGGCGTCACGCTTTACGCCATTGTTTTTGTTATGCACGTTATTTAATAACATTTCTAAACATCCGTGAATAAATTAACTTACAGAACATTGAAATAAAACTACGTATTGCGTTTAAATCGACATAATAATTATTAGTTGCTTGAATTATTTCAATATTCGTTTTATATAAAATTATTCGTTAAAACCTTTGGCCATAGATAAGTAATTTAAAAGCTTTAATTTTCGTAATGTTAGCGGCAGTTTTGATAGATTGTTATTAGAACTGGCACTTGACATTACGCAGATGGCGCGAACAATTTTTTTAAATACTTTAATTTGTTTTCTTAAGTGTTCTGTTACTTAAATCGTTACTTCATATTTAACGGAAGTAGTTCCACACTGATCGCGATCTGTACAGCATAGACTACAATTAAAACGGGTGGAAGGGGATATTCTCCACTAGCCCGAAACTGTTACTGTTGAAATTTGTTTTAACTACTTCGTTATAATGTCCTCTTCACGTTTTGCAAGCTCCTTTCTGGGAAAAGTCACCACGAATTAAATTAAAAATGCCGAAATGTGAGAGTGACGCGCATCTATTAGATGTCGCCGGTGCTGCAAAACAATGACAATTTTCTAAAATGATGGTTAAATCCTATCTTGTAATATTTTCTTGTCCTTATAACTTCACTCCGTTGTATAACGCCGCACGAAATTAACAGATAGATGCTGCACTAGGCTCGCCATCTTAGAATCGATACAAGTGGTCAGAGATAATCTATTGCTTCTGTTGTAAACAAATGCGCCGTTTCTGATATGGATGGAGCAGAACGAATAGGTCCATTCGGTCACTTTTCCTCGAATTACTTCGGAAAGACTTCGAATATTCTCGTTGGCTTCAAGGCCTTTATAGTGCCTTTATCTTTTTGTGTTTTGCCTTTTTAGCGCCTTTAGCTTTTCTGCCTGTCCTCTTCACCTTTTTATATGTTGAAAATGTTGTTAAAACCTAGCTCTTGTGGGTTTTTTGACCCGCGTTACTAAATACTTTTTTTTTTTTTTTTTTTTTTTTTTTTTTTTTTTTTTTTTTTTTTTTTTTTTTTTTTTTTTTTTTTTTGCATCAAGCAAATTGTCGTGCTTGTTGATGTCACTGGTTGATTGAATCAGTTGCAGGTAGCGTACGATTAGTGGAGAGCACTGGTGATGAACAGTGGGTTTAGTGGGATACTGAAGAGATACTGAAGACTGATTGGGAATATTTTCTTTGGAAGCAATCTCTTACGCGGCTGTCATGGTATAAAATCAATATCAGCAAAGGTTTTACAGCTGAATTGTTTTGCTATGTCAAGCCTAGCTGCTCTACTATACACTTCGTCCACAAGTTCAACAGTATCATAGTCAGTGATTCTATCCGCAGAATTTGGTCTGATCCCTCTTGAACTTTCAAATACAGCCTTAAGGGGACCTGGACGTGAAAATAACTAAAAAAATCGATTTTTTTTGTTTGCCTCTAACTGATTTCTCCCGTTTCCAAAAATGTACGGTTTATCAAGTTTTAAATTGTTAGTTTGGTCCTAAATGATCTTTGAAGAACTGTCTGCACACTAGCCTAGCCTTCTTTCAGTTCACTGTTGCTGTCATTTTCTCGAATCTACAGAATATTAGGTACATATATCTTCGCAATGGTCTGAGCTATATTTACCAAATTTCTCCCAAGTGAAAATTGGGACAGTCTGTTTGTGTTATGCCTAATACATTGCAGAATTTTTTTGTTTTTATCATCATGCATATAATTTTAGTGGTAACTTTGAAACAAAATAATTTGGTTCTTTGATAAGTTTTTTTTTTTTTCTATTTCCCCTGACATATTCCAAACCACAAAAGGAGAGGCATAATGAGTTCCTAGGAATGTTGACTGCAGCCTGCCTCAGTTTGAATGCTAATAGATTGATGATGCACTAGTAAATGGTACCAGAATGGGAATGTGTGTTCTAGTAAGATGTTGTAATTTTTAAACTATAACAGATAATTAAATAAATTTCTATATACACGTTTAGTTAATGTCATACAGTGTTGGCACAAAATCGCAACTTCATCCGCATTATAGATCATGAGTAATGTGCATTTAAAAGAAGCGTAAAAAAGCAGTCTGTTCACGTCCATGTCCCCTTAAGAGTTTTAAAAAGGTCCTGTCTCAAAGTCTGTAAATTATGAGTTGTATGCGGTGTTGTGCTCAATGAATGTGGGGTTAACGTGCTTATTCTATAATTGCCAATCTTTTATGATTGCCATGGCCATCCAAATTTAATAGGACAGGATTTTTTTCTGATGGATGAACATGCTGTTTAAAATTCTCTATTGTAAGAACACTTCGTTGTTCATCTACCCGCTCTCATGATGAGAAGCAATATTTTCCTTGTGTCTTGTATTAATCGCCAATTTTGTGTCCGGAGGTACCTGATCGCTATCACACTACACTTTTAAACGAAACTGCTAAATTGTACAAGAAATATTATAAGTTCTAGTACACAATTTAGGTACATCAAATTTCGACGATAATTTTTTGCCGGGAACGAAACACACACTAGCCTGTAACTCTCTCAATAGCCACGCTGCAGTTCATTCATTTTTTTTCAACATTACAGTGCGTACATTTACAATAAAGTTTTACCCACGCAGCTTGGTTGGTTCCTTAGAAACTTTAATCGCCTTTCGGGGCTATCCGACTTTCCTCTAATTGTTTTTTTATTGTAAGACGTAAATAAATGTTTATTATTATACAGAATAATTATTACTATTATTACCATTACCATTATTATTATTATTAAGGAGAACATTGGCTGCTGCATGGCTAGTAAAAAAAAAAAGACCTTGTTTTTTTCTGGATGAAAATATAATTAACATATTATTTAGGCATTTCTAGAAGGAACAGTTAACCATATGTCGGATCCATCCGGGAAAGATCAGGAGTCGAGAGGGTTGAATGGAGTTCCCGGTTCGAGGTAGATGGCTCAATAGCTTAGGTATGCTGTGGGTATCCCTCGGACAGTAGAGAGTAACTACTAGAACACAGCAGATACAAGGATCCGGTTTATTAGGTTCAGTCTCACAATACACAATGATAGATAGTGGAATGATGGTACCTCAGTGATCAGGCATGAAGAGAGCTCCATTTGCAGTGCGCTGCCCTTAAGTAGACCACTCGTAGATCACCCCAGTCGCTGTGGCGCTGGCATCCTGTTCGCTGCGTCTGTTGCGTCATCTAGCAGAGTAGCCCCCTACTCCGGGTCCGACACGGCCATCCTGCGGAGACAGCCGTCCCTGGCTGATACTCAAAGGCCCCGTGTGTAACTTGTCGGAGCTGGGAATGGAAAAGATGATCGGCCATGGCCTTAGGAAGGAACCATCCTGGCATTCGCCTGGAGTGATTTCGGGAAACCACGGAAAACCGAGATCAGGATGGTATTTGGTTGTTGCAATGGAGTCTTCAAGAAAGTCAGTCTCAGGCAGTGCTCTGTTGCTTATCTTGTGATAGCAGAAAGATTTGTAGGATCCGTCACGGCTGTCTGGTTGCCCGGTTTGGTGTGGCTGGTTTGGCGTGGCTTCACGGCCGTCTCCTTATAGCAGAACCCGTCGAATGTGTGAAGATTCTGTGAACAAAATGTCGTTAACCGCAGTATGGTCTCCTATCCTGATTTAAAGAACCATTTTGTTGAATAATGACTGATTATCAATGTAATTAGGAAAAAATAAGATAATCCAGGTTTAATGTATTCCTTATCAATTTAATGTGAAAAAATTAATATCTTCATAACATCAAAGCAAGTTTTTAGAAACAATTTCTTCCTGGCGACGTTCCCGGAAAAATTTAAAAATTGTTTTCTGGAGACTAATATGAACAAATTTCGTTCCAAAAACTTGCAAAAGAGCAAAATTTCCTTATAGGTGCATCCAGTGATGTCTGATGACTGGGAAGTTTCATGGTGCTACATTATAAAATTCACTCTTCAAGGAGAGTACCTCGTAAATCATTAAATTCACTCTTCAAGGTCCATACAAATCATAAAATTTACTCTTCAAGGCGCGGTCCAATACTAGGTATAACATTTACTCTTCCTGGCTAGGTCCGATACAAGGTTTAACATTTACTCTTCGTGGCGAGGTCCAACACAAGGTAAAAAATTTTGCTCTTTATAGTGAAGTCCTGCTAAATTTTAAAATTATGGTATTGGTAACAAAGAAATTTTAAGTTTTCATTCCTGGTGGTGAAGTCTTTAGAAATTGTGGTACTTTGATGGCAACGTCAAACATGCACTGAAATTATTATTTTTTTTTTACTTTTAAGAGATTTTGATTCTACCATCGTTGTACACTGGGTCGTGTGGGTAACCTTTTTGAAAAAGAAGCACTTTGCTCGTGTTAGTGTCCTGTAAGTTTCGCTCTAGGTGCTATTAATGTTTTAGTTCGACACGAACTGCTCCTGCTGAGAAGTTAATCAAGATGCTGAAGACTCAACGAGAAGTAGTGCATGCATTATATTGCTGACTCTTACCTTTGTGCCAGAGGTTCTGGAGTGCAGAGTGCAGAATGCAGCTAGTTGGGTACTGGGTAGAGAAGGCAGTGACCCTTGCTGTTTGAAGGGCTGAGTGATACGAACTTTGCATTATTGTGAGAACATATTTTTTTGGGTTGCGCTTACTGCCGATGTTTTCGGACACATGTGGGCTTTGAACTTTTAAACTTTCGGGTTTTTCTCTCCTTATGCTGCAGGTCGACAATTGTCTAACAAAGTTGGTTTTCAGTGCGGTGTGGCGGCAGTTGTTTGTTAGTAGCGTGCTGTCTGTATTGACATCAGACGGCAGGCATAGGCTGCGTGTCCAACGCCGGTGCTGGGTTGTCCTTGCTGCGCTTCCTTGAAGTGGTCGTTCGCTTACGTGAGGATAGTAGTTCGCTGCCGGCAGTCTGGGGTCGAGTTTGGAGAATGTGCTGGTTATATGCGGCGTTTTTGCCGCGACGTCTTCCATCGGGTTTTGCTGCTCGGCATCCAACAAGGCATGAAATATTGATGCATTGGAGCTGTGTCGTTCCGCAGCTCTCCTCAGTCCGGGGGCAGTCCCGCTTGATATGTCGGATCCATCCTGGAAAGATCTGGAATCAGAAGGGTTGAATGGAGTTCCCGGTTCGAGGTAGATGGCTCAGTAGCGTAGGTAGGCTGTGGATATCCCTCGGACAGTAGAGTCTAACTACTAGAACACAGCTGATACAAGGATCTGGTTTATTAGGGTCAGTCTCACAATACACAATGATAGATAGCGGAATGATGTTGCCTCGATGATCAGGCATGAAGAGAGCTCCATGTGCTGTGTGCTGCCCTTAAGTAGACGCCTCATAGGTGACCGCAGTCGCTGTGGCGCTGGCATCCTGCTCGCTGCGTTGTGGCGCCATCTAGTAGAGTAGTCCAGATCCGTCACATATTTCAAACCCAAAAGGAGAATTTTTTCTGCTGGCCGTACTTTGAACAGTAATCAACACTCATATACTATAAAATACTTTCAAGAGGATGAAGTTGCGGGTAACTGCTAGTAATAAATAAGTTCCTCGTGTATTATACAAGCGAAAGAAGTTTCAGTTTTCATTCTGATCCTGGCTGCATTCGACTTAACCACAATCTCAGTACCGCTACAAAATCAAAGCTTCGATCACGCACGTATTGATACAATCACTGTATGGCATGATATAACCTACTTATTCCAATTTATCCTGGCAGGGTAAGTCAGATATAACCCTGCTGCTTCCAATTTCCAGCCTGTCGTTTGGTTGGTTTAATGTTAAATTAAAAAACCATTCATTCACTTCAACAAAACCAGGAACATATAATAAACCAGTATAAGTAAATGCCGCAGCATTTTATGATACACTCCGCGCTTTTGTACCACCTTAGCGATCACAGCCACACTCTCTGAGAACGCGACTTATACACCTTGTTCTGACCATGGAGGAAAGAAATATATGGAGACGACGCAACAGACCTTCACCACGCATTGAAGTGACGCCGGGAAGAGGAGGAGTGGGGTGTGGGGGGGGGGGGGGGGCTAGGCCGCATCCATACAGACACGGGGTATATGTACAAAAACCTCAAGGGAACTCTAGGATAAACGTAACACCGCAATCTGGTGATGGATTACTATGTAACTCGATGAGAGAAATAAAAAATGAAGAATAAATTTTTTTGATATCCTGCCTAGTTTCCGAAATATTCTGTCTCAAATGTGAGATGTTTTTGGTTGAAATTCAGAAGAAGAAATTGGTCAAAGTCAAATTTGATGATGGATTCTTATTTAACAAGACGAGAAAAATAAAGAATAAAAATTTTCGATATCTCGCCTAGTTCTCGAGATATACTGTATCAAAAGTGAGGTGTCTTGAATTTAAATACAGAAGAAAGATTTCGCAAAAGTCAGATTTGATGATGGATTCTTATGTAACACGACGAGACAAATCGAAAATAAATAATAAATTTTTTCGATATCTCTCTTAGTTTTCCGGATATACTGCCTCCAATTTGAGGGGATTGGGTTGATATGCGGCCTGGACCAAAAATAAATTCTGCCAAAGCCACAATGAATTACATGGTGGACATGCAGAATGGATATTTAAGTTTTATTACTACCACTTGTGGTTAGGTTGAAATGCGGCCTAGACCAGAATAAAAATAGTTATCTTGTTACCATACATCGTAAGCTTAGTTGGGAATTTCAGGAAGGAGTTTACATCGCGATACACGTTTTATCACTAACATGGTTCTCATGAAATTACTAACAATAATAGATAAATTCTTTGTCCCTTATGTATGCAACAACAAAACCATTCTGGTACAGACTGCATTTAGACCTAACAACAATCTCCACTAAATTGCCGCTACAGAATCAAAATATGTAGACACATCCACACACGCGTATTTGAATCGCAAACTGCATTTGGGGTAACAATATCGTTAGCTTCATCAAGAATCCTAGATGGCATTATAAAATACTTAGACACATTAGAAAATGAAATAATCACAGCATCAAATATAATGTGAACTTTCCATTTTTATGGATTTGCAATATGGCCGCTGCCGCCACCGCTCATGCGCAATATCAGCCGAGAGTTTAGAGGCGGTGTCACAGATTTAACGTCATTTCTCCTCCATATATTTCCTTCCTCCATGGTTCTGACTGCGCCCGCGGACCAAACATTATAACAACTTAAAACTACCCAATCATTACAATTATTAATCGTGAGCTAGTGTATTTACAAATTATTATAATGACTCTTCATTAAATAATAATTAATAATTACCAAAAAACTATTTACTATACAGATTGGATTAGTAGCATATATGTTACAATGTTAGTGACATCATGTATCGCAACATTAACTTGACCCCGTGAAGTGTTTGTATAAGTAGTCTGTTTATTTCAGTATACACAAGAAAAGATACGTCAAGTTTATTTCGCGATACATAACGTCGCTCGTTGATTGCACGGGAGATTGAAGCTATTATTTTGTAGCGGCAATATTAGCGGAGATTATAGTTGTATTGAAATGCAGCCTCGACCAGAATTGAAACTTTTTGCGCCATCATAAGGCACGATTAACTTATTTATTACTAGCATTTGCCCGCTGCTTCACGCGCGCATGCCTTGGCAGGTGTAGAAATTATTTACCGATTTTATTCTCTTATCAGACATTAACGTGGAAAGGCATGGACTGTTAATGTATTCTGAATAGTTTCGTTTTGTTTCGGTTAATACGTTAGGTTCGGTTTTCATACTGATGTCAGAGAGTTGTTTTATTCATATTTTAACATGATGCAATTGATTCAATAGTAGAAAAGGTTCCTGAAAAATTAACAGTAGTAATTCGTGGTTGTAATTATTGTGCGAAGTATAAACATTTATTGTTTAGAAAGGCTTTCACGGTTCAAACGACGTTCTTTCTTCTGTGCGCTTTCAGAAGCTATGGATTTAGCGTATAGAACCCGGTTATAGGTCAATCGCTTTTCACGGTGCAGGTTACTTTCATTTGCTCTAGCTATTTCATCTAGTTCTCTTTGACGTTGCAGACGATGTTGTCGGTCTATTTCACTCTCATTTAGCCGAATATTATTTCTGAAAGCAATATTTAACTCAGCTAAAACATAATATTTTTAAATGCTGATATGGAGGATTCCACGTTAACCGTGGTACCGAAAATTTAAATGGATATATAACGGTTGTAACGTTAAGAAAGCTGATATTATAATCATTATGTGTAATTTTTTTTGGCGATTTTATGTGTAAACTTTGCCTGGGATTATATAGCTAGGTATAAGCTTTGTTAAGGATGTATCTGTGGATTTAATGAAAAATATTCTTTCCATGATACTTAACTAAAAAAAGTTTATTTTTAAATGTGGATACCGAGGATTGCAACATAACCACGGTGCCATAAATTTATGTAAATATAGCAGTAATCTACGACTTAGTCCTCTTGGAAGTGTGCTGAAATATAAAAATTCGTTACCAATAATCACAGCATCTCAATTTTTCTGATTTATTTATTTTTTGTTGTTTTTTATTTTTTGTTGTTTGGATATTGGTTTTATTTTATGTTGATACACCATCAATTATTCCTGCTTTAAAATAGAAATTTACGTGAATTGGAGCTACTCTTGATTTCAAATCGTCGTATCATTACTGTCATTATTTCAGTCAGATATAATTAATCCAAAAATGTCGAGATGTGATCATGGTACAGTTTATGTAGTAACGTGCATGTAACTGAAACAATTATTTCTGAGTGGCAACATTATCGCAAGTTGTGAATCGCTTGAAATGCAACCTGACAGCTGATATGATGCTTTGTTATAGGCCTAAGAGACGATGCCTGCAGCTTTATAATCTACGCGGTGTAGCATTAGGATATGAAACATTTTTAATTTAAGTTTCTTTCAATATAGCCGTACTTTCTATGTAATTATTTCAGTCGCATGTAAGTACCTGGCGAAACAACCGCCTGGACCAGATGACAATTGACTCGTTTTGTTTAGCATCAGGCATAACGGGTTTAGTTTTAAAATTTACGCGGTGTAGAATAGAATTTTAGGACGCCTAGTTATATTTGAAATAAAAATTCGTTACCAATAATCACAGCATCTCAATTTTTTCTGATTTATTTATTTTTTGTTGTTTGGATATTGGTTTTTATTTTATGTTGATACACCATCAATTATTCCTGCTTTAAAATAGAAATTTACGTGAATTGGAGTTAATCTTGGTTCCAAACCGTCGTATCATTATTGTCATTATTTCAGTCAGATATAATTAATTCAAAAATGTCAAAATGGATCACGGTACAGTATATGTACTAATGTGCAAGTAACTCAAGCAATTATTTCTGAGTGGCAAAATTATCGCAAGTTGTAAATCGATTGAAATGCAACCTGGACAGTGATGACAGCTGATATGCTTTGTTATAGGCCAAAGGGACGATTCTTTTAGCTTTATAATTTACGAGTTGTAGCATTAGGAACTGAAAATTTTTTTATTTGAGTTTCTTTCAATATATCCGTAATTATTTCAGTCGCATGTACCTGAATTTTCGGATGCCTAGTTATATTTGCACGTTATAGCCACGAGACATATTAATCGAATAAAGTACTTCCAAATATGTGCAATTCCGCACAAGTCATTATGAAAGAAGTATGTTTTATTACTTGCTGATATTTATAATAGCTGTTTTTCAGACATCGCTCTTCGAGAAAAAACTGAATTTCGTATTAAGTATTGGCTTATTGTGGCTGTATTGTACAGAATTCACGTAGCAATTTTGTTCCAGAGACAAACTGTATAACAGTCTACCAGAGACAATACGTCTTCAGTATTTGTAATACAACTTTTTCGTAATTCAACAGACCTGTTACGATTCAAGTAAATGCTGATTATACTTGATTCACCTATTCTTATTATTTTGAAGTACTGCGGTCCAGAAAAATGAATCGCAGAAGTAAAAAAAAAAAAGGAAATCCTAAATTTTGTCAGGTCTCTTTATGAAAGGAGTGACCGTCTGAATGTGTATAATTATCTGTGGTCTACAGTTTCACATTTCTGAAGTTTTTTACTGACTTTCTTCTTCCCATGGTACAAATTAGTCGTTAGCTACTTCTGCAGATGTTGATCAGCAACATTAGCTTTAAAAATTTGGAAACACCATGCAAATTGATGCGGTAGTTTTTGCGTTATTAGAGATCAAGCCTCACTACAAACGCAGCTTGATTACAGATTTATAATAGTATAGATTATTAGTCTATAACTTGTTTTCATGAGGACCATGCTACTGCCATCATGTAGAGCGAGGTAAACTACTCCCCACTTCACGTTTATTCACAAGCCATTAAACTTTGCTATATGCTTCATACCTGCACAAACAATAGAATTAACTTGACTTGCATTTCGCATGTATAAAAATATGTTTCCTAGGTTTATTTAACACCACCTGCAGTATTAAAATCACTACTGATGGTATATATAGATACACAATACCTGGGTGACCAATATTTGTTCAGCATCTTTCGATTTCTGTTCAACATTTAAGATTTTGTGTTAAATTTGATTAAAGTTAAACTTTTCTTGAAGGCTTCCTAGGCAATTTGAACGAAAAATTCCTTCCTATGACCAAAGCGAAGCTTAACAAACATCGGTAGGCCTACTGGTAGATGAAACTTCTACGAGATGAATTAAGAACCGGTTGCAAGACACGAAATACAAGAATTACTCTCTTTTTTGGTAAAATTGTGTTAAAACTTGAAAATTAAAACTTTTCCTACATACGAAATTTTATTAAAATCGTTAGAGCCATTTCCGAGATTGTCATGCTTACCATCACATAAATTGGTTTGAAGAGAAATTCTATTATCATGTAAAATAGAAATCTTAATACTAGTCAGGGATTAATTGATGGTGCAAGATTAATGGTAATTCATTTAGACGAGTACATTCATCGGTGCTAAGTTCATTCATTCTGATAAAAGTACGAGTAAGCTCATACTTCGCATTAATCTCACTCCTAATCCAGCTGTGCGTTTCCAAATAATAATAAAACAATTATCCATAAAAGTAACCTTTGCGATGGCCGCTTCAAAGCGCAAGATTGTATTCACCAGAACCTCTTTTTTCGTATGGACAACCATTCGTGCTTTTTCACTCGTTCTTTGATTCAATTAATGGAACATTATAAGAGCAAATATTGTTTTCAAAGAATTTATGTAAAGTAATAAAGTTTGAAAAGGGTCCTATGCCAATATCTATTTTTTTTAATATCTGCTTTTTAAATGTTTTGCAA
This sequence comes from Vandiemenella viatica, assembly GCA_031002005.1. NCBI lineage: Eukaryota > Metazoa > Arthropoda > Insecta > Orthoptera > Morabidae > Vandiemenella > Vandiemenella viatica. Next base: position 3,500,509 of record JARYHS010013631.1, on the reverse strand, counting down.
TTGAACATGTAATATTTTATGACAACAACTTTTCAAAATATGTTATTAATTACTACTCTTCAAAATAAAATTCCATTAATTAATAAATATACATGCTTTTTTTATATTAGCATAAAACCACAAAACGCCACCAGTTGCTTACAAGTTTTTATTCTTTAAAACTTTATGCAGTTTCGACAAAACATGTTTGTCTTCTTCAGAAGTGCGACACGTTAAAATTACATAGGCGGAAGCATTGTCACAAATCAGTCCTTTCGTGCGAAGTCGCCCGCCTCGTACAGATGCAGTCCGGTAGACGGAAGGAAGAACCGTGACGATGTGCAACTTCGCACGAAAGGACTGATTTGTGACAATGCTTCCGCCTATGTAATTTTAACGTGTCGCACTTCTGAAGAAGACAAACATGTTTTATCGAAACTGCAGTAAAGTTTTAAAGAATAAAAACTTGTAAGCAACTGGTGGCGTTTTGTGGTTTTATGATAATATATAAAAAAAATAAAAAAAATTACCGTTGCTGACACGCAGCTATGCTAAAGATTTTAAAATATACATGCATTTACTTATTCCCAAATTATAGTATTTGCATTCGGTGACTGACCTCGCTACAATGTGAAACCGATAGTGGTGGTGTAACGGTTAGCGTTCTGGCCTCGCATTCGGGAGGACGGCGGTTCGAATCCCCGTCCGGGCATCCAGATTTGGGTTTTCCATGGTTTCCCCAAATCACTCCAGGTGAATGCCGGGATGCTTCCTTCAAAAGGCCATGGCCGAATTACTTCCCATTCCTTGCCCTCCATCCTTTCCCATCTCTTAAGACCTCTCTGTTAAGAGACGTTAAGCAGTTTAAAAAAAATCCTATGTGAACTATTCGCATGGGTCAGCTAGTATACGCGAATTTTCATTTAAAGATATAAGAGTTTCTTGTAAGCAAAGAGAATCTAACTTTCAATAGATTTTCTAGTACCTACGAGATGGTGCTAGAGCTGTTTCCAAGATTCAAATAGAAAAATTGTTTTATAAAATCGCATTTTTGCAGGGAACACACCTATTTAGATAAACTTAAAAAGCACAAAGTTATTTAAATATGAATTTTCATCCAAATACAGGGTGTCCCAGAATTATCTTTACAACTTGTAACATTGAATAAATTATGTTTGCAGCGAGATATCACAATGCAGTTTTTTTTGCATGTTACAGAGTAACTCTCAAAGTTTTTTTCTGTTTCATTTCAGGTGCGGTTTGGAGACAAGTAGGTAGTTACATCACATTTTTTGAAAATGTACACCCTACAGGAAAAACTCAGTGTGTTTCCTGGTTTATATGTGTTCTGCGTGTTTATGTCGTGTTCTCTTCTCAGATAAGGCGACCTTTCACGTGTCTGGGTTACTTAACAGGCACAACGTTCGAACTTGGGGTTCTGAACCTTCGCATGAATTTAGAAAGATAGGGCGCGACAACCCAAAGGTTAATGTGTGGTACGGTGTTATGCTCAACCAAATCATTGGCCCCTTCTTCTTTGCTCAGAAGACAATCACAGGCCCAGTTTACTTGGATATGCTAACAGAATTTGTTGTTCCCCCAACTGGAAGTCCTTCAACCGACAGTCATCTTCCAGCAGGATGGTGCACCTCCGCATTGGGGTCATGATGTCCGTGATTTTCTAGATAAACAATTTCCTGGTCGGTGGATAGGAAGAGGGGGTCCAATTGACTGGCCAGCTCGTTCACCTGACATAACCCCCTTGGATTTTTTTCTATGGCGATATGTAAAAGACATCGTCTATCAAACCCGGATAGAAATTTGGCAGATCTCAGGCAGAGGATTTCTGCAGCAATTACGACAATTGATCATGGGATGCTCCAAAGTACTTGGCAAGAAATTGAATATCGCTTTCATATTGTACGGGCAACTAATGGTGCACACGTTGAAGTGTTCTAGAGACAGAAACAAAACTTTGACATATACTCTTCAAAATGCAAAAAACTGCATTGTGATATCTCGTTCTAAACATAATTTATTCAATGTCAAAGTTGTAAAGATAATTCTGGGACACCATGTAGTTATAGCCAGTATATATATAACAACTGGTCGTTTAAAGATACATGATTTACTATTTTCTCTCCGTATCTTTCAAGTTACACATTTACTATCCCCTTTCTAATACAATTACTTTCGCGTCAGTTATATTCCGTATCTCTCCATTCTCCAAAGATACACTCTCTCTGTGGATCTCGCACTCGGCGTACCAACTAAACAATAATCAGATCTCATTCAGCATATACTAGTACAACAGCTCATTACTAGAAAATACAGAATAAAACTAGAAAACTAAAGATTATAAAACATTTATTTGTTTTGTTTTTTGCTTATGGCTTTACGCCTCTTTGACGTCGAGGTCATTAAAGACGGGAAAGGATGGGGGTCCAGGAACGGTACGAATTCGGCATTGGCCTTTTGAAGGAAGCATCCTGGCATTCGCCTGGAGTGATTTTGAGAATCCATGAGAACCCAAAATCTGAATGCTCGGACGGGGATTCGAACCGGCGTCCTCCCGAATGCGAGGCCAGAGCGTTACCACTCACCCACCACTCTCGGTAAACAAAGACAACGAGAGTTGAAGATAACTTTTTCTTTCCTGCTTTTTTTCTGTGTTTTGATATCCACACTACATTAAATATATAACCTTCTAACAGTGCAGTAAGATTTAGGAGGCATAGACTCCACTTTAAGTACCAGAAGCAGACGTTTTTTGTTGCTGGATTATTGATTTATCCTATTTTTGAAAGATAAAGTTGTTTAAATGTCAAGCAAATGTATAAATCTCACTGCAAACCTACGCCTTCTGTTTTCAGGAATGCGGCTGGGACTGTTGCAGTCTAAAGTGGGACTTGTGCATCTGCTGTCCAAGTTCAACATCCTGCCCACACAGAAGGTTAAAACACCGGTAGAGTTTGATCCACGATCGTTGGTTTTATCGAATAAACATGGTATCCAACTGCGTCTACAAAAGAGGATGTGACAGACCGATTATATGAAATCAACTAATGATTAGACCCCAACGCAGTCGCTTCAGAAGTCACAGAAGAATCGAACATCGGCCACTTTTGTATATAAAATGTAAATAATTCAAGGAACATGGTTATTCCTTTGTGCAAGTGAAACTGGAGTGAGGTTATGTATTGTAACAGTCAAGCCTGCTGCTTCGTGATCTGCTTTCACTGAACAACGTAAATTATTTGTATGCTTTAACATTTATTTTATTTTATTCCAAAACAAAGTATTTTAATCCATGACGTATTAAATTTACAAAAAAATTGATTGGAAATTCAACAATATTAACTATTTATGTGAAAACAAAACTATGTTAACCCATTAATAAACAAACATTTTAAGTACAACTAATTTAATACAAACAAAAAATACTATGTTTTTATTGCTGGGCCACTATCTCAGCGATGAAAGTTTTTTTCTAGAGACATGACAAACTCTAACTGACAAGTTTCCTTGTCCAGGAATCGCTATCGGTTTTTTTTTTTTTTCATTTTAATCTCAGAAAAAAATGCGGTATGTAGATCTTTCACACATTACCATTTGTTGGATGTCTTCACCATCAAGCTCAGCTGATATCCTACTATACAAAAATATTGCCACACGCGACCCCAGATTTGGATCGTCTCCCACAACTCTCCACGTGGAAAAATGGCGGAGCGTCCTCTCCCACCTCCACACCCCTCGACGTGCCGGTCACCAAAAATGGCCTGCGTTCCTTCCTGTTGAGCAGGTCCTCCCGCCACCAATTCCCGGCATCCTTTTTGGGTGATAAATCTCCCAGCCAATCACCCGTCGGCATATGCAAAAAGAAGAAGCGCTACATTTAAGTACCGTCCTGCAGCGCCCCCTCACACTCATTCAATCTCCTCCCACACTCATTCAACCCCTAACAGATGGCGTGGGTGGTCTCTTTGCCACGACCATGGACCCGAAGTGGAGTGACAGGTGTCACTACAGTATACAATTTGTTACTTATTATTATCTTGCTAATGTAACAGCATTTATATTGTGGAATAAAAGCAGATAATGTTTTCACAAAGTGTTTTTAAACGTTCTTAAATTAGTAAACATACCAAATGTTACATTAACCTCCTGCAAGACATGTTCATATGTCAGTAATTGCAATATACTAGCTTATCCAATATGGGTACTGCATGCCTATGATGCAGCAGAAGTAAACATTATAAGGTTTTCTTATACTTACTTAAATACATATTTGTAGCGTGCAGTATTCCATGTATCTGTTTACTACGACAGCATGCAAATACTCCCGAATAGACTGCAGCATGTTTTATGACTCCACCTGACCTCCTGCTACGGAAGGAAATGTAACTCTGTTCCTATACTCAAATTATTTATTTTGATTTCTGTAAGTTCGTTTTGAGAGAACTTCAACGTAAACTTGTCAATTGTACGACACGTTAGGTATCTCACGCTAATGCAGTTCGTTGTGAGGAGAGCAAGCTTATAAAACGTAAATTATAAATTTGCTGACTGTGTACTAGATGCATGTAAGATGCATGTATGATGTATGCCGAATGGTTAAGTGCGTTAAAGGCTATCATTCTCGTATTAAGGGTAGCAAGTCGGGTACCCGACTAGGATAGCAAAATTTCAAAGTGCTTCCTTGTTTCTACTATTCGATATCTGTCATTACAAATATCTTTTAACAATAATTCATCGGATTAAACGTTGGCTGGTCGTCACATTCGATTTCATTATTTGAAATTGCTATTATTGGTGTTGCCTTTTGGCTCTTTGTATTATTTTGGATAATTTTTACATAACTCTGATTATTTATTTGTTCGTTTTCTGAATATGCTGGAAAGACATGATGTAAATGTATTTGTATTGTATAAACAGCTGATTAGTTCAGAAAGAAAATTTTTCGAGATCCACGGAAAAACATACGACACTGAGATAATATATGCACCAAAACTAGCCCTGGCAAGATTTTCTCTCGTGACACAGTGTTACTGATACAAGGAATACAGGGACGGAAACCAGACGTTGACAGTGTATGATGAACCTTGCCGGCGGCATACAGAACGTCAGTCTGATGAGTTCGCATTACAGGACAGGATGAACAATGGCTCTCCATACAATGTATCAGCATGGCTTACTGTAAGGCATCCCATTGCTGTACAGGTGTCCGTTTGAAGTAAACAGTGATCGGTGGTGGCGGAGTAAGGGTTGCAATCCTTAGACGCACTGTGCCCTATGTATGTTCAATCGGATCTGAGCCCGTGGAGCTGGTTGGCCACTCCAGATTTGTGATGTCCCCATGTTCCAAGAAGTCGTCTTCTAGGCCAGAAACAGTAACAGTATCCGTAGGAAAAAACGCAGTGTGGTATGTGCTCCTAACATAATGATGCCACAGATAGGAATACCTTCGCCACCATATGGGTCTCTATTGGCAGCCTTAGAAAGGGTTTCAGGAGCGCGTCACATGAACAGACGGCGCGAGTTACCCTGCAGGCTGAATCGCGACCTATCCGTTAGCAGGACACTAGCCTATTGTTTCTGGGTGTGATCGCAATGAGCAAGACACCAATTCGATGACCCACGTGATGACTCTGTGTGAGGGAAACGCATATGGTGGTTCGCCGACCATACACTGTTTGACGGGAGATGTGTGCTCCAAAGGCTGCTGTGAGGTCTCTTGGTAGTGCAGGTGCTGTGCTGGTTAGATTTCCTCCATTTCAGGCGAAATATGACTCTGGGGCTTGGTTGTTACATGTAGCTGACCTTTCCGGTTGAATGTTTACTCCATAGCAGAGAAATGGCGACACGCGCAACATGCAACTCCTAGGCCACCTGACGACGACAGCGATCGGCATTTAATCTGCCGATCATCCGACCACGTGTAGTATCATCCACATGTGCAGCCCTGCTTCGCTACGGCTCGAATTCTGTGCGCCAAACGCACAAAAAAGCAGTCAGAACAGTTTCATCCAAGATATCTGAACACAAGTCTGTTTCCGACACACCAAGCAGTCTCGGACTTAACTACTAGATTTGTCATGTGTTTTTGTCCTGTGCAGCCACAGTATGGTCCACACATTACCACCATGACGCAATCTCGTGGATCTCGAACTTCCCTTAACTTATGGGCATGAGTGAAATTTCTAATTCTTACAGCAGGAAACAGTTTTGGCAGTTAGTCCTAGTCTCCTTTCTTGAATATTGTTTCCTCCAGTAATCTGGAATTCTTCCCTCGTTCAACCCAACCCGCATAACACTGTAAAGCCAATGTACGCCCACTCCTCCAGCAGTTCATATTATTATCTCCACGCCTACTTCATTCACTCCGGGAACTTTACCTCCTTTAATTCTCTTTACACCACCATCCAATTCCTTCAATCTAATATCTTCCTTCTTCTCTTGATACTGGTCATTTTCTTCCTCTCTGTCGTCTTTTCATAGGTGTGATCTCTTGGATTCAACACCTGCTCAAAAAATCCTATCCAGACTTCTTTTATTTCATCCTTCCCTTCTTATCTCTTCTTTCCCCTCCACTAAGTTGCCATCCCTATTCGTTATCCTATCTGCTTCAGTTCTACACTTCCTCCTATTTTGTTATCATGTTTTTTTACTGCTGTACACCCTTTTGCTTTCCTCCATTCTCCTTTGGAACCATCGCCTGAAGACTTTGCTCTTCTGTGGCACAGAATTTTTTATCCTGTTATTCCTCCATGCGTATCCTTTGCTTATCTCCTGCCAGAGGTTCTACCAGATAGGGAGAGTCCATAAACCACGTAGCTCCATTTTGGCCTCCTGTGAACCCCTCTCCCCCCACGCAGCCCGACGTGCCTTTTGTCTCCTCCCCCCTCCCCAGATGTAGCATTTTTCCCTTTTGTTTCCATAAGACATTTTGTACTGTTTCTCTTGTCAGACTATCGTAAATTACATACAGGGATAATTAAATGTTGGAAATAAATATTTAAATGTTATTGAGTGTTCTTTATCTCATTTTAACTTAGACAAATAATATAAACTAAAAGATACGTGTCATAGCTCGGAACCCCCCCCCCTCCCCCTCCCTTTTCCACGTAGCCCAGCGTAGCTTTCCAGCCATCCCCTCACATAGTTTGTGCACACTCCCTTACTGCTACAGCTGTTTCAAATAGGGTGGTTTTAAAGTGTTCCGTCTCTTCCTCCACAGCCTGTGAAGGTGTCGCTAGGTATTGTCTGTGTAGGCTCCTCTTGGTATCAAAACCATTCAATAATTACAAAAATACATACATTATTTACTAAGAAATTAATTTTCTAATTATTCTTCAAGAAATCAACACCTGCATTTATCATTCAGAAACGAGCAAAAATGCAATACTCCTTACATCCTGACTTCCAATGAAAAGACTGCAATAAATGTGTTACTTGATTATGAAAAATATTAAGTTATAATATAACAACAATTAAGACATTTTTGACATAACTTTTTGTTTCTCGATTAGTTTTTACACATCTAGCGTAATTTTTACACTTTGTGTTTAGAATTTTTCGAAAAGGTTATAGGTATCATGGATTATTACACATTATTTTTAGTGATTTAATACGAGTAATGTGCCATAGGTCATCAAATTCGGTATTGTATAAAGACAGCACTATTTATGTTCAGTGTACGAATATTCAACAAACGTCACTGGATTTCACATAAATCATTTTTTTGCTGTCGTCAGTCTTTCGACTGGTTTGATGCAATCCTCCATCCTTTACTATCCTGTGCAAACCTCTTCATTTCTACATACCCCTTACAGCCTACGTCCTCAATTATCTGCTTCATATAATCTAATCTCTGTCTTCCTCTACAATTCTTACCTTCGACTGTTCCCTCCACTAACAAATTAATCAATTCTGCATGTCTCAAAATATGACCTACCTATCTCTTCTTTCTGTAAGCTTCTTCCACAAACTTCTTTTCTCACCCATGATTTCCAAAACACGTTCATTTCTTACTTGGCCTGTCCACTTCATTTTCAGCATTCTTCTGTAGCACCACATTTCAAATGCTTCAATTTTCTTTATTTCTGGTATTCCTGAAGTCAATGTTTCGCTACTATAAAAGGCTGTTCTCCACACAAAGAGTTTTAAAAAGTTTTTTTCTAATTCCTAGATCAATATTTGAAACTAAAAGGTTTCTCTTTTCATGAAGGCTCTGTTTGATAGTGCTATACTGCTTTTAACATTATTCCTGCTTCGGCCATCGGTTGTAATTTTACTTGCCAAGTAACAGAATTCTCTTACTTCTCCTATTGCGTCCGATCCTACTTTTATATTTAATCTATTAGTATTGGTATCATTTCTGCTACATTTCATCACTTTTTTCTTGCTTTGATTTATATTCAGTCCAAAATTTCCTTCAATATTTTGTTCATGCCATTCAGTAACTTCTCAATAACATCAGCCCTCTCTGCTAACGAGACAATGTCGTCAGGAAATCGTAGCATACTGATTTTTTCTCCCTGAAAACTTATGCCACATGGAAATTTTTCTTTGGCTTTCTTTATTGCTTCTTCTACATACAAGTTGAATATTAACGGAGATAGACTACAACCTTGTCTCACACCCTTTTTAACTGATGCATGTCTCTCGCGATGCTCTACTTTTATTATAGCCACTTGATTCTTATATAGTGTATAGAGTATTCTTCTATCTCGATACTTTAGACCAGACTTCTTTAAAATTTGGAAAATTTTGTCCCACCTAACATTATCAAAAGCTTTTCCAAATCAACAAATGCCATAAAAGTATCTTTGTTTTTCTTGATCCACACTTCAAGTATTAATCTTAATGACAGAATTGCTTCCCGTGTACCGCGATTTTTCCTAAACCCAAACTGATCTTCAGTAATTTTGAAGCATGTGATGTTAGACTAATGGTGCGATAATTCTCACAATTTTCGGCATGTGCTTTCTTTGGAAGTGTGAAGATGGTATTTTTATTAAAATCAGTTGGAATTTCTCCTGTTTCATAACTTTCTGATATCAGCTTGAATAATCTTTCGATTCCTTCCTCTCCTAGGGATTTAAGAAGTTCTGCAGGGATCTCATCAATTCCAACTGCCTAATTTGCTTTCAAGTCATTCAGAGCTTTATTAAATTCAGTCCTCCAAACAGGATCTCCTAAGTCATCAATGTCGACATCGCCTTCCTTTTCCATTACACTATTGTTCAAGTCGTCCCCAACATACAGTTTCTCAATGTATTCTTTCCATCGGTTAGCTCTATCTTATGAGCTTAAATGAGGTTTCCCATCGGCAGCTTTAATGTTCATACCTCTTTTCTTCATTTCTCCAAAAATTCTGTTTGATCTGTCTGTAGGCAATACCTACTTTACCTACGACCATTTCCTTTTCAATTTCTTCACAGTTTGCTTCTAGCCATTTTTCTTTTGCTATTTTGTATTTTCTATTTATTTGATTCCTAAATTGCCTGTACTACTCTGTTCCTGCTTCATCCTGAAGATTATTGTACCTTCTCCTCTGATCCATCAGCTCCAAAATTTCTTCTGTGATCTTAGGTTTTCGGGCAGCTTGTTCCCTAAAGCCTAATGTTTCTTTACCAGCTTTTATTATTTCGGTCTTTAATGCATTTCATTCGTCCTCGGGTGAGCTCCTTTCATAGTTACTTCTTAGACAAGAGTCTACCATTTATGCAAATTTTTCTCTCGTGCTACATTATTTCAGTTTATTCACTTCCAGTCTGTTCTGGTTTTACTGCTTCCATATTCACTTAAATTACAGCATGCACTCCATTATTATCAAATTATGGTCCGAGTCTATGTCTGCTCCTGGGTACGCTTTACAGTCTAGAACTTGATTTCTGAATCTCTGTTTGACCATGATATAATCTAGCTGATATCTGCCTGTTTCCAGCTGTGTATTCTTCTTGCATGGTTCTTAAACAGTGTGTTCGCCACATAAATCTACAATAAACAAAAGTAACTTGTAAATTTCCGAGTGAACAGAATCAGTGAACTGTAGTTGATTATGGCGAAGTCCAGTAAGGGATTGTCTGCTCTAATGATTGTTTATTGGTCAATGAATGTAAAATCGTCATCTCGCTAGTTATGATTTTTTCCTTGCGTAAGCTTCAGGCTAGTGGAAAGCACCTATTGATTCACAGCTGACCAGCAAACTTGTAAATGTTGTTTGTGAAGACGTTGCCTCAGGAAGTGCGGGGTTGGACTACAGTATCAGAGAGTGGCTCTTGCAGTTCCACAGGGATGGTTAGTGATCATCACGCAGGTTGTTTGTATGTAATGACCAATTAAGGAAGATAGATTCCTACCCATATACACTCAAAGGGCTCCTTTATGGATTGCACTTTAATTTATTACTATCTGTACATGTAATAAAAATATCAGTAAGTTGAAGATAATTTTAAAAAAAGAGTTGAGGGTATTTTAACAAGCTAAGGAGCAGAAATATGCTTGTTTTTAAATATCTATCTATCTCACCGTTTCCAGATACACGCATCATTTACTGGTAAGATTTTGATAGGATTTGTTTAATGTATAGAACTTGGTACCACAGGTAAAAAAGTATGAGTTTCATTTCGATATGACAGCGAAAAGCTGAGACATTTACAAAATCAATATACATTTTTCGTTGAACATATTTCACTCAAAAAGTACTGTTGATGTCTAGTGTAGCCACCATTTCTGAGAGTAAAATAAGATACGTTTCATTTTATTGTAAAATAGAAAAACTGATAAATATAAGGTAAATTTTGTTTAAACGCGATTTACGACAAAAGGTCTAGTCAGTTTGGATAAATTTATAACCCGTGGTCATGAGGGTAAAATGAAATATGATTCATTTTCATGTGAAATCGTGAATCTGATAAATTTTAGATAATTTTCAATAGAACGCGATTCACAGGTTGTAGTTTCATATAAATTTGCAACCTATAGTCCTGCGGGTAAAACTGGGTGCTGATTTGACGTCGAAAAGCTGACAAATTTCTTTGAATGTAATTCATGCACAAACTATTGGTCGATGTTTCGTTTTATGAACAGCCCGCGATACCTCGGGTAAAATTGGGTACGTTTCCTCTTGATGTGTCCATTAAACTGATAAATTGAAGAATTTTTTTTTGCTGAACGTGATTGACGCAAAAACAACTTATTTGATTTTAATGGGGTTTTGATTAATGTTCTCCCATCAGAAGAATAATGGATGTTTTATTTTGATGCGACATCAAGAAGGTAAGGAATTGAAGTAAAAAGTCTTCACAAGATCATGACCATTCAAAAGAAAGTTTCTCCTCCGTAGTCGAAATGTCTTTCGTGATTTAGAATTTTCAATTACCCACGGGGACCGTAGATGATGTTCTTCTTAATCGTGCTGGATCAAGAGAGTGGCGTGCACTCTTATAGAACATGGGAAGTTGCCGGTGACTGGCAATTACGCGTATTAACATACTAGTGTAAGCCCGTGGTCACGTTGTTTGTGTATCGTCGCTGGTCTAGAATAGTTTCAGCTTGTAGAGTCAAAGATTATGACAGGTTGATATGATCTGGCCATACACGAAACTGACATGAAACTGTTTCACCTTTGAGCCTGAAGGACTCAGAAGTATTAGTAGACGTATTAAACACAGACAGAGGCAATTGCGCTATCGTATAATTGTTTCAAAGGTCTTGGTTGATAGACTCGAAATGGCTACCGAGAGGGGCGGTGTAACGCTTAGCGTTCTCGCCTCGCATTCGGGAGGACGGCGGTTCGAATCCCAGTCCGGGCATCCAGATTTGGGTTTTCCATAGTTTCCCCAAATCACTCCAGGCAAATGCCGGGATGCTTCCTTCAAAAAGGCCATGGCCGAATTCCTTCCCATTCCTTGACCCCATCCTTGCCCCCCATCCTTTCCCGTCTCTAAAGACCTCGATGTTAAAAAGAGACGTAAAGCAGTTAAAAAAAAAAAAAAATCGAAATGGCTGAAATATAAACTTGTATTTGACGGTAATAGTACACTCTACACAATTTGAAGAATTTCTGCTTGAAGGGATTGCGCAATTGTTTCGAAAGTATCACGTTGTTTTTGATTGATGCTGGGAAAATATTCATAAAGTAATCTTTAGTCACAGAGTTCGTAATGGCCAGAGAACTTAATACAGATACCACATTATTAAATAGCACTGTAGAAATGAATTGCCTGTATGCTCGATGCAGTAACATATTTGGTCTGATATCCACTTTACATAACCTAATAACTCACGTACTCCGAAATTCTACAAAGGCCATTAAAGAAAGTGGTCAGTAAAATACGTGAAAAGCAAATAAGCCGTAATGTATAAACTTTGGTCAAACAACAACATTACAGAAAGTTTTAATTAAATTGAAATTTAACGTAGGCCGGAATGACAATTGATATTTGCTGTTACAGCAGAGACCATGATTAATTTAAGATTCTTAAAGTCGACATGTTACTGAAAAGTAGTTCCACGATTTTTTAACTGTAAAGTTTATCGACATTTTTTTTAACTGTGAAATGCTACGAAAAGCAAAATTATTGATTTTATTATGTCAATTAATTTAATAACAATTGCTTAGTTACTGAACTGTGCATCTAATTTCTAATATTTCTGAACGATATTATTTGCGGCAAGAATTTTGTTGGTGAATTAGTAGTAAGAAATAACAAGCTGTTTGTTGTGTTTTTAATTGATTAAATAAAATGTGTGCTGTATTTTCTTGAAATAATAAGAGAAAGAACATATTTTATTTATGTGTTATAAATATTAAATGCAGTAGCTTAAGTAAAAATCAAATGAATAAATGAGTTTCACAACGCGTATATATGATTTAAATCTACACAGACGGAAAAAAAAATCCCAACACCAAGAAAGACTTGTGTTAGATAAACGAAATTTGGTAGGCGTGTTTATACATCTGAAAGATGACATCGATTCAAATTTCGCGCTTCGCGCATAAGTGTGGCGCTAGTAGCGCTACTCAGAGCTTGCAAATCAGGTTTGCTTTAAATACGCGCTGTAAAGTTTGTGAACGTTATTTACCGCTGAGATTTGACATAGTGAGTTGATGTTAGCCAAGAATGCCTTTAAGAAGACGAAGAAGCCATTATCAACAGCTCACCGAGTTTGAACGAGGTCGTGTAATAGGGCTACGAGAAGGTGGATTTTCTTTTCGCGATATTGCAGAAAGACTTGGCCGGAATGTATCCACTGTGCTTGATTGTTGGGTGCAGTGGTCAAGGGATGGTACTGCCTCAAGAAGACCGGGTTCCGGGAGGCCACGTGGCACTACTGAGAGGGAAGACCGCCGTATTCGGCGTACAGCTGTGGCGCTTCGTACTGCGTCTGCGGCAGAAATTCGAGCTGCAGTTGGTACCACAGTGACACAACGAACTGTTAGAAATCGGTTACTTCAAGGACAGCTCCGAGCCAGGCGCCCTGTAGCGTGCATTCCACTGACTACAAGCCATCGCCGTTTGCGACTCCAGTGGTGTCAAGCCAGAGCTCATTGGAGGACGGAGTGGAGATCTGTTGTGTTTTCTGATGAAAGCAGGTTCTGCCTTGGTGCCAGTGATGGCCGAGTGTTGGTCAGAAGGAGGCCAGGGTAACGCCTGCAACCAAACTGTCTGCGGCCTAGACACACTGGACCTACACCTGGAGTCATGGTCTGGGGAGCAATTTCCTATGACAGCAGGAGCACTCTTGTGGTTATACCAAACACACTGACTGCAAATTTGTACGTCAGTCTGGTAATTCAACCTGTAGTGCTGCCATTCATGAACAGCATTCAAGGGGGAGTTTTTCAACAGGATAACGCTCGCCCTCATACCGCTGTTGTCTCGCAACGTGCTCTACAGAGTGTCGACATGTTACCTTGGCCTGCGAGATCACCAGATCTGTCTCCAATTGAACACGTATGGGATATCATTGGACGACAACTCCAGCATCATCCACAGCCAGCACTGACCGTCCCAGTATTGACAGCACAAGTACAACAAGCATGGAACTCCATACCACAAAGTGACATTCGAAACCTGTATGACACAATGCATTCACGTTTGCAGGCTTGCATTCAAAATTCTGGAGGTTACACCGGCTATTAATTTAACAGTATTTCACATTTGAAATGCATTTTCTTGAGCTTAAATTAACCTGTGATCTTGAAAATTTAATCAATTAAACATGTTAACTTGACAAATGCATTGTCCAAATTTCATTACTCTACAATAATTTTTTCTTGGTGTTGGGATTTTTTTTTCCGTCTGTGTATATAACAAGGTAGGCTTATAGATCACTTAATAGCTAAAAGTACCCTAGGCCTGAATGACAGAGACCATGAGAAATTTAAATTTCTTAAAGTCGACATTTTAATGACAAGTAGTTCGACGGTGTTTTTTTTTTTGCAGTAAAATTTATGGACATTTTCTAACTATGAAATGCTATTAAAATCAAAATTAATGACTGTAGTATGGCAAATAATTTCGTAACAATTTTTTAGCTATCAAACATGCACCTAACCTTTAATTACAAATGACTATGGTCCCTGTTAGTTTGCGAGTGAAGGCTGCCAAGTGATGTCAGCGTTCTCCAGCTTATAGCTATCGTGGTAACTGAGTGAGTGAGCTTAGGAAATTATATAGTAAATTGGATGGATCTTATGCCCTATGGAAATTTATCTACTCACTTACTTAGCATTTATACAGATTTTTATTTATAACATGAGATATATTGTTATCTTCTTCTGTAAATCCCTTCTCCCAAAATCCCTGTGTGTCTACAACAGTCTCACCAAACCAGGAGTTCCATGTCATATCCTTATTCTTATCCTCTGTAACGTTAAACCCATCCTTATCCACAATTGTCTGAACGGTTTCTCTGGTCTCTGTCTCTCTCTCTGAGTGTGTATTTATGGGTAAATATGGTGATTGGAGCCAACTCGACCTTCCCTTAACTCGTCTGTCTGATGTTCCTTTCCTGCACATATGTTGTTTGTGTGTGCGTGTGTGTGTGTGGGTTTGGTGAGGTACCAGTTTGTGGATGAGACCTAGTATTAATATGGAAGTTATGATATATGTAAATCATGGTACGTGGGACTTATGTAACTGAATGGCAGAAAGGGTTGTGATGGGAGAGAGATGTGGCGTTGATCGGCGGTACATGTAATCAATTGGGTGTAATGAACACTACTTATGGGATAAATACTGTAGTGTATGGCATCATCTTTTGCACATCCTCCAACCCGTCTGCCTGATGATACGTAAGGAGAGTTCTGTATATCAGCCAGTCATGAGGCAAGAGAGTACTGCTCCACTTTTTCGTATCCATGATTTGTGCCGGTAGTTGTGCTGAACTCACCGTACGTATGGACATGTGTGTGTCTGCTTGTCTCTTTGTGCATGTATGCATAAATGTGGTGATTTTTGTTTATTCGATCTTCTCGAAGCCATCTTGTGATTTTTGTAACGAGAGTTCTGCTTAGTTAATCACTTGTCATGACAGTTATGTCCCACTTGTTTTACTCTCTGGATTGTGCCTAAAATGTATGGTGACTAGCTGATACCCGCAACTTTGTACGCGTGAATTGAGAATTTCGTTGCCAGAATTGAATATAGAAAGTTGTTGGTAATGTAGGATTGGTCGCAAACAACACCGAATCGGCATAATATGACAGGAAAGCCATCACTTTAACATTCCACCGTTGAAAGTGTTTCATGAAGTGAATCAATTCCCAACATATTTAAAAACAGAAAAACAAACGAAGGTGCGGAGACATGGGGGTGAGGGGGTTAAAAAAGAGCAGCTTTATTTCAGCTTGGTCTTTTCTTCTTTCTTCAGCATGAGAATCCGATTCTTGGGTTCTAGTAATTTTAGCTGCTCGTGCTCTGCTACAGCTCTACCTTAGGTCAGTTTACGCTCGCAAGGAAGAAGGAAAAATAAACTGGTGCCAGAAACATATAAGCAGACACATAGTAATGGTACCGAGAAAATCTACATCTACACTAAATAATACGTTTCGTCTCTAAACGAAATTTATTAACAAATCATACACTAATATAATGCGGGAGAATCACAGCTTGAGCAACTGACGTAGCATTGCAGGCTAACACACACATCCACCTCTCTGTCACCATTCGATAATTCTCAAAATTTCGTGACTGCAATTGATATTCATGCCGAAAAAAATGTCCTGAGCCCTTCCTACAGGAACAAAGTATTTCCTTCTCAAATTCCATCAATATCGGTATAGCCATTAAGTCATCAAAACGTAACAAAAGGAAAGAGACTTACTTTAGCATTATAGTATTATTAGTGCAGATCACACATACACACTTACTGCGAGAGTAACAACCCCTGAGAGATCAATATAATGTAAAAAAATATATATATACAACTACTGCATTGCTAGACTACCTACGACTTGCCTCACATTGCATCCCTAAATTTGTGATATCTACAGTTTAACATGCAATCCGAACAACCGACTGTCCAGGCGTGATTCTCACAAATACAAACGATTTTTATAAACCTTTGCATCCACCGGGCTTTGAACCAGAGATGACGCTCGAAACATCAGTAAGCAAGCGCATTAATCACTTAGCTACCAGACTGATAAGCACACAGGTAGCACAGAGACTTATACATCTCACGCGTCTGTCTATCGCCGTTCAGTAATTTTTCAAAATTATATGACATCATGTATTATTTATACAGGAAAAAGTGTAATATACTCAATATTAAAGTAAAATATAGGTGTTAAAAGATATCTAAAGGTAGCCAGCGGATTGCCGAAGCTGTGTTGACCACACGTGGTGGGCAGCCGAGCTGACAGGTGCGCTGGAGCGCACGGTCAGTTGGGATAAATAGCCCGTATAGGAAGGCACGCTGCCGTCAGGGTCAGATGGAAAAGGACTATCATGTACGCAAGAGTTTGTGTCACCCATTGGTTTTGTTACAACCACACTGGGCGAGCAGACGTGTTGCTGCTCATGTGCAAATAAGATTTAGCCAAGTGGCACGAGGTTCTCTGTTGTCAACTAGTATAAACGATCACAGAGACCACAGGGAGGGGCCAGTACCATCAAGTTGCTACGTAGTGCTGTACAGTTTGCATAGTTGTACTGTTGCGTATTAATGCTGCCGTAGTTGACCAGCGGATCAGACTTGGGGAAGCAGTAACTTTCTCTCCCGCACCTAGCATTACCTAACAACCTATTTCAAACTGTCTGTAGACTAGTTTGAATTTATTAAACTCCCATGTTCTGGAATTGGCTTTGTCATTTCTACCGTGAGTTTGCCTGCCTACTTTTCATCAAAAAATCCTTTGCTGAGAGCCGCTCCTTGCCTCAGGTATTGAACCCGTGTCCCCAATATTTCAGGTTGTGGCCAAAAGTTAAGTGGCTTTCGATCTGGGATAGGACAAAAGTATTCTATGGCCATCCTAATGCCAAATAGCATCTGCTCGTAAAATTTCATCACGATCGGATTACACTTTAGCCCAAGTAACGTAACAAACAGACAGAGAGACTGACAGAGTTACTTTCGCATTTATTATATTAGTATAGATACACAGCACACTAAAAAAATGATAATACACGAAAAATTCAAGAAACTTGGTTATGTCGTAAACATAAACACATATGGCGTGGAATAGACTGTAGCATAAAGAAACCGAAATACGACGCCATCTACTGGATGGTTACCCAATCTAGATAACCAAGTGTTGTGTCGATAAATTAACACATTGCCATCTAGAAACTTATGGAACTGTAATAATAATTTCGTGTAGTCGTAATGACCTGTTGGCATGGTTGCCATTGGCTGCGCATTCAGTCCCTGACGTAGCCGCCTTAAACTAGCCAGCCAATCCTGGCTGGTACAGGGAATCTACCGTGTAATGTGGAATCCGAACCACGGTACCCTCCTGGCGTACTTCACATTACACAGCGAGCTGCACTAGAGGTGAAGGATGGGTTAAGTGCCTATGAAAATCCCGGTGAGACAGGGATTCGAACCGGGGATCTTTCTATCTCCAGTGAGACGCCTTAACCACGGAGCCACCAGACGGCTCAAACTTACGTAACTTACAAATAATTACAAACCATTGTCCTATGACAAACATTTAATGAAAATTTAATTCTCAATAATAAATATTGAAGTCAATAATCAAGATAAAAAAAATCCTTTCTTTTAAATTGGATCTTATTACATACATTAAGCCAAATATCATCAAAATCGGTTAAGTAGTTTCGGAGTTTATCTCGGACAAATATCGTGACGCGAGATTTTTATATATGTAAGATAGAAGCCTACTTGACGTCGAGATTTCACAATCAATATGTGCTTGTAACCACATGGAGTAACTGTTTGCTGCCGTTTGAGTTGGGATACGAACTGTCTTTCTGCCGTTGTTCACTATATGTCCTTCGGGACCAAAGTCATGATGAGGGGGTGTAGCAGAAAAGCAAAGGACTTTTGTTATAAACTCAGATCATTGCTTGCCTATAGTGGTGTACTAGGGAGTCCACATTTTTTGGACATTAAATGCAGGGTGCAAGGGAGGGCAGCTAGATTTGTTGGTGGAACACATTCAACAACTGACATAATAAAGGAGCTGGGCTGGATGTCACTGGAAGATAGGAAGAGCGTTGGGGCTGTATATATCGTATAATGAGGTTAGAATTGATGTTGATGGAAGAATTTTGAGTGGTGTATGCAGCCTAGGTTGACCAAGATCACAAGCTGGCACTCGACTTTAGGTGATGAGGCATGGGTGGATAAAATATGTAAACACCAGCTTTCATATACAAATGACCTAACAATTTAGGACAGTCCGATAGTGGGTGTAATCTTTGGCATTGTGGAGCTTATATCTATACCTATGGTGACGTTTTGGATACTTGTCGATGTGTGGAGATCTTCTATGAAAATGTGGGTTATGATGTCTGATTGACGACCATGAAGCTATCTGTTATCTAAGAGCGGTATGATAACTTTATCTTGTGCGCTGGTTAGTTTAATGAAGCATGCCTTCCGATGGTTGGTGTCAGATGGGTGGCGTTGCAACGCAATGGAGAACTTTCCTGGGTATAGATTGGCTGATAAAAGTGGAGCAGAATCGTCATAATACTACAAGAAACTTACATAGAGGACGGAAAGCAGCTGCTGTTTAAAGGGAAATTACCTTGATATAAAATTGTAATAGCGCAACACCATCCAAAATATTGTATTGCAGCCGCTGTTAGGAATGGTTCTTGTATCTACTTATGCCTTTTTGGTACCTGGGTCACATGTTACTGAAAGGCAGAAAGTGTTGTTATGTGGGAGATATGAGATGCGGATGGTGCGAACAATTCGGTACCTGCGGCACATGTTGCTGAATATCAGAAAGGGCTGAGGTGTTTGAGAGGCGAGACGATGCTAATGTGAACAGTTTGGCACCTGGGGTAGCTGTTACTGATAAATTCTTTCTGGTTCAAGGCTGAATGGTATGATAGGAAAATTATGTGGTGAGTACACCTCCTCATCAGGTATTTTTGCCGCTCTTTGCTGTATATTCTTTACAATTGCCACTCCTGTTTTACCTACTCTGTCCATACAAACATAAATTTGCCTTATACCTGGCAAAAATCATTCATAAAACATCTTTCCAAGAGTGCATGTGTGTTTTTTATGTACAGATGAACATGTGGAGCTCAGAGAAAAGAGACGAGCGTGATATTCAGATTTTTCACATGACTGCTTAACTGTTTGTTCCCCTTGCCATGTATTAGATTCTCTTTAGGCCTCTCCCATATGTATGCTCGTTTGAGACAACTAGGACGACGCTAAGCCTTCGTTTTTCTTGAATCTTTGCTTTTTAGTGTGTACACAACTGTATTACAATTAGAGTTGTTATCCTTAGAAGGGACCTGCAATTTAATGTGGAATCCGAACCACGGAAGCAATCTGTTCCAGAGGTGAAGGTGGGTTAAGGGCTTATGAAAATCACCGCCGAGACAGGGATTCGAACCGGGGACCTTCCAAACTTCAGTTAGACGCCTTAACCACTGAGCCACCAGGTCGCTTCTTAATAAGTATAGAGATGCTGACATTTGACACTTATACCAATTCTTTCTTACCTCGTGCTATTCGACTTGAGATACTTGTAATAAGCTATAGGTAAATAATAAAATTCACCTTTGATGACTATTTCCTATGGTCAAATTAGAAGCTTCGATTTTTAAGCCTTGAAACTGGTGTGGAAAATCATATTTCAAATATTTTCCACGTGTAACCAAGAACTGAGTCTGGAGGGTTGACAAATAGGCTTGGAAAAAAATACAGGCTGGTTGGTTTGACATCAGAGATATCTGTTGGGAAACAAACTGGTTTTCAAATCGGTAACTATAACTCATCGAGGTTATACCTACACACATACATAAGGAAACCCCTTCAATGCCTCTTTGAGTTTAAAAAGTGGCTGTGTTCTCGCTGTACGTCTCGTCTGTTTCATTAGACTTAATTTAATACATCCTTTCAAATCTTGAAAATGTAGCTGAAACTCGTGAGCTATCATTAGTGCTGTTAACTATTATATTGGTTCATAACGAAAGCAACATGATGTGCAAAAGTAAGTATGTTTCCCGTCTCTTCGACGGTGAATGCATTTTTAATATCTGCCTGCTTCGATGAACAGAATTTACGGTTTTCCGTATCTTCGTCTGTGAATGAATTTTTGATGAATGTCGTTTTCAGTGAACGGATATCACACATTGATGGGTTTATGAGACTACGAATTTGGAAAGGATTAATGTAGCTGTGGTGTTGCTGTACTTTATTCCAAGTAATCACAATAATCTCATGAAATCAACACAAAACAGGTACTCAGAGACGCTCTTCCTCGATTTTCCATCATTTCAAATTCCTGTGTTTAGATGTTTTTCCATTTAGGCCGTTAACGTATTTCAAAGGGAAAAAAAATCCTTTTGAATCGTCTGTAACTTATTTTTTATTCAATTACAGCAAATAGATGGTTCAATTCTCTTTAAGCGTGGAAATTAAAATTCTGATTTTCGTTTTGAAGATACGTAATATAACTCGAATCGGACGATGAATTTGCCTGTTTTAGAGTGCTTCGTTGGGGACAGGAATAGTTGTGCGCTGGAGATACAGGACAGATGATTTAATCAGGGATCTGAAATAGTCCGAGTTTCCTCGAAAGCATTTGTGGAACTTCCAACAACTCGCTTGCCAGGCCGGCTGTGATATATAACATTCGACACCAGTGAATCCCTAATGACCAGCTCGGAATAGCGCTTAATGGAATATTCTTCTTGCTCGGCAAATACTAGGAACCGGATTTCTTGTTGAGACGAAAATATTCAGGTTTTACCTTGACAGACTTGTACAAACTGGAATAGTCTGCGACGTGCGTTACTTAGTGTCGGAAGCAGCGAGCACCCCGCGGGCGATGGCATGTAGCGGGACGGTCAGAAATAGCGCAATCCATTGCGGTGGGTGTCTGTTGGCTGTGACGTCACGCGAGCCATGCGTTGGTGAACTCTTCCGGTGTGAACTGACACCTGGCGGCCACCATTGGGAACCCCCACGTCAAATAACGGTAAATATGCCAGAGTCGCCTTAATTAGACTACTATTGCTCTAATATGAAAACATATAAACATTGATTTTTGTACCAAACGGCTGCCTTCTGACCTGTCTTTACAGGATATCTATTTAAATCAATATCGTACCAAAAACAATTGCATACCATGATTTTTATCAACTTTAGATAAGCGTTTTAACGATCGAGTGCTCGCCAAATGTTCCAAAGCTGTATTTAGAAGATACACTAAATGGAAATCAATCGATTTACGAAGGTGCAAAGTGTTCGTGATTGTAATGCTGTCTGAGTGCTCTGATTGGTGTCTATTTTATTTCTAACGAAATGGTAACAGATTACCAGTTGGAAAATGGGTAGTTGATCCCCTCAACCAAGAATGAAATCCATTTTATTTATGCATTTACTCACTCATTTAAGCTGTTTTACGCCTCATGGATGTAAATGTCAAGAGGAGAGAAAAATGGAGAAAAATAACCTGAAGGAATTCGATCATTTCCTTCTGCTGTATTGAAGGCAACTGCGACATTGATCGCTATATCAAAGAAGTAATCCTGCCGTACACTAGCAGCTCATTGCGTTTCGACATACAGTATTGAAAGCTTGGAATCAAGGAAGAAACCGCTTCTTCCATGTGGCATAATGACTATGTAAGAAATATGCTAACTCGGCAACTGGAACCTCAAGAACACCAGCCATTAACAACAGTGAAAAGTAGACTGGCATGCAAGAAGCCTGACAAATAATATTCAAAACATCATCCTAAGCGGTTTATACTATATACCACGACGTATAGTGCATATTATTTTGGTCCATGACGGACTTACATCGCATTAATTTTTTTTTCAGATTGTATTTATAGAATTGCTTTGCATCTAAGTAGAATTATAACTGTTAAGTGCTGAAGAAATTATTTCCAACCGCGTGGTTCAGTGATTGCATTGCGTTGTGCTGAAAGGTGGACAGTTGGGTCTCTCTTTGTCACATGATTGAATAAGGTAACGCCGAGCCCCTTAATTAGAAACATTAAAACTCTGAACTTTTAAACACGATCTTTCCAACCCATAAGAAGGGTCCACTTTTGGTTCTTTTGTTTATATTGCAAAGGTTCACTACATTACACAAATAACTGCTTGTT
Source organism: Vandiemenella viatica (assembly GCA_031002005.1). NCBI lineage: Eukaryota > Metazoa > Arthropoda > Insecta > Orthoptera > Morabidae > Vandiemenella > Vandiemenella viatica. The sequence continues at coordinate 3,477,744 of JARYHS010013631.1, read as the reverse complement.
TATTAAGCGCTCTCTAACCTTTGCAGTGGAAAACTTGAGCAAAAATCAATGCAAAAAATGAATTTTATGTTTTGTATATATTCTACATTAAAACAAAAGCTTTTAAACTATTTTTTCTTATATTTTCGCTAATTATTTAAATGAATATTAAGTACTCGGTGGTAGCATGTCGAATAAGTAAGTACTGCTGTCACGGTTTGGGCAGTAGTAATTTTTTTAACGTTGAGATTCTTTACATACCTCATTATTTCCGTTCATTTATGATTAAACTTATTTTCAGAAAATATCATTCTTTTAATTAAATTATTCAGACATATTTGGCAAGAATCATTTGTGGTCGTATGTATTGTCGTCCATGTTATGTATTGCTACTAACTTATAGTTACAAATTTCAAGCACCTTGATCCACCGCAGCTCTCTCACGCATGATTACAACTTCTTCGGGGAAATTATTTTATTGCAAATCGGTATTTTAAGAATGTTAAATAATGTCAACCTGTAAGATGGTTAGGATAAAAAAAAAAGTTTATTCCTTGAAAAACACTATATCATCTTATACACGTCTAATATTACTGGCCGGGAGACCAGAATGGTTACAGTGTGACGAAGTTTCTTATTGTGAGCATATCGTCTCTGTTGTATGTAGATCCGCAGTTTAACGAGGAATCCAAACCACGAGGCGTCCTAGTGCTCTTCACGTGGACGTAGCAATTATTGTTATAGGAAAAGGTCATTGTATTTGAGTATCCGTAAAGACCAAGCTTCACAAGGAATTGAACCGTGAACTTCAGTTTTTGCACCATTGAGATATTTAATTTTTACCAAAATTTAACACGAACTTCTCTTCTGCTTTTCGAGTTGAGATTCCATGTTAAACATTAGGTCCAACAAAGACAGAGGCGGATTGCGCGGCAATTCAAAAGTATTGATCGACCGTGGTGGGTGGCAATGCTTTGGCCACGCATTCGAGATGATTCCGGCTCGAATCACCGTCCAACCATCCATATTTTGGAATTTTATGGTTTCCCCTCAATCAGTCCAAGTGAAACCGGATGATTCCGTCGAAAACGTCATGGCTGAACTCCGTCTCCGTCCTAGTCCCAAGTCTATTTCCACCTCTAATGACCTCGACGTAAAGCTATAAGCAACAAAAGAATGAAAAACGAGATTCTATCACTCTAGTCACTTTACAGCAGACTAAACTTTGTGGCCTACACGCAGTATATGACTGTTATCACCTAAAACTTCGTTAATCTGCAATGTGGATTTATCTACTGGCATGTTATTTCCGTTACCCATTAATATGGTTCCTCAGAATCTACTTTACTGACTCAGAAGTAACGCTTTATCTTGCCGCAGTTATATTCCCGCAATGAAAAGAATTTTGTGTTGTAGACTACCTTTAGCTACTGTTATACGTATCATAAGTTACCTAGTAACAAATTGACTATCTGATTCTGCGGAGAAAAAATATATTCCCCCCTATAGGCAAGAGATTCAGCGAGCATTAAGATACACACCGGACTCTGTAATTCAGTACGACCACAATTCAGTCCTTTCCTTGGCTATTAATGCTAACCACAATTAATCTACCAATAAACAAATCAGGTTTACTGTTCAATGATAACATTCGAATGACATTCATAGTTACTGTCCGCTCTCATCATAAATATTATTGAACGAATATAATGTTTGTGTTACAGAGGCACAAACGCTTATGTTGTGAGGCATGACTTGTAGCGTCGAATAAGCAGTACCTTACACATTTGGGACCATCTCTCGGTGATTCAACTCCTCACATTACTTTGCATGACTTCATGCTGAAAATTTTATACTGGATTACCCTATGACGGTTCGCTCGTAGTACGGTTATCCCCTAAAATACCACGAACGCCTAGGGCTTCGATCTGGTATTTAGAAGGACGCGACTTCGATCCACGTCCAGCGGTCAGGATTTCGATTTTTTATGTTTTTTCGAAATCAATAAAGACAAATGTAAGAATAATTGCTTAAAAACGTTATGTTTCTATCGCTTCCCATAGTATTACCACAGTTCTATAAATGGATAACGTAAGTACTCATTGCACCGCCGCATCTTCCATCCACCAGAATAAGCACAGCCGCTAGAAAACCTTCCGTCTATTCATAACAAATTAACTCTTACTGGGCGTTCATGAATTAATTATTGTTTCCACATGTCGAAACCAAAGTATGTTTAGAATTACTTACTTGGACTTTGCGGGCCAAATGAGAGCACGCTGATGTTTTAGGCACTCATAGAGTATCTCTGTACTACTATTTTGGTCTTATGGCTATTTAAAACTTGAAAATGTCACTAGAAATTAAAATGTCAAACTATTGCTTTCCTGAAATGCTGTCAGTATTGATAAGTATCTGTAAGGACTGTAATGTTTCGAGTTTCAAATGAGTAAATCCCCGTCAAAGATATGATATTACTTTTAACAGACTTCGTGGATGCAAGTATGAAAATAAAAAATAAACAAACAAAAAATGCTTCAAGATACCGCATATTGTAAGCACCCATTGAAACTTCTAAAGGTACATTCTAATTTCCTACTGTAAGTGAAGCAAAAACTCAAATCGATTGTGAAAATGTAAACACATTCAATACAGAAACATGTATAATGATAATGGCGGTAGTAAATTCAGATATACCGTCACTGGCAGAAATTCCTGTAGGATATAAGTAGTTAGAGTCTACATGCAATTCAGTTATTTGAAATGGTTCAATTTTCCTCTGTCCATGTATTCAAATTAATAGAGCCAAATCACACAGCACTTTCGAAGAGCACATATTCACTATGAATTGCTTTGATTCTGGGAAACTGGAGCCAATTACGGTAGCTTACATACTCTTACTACTACCCACATAATAGCAGTTCAGAGCGGAACAACCAACATCTCCTGCAGTGTGAAACCGTTGACTAGCATACTGATTAATCGTGTACAATAGTTTCGTGTTTTCCTGAGAAGTGGACGCCGATACACAGAAAACTAAGAAATATCACTAAATTATACATATAATGAAATAAACTTCCTAAATCTGTAATCATATATATTATTTCTATAAGGTATTTTTTTGTCACAAGCCTGTATCTTCCTTCATACTTAACCGAAATCAATGAATGAGGTATCATATTAAAGAATAAGGTTTCCGCCGTGGTAACATTATATTCTAAGAAAGGAATTTTTCGTAATTCGACCCTTAAACGGTAAAAATATCAATATTTTTAAAATACGTTTTATGTCTTTCAAGCCTTTTATCTCCCCGTTTTTTTTTTTTTTACCAAAATCGATAAATGAAGTAGGAGTATGAAGAGTAATGACTCAGCTTTGGTGACATCATATTCAACCTCAGTTTTCACATCATTTTTTTCGCGAAATTTTCGCACGGGTCGTCTAGTGTTTCTTTAATAGACACCACTACAGAACATGTGGAAGTATGAAAGTTGCGATTTCAAATCCAACCACAGTTATACGGACCATCTTACTGAGAGATATTGGCAAATATTTGCAGGGCTCTCCATTTCTTCTCCGAAGGTATACATACCAAAAAAGCAAAGTAAGTAAGTACTAATTTTACAGGGTTTCTAAATGTGAAATATCCAGTGCATTATTAAAAGGGTACACCATGACTTTGATACAAACTATTGCTAGTTACAATACTTTTCTTAGTCCTGGACAATCCAAAGAGATCGTATCGTGTCTATATATTTGTCACTTATGTTCAATTTTTTGTGCGGGTGTGGAGGATCTGACAACAACACAAATTTTTTTTTTTTTTTTTTTTAAAAGTGGCTTTTGGCATCTTAGGCCATACAACCAACCTGTTGAGCTTTTCCAGATAATTAGACACACCACAGGACGGACATGACATTCACAGACACAACACTTAAACAACCATGCCCGCGGCCGGACTCGAACCGGCGACCTTCGGCACGCGGAACCAACACAATTAGAATGAGGAAGAATAGCGCCAGAGACAGGTTACAGTAAAATCTAGTTAAATACAGCCCCACCGACAGCAGTTGGAGCCAACTGCTTCGTAAATTCAAGGCCATATGAAGAGTAGTAGGTGCTCTCAAAATCGTAGTAGAGGTAGTGAAACAGTCTTAGTGAGCTTCGAAGTGAACAAATATTCAGTAAATTTTGAAATGGAACACTCTCTGTAATTTTGCATGACATTTGAGCCAGATATGATGAAGATATCTGCACTGGAGAAGAATAAGGACACAACACGTATTATTATATAGCCTCCAAAAAGTATGATTTTCGTTTTTAATAATTGTTTAATATAATGTGCGAGAATCTGTTGAATTTTGAAGTATACTTATTATTGTAAAATTATTTGTATTCTGCGACTTTAATACTAATTTTTCGCGTTTCACATCTCTTAGATCATTCACCCATTTCTTAAATTTTTTATGGCTTCACCGGCGTCCATAGCAGTATCAATACAGAAGGGACAAAATTTCTGACAAGAAAGATGGAAGGTGGAAAGCTATTTCAAGAAATTTTATAAATATTGACCAGGAGTGAGTTAAGATACCACGGAAAAATGAAATCTGTATGGTTAAGGAATCTACCCCGCATTGAATGCAAGGTCCGAACGTCAATACTTACCCGCCATGTTTGTTCTACATTTTTTCCAATCCGGTTTTAGCTATTTATTTAGTTTTAATGTGATAATAAACGCAATTGTTTTGAGATGTATGCAGTACGAATAGTAACAAATAAAATGAAGCACAGAAGCTTAGTATGGGTAAACGCCTTTTCTTCTTCTCTTAAAACAAATGTTATGGGTATGTTGCAGTATGCTCCATCTGATTTTATTACAGAACGTTTTGGTAATTCGAACCGTAATAACTGATAACAGTATACTTGAGCAAAATACAAAGTTGATCTGGAAATTAAAAAAAAAAATACCTGTTAAAATCCAATCCTGTTAAAATCCAACCCTTTTTTTTGGCATATTTATAGTACCCCAAATAATAATAATAAAAAATCTCAAATGGTTAGACTTCCTAGTTTCAGTTTTACTATAAGTATAGGTAAACGTATTTTAATAACTTCACAACAGTTGGATAATGTGGTCGAGAGAGTAAACTAGAACTGTTAAAATTTTTGCCTGGAAAAGCCTGTCGAAAATTTTAGACGTCGAATAACGTGTGAATATTGCTTCTCTCTCCTTTATACAAAACACTCAATCGCAATTCAGCCTCCACTATGTATCAGTACATCATCCTGTATTGTGCAGCCCGAAGTAAGCAGACTTTATAACCAAGTTTGAGGCACTATTTCACGGACTGAAGGCAATTTTCATGTGTGGAAGAATGAAGTACTGTTGCTGATTCATAGTACAAAAGCACCTGAACGTATTTTGCATCCAGAAACAAAGAAGGACAGGAGAATGTCCAAGAGAGAAGTTACACAATTTCTGCGTAGCAGAGCAAACACACGCACTCACACACACATTCATCATTCTAGCTGTGTTGCAAATTTTTGCATACCTACATACCAGTGAAGATTAACTCATTTTCTGGTACAATGCACATTATAATTAAAAAAACAACTGCAAATGTCTAAAACTACACTGCTTGTGTCACAATAAACATATATAACTTTCAGTCTAAGAAATTATATTGTTTATGTAGTGCTCAATTATTCTTCATATCACCTTGCTACCAATTTTAAAGTTGAAGTCCATAACATCAACTCATCTATTAACACCTGCTTCTACTACTATTGCAACGGCAATATCTTGTTTAGGAAAACGAAGTGTTTAGCAACACATTAGATTCATCCAAACGCAGAAGAAAAATTAACTTTATTTTTTGTTCCACATTATTTTTTTATTTTTTGTAACTCATTAACATGAGTTTTTGCGGTGACAAGAAATGACAGCACTAAATTTTATAATAATATCATGAACTGGAGTAACACTTTAATGGCAATTAACAATAAATTTATGATAATAATTATATGATTTTAGGAATATTTTTTATTTTGTTGTGAACTCCTAAATTTCGAATTGATCATCTCTTGTCTTTCTTGCCTTTTTTGCTACACTAGAACTGTGCTTCCTAGGAGAAAGTAACAAAAAATCTCATTCTTTATTTCCTAACACGACGTCTCCTAATTGTAAAGCAATGTTACAAAGGTAAACTTAAAATCTTAAATAATCGTTCCAAAAGAATTTATAATGTGAGAACCACACACAAAACACTTCATAAATTGAGGTTTAGGAATTAAGACGGCCGGAAAAATAAAACAGCATAGAGAAACTACAAATTTACCGAATTAAATTATTATAGTACTGAAAATTTCTTAAAAACTCCATAAATATTATGATATATGTGACCCGTCAGTTTTTAATAGTGATTATAGTGAAAACGAATGACTGTACAGGAATAAAAGGACTAGACCAACCGAGTAGATAAATCATAATACAAGTGCGGAATGAATATTTAGTCATAAAATAATGAGATAACTTTGTTTGTATAAATTAAAACCACAACTATAGCTTCAACTTTGAACTCGACTATCACAAATTGTACTGCTATTTCATGAACCTACTGCCTTTTCCTTAAATTTTACTAAGTCTCAAAAAACATGTAGATCGTGTGACGTTAAGCTGAGTTGTAGCCAAAAAGTGTAATGTTTCATTGTGGTGCTGATCCGCACGGGTGACGTAAGGGTATCACGCATGCGAGTTACCAGAACCATGGTCCGATGGCTTCCAACAATTTTCTGACACCGTATACTTTGTATAGGCCTATACTTAAGGTAAAATATTTGTTACGGAGAGCGGAGATCTTGACTTATATGCAATAAACCTCTATAATTAAAAGCCCCTCAACCTAAATTTAGGCACATACCCGAGAAGTGAAAGTGTAGTGAGTTAAACTAGTGGCTTGCGTTCAACCTCTGGAACACGTTTCACACTCCCGTTGTATTAGGCTTCATAGCGTGATTCGCTGATAAACGTAGCTCGACCTGTGTATCATTGGTACTCGTTACTCGTTGTCGGTAAATAGCTATCGAAATATCATTATAACCAGCTGCCTAGGAAAAATGTTAGATGGAATGTGAAACGCGCTTCCCTGTTAATTTATTTCTTTACTCGTTCTTTCCAGAACCAGAAATAATTAGTATATACTTTTAATGAAGGAAGGCTCAGTTTATCATAATTCCATTTTAATAACAACGATAACTAAACCAACACCCGTCAAACAATTTACATGGGTCGCTGCTTAACACTTCCTTTCCGAAAATTACAGGTTCTCGAATTGGCAATTTGATCATCAAACGAAGCCTACTTTCAATTGAAGTTTCGACTTCATCTATGTGTTAAGAATGACCAGCGAATTTTAACGGGAAATTCAAAGCACGTATATTTAATATTCTCCATGGAAATTTTAACCTTTAATTAAACTTTATTAAATGGTAAATAATTATATGAAATTATTGCATTTTTTATATATCAATCAACTCCGTTACATTATCCCGCTAATTTCCATGAAATTCGCAAAGAATTGAAATGGGAATTAATTTAACTATTTAGCAATAACAAATCTCGCTATAAATGGTGAACTACCAAATTAATGTTGTCTGCGAATCCAAAATGTGTTGAATCGCTTTCGGTGAAGATTAATGAAATTCTTCCTCTATAACCTAATATATCTGGAGTGATCCACGACGTATTTATTAGCATCGGTTAGACGTATTCTTTGGCATTAAAGGATGTAAGTACTACCTGGTGGCAACCATCTTTACAACACGATAGACTGAGTTTTCAATGAACGTGTAACCTTGTTTATATAATCGTTTGTGCCACTAAGTTGTTTAAAGAGCCGAATTGGTGATGAATTTTCGGGTCTATTAATACAGGAAAACGTTGTTCACCAATAGCTTGTTTTAAATGTTACCTTTTTTGCTGTAGTCACACAAGTGTGCCCTTTACAAACACCCAGCTGATTATGTAAGGAACCCCGTCTCTTCAAACTTATCCTCGGATGGTTCAAGCCTCTTCTTCTTCAAGTATGCCGAATGTAGTCTTCTGCTGCATCAGCTTAGTTGTAAGCAGTTATTCACCAAGACAGTCCCTCTAAATTAGGCCGTGGGATCAACTTCTGCATTCACTGCTTATAGAGGTGCGAATTAGTCCGTGGATGACGGCTAAAACAACATAGTTTTACATCTGATTATTTCCTTTATTATTCGCTAAATACAATACACATATTCAACGGAGAACATTACAGGTTTTTAGAATCTCTCGCATTCTAAATCTTCACGAGTTTCGCAGATCACAGCTCATTTTGCTATCTTCCTACATCCAAATATCTGTTAACTGATTTACTAGATATACAGGGGCGTAGCTAATGGGTGACCTTTATTTTATTTTATTTTTTTAACTCTGAGGGCACCGGGGCCCTTATTGACCTAGCTACGCCACTGTATGTATATATTTCAGTAGACTTTGCAAAAATCGGGACAGCAATATTCACATGTATACCTTCACTTTTAAAACTATGGAAAATTTCACTAAGGTGATAAGCTAACCAGCAGTATTAGCTACAAAATCCTGTCAAATTCACTCAGATCAGCAACCTCCACACATACAAAGCCTGCCCATACACCAGCCCGTCTTTATGGCGTTAGTCCACTTGTAGCTGAATAACACGCTAAAAAAAGATGGCTCGCCAAATCTGTTCCTTACAAGCATGACCTTTGTGATAGTAAATGCTACAAAATAACCCTTAATTGTTAAAAACGTCGCTACCTTTTATTCTTCCCTCAAAATCTGAGCCATCAATAATCTTGAAAAATGTTCATTTAAAACTGCTTTTTGTTTTTCTGTGTCAAAAAAACCGATATCTTTTTTTTTTAAAAAAAATGTATAGCAGAAGTGTTGTAGCAGATAAACAGTGATTTAAATCTATTTGTCACTTTTACTTCGTGATTCTCTACAAAGTAGGTGACAAAAAATGTATTGTTCCTGTCCTAATGTATATACATACATGGATTAGAAAGGATATACGGAATATGAAGGGAGGTAACCAAAGGCTACATTAGGGAGCTATCCTGGCATTCGCCTGGAGCGATCCAGGAAAACCACGGAAAACCCGTATGAGGATGGCCGAAGTGGTTCCTTGACACCAATTCCTGTTGGATTCCAAGTTTTCTCACCCAATAAATCCCTTCCATTGCTTTCCCTTATCGCTGACGCGGAAAATTAATAAATAAAAGAATTGGTCGTGACCTTAATTTCTTAAAACTTATTACCTCAGTTTCTCACGACAACAACCCCTATCATTAATATATTTTTCTCGGGCTTCCAGCCGTGTAAGGATATCACATTTGCGGGACGTTTCGAAGGCGTCCATCTCTGCCTTCATTGTCAACCAATTAACTGTTTGTTTATTCAGCCGCTGCTACGGAAACGGTGGAAGACAAAAACCAACACAAAGCGATTACGTCCTCCGCTCTTCTGCTTGTTGCAGACGCGAAACTGTTTCAGCATTTTAATGGCTGGGTTCCAGGCCGCACTGAGTTGATAACCAGTGTCCCTGTTGACTAATAAATCAGTTAATCTTATTTCCACAGCCTCTGTAATAACGCTGGCCCAAAACTCTTTGACCCGGGCTAAAATGGTTTTTTTTTTTTTCAAATTCAAAAGTGTGACCCTCTTGTACACTATGTTCGGCCACCGCAGATTTTTCTTCTTGCCCAAGGCGAACATTTCTGGCGTGCTCTATACATCGCTGCATAATGCATCGCTGCGTCTGTCCAATGTAGCCGCGGCCACATTCACATGGTATATAATATACACCAGGGGTTCGTAAACCTAGGTCATCTTTAACGCTGCCGACCAAGTTACTAATTTTAGTGGGTGGTCTATAAATTGTCTTGACTCCGTGTTGTGATAGCAGTCTACCTATTTTGAAACTTAGGGCACCCACAAACGGCAGAAACGCAAGGCCCTTGGTATCAATCTGATCTCTCCGTCGATTTTCCTTCTGTTTAAACGCACGAGTGATCTGTCCCTGATTGTAACCATTATTTAAAAACGTTTTCCGGAGATAGTCCAATTCATCCGCCAGGCTATGTTTGTCACAAATCCTTTGTGCTATGTGTACCAAGATAGTTAATACAGAGTTTCGTTGTGCCGGATGATGACAGCTGTTGGCATTTAAATATAAGTCGGTATGGGTAGGCTTCCGATACACAGTGTGTCCCAGCGAACCATCGGCACGTTTAATAACAAGCACATCAAGAAACGGCAGGCAACCGTCCTACTCCAATTCCATTGTGAACTGAATATTTTCATGGATAGAATTGAGATGCACAAGGAATTGGTCAAGACTGTTTCTGCCATGGGGCCAAATCACAAAGGTGTCATCGACATACCTATAAAAACACTTCGGCTGGAGTGGTGCGTGGTTTAGTGCCTCTTCTTCAAAAAATTCCATGTAGAAATCAGCAATGACAGGAGACAACGGCGAACCCATTGCTACACCGTCCACTTGTTCGTAATATTCTCCTTCAAACTTAAAATAAGTGGTTGTCAACACATGGTGGAAAATATTAATCATTTTTTGATCAAAATACCTCCTTAACAGATCTAAGGAGTCGACCAAGGGAACACGAGTAAAAAGAGAGACCACATCGAAGCTCACCATTAAATCACCAGGATCTAACTTCATGTTGTCTAAGATTTCCACAAACTCGCTGGAATTTCGAATACTGCGATGAGCCTTCCCTACCAATGGGTTGAGAATATCTTTGAGGTATTTAGTCAAAAAGTACGTATGGCTATCAATTGTACTTACAATAGGTCGCATAGGTACTCCTACTTTATGTACTTTTGGTAGACCGTACAACCTGGGAGGAACAGAAGCACGGGGTTGGAGTCGTCTTTTCACATCTTCTGGTAGTTCTAAGGAGCGGATCAGCTTCGTAGTCAAGTTGGTTAGCTTAGATGTAGGGTCACGGTTAATCTTCCTGTATGCTTGGTCCTCCAAAAGCTGCATAATTTTACTATGATAGTCCATCTTGCTTAAAACCACCGTACAGTTACCCTTGCCTGCTGGAAGAATAACAATATTTTCGTCTTTATTCAACTCACGAAGCGCACGCCTCTCTTCACTTGAGATGTTTGATTTAGGCAATTTACCTTTACAAAGCACCCGACATGTTTCACGCCTTATCTCCTCCGCTTCTTCCGCATGTAGCGTGCGAACTGCAATTTCAACACCACTGATAATCTCCCGATAAGGGATTTAGGTACCGGAGCAAAATTGAGGCCCTTCGATAAAACAGATGACGTAGCAGGATCAAGTTCTCTGTCTGATAGGTTAACAATAGTTCGCGCTGAAACATGTGGCTTCGTGGGAAATTTCGTTGAAATCCGCTCAAATTTCGAACACTGTCTGGCCGACACACGTTGTTGCAGCTTGAAACTATACGCTGTAGTACTGCCATCTACCCACTCCCAGGCATCCACAGATAATGCATTTGCAAGGTAAAGATGACACGATAGCAGCGTCTTGCCAATCCGGTCCAAAGCTTATCTCGTAAAACGAATACGTTCCATTACCAAAGCAAGGCTTGCACGACGCAAAATTCTCACTGCTGCGGAAACCTACCCATACCGACTTATATTTAAATGCCAACAGCTGTCATCATCCGGCACAACGAAACTCTGTATTAACTACCTTGGTACACAGAGCACAAAGGATTTGTGACAAACATAGCCTGGCGGGTGAATTGGACTATCTCCGGAAAACGTTTTTAAATAATGGTTACAATCAGGGACAGATTACTCGTGTGTTTAAACAGAAGGAAAATCGACGGAGAGATCAGATTGATACCAAGGGCCTTGCCTATCTGCCGTTTGTGGGTGCCCTAAGTTTCAAAATAGGTAGACTGCTATCACAACACGGAGTCAAGACAATTTATAGACCACCCACTAAAATTAGTAACTTGGTCGGCAGCGTTAAAGATGACCTAGGTTTACGAACCCCTGATGTATATTATATACCATGTGAATGTGGCCGCGGCTACATTGGACAGACGCAGCGATGCATTATGCAGCGATGTATAGAGCACGCCAGAAATGTTCGCCTTGGCAAGAAGAAAAATCTGCGGTGGCCGAACATAGTGTGAATTTGAAAAAACAACCATTTTAGCACTGGTCAAAGATTTTTGGGCCAGCGTTATTACAGAGGCTGTGGAAATAAGATTAACTGATTTATTAGTCAACAGGGACACTGGTTATCAACTCAGTGCGGCCTGGAACCCGGCCATTAAAATGCTGAAACAGTTTCGCGTCTGCAACAAGCAGAAGAGCGGATGACGTAATCGCGTTGTGTTGGTTTTTGTCTTCCACCGTTTCCGTAGCAGCGGCTGAATAAACAAACAGTTAATTGGTTGACAATGAAGGCAGAGATGGACGCCTTCGAAACGTCCCGCAAATGTGATATCCTTACACGGATGGAAGCCCGAGAAAAATATATTAATATTCAACGCCGTGAAAAATTACGATCCTACAAACCCCTATCATGTTCAATATCTTCGAAATCCAACACCTTCAATGTCATACATACGCTTTCCCTCAGCTATGTATATCAATCTCGGTCGGCTCTTCTTTGTACCTTCCCAAATTTCTCTGTGAACCTTATTTGATGGGGGTCCCACACAGAAGAACAATGCTCCAAATAATACACCACTCTTTGCATATTTAATGATTTTTTGGAGGGCGAAGAGTAGTTCTGTACAGCACGTGACGATGTGTCGACAGCATTTCTACACCCTAAAAATGTTTTTTTGGTTCTGTATGTAATACGTTTACTCTAAGCTTTAACTACATCTGTTCCGTACCACCATTCTTTTAATCTGATTAAATATTATAGATAATGTCACACACTTAAGAACACGTTCGTTTAATAAATACATTTTCGGCTAAGAATCAAAACATCATCACCGTCATCATCACCAACAGTTTTAGTCTTTGTACACAGGAGAATAGCAGTTATTGTGTTAACTGAAGTACTCTGAACTAAAATTTTGAATATAACATTGACATTTCGTTTTAATTTTTTGACCTCTCGTGCCTATTGATAATCGAAATCAAACAACGTTTAAAGCAGAATACGGTTCTATCTGGTTATGGCGTATGTCCTGTGGATTCCATCCGACACAGGAGTAACGCACATCGAATATGTCGATAGGTTGCAAATATGACATGAAACTTCCTGTCAGCGATATAATTTATTGTATCCAACTAAGGGCTCTTGAAGTGGCCAAATAGAATGGAACTACTCGAAAGATGAAAGGTGCTATCTTTACGGAAGTTTGAATTGTACTAGCAAAGCAATATTTTTAGAAACTAAAATCACCTTATTACCACATTTTCCAGATTTACCCACAGGAATTTCCAAAGTTATCTAAACCTGGTAAAAAGATGCGAGATTCACGTCACTGTGATAGCGTAGTCCGGGTTTTTGGAGGCATCAATCACATGGTGTTTTCATGCTTCCCTCCTCCCCCCCCTTTCACCAAAAAACAACAAAAAACAACAAAAAACAACAAACAACAACAAAAAACAACAAAAAACAACGAATCAAACAAACAAAATTCAACAAGATTAAATGGTGAAGGAGGTCAGCATCTTAAAAACCTCCCAGCCTATAAACCTAATTGTACTTAACACCTGCAACGGCAAAAATAAGTACAACAATCTCATTTCATTTTTAAATAAAGTATACCAATTCGTTATCTCATTTTTACAGTTAGATTTTTGTTTGTCTTATCATTCGTGCTTACTAAATACCTATTGGGAATAGATATATATCGTTCCTTATTTCTGACAAGGGTATGTGCTTGTATCTCTGTGTATGCATAAAACTATGATGAAATCAAGTCCGTAGCTTACGTTAGATAACGCAACATTGGAAAATTATAATATCGTACCTACTGTAATTATGATGGCTGTAAGGTCTCTGTTGCCAAAAGCCAATAAATCCAATAAAAAATATGTCGCATATATTTGTATATCAATACCATGACTCATAAATGAATACATTTCTATGAAATATCGCACGTACACTTGTAGAAATTTTCATAATCGTTAATGTTAGTGCATGAAACCTTGTATTTGCGCAAAAACAAAAGAGATTCATATAAAGAACTTACAGAGGCAGAATTTTATTTGTGGCTGTTTGATGTTAATTTTAACTTGCCACTAGTACTCACTCAGTTACCTAGGACTTAGAACATTCCTGGAACCATAATATGTTTCCAGGAGTTACCATTTTTACAGTAATCTACAGCCCGAGAGTTGCTTGTGAATACAATGACCACAGAGGAGATTTTGCTCCGGTTTTAATTCTGATACAAACACAACGTGTTTTTTTTTTTAATTTAAAGTTATTCAGAAAATTCAACGAATGCCAGGGAAATGAACTTTACAGTGAATCGTAATTGCTTAATTAAAAATTGTAGCTTGATTGCCACTTCAGAGTTTTGTTTTTTATACTCTTCGTCGCTCTTTTTTAGTTGGCTCGCTCATTGTCAGTATGTTTTATTCACTGTGCTAATCCAATTAGATTATGTAGCTCGTTTGTATAAAATAGGGGTGTTTATGTTTGGAAACACTGATTGGGCTTCATTTGAAGTATCGAACGAAGCCCATACCGTTAATTGGTATGTGGCAGCTTCGGCTAAGCATTCACTTCATTTATGTTATTACAGACAATGGCTACACCGCCTGAATAGCGCAAACATATCCAGCGAGTTCTCCAACAGTTCTCATGTTCCCATCGCGTAAGTCTCTCCGTGTTAATAGCAGAGGTACCCAATGAGTTTCCTAGAAACGTGTGGAATAGCAGGCTATTAAACTGCAGTAATCTAATATATTTTTCCGGTTTCATAGTCACGGAAAATTTCACTACAAATCATATAAGGTGTTTTTTTTTGTCATACATTTTACCTTCTTTCATAGCTAACTGAAATTGATGACTGAATTATCATTTTAGAGATTAAGTTCTCCTGTTTAGTCCCATCATATTTTAAGAAGAGATTTTTTTTAATTATACCTTTAAAGGGCAAATTATCATTATTTCTAATACCTTTTGTTTTGCAATGATCCATTTCCTCCTTCATAACTAACCGAAATCAATAAATGAGATATCATTTTAAAGATTAATGTCTCCGCTTTGGTAAGATCTTATATTCAGAAAGGAATTTTTCGCAATTCATCCCTTTAAACGCAAAAGTATCATTACTTCTATTAAGTACATTTTTATTATTATTGCGAGAAGCAATTTATCATTCTTGATACCTAACCGAAATCGATAAATAAGGTATCGTTTTAAAGACTAAAGCCTTCGTTTTGGTTAGAAAACATTTCTAAACAGGATTTTTTCGCAATTCAACCTTTTAATAGGCAAAAGTATTATTATTTCTATTATGTGTTTTATTATAATTATTGCGAGAAGTCCATAAATAAGGTATCATTTTAAAGACTAAAGCCTTCGCTTTGGTAAGGTAACATTTCCAGAAAGGAATTTTTTGGAATCCCCTCTCTAAAAGACAAAAGTATCATTACCTCTAAAATGTGGTTTTTTTTTTTTTTTTTTTTTTTTTTTTTTTTTTTTTTTTTTTCAGGAGCCATTTATTTCCCTTGATATCTAACCGAAATAAATAAAATACGTACTATTTTAAAGTTTAAGAAATTTTTCGAAATTCAATCCTTAAAGGGAAAATTATTAACTATAAGGTTACAACTAGGGAATAATTCAGAGGCAAACCGCTAAGCTTTGCTGGCCTCAATGACTGGTCGCGTTATCCTTAGATAACAGCAGTACATATCACAGAGATATGGATGTACTGTGTTTATTTTGTTCGGCTTAGTTGTATTCCAGTGAGGTCAGTGACCCTTCCGCTTGCGGGAAGAGATAGTTTCAAGTGATTACGTCAAAGTAGAAAGCTACTAGTTAACATACATCACGTGAAATCAGAAAGATATTACTACAAATGAACCGCCTCTTCTTTCAACCTACTAAAACTAATAACCTCGCTATTCGTTATCTTAGTAAAAACAATAAAATAAGAATACGAAAGTCTGTATAAGAGAGTATTTCCGCTTTGGTACAGGGCCTATGCATGGAGACCATAACGGGATCCCATAGGAAGTTAGACATGTGTGTTCCGCGAAGGCTGAACCAGGTGTTTATGTGCAAAGGCAAGCTGTAACGCCGAATAACGGAAGACCTATCCACAGCTTTTAGGGGTGAGTTGCCACTAACCAGTACAGCCCACAGACCAGAAGAAACCATGGGACGTATCATGAAAGGAACTAAACAACGCGTCGGAGAGACAGATCACATGTTTTGTGCCAGCGAGTAAGGAAGCAGAGTTGTAGGTATGAGAAGCCAAGGTTGTGGCAGGTAATCGCGAGCCAGCGTTTTGGTTGTTAATAATTACTTCAGTGTTGTAATTTTCATGGCTTACCACGAGTGAATACCAGCCTCCGGGACGGTGTGGTTGGAATTACTGAAAACAGTACCGAAAAGTGGGCGATGCGGGAGTTTTTTTCATTCCTATCAGCCCAGAGATCTTCATTTCGATCCGATTGCTGGTGGAAACGAAATATAGCTTCAGGCCACTCTCTGGTTGAGCCGACTGAACTGTGTTGCAGTCTCGTGTCGGACGACACCGATTTTAAATTGTTATCCCAACGAACTTGCCCGACAGTTGTAATATCTCCCTGCCAAGGCATCGTATTGTAAAGTCAGTCAGTCAAGTGCATCCGTACGAACTGTTAAGAGTTAATTCTGCACAAGTGACTTCGTTTCACACCTCGCGAATATGAGTGAGGTACGCGGCACTAGATACCATTACGGGATCGTTATTGCCATAAGGAGGAGGGAAGTTCTGTCATTTCCAACCGTTGGTTAGATCGTTGTGGAGCTTCTCCGACGCACGACCATCGCCTTCGAACGACAACGTGGGCTACTGGTAAAGCTCTGCGGCCACCGCAAAAACTAAAACGCGACTGTTTGTTTAGTTTCCATAGCGTGTAATACAAATCCAGTAAGAACTTTTGCCATTAGTAGCATAGATAAGAAACTACTGCGCTCTCGTATTGATTTTAATTAAGCTAGAGGCAATTTCATTAACTGTGAAAGATGTGGTAGTAATTTTGATTCGTGTTTTCATATCTACTCGATCTACTCTACGTAATTTATAGCAGCCTGCTTTTAAAATATTTCATGTTTAATGTTATCCTCTGGTCAACTTTTCTATTCCTTTTGGTATTATATCAGATTCTGCAATTGATTGTAAAATTCTACAGGCAGTAGTTTAATGAAAATAAGAAATTTGTTAATCCTGAGTGGTTTCTGGGATCGTAAAAGTATACAAGTGTTTAATTTCGGTATTTGAAAATAATATAACCTTAAAAATCCTTGTAGTGTCACTAATCCTCGCAGCTGGCTATGGAATAATTACACAGGACAGCGTCATATCGCCAGTAAATTAATTAATTTTACATAAACGTTTGATACCATTTTGCCGTTTTATTTTTAACAGCCAAATGTTTTCTCTTGCTTCTTCTGAATCTTTACACCAACATAGAATTTCTGCTAGTAAAATGACAATGCAATCGAATTAGAAAGACTATTTGAAGTTATCAGTAAAAACTATGTGGCTGTTTTAATTTTCAAAAAATAACTCATTGTCCTCTTATAACCCGCAAAACCGAATGATTTAAACATTTATGGATTTTTTATTAATTATAGAAGTTAATAATATAATTCCGTGTTGTCGGAATGACCTGGTGACACGGTTTCTATTGGCTGCGTATTCCGCCCCTGTCGTAGCCGCCTTAACCTAACCCTGCAATCCTACAATGTATAGGGGACCTATAGTTTAACGTGGAATCCGAACCAAGGAAGCGTTCTGGTGTACTTCACATTGCACAGCAGGCTGTACCAGAGGTGAAGGTCGTGTAAAGTGCCAATGAAAATCCCCGCCGAGACAGGGATTCGAAGCTCCACTCAAACGCCTTAACCACTGAGCCACCAGACCGCTCAATTTATAGAAGTTGAAGTTAAGATGCTAGCTATCATAGCGTCGATGTGTAAGTATACTGCAGTCTGGTGCGAGGTAGTGTGATACCCTATACAGAAGAAATGAGTGCGATTGCTCACACTGATACAGTCTGTCAATGTATCCCTAATAAGTCATTAACAGGAGTACATAACCGGTTTTATTAAGGTTCAATGAGTCATGTTAATATATTATGGCTGTTCATTTACAGACGCTACAAAATCAAACCTTACTTTGTATATGGCGTTTTACGTACCGCACTTAGAAGTTAGACTATGATGACACTGCCTTACCTACTCGTTAATGAGCTTTTTAACAGCTGGCGGCTACATGAGGCAGCAACCAACCCTGTTTCATATGCTTTATGATACCGCTAAAAGCGGCTGTTCGATTGCTTTAGGAAACTGCAGCAGCTTAACGAATTATTATTAATTTCGATTAAGCACATTTCCAGTGGAAATTCCATTAGTCATCTAATCATTAATTATTCATCACTTCACTTGTTAATTTGTTCAATCTTCGACATCCTTAACCACAAAAAAACCACACTCTTATACATGCGATCAACTGGCAGCTTGTAGTCATGGTCTTCTTTTCCCTTCCATGCTTCCATGCACTATTTCTAATTCTTTGAATTATATCCTTCGAAGCCCCATCACCAACATATGCCTTGTATACTCCCAGAATACTGTTCACCCCTCTCCCGTTTTCCAGTGACTCCCAATCTATCTTCTTTTTCATATCAGTTACACCCTGGATCCTGCAATAATTTTCACAAACAAATCTAGCTGATACTCTTTGAACGACCTCTCTGTATTTGATACGCAAAATGTAGGTCTCAAAGCAATGGACTGACCAAAGTTTTGTAACCAAATTCTCTAACTTCTCTAATACATTCTTTCATCACCATTTTCAGTAAATGAAGGATTTTGAAACCTTTTCCTATCACGTGCCCCATGTGCTCTGCACAGTTGAGTTTCTTTTCAAAAGTTATCCCAAGATATTTAAATTACATACCTTCGAAAAGCAACTCTGGCTCCATCCTATAATCATAACAACCTTTAGCTTTTTATCTGTGAACGTAATAAGCTGACTCTTCTTCGCATTTATCCTCGTTCCATGTTGAACTACCCATTTAGATATTCTATTCAGGACACCCTGCAGCTGTTCACAGTCTTATCCTGTTTTGACCCTACTATATACCATTATATAATCTGCAAACAATCTAAATTCTGACTGTAGACTATCAACACAATCATTCTTTAGAACGATGAACAGTAATGGTCCCAATACATTACCTGTGGCACATCTATATTCACTTCCATCTCTCTTTATAATTCGTTTCCTTCTCAACGCTTGGCTTTCTGCCTTTTAAAAATTCCTCTACCCTGCAAGTCACTCTTTCATTCACTCCAATAGTTTTCAACTTATTTAAAACCATTTTATGGCTCACCCTATCAAATGCCTTTGAAAGATCTAGTACTATCAACTTGGTCTAACTCGTACAATTCATCTGAAATGTCTTGCATATAGCCCACCATCTGAGATACTTGAATATCTTTGCCTAAAGCCTTGTTTTCGGTTAGTAAACCAATTTCTTTTTTCACAGACGTTTCTGATATAATTGCATATCAATCCCTCTATCATTTCGTTTGTCACTAATGTCAAACTAAACTGCATTTAATTTTCAACCCTATTTGTCACACCTCCTTTTCCAACTGGATTTACCATCGATTTACCGTCGCTCTTTTCCAGTACTCTGGTAAGCTGCAAGAGTCCAGACTCATTTCTTTTTTATTTTAAATTTCAGGGTAAATTACAATATCATATTCCACAATCTTTGATAAACCTGTGGTTTTAATATCTACACCGGCCCCTTCGCGTTTGTTTAGCTTTCTGAGTTCTTTCATAATTTCTTGAGAATCTATTTCAAATTTTGTATACTTCCCTTTTATTACTAAAATTAAGATCCTCCTTTAATTTATTCCCTCCCATCACTGAATGACAGTCCTAACTGGTCTCACTAAACCACTCACTCAGTACTTCTGCCTTTTTCAAATGCTCAGTACGTTCAACTCTATTCTTATTTACAATTGTCTAAATACCTTACCATCCCCTCAGTTTTCTAAACCATAGAAATTTCTAGGTGTTTCTGTCATTGGTCCCCATCTTTATCTTCTCTATTTGCTGTTATTAATTGCATGCTTAGTTCTTTAAGTATTCCGTACTGGCTTCCTGTCCCTCAACTCTGTTGTGTTCTCGTCTCACAAAACTCTTTAACCTACTCACCTCCATACTGTAGTATGCAGGTTCTATACCTCTCTTTATTTTCTGTACTGGAATAAATACTTTCTCACCATCCTTCCAGTTGCTTTCCTTCAAAATCTTTTCAGTTCTAATTTGTACCTTTTCAAAATTGTATCTATATCCCCCTACAATTTTAGCCACTAGTTTACTGAGTCCTCTAATATCCATCAATACTGCATTGTAAGCACTGTTTCCTTTAGTTACTTGACACTGCACAAGGCTTTCAACTTTTTTTTTTTTTTTTTTTTAGATGTTAGAAAATCTCTGTTCCCTTGGTCCTTGCGTTATTTATCTTATTTCATATCCAGTTGACATCTGGTAAATTTAAATCCCCGCCAATAATTTCGATTCTGGACTCACCTCCGAACTGTGAATATGAGGTTAGTTTCTCTCTAAGAACTCGTATTCAACACTCATTCATCCACTACGGTAAACAACCAACACTCTCATTTTTTTTAACTACGCCAGAAATTTCCCTTTAGTAACTCAGGGTCATGATCTATGATCACTAGTCACTACTCTAGTAATCTTTGCTAACCAATATGAATACACTTCCACCAATTGCTTCTCTGTCTCTGTAGTACACTGTGTAACCGTCAGGAAAACCTTAGTGTCTAATACTCCTTCTTTTAACCAAAATCCTACCCCTATAACCATTTCTGACTCATGTTTCTCCATTAAGTTTTCAGATTTTCTTAATTATACTTCCACAGTTCACCAATAACACTCTTATTTTTTACATAGTTATCTAACACTCTTATTATTGGCTTTGTTATATTTTCATCATTAACATTTGTCTTTCCAGTTGTACCCTAATCTGTTATTATTTCAACAGCATCGTCTATTACTTTAGCATTTTTTACCATCGTGGATCTGCAAGCAGTATCCCTTTGATCAATTATTTTTATCCCCTCACCACAGCCCCTAACCTAAAACAGGTACAGTCCTGACTTCATCATAACTGGAAGGAACTGTAATTAATATCACGACAAGTAACATATTTTTCTCCTCTAACCCCTATTTCCTTACAGTTTTCAACCTCTACATTCAGACTATAACTATAATGCGTTTAGGCAAAGATATTAATCAAAAGCAGGATGAATCCTTGTTGTAGATTCAGGTATTTCTCCCAGTCAGTTAGTAAATTCAATTGAATTGGTGTTTGGGATTTCACGATTGGTATTTGGTTATTTCACGATTTTCGATGATACAGACAGAATGCTATTTTCATCTAATCTCTATAGAAGTGCGTTATGAATTCGTTTTTCTTTTTCCTAATGGTAGATACATTTAAACAGAATTGATTTTCTGCCTTTGCCGTCACCTTTTTTGCACTCAAATCTAATTCTTTTACATGGTTAATGAATTAATTTAACAGAAAATAAAGTCTTTTCTATATATTATATCTAATAGCATATATTCATGTGTTTCTTATGTTTTACATCAATTATTTTGAATGTCATGTAACCGCAAACATATGATATTGATGAAAATATTAAAATTTAACATAAAAAATATTTCAAAACTGTAGTCCAGTTCCGACAATTTAAACACCACCAGTTGTGGCGCTCTGCACTGTGACGTCATTGTACACGACTACATTGACGTATTGTATATTGTGGAGTGTTATATCTCAAAAGTTTTATATTTTATATATAATTTCTATATGGAAGGAAGTCGAAAACCATTTTATAAATACTGTATTGTACCTATGTGCAAAAATACGATAAGAAATGCACCTCATAAAGTTTGTTTTTATGCCCCGCGGGTTGCAAATGTAAGAAAAAAGTGTTGTTTAGCTATGAGAAGACGTAAAGAACCTTTAGCCAGTTGTTTATATTGTCACGAAGATCACAATATTTAATGTTATTATGTTAAATTTGTTATAACACACTACAATTCGTTACCTATTCAAATTCTAATCATAACTGGGTTTACAAAAGATTAACAGCTATATTTTTCAAATCATTTCTTATTCAAGTTTAATCCAATACAACTACGAATCGTTTAAAGCCCACAAAGGAGATCTTCAGACATTTTTAAAACGGATTTCTGCCTCCTGAATAATTTTTGGAGGGTCTACCTGCTCATGACTTTAAGAGGTCACATAATTTAATGATTGAGCTGGCTGATAACCGTCGTACCGTCGTTTCTTCAAATGCAACTATAAAAATATATATATATATATAAAATTTTGCATGTAGTATTTACAGTCAGCGTGGTGTAGGCTCCCTAATTTTCCGACAACGCTTTAAATCCCCACAGTACTTATTTATATCTGCAGAAATTGTTGAGCATGATTTTTTAAATTTTATTTCAACTTTAAAACAAAACTCTTTATTTCTAACACATACAACAAATGAAATTTTGGCCAATATATTAACAATGACTTCCTAATATACCTCGCCAATAACCATAGAAATTTGGTTAGGAGGTTAATTTGTTTATTTCACATACATTATTTTATTTTCAACCATTTACACCCTAACACTTCACAGAATTAAACATATTTATCGTACAAAAAAGAATAAATCGATCTTCTCGACGTTAAGTATTTCGTTTAAAATATTTCTTGACGACATGCACGTAAACAAAAGACGAAAATGAAATAAATAAAAAAATAATAGTATACCTATTTCAATTGAAAAAACACCATAACATTAAACTTGTTAACAAAGCGTGAAAAAATTATGCAAGAATGTAGACTTTCCTGACGTATGATTGCAGCGAAGTTTTCACGGGTGTACCGCCGGATTTTGTTTTCACAAAACAATGCGGTGGTACACCCGTGGGGGGGGGCAAATAAATTTCTTTTCTGGTTGCTTTATTATGTTAGTAGTTTCAAAGCACGTCAAAAATGACGGACTGAACGGTATGTTCTGGCAAGTCATTTCTTTTCAATTGATTAACTTAGTAAAATTGTTATAAACCAACGCATTTAAACTTTACCACACACTTTGCTAAAATTCTAGACCTCTATTTGAATTACATGCATATTTCCCACTATCAGCAATTCACTGTCGGTTACTCCGGCGTGTCCCATGTTTCACATTACATGTATCTAATACATAACCCATACACTAAAAGCGTAAAAACATTAATAATTCAAATTTCTAACAACTAATTACCTTGCAGCTTTCACTACTCCGCGTCAGCGACTGTAGAATCCGGATTTGATCCAAAAAATACGTTGTCATCATGAAAATATCTTTTTTGGGAGAACCTGTTACAAAGACAGCTTCCATTCATTATTATTGTATCAGTATTCTAACAGGAATGCAATATTTCATCAATTATGCTAATAAGTTTCGATAAAACTTAAACACAATAATAAAATTATAAAAACATCCAGTAACTACGCCTTCGTTTATAATATGAACGTGTACTTTGACGTTACTATTCGATTAGACCAACGCGTTTCACAAGGTTATTTTTCCCTTGCATTTTTAACACATTTGATTAATTGAAGTCAATAAATAAAAAGCGAATAAATAGGAAAAAATGTAATAGTAAATAGCTTCCATATAAAAATACTAGACGTATATTTGAATTGAATTCCTATACCCTATTGATGTTATTTGTTTTAAAAAAGGGGATAATATGAGTGTGTAAGCAAATTGCCAACGAGATTTGCATTCCATCGTAATTAAATAAGTTAGTATTAAATTAAACTAAAATTAATTTAAAATAAGAAATATGTTTATGTACCAGTATGTTTGGTGTAAACGAAAGTGTAGCTTCATTTACAATATAGGTTTGATATTCATGTCAGTACTTCGAAAGTCAGCCGTCTACTGTCATCTATATTATTTTCTCGTTATATTCGATTACTCGCTCAGTCTGCTAAGTCTTCGTATACGCTGCCTCGTCTAAGACGTTTAGTTATTGTTTGGCCGGCAAAATATAAATAGTTTCAGTCACCTGAATATAAAGTATTTGTTATGATAATCGTTATCTGACATTATTTCAAGTAGCTAAGCAAACAACGTCCTGTGATACAGATGTACTACATAAAATGGAGCTTTCATTAATTTATAAGTGTTGCGTTTTCAATCCAGTAATGCGGATGATACATTTTACTTTTTTGTAGATTTATTTATTGTATGAGACCGTTTTTGTCTGACATTGGTCTAAAAGCCCGTTTCTACACTACATATCTTCTGTTTCATTAGAACTCAAGATGGTGAAAAATCTCTTATTTAATTGAAAAAGTACTCATTTACATTTTTATTTCCGACTTGTATATCGTATATATTACGATAACCTAGATTTCGGTGTAAACTCAAAATCTCTCATTTCGCTGCATCGGTTAGAGTGCCCCGGCATGACGTTTATGTGTCCATAGTCATTGCTTTAATCACAGAATTTAAGTGAGGGAATCTCTCCTTGAAAGTTTTACAGTGTAAATGAATCACAGTCAGCCCATAACTAGGCAAAGTCGGGGAACGTTTCCTGTCTGAATGTTGCGAGTATGCGCCCACCGCCCAGTAACCGAGTTAGCCGTCGGCTGGGTCCGTAGAATTGAGTTAGCTGGGGTTTGGATCGGAGCCTGGTGAGCCGTCTGAAGGGCCGATACCAGAAGGCTGGGATCTAGCTGCAGCCAGGGAGACCAGCAGTGAGAAGCGTTTCAGTACAAAATCCGTACACACCTTCTTCTCCTTCTTCACCACCTTTTCCCAAAATTTTGGGGTTGACTCCAATAGATGAGTTTTACTCATCATTGGCATGGTCAAATTGGGAGCTATGATTTTAAGGCCGGGTGTAAACGCCAAGCATTTTATACCTACTGCCATATCGTACTAAGTACTAAATGAGGAAGTGAAAAGTTTTCATCTGTCTATGAAACGTGTTTGTGAAATGTGTAGTTTATGAAGTGGAGATAGGAGACCGTCTCCGCATTCTGCCTTGATGCAACCGCTTAAAACCACAGTCAGGACGGAGAGTCCGATGAACCTCCCTGATCCATTGTGGGGCTTCTCAGCGCACTGAACCACACTGGCGAATATCCTCTACAGATGTAGTAATAAAAATTCACAGTAAAACTGTTACCGCATTACTACCTCAATACGTTGATGTCTAGAGTTTTTTTACATGTCAAGCTTTTAATTTCCATTTCAAGTTCCTTCTTGATGTAATACTTTTGTATGTACACAGTAAACGTAGTTTCAAGAGTTAAAACCCATTCACACTAGCGGTCAGCTCAGTTCAGGTCAGGTCAAAAATCGCTATACACGTAATCCAATGGGAGCATTCACACTACGCGGTCCGCTCAGGTCAGGGCAAGGCAGGTCAAACCGAAGATCGCGCCGCCACCGATCAACAACGGTCAAGATCTGAGCTGAACTGAGCTGTCTGCTAGTGTGAACAAGCAACGGTCAGGGCAGGTCAGATCAAAATGTGGGACGCACGTCTAAAAACTTCTGCTCATAAGCAATAAACATAGTAATATATACAAAAAAAATGTTTTAGCTGTAAGTTATTTCTGATTATTAGGAAGTTGGAAAAATTTTATTATAAATTCAAATATTATTACATCTTTTCGTATTGCCAAGGTACAGATTCTGCTTCCAAATTTAAAAAAAATTTTTTTTAAAAAGTTGTGAATTTATTTTTTGTATCAAAAGTTTTCTCTCGTTCATCCTGAGTTTCACTTTCTACATAACATGAAATTTTATTCTTCCGTAAACAATTGTGCAAAACACATGTTGCTGAAATTATGTTATCAATTAATATTGGAGCAGAGTTAAGTTATCTAAATTAAATTTGAAATATTCAAGCTAAAATATCAAAAACATTTCCCACCACTCGTCTCGCACGGCATAGCCAGTAGATAAAATTTTTATCTCGTGATCTGTTTGCGATTTCAAACACTGGTTCAACCTGAACCGTCGTCTTTTTTATCCTATTCTCCACATCCAAAACCAGTGGGATTTTAACTAACATTAGCGTAGAGAGTGGCATCGTTTGCTGTGAACAACTCATATGAGATGGGCATCGTCTACGACTTGATCTGACCTGACCTGAGCTGACCTGACCGCTAGTGTGAATCCTACCCTGGGTCGTGAGCTGAGCTGAAATGACCTGACCTGAGATGAGCTGACCTCTAGTGTGAATGGGCATTTACAAATGTTTACAGCGATCATCAGCTGATACCTACCATATTTGATTTATAATTACTTGTATTTTTTCACAGAAGGGAACCGAGCAAGTGGTTCCGAGGTTCAATCGTCAGATGTATGAATGTAGATCTGTAACTTCCAATCTGGACTAGATTTGAAGGAGTATTTTCACGAGCCTGTCACCTCTTACAAACATTTATTTGCGCGCGTTTGTTTTACACGTAAAACTATGTGTCCTCGTCATCTGATATGGTCTTAGGTATCAGGTTAGATGGGAAAGATTGTAGTTGATTGGCAAAGTCACTTGTAATTCTGACGTCTAGGAGTCCAAACTACCCTTTCAGGTCTACTTGTTGATAATAATATACTATTAAGATACACGAATATTGGTCTCCGATAATGTGATGTCTCAAGCCTCTCCTATTTCATTCTGACTAAAGGCGTGGTGAACTTGTATTTAACTTTGTAATGTTTGAACGCGAATTCAGTTCCTAATAAATAATTTCGACTTTATTTTCTGGAAATATCTGAAGGCGAAAGCCAAGATGATTCCTTACAGGAGATAAAGTTATCAGTTGCATCCTGCTCCTACTGTTCCCCATTATCGACGACACTTAAAGGAGTAACTCCCTTTAAAGCTCATTGACGTCATCAGATCCTGAAGAGGACTGGGGGAGGGGGGGGGGAAAGGGAATGAATTCAGTCATGGAATTTTGAAGGAATCATAGAGGCATTCGCCTGAAGTGACTTCAGGGCACTATCGAGAACCGAAATATGGAGGGGCCCGCTTCCTCCCGAATACCAGGCGCGAACCTTACCATTACTCACCATTTTCAGTTTACGGGAGCATGTACAACATTGTTTACCATAGGAATTAATTTTACAACAGTCTCTTCGATTTACATGATAAACGAAAACTAAATTTACATGTGATATTCACGTGTGACAAATTCACTGTTATTCAAAATATTACTACTACGAATCAAGAACTTCAAATAAGCTAGGGAACGTGAAATCAGCAACTCAATAGGAACTTCAGTTTAAAGTAGTAAGCGTATATAAATACTACTTCTAGTATTGCGGTTTCTCTTGAATTTGCTGCTCCCTTACCAGAGAATAATTCCAGAACAACTGATACGAAACAAGAACTAAAGACATAAATTGCTGTAGCAAAAATAAAATTCAGTCATATAGAAAACTCATATCTGCAACTCTTCTCGTGTATCCTGTAAAAAATCGGCCTGTTATTTCCTAAGGAGTTTTTAATGACGTGATCTGGGTGAACGGCAGTGCTTCTGCCAAGTCAAGTAAACAGCGATACTGTCTACGCTTTTCTCGAAGCGAATCGAGCCTTTTTGACTGGTTTGATGCAATCCTCCATCCCTTCCTATCCTGTGCTAACCTCTTCATTTCTACATACCCCTTACAACCCACGTACTCATTTATTTGCCTCCTTTTTTCTAATCTCTGTCTTCTTTCTACAGTTGCTTATCTTCGACTGTTCCCTCCACTAACACATTAGCCAATCCAGCATGTCTCAAAACATGACCTACTAGGTCTAAACACCCATACATCACCATATAGGCTTGACACAACATCAACATCAGTTCTTACATCTTTCTTTTTCGTGTTTCAGATCCATATTACAACGTTTGAAAAAAATAACATCAGTAATATGGCTTCAGTGATAGCAAAGGAAATTGAAAACAAATCTTAACTTATGTTACGCCGTGCGTTTCCAGTAACATCGCGCTCATGAAACTAACTTAAATTATTCATGCCCTCTGCTCTAACGTCAGATGCCAGATTTCATTTTAACCCAGGCTAAATTTCGGATTAATCAAAACTTCCACCAACATTGGTGCTCGAAAATTCCGGCATCCATCTTCGAACTAATATAAAAACCAACTAATAAATAATATGTTAATTTAAACGCAATACACACTTTTCTTTCAGTGTTCAAATATTTCATTAACGCAAATGCTTAAATAAATGCGGTTGTTATTAAATAAAGCTCATAAATTTTACTATGTAGTAACATCTCTGGCTACTGTTAATCCAGCAAGTTGGTTACGTCGTGTAATTGCACTACGGACACGATGACCAAGGTTAGCCTTTAATTTGTTTTGATTAGGACATGCATAATGGCCAACTTTTCTTTTGAGCTGGAATTGCATTGCATTCTTTATTACATCGTTAGTTTCAAGTATTAACAATCAATAGCTGAAGTTGCTGTTCGCATCACTTCTTATCATCAATCTTAGGGTAAATATTACTCTTTAACGCGGTTTGCAGTCAAGTAATAATTAAAAGAATATATAGTGATTAACAGTAAACAGCATAAACTATTACTTCTGCAACACCTGAGCAGTTACAACTTACAGATTAATTAACTGAAAACAAAGGTAGAATTCTATATGATTTACAATGTGAAGAAACACAATCGTTTAGCAACAGTTGGCCTAGTTCAAACCAATAACTCGCTATGCTATCTCCCTCATACACACACTTTATCTATACATATCGCACGCTGTGCCGCAG
The DNA here is from genome assembly GCA_031002005.1 of Vandiemenella viatica. Lineage (NCBI taxonomy): Eukaryota > Metazoa > Arthropoda > Insecta > Orthoptera > Morabidae > Vandiemenella > Vandiemenella viatica. Next base: position 3,448,642 of record JARYHS010013631.1, on the reverse strand, counting down.
ACTGGAGCACACGCAGGCTGTCAGTTCCGGAAATTGTCTATTTCCCTTGCGGTTCCCGAAGTTACAGCCAACATTCTGTCCAAGTTAGCCAATTTTAGGAATAAAAGGCAACAATAACAACAACGTGAATAACAGAAAGTTCCGCTTTTGAAAAGAAATTGTTTTAAAATCTAATTTACAGTCTCTCCTTCTTCAAAACAATTTCATACAATAATATTTCTGTCTTTTTCTAGTTTTTTGGGGACAACAGGCCATGATAACACATTACAATGAAGATTACTCAGGCACCATTTGATTTCAGATTTATTAGTTGATCTATGTATTTTGTATCCGATAAATTGTTACGCTATTTGACCTTACTATTAGCTTTAAGTTGTTACGCATCTTTATTTTTACCATGGGGAGGTGTTTACCACTACATGGCAACTTCTAGGAAAATGATCTCGGGTGGTTTCCGTTGCCCTCCCCAGTACGATAGTGTTCCTAAGTTTTGTGGATGACTGTCACAATGTGTGGTTTCAGTGTTGAGTGTTGTTTGTGTTGTGGATGAGAAATGAAAGAAGGGAGAGGGAGAACAGACACCTTGGCTCCGCCAGTCTTAACTTCCCCATCCCTCGTACGAACCACCACCAACGGAGTCGTATGCGCTCACTCCGTACGCACTGCGAAGTAGGGCACTCCGTACGCACTGCGAAGTGGTTTGGATTTAGCCCAGACGCACAATCTGGTGACGAATTGTTAAACACCGCCTCTTCTACCCTTCCAGCATAGTCCTGATGATGAAAGTTTCTTCCCCGAACTCAACCAGCTAACCCTGTGACAGAGCCGGACGCCATTGTGTTGCCGCAGCCAAATGAGCCGATGGGGAGGGTTGTATTTTGATCACGCGAAGAAATATTTGAATGTTTTTCTATTCTTCTTTTATTTCATTATTGAAAAAATCTCTGTATACCACACATGATGGTTTTTAATTTGTCTCGGACACTATGCATTGTTATATAAATAAAATAAAAAATTGACATGAAATATTAACGAAAATCAAATAGGTGCGGTAATCAATAAGTTACCTGGTGTTCTTTGAATATCTTCGTCTAACTCTTCTGGATAGAAAACGCGTGTTAGTGCGATGAAATAACGTTATAATTCTATAGCAGAACTCTCTTTGTTTAATTAGTATCTTTAAACCTTTATATTTGGTTAAATAATTGCGCTATTGCAGAAGTAATGCAATGGAACGGAAAAAATAATGAAATGAGCGTCAAAATAAAGTTTGCGTGCAGATGCTCGAGTGCCACATATTTCATAATTTTTGGTTAACAGATTATTTCTGCATATTACTTTACTATTTATTTCCTTTGATCTGAATGTTACTTTTTACTGATGCAGATTTACCAACCCACTTTCTCAGAGTTGAATACTATTGGTGTGGGTTTATTTCATCTGTATATGTTCTCTTCAATTAGTAATAAAGAAGAATTTGATCATTTCGTAAGCGCAGCATCAACTCCACGAAGAATTAATATTCTTGCAATAACTCACTTCCTCTCATACTATCGGACATGTTATGAGAAAGTAACAGTTATTAAGTAATTAGAAAAAATATTTTCATATTTTTGTGATTCAATGAAAGTATTCACGTCAATTACACTATTAATTGTATAAGCAATACAAGTAATTGTAGCAAACAAAACAATGAATTCAATTACTGCTGATCCAAAGATGAAATTAAAATTTAAATTTAGGTTAAGATAAAACTTATCCTGAAACTATTCAAAGGTCATTAAAATTTTCTAGTTTCATAGTATTAAAAGAGACTGTAAATTAATGATTTGTTGGGTAAATTTACTTTACCGAGGAAATTAATGTTTTTCTTAGCAATTATTTCTTTTTAAATTTATTCAGTGACCGCCGTACTAAAAAACCCGATCTCTACGAGAACACTCGTTTAAATTATCTTTTTTTTTTTTTTTTTTTTTTTTTTGTTTTTTTGTCTTGTGTATCTGGCTCCGACGCCTTTGGCGTCCTGGCTAGAGTTGCATCTAGGTATCTTTTATCTTCTCTTTTGTACATATTTAGCCGTTACTTTGGCCTCCTTGGAGGTCTTTTTGAACGGCTTTATGATGTGCGTTATTCTATTTGGTTAGCCGTTTTTTAATTTGAAGGGTCTTGTATGATGGACAGGGGTGTTTTGTATTTGTGCCACCTCTTTTGGGCTATTGTTCCAATATTTTCCAGTTTGGGGTTTTCGTGGCGTGTGGCATTCAGTTTCTGGTGGAAAGTTTGCGTTAATCTTTTTACTGTTTCTGCTATTGTTTGTAATCCTGTTGCTTCGTGTAATTCCGTTATTCTAGTTCTTCTGTCTGCATTTAGAATTAATCGTAGGCATTTATTTTGGAGCACTTGGAGAGATGATAAGTTAGTTCTACTTGTCATTCCCCATATTTGACAGCCGTAGGTAATTGTTGGTAATATAGTTGATCTGTAAAGCTGTAGTTTGGTTTTTAGATTCATCTTGTTGCTTCTTAGTATGGGGTATAGATTCATGATTAATCCTGTTATATTTCTTTTCTTCTCCTGAATATGTTGCTTAAATAGAAGTTTTTCATCCAGGGTTACTCCTAAGTATTTGTGTTCTTTTTTCCATGGTATGTCTTCAGCAAAAATCCTCAGGTGCTCGTTTGATGGAGGTCTTCTTTTTGTGAAAAATACTGCTGCTGATTTGCTTGAGTTTATGGTTATTCTATTTTTTCTACTCCATATTTCTATTTCATTTAGTTGGCGCTGCAGTCTCTTGATAGTTTCTTTTGGTTTCCATCCACTGGAGTATATCGTTGTGTCATCTGCAAATTGAGCGAGTTGAACATTGTCAATTATGGGCAGATCATTTATGTAGATGTTAAAAAGCGTAGGTGCTAGTACTGAGCCCTGTGGTACTCCTGTTTTCATATAGTGGATGGAAGAGCGCTTTCCTTGCCTCTCAACATAAAAGCTTCTGTTGTTTAGGAAGCTGATGATCAGGCATATTATCGTCCTGTCTATTGTGGTCTGCGTGATTAATTTGTATATCAGTTTTGAGTGCCACACCTTGTCATAAGCTTTGTGGATGTCTAGGAACACCGCGGCAGTAGATTTACTCCAATTAAACCCTTTACTGATGTCTTCCACTAAGTGCAATAGTTGTAGGGTTGCAGACATTCGTGGTTGGAATCCATATTGCTCTTGCCTTATCGTGTTCGCCTCACTTAATCTGCGCTGCATTCGTGTTAAGATAACTCTTTCCAGTACTTTTGCCATTGAGCTGAAAAGACTAATCGGTCTATTGTTTGCTGGTAGTGAAGGGTTTTTTCCTGGTTTTGGAATTGCGATTATTTTTGCCTGTTTCCACTGGTCGGGATAGTAAGCCTTCACCAAACAGCTATTGATAATCCTTGTTAGAAGAACCAGTGCCTTTTTTGGTAGTTGTTTTAAATGTCTGTTTGAAATTCTGTCCACTCCAGTTGCCTTGTTTGTCTTAAGCCGTCTTATGATGTTTTTTATTTCACTTGGCGTGGTCAGTTCTTTGTAGTCACCTATTCCATCTTCCATGAATCTGTTTATTGTTTCTCTAATTGTTTCTTCTTCCTCCTTTTCTGTCTCTGTTTGTTGCAGGCTATGGGATGAGTATTGTTCTTCAAAGTATTCTGCCAGTGCCTCAGCTTGACTTAGCGGTTGGTATATTGTTCTATTTTGTGCTGTTATTGGCGCTGCTGGCTGTTTGGGTGACTTCAATGCTCTCACCAGTCCCCATGCTTCTCTATGTTGTAGTGTAAGCGTTTCCATTTTGTTTTCCCATTCATTTGTTTTCCATTCTTGTAGCCTTTTTTGCATTTCTCTTTTGTATTGATTCATTTGTCTTTTGTCTTGAGGGTCGCGATGTTCCTGCCATTTTTTACGGTAGTAGTTTTTGAGACGTTTTAGATCAGACAGGTTTTTGGGTAGGTCGGTTCCATCGTCGTTTGATTGGTAGTGATTGCTTACTGACGATTTATGTTCTGCTTGTAAAATGGCTTTTGTTAGGTGATTTATAGCTTTGTTGATCTGTTCCGTCGTGTCCACTGGAAATGTAGTTTCAACTGAGTTGTGAAGATGTTTTTTAAATTGTTGCCAGTCCGTTTGTTTCGTGATTTTTGTGGATATAGTTGTATTCATCCAGTTATATATCTTCAAGAAGACTGGGTTATGATCAGATGACAGATCATTTATTGTAATTGGTTCAATCATACGGTTTATATTTTTCGTTATAGCTATGTCTATAACATCCGGTCTATGGTACTGGTTTGATGGTATGTGCGTTGGTATTTTTGGTCCCACGATGCTGATGTTCATTTTTTCAGCGATTTTTAACAGTTGGTTTCCATGTGGGTTTTCCGTTTGTGAGTTCCATATTGGATGTTTTGCGTTTAAGTCGCCTCCCACAAGTACTTTTGGTCCCACGCTCATTATTTTATTAATGTCATCATATAGTAGGTCTCGGCTAGGTCTCAGATATGCTGCAACTATTGTAGTGATGCCTTCCTTTGTCTGCGTTTGGATTCCTGTGGCTTCTATGTTTTGTAGGTTATTTATCGTAATTGGTGAGTGAGTTAAGGACGTTTTGATTAGTATGGCTGTACCTCCACCTCTTTCATCTGTTCTATCTGTCCTGTAAGTTGTCATATTTCTTATTTTGAACTTTTGATGTGGCTTTAGGTGGGTTTCAGTTATTAATATCACATCCAGGTTGTGTTGTTGTTGGAATGTGGATAGTTCATTTTTCTTTTGAAGTACACCATTTGCGTTCCATATTACGACATTGATGTCACGTTTTGGAGTCTGTGATGTTCTAGCCATTATTGGAATAAAGCCAGAACTCCTTGTAAGATAGCTTCCAGTTTTTCCCAGATATCCTGTGCTAAGCTAATTTTTCTTAATGTAATTTTGATTACCTCAATTTTTTTGCTAATATTTCTAAGCGAAAATATGTCTTCCAAATTGTCGTCATGGGTCCTTTCTTGTTGTGAGTTTTGAGTTTCATTTTGGTTGTTTGCTTTGCTTTGTTTTCTTGTAGCGTCGGCGTAACTTTGTTGTTGGTTTTTGTTTATTAGTGACTGCTTGTTTAAGTCTGTTGATAGGGGAGGAAAATTATTTGTCAAATTCTTGTCTTCTTTCGAATTGTTTTTCTCATCGGGGTTTGCTAATTTTTGATTTCTTAATGTTGCCCTATTCATTTTAGTTGATAGTGCTTGCTGATAAGCTGGACATCCTCGCCAAGAGGCAGGATGGTCACCGTTGCAGTTTATACATTTGGCTGCTGTGTCACGCGTTAAGGGGCAGTTCCTAGTCTCATGTAGTCCTGAGCATTTGACACAGCGGCTAGGTAGCGTGCAGTAGTTGGCCGTGTGTCCAATGCGTTGGCATCTTTTGCACTGTGAAGGGCCATCCTTTTCTCTATATCGTTCCACATGAATTTTAACGTAATTGATATCTTTTTCATAGTATATTTCTTCAGATTTTTTGCTTGGCGTTAATGTTATACAATATATAGGAAGGAGTTTCAGTTCTTTTGTGGTTGGGTCCCTGGTTTTGAATTGATGAATGTTCTCTATTGGGTATCCCCTCGACGAAAGTATTTCTACTATTTCTTTTGCGTCGATATTTTCTGGTAGTCCTTTAATTACCACTTTTAATGGTTTCTTGTCTGGCGTTTGATGGGTGTAGAAACCTATCTTCCGTTGATGTAAGAAGTTTTTTACTTTAAAGTAGTCTTCCATGGTTTCCATGTGGTATTTTACACTATCTCCTCTGAATACTACTTTCAAATTTCCAGTTATTTGCTTTTTTATTTCTTGATTTAGGTTAAATAGGTTTCCCGTTTTGTAGCTTACAATTGGAGGTATATGTTGTTTTTGGGTTGGCTGGATTTCTTGACCTATCATTTCGTCGTCATTTATGGTTTGTTTGTTTTCTTCATTTTCGTCGGTATTTAGAGGAGTGAATCTATTTGTCAGTTTAATCTGGTTTCTTGCCTCTTGTCTCACGTTTTGCATTTGTTTTTGTCTTCCCTCTGCCCTTCTTCTTTTGTCTGTCACAGTCTCAAATGGTTGAGCATCAGAGTCGTATCTTCCGGTACAGAAGCTTGCCCCATCAAATCTGAATATCTCTCGGTTTGAAAGATTCTTCATGTCTTGTCCATCCTCCAGTAAGTTAGATTCGTCCATTAAGAAATCAGGCATATCCAGTGTATCATCGTTGGAGTCTTCTTCGTCAGAGATGTTGCGTTCGCTAGTTGATGTTTCCTTACTCGTAGCCATAGTTATCACCAAAATTACCTACAGCAATTATCTGTCGTTATGCCAGATAATTACCGAGCAGCCGCTCACTTTCACGTCCACCAGTCCACAGTTTAAACCAAATCGATAACCAGTAACAAGATGCCGCGTCGTCCACTATTAGTTACTTCCGCATACACGAGTTCAGAGCACAGATCAAATCGATGTCCAGTACAAACACGCTGCGTCGTCAACAAGTTGCTGTCCACTATATCGCCGAAGAATCACAAATCCAAAGCACTGTCCAGTATAAACACGCCACGTCGTCAACAAGCCAATCTTAACTATACACTTCGTAGAACCGTAACACTCGCTATCGCTGTTCACTAGGAACTGATGTATTAAATTATCAACATATATCTTATCTTATATCTTTAAACGAGCAATTCTTGTATATATATATATATATTTCCGATCTCGGAAACGGCTGTGACGATTGGGATGAAATTTGATATTTAGATAGCGTTTTGACTTTTAAGATTACCTAAATAGTTGTCTTCCCTACAAAAAAGCGAGTTTACAAAATACGAACAATTTTGTCACTCCTTATATCGAAAACGGCATTAGCGCCATCTCGTAGACAATTCAGGTACCAGAAAGCCTACAAATAGAATTTCTTTGGTTTCAAAGAATAATTAAACAAAGAGTTCTTGTATACTGGCTGACCCGTGGAAATATTAGCACTGCAAGTTTGATTGTAAAACATTTAAAAGGAAGATAATTAAAAATTTATTAATGGTTTTATCAGAGGTGATAACTTTACAGAAACTTCTTTGAAAATAATTTTACCGGTACCAGTTATAAAGTAATCATCGTTTACTTTTTGACCGAAAAAAGTGGTTGTTATTTAGTCATTAAATACTGCCACCTTAAACATCTTTCGATTTCTGTTAAATATACAAGATTTCGAGTAAAGTACCTTGTGCTTTATTAATATTTATAACGAAGGTTACTTCTTATGGGAATTGTTTTATTATCATTTTGAAATGCTGATCAGAAGATGTGAGATTACTGCGAGGTATGAACATAGTTTTATCGGAGTGAATAAATTTAGCACAGATGATGTTCTATTGACGTCACAACCTGATGTTGAATTCTTATAGAACTCGACGAAACATATCGAAAATAAAGAATAGGCCTAAATGCTCTTGGTTTTCGAGTTTGACTTCTGATCCAGGCCGTATTTCAACCTAACAACAGTAGGAACAAAATAAAACATTGAAAGTACATTTCCACCATACATACATAGTGGTTTTGGTGCATTTTTTTCTGGTCCAGGCCAGATCTAATCCTAACCTTTTCACTTTTGAGATATAATATCTCTAGAACTAAGCGAGATATAAAAAAATATTTTTTTACTTTCAATTTTTCTCCAGATCCAGGCTGATTTTCATCATAACAAAGAACAAAAGAACATGAAACACCTATAGTACATTTCCATCGTATAGATATAGTGGTTTTGTTGAACAAACTTTTTCAGGTCCAGGCTGGATCTCACCCTAACCTCATTAATTTTGAAGATATAATATCTCGTGAATGAACTAAGAGAAATGCCAACAACAACAAAATTCTTTATTTTATATTTGTCTCTTCGAGTTACATACGAATTCATCGTCAAATTTGGCAGTAGGTAATGATTTGTTTTCAAAGATGTATAGTGCCATGTGGCGCTACAGGCCAAAATAAAATAAAAATCTATCGTGCGTTTACTAAGTGAGATATTAAAAAACTTTATTCTATACTTTCAATTTGTCTCGTCGACTTTTATAAAAATCAATAATCAGATTGTGGCGCCACAGTAATGATAGAATCCCCGCAATTCTTATGTATAGGTAAAATTAGTTTCTTACAAATATTTTTATGAAATACTGCGTGGTAAACAGAGATCGAAAGATGCCGAGCGAAGATCGGTCACCCAGGTACTATTATTTATAAACGGTGTATTTTGTTACAAGCCATTATCTCCCTTCATAAGTGACCGAAATCGACGAATGAGTTACCATTTTAAAGATTAATATCTCCGATTTGGTAACATCATATGCTAAGAAAATAATTTTTCGGGCTTCGGCCCTTAAAGAGCAAAAATATCAGTACCGGTACTCTTCAGCGTGTTTTATGTCTCGAGCCATTTATCTCCCTTGATACCTAACCGAAATCGATAAATGAGGTATCATTTTAAAGAATAAGGTCTCCAATTAGGTAACATCATAAATTAATAAAGAAATTTGACTCTTATAGGGCAGAAGTAATAACTATGAAGGTCACGCACATGAGAAGTTCACAGCCGAACTTCTAGATAGCAGCAGCATATTTCACAGAAATATTAATAACTGCCTCACTAGTACTGAAAAGGACTCAGCGCATTACCGCTATACAGCAGAAGTATCTCAGAGATATCAATAATCTGTATTTTTTCGTATAATAAGTAGCTTTTCTGATTTCCCCCCCCCCCTACGGAAACATTTCTCTTTTACTATATAATTCCAATGCAAACATTTTATTTGTTTAATTTTCTCACTGGCTATGATCGCAGCAACACATATCACAGACTTATGGATATGCTGTGTGTATTTTGTTCAGGTTAGTTGCATTCTGTTAAAATCAGTAACAGCTTCACATCTATATTTTTTGCGCGTTTGAAAGTTTTTTCTACTCGTTTCGTAATAGGTTGTAATTATTTTGTTGCGTACCTCTGACACTAAACAAATAAAAAAATTGCAACAAGCTTAAGGGCTCGAGGTGTTGCATCAGGAGAAGCGTTGAATTGGAGAATTCTATAAACAGCAGCGCAGCCTCCAAGTGTAGCTCTTTCATCGCCAGTGGTCTTCGGAAGTTGGACGTGATGTCCAGATCAGTGCATCTAGTTATTTGTGGTAACCTTCTGAGTTGGTCTATTGTCATGTACGGGAAGTAAGTGAACTAGTTGATGTATTTTGTTGCCATTGTTCATGGAAAGTAAGGATTTTAGTATAATCATTTCATTTAGATTTTTTTCGCCCAAACTTGCAAGGGCTGGGTTAGGGAAACAATAAAAATACCAACGAAATTAATTATTAGTCGACACTTAGCGGTTGCATAAAGGACTTTGTTCCAGTTTAGATATTGTGAATCAGCCGTCAAGTACTTTTTATAAAGTGTTACAATTTAGAATTGTGCAACAAGCTTGCAAGTAATCGATAGGAACTGCTATCGGAACTTTCCAATGTTGCACAATTTGTGTTGTACTGAAAGAAGTGCTCAACGATTGTTATCGAACAGTATTAAGAAACTCATAGGGATTATTTTGGTCCCAGTAGAACTGTGTCTTGGTTTTTTTGGAGAAGGAGACATTATTAACCTGATCAAAAAATTGTTGAGTGCTTCTGATAGTAATTTAAAGAATATACCCGCCGATGAATCTAAGAAATTTAACAGACTGTGCATTAAAGACTTAAGCGGAAATTATTTGATCTCTTACTATCTGTTATCATTTAGTAGTTTTGAGATCTCGGTCTAACCCTATGTGAATTTCAGAGGAAAGTTTGAAGTGACCAATCGATCAAAGGGAAAGTACCTTTTATTAATCGCTTGAGGCTATTCCAGGTAAGGCGCAAGTATCAAATCTGCCTTTCAGTAAAAAAAAAGTCTTTCTTTACTCCCCTGCCTGTTACTACAATGAAAGATCATATTGACCGACATCTACTGCAAGAAGCTTAACTAGATCATTTATCAATACATCACACAACAGAACTCTTGAAACGTAACTTACAGGTCACTGATATACAGAGTCGCTCCAGTATAGGATAAAGTTTTAATAATTTTATCTGTCTAAAATTTGGAACTTTCTATGCGATTCATACAGTTTTCAAAAATAACCAAAAATGACACTTCAGATCCTGCAGTTTCTTTAGTTACATCAAAAACAATTACCTTAATGAAAGTGGGTCCTTAATAGGTATGCTTGTAAAAATTGATCATTTATAATCATGCAACTTAATTTAATTAGTATAATTTCTCTAACTGCTCATTTATTTATTTAACTCTTAAGGAATTTCTGTACTCCAAAATTGCAAAGAAATATCTTAAAAATACATTCTAAACAGCACTGCCATATTCATATGGTGCTAAATTAAAGATTAAATTTGTAATTAATGGAAGCTTAGGAGTGGTCGAAATCAGTGTCCACATAACTACATATCTCTTTTATAAACTTATTCCAAAAAAATTCAGACCAACTGTTGATGTAATTCTTTAAAATAGATTATGTTTCAGTAAATTCTAATTTCTTAGCAGCAATCTGTTAAAGATTCTAACATACGGCTGTCCAAAAACAGGTAATTATTATCGCATCCGCGTCACGTTCAGAAGAATCTAGAAATTATTCCATACATGGACTCGAGTTCTTTAATGCAGTACTTCTTTCGGTACCTCGTAGTAACGTGTAGACATTTGTTATGAGCAAATTCTTAATACAGATTCCGGTTCAAGGCAGAAAAGACCCCCATTGATACTAACTCACGATTGAAGAGGTAATCCACTTACTATGTTGACGAACATCGCGAAATCACTGAAGATATTAATATATGGGTATCGAATTATTGACGCATTCTACCGTGTTATAAATAACAATTTACCATGGAATCCAAACTAGATACAGTATTTTATTATTCGCCTATATGGGGGAGAGGGGGGGGAGACAGAGTGCTTTAAAAATGTGCTAACGGTGAAGATTCAAATTTTGCAGCTAATGTACTTTGCATCGCATTTTCAACTACTGCAATACTGGAACTCATACACGATTCTCTCTGCAAATACTTCAATGAACCTGATTAGTTGAGGTTGCACTAAAAGTTGTACATAAATAAACCAGAAGTAAGGTGTGGAGACGCTTTATCATTCCGAGCCCACCAAATTAAATACTCAATTTCAATAATGTCATAGAAAAATGTTTGCTAAGTTACTACAGCACTATACAGTAAAACAAAACCTTCATACTATATGCTTCGGAAACAAACTGCCTATGCCAGACCTTTTAAACCAATTCCGTATCAGCATCCTGGCAGCCTATACTCATTAAACGGTACAATCTACTAAGGCGCAAAATGCTTCACCCTTGATTAGTGCATCTGAGGCGCGCTCTTAAGTAATTGAAACCTTTGATACCCGATTGGGAAAAAAAACAAGGTACAGTAATTTGTCTCTTTCCGCCTTCTGTTCCAACTTTCTCATTTACGGTACAAGCATTACGTAAACACACAAAAATTTACCTTCTGTTTTTACCGACTGTCTCACTCTTCCGCTAACGAACTAAGCGAAGGACGTGTACAGCGCCTGTGTTCGTTTTACGTGTTCTTAAACCCGCCAGATTACCGGAAAATCCTCGGGTGGAACATTATGATATACCCACATCCAACAGAGCCGCGGCAACGATAAACCTGGAATGCAAATGAGAATTTCGCTGAAATTAATTTAGTGGATTAAGTGAACACTTACACCGATTCGTTGGAGCAAAGTTCCTTCCTTCACTCGTGTTTACAGCAATGGTCTATTCTGCTGACAACAGATTCTTTGAAATACGAAAAAAATAAACAATTTGTAGTTGGGTGATTACCATAATGGGAAAATCGTGTAATTTCTGTTCTGAATGACTCCGATTCGGCAAACCAGCCTAGGGACTGCTGTTTGAAGGATTAAATTCCAGTTCTTATGAACAAACAGTTAAAGTTTTGCTCCTAATTACTGAAGCTGACAAGACAGCTAAATTTAATAAATCTTGGTTTTCAAGAGTTATGTCGACATGACATGAATTTGATCCACCCATCTTTATTCACTGAAAAATATTTCAAAGTGGTAAAATTTACTTCGTCCAAAAGGACTATTATAATGAAATTACATATATTTTCTTAATTTATATGCTTACTGACAAGTCTACAGCCAATTCATTCGAATTATTATTTCTTCCAGAAACATTTGTTGTGTAAATCCTTATCTTCAGGCAAGGTAATAAATGATAAGCTAGTAACCTTTTACCGTATTTGTCGGTGAGTTAACTTTCTTGGGAAACTTTTTTTGTATCGGTACCGTACATCTACTGTTAAGAAAGTACTCAGAAATTAAGATTAGCGATTGTGGTTCAAAGATTCTTTAGAATCTAACTTTCCGTAACCAATTTTCGCAGTTTTACTCCGTCGCTGTACTAGTGGAACCTTAATTTCAGTGCCCACCCCAAACCTTACAAATCAGAAATAGCCTTTTATTTTGATATGTTTAACTGTTGATGATAAGAGAAATGCTTTCAGATTGTTGTTTGCTAATAAGTTAATGGAATTTAGCTTCATCTGCTGCTGTCGTGTATGGAGTTCTTCAAACGATGGTAGCTTGTGAGTTTGTTTCATCGTCAAACTAAAGCCGTAACTTAACTGTATGAATCTGTTATGTGAAAAAGGAGTTGCAACTTTTTTGCTTATTACTGAAAATCAAGGATAAGAGGGTGTTTCAATTAAAACTTTTGGAGGCAGTAATTACTTTTTTTTTTTTAATAATGTTGTAGGAAAAGATACACATTAAGTTACAGGAAGATCTCATGAACAATGTTGCAACGCTTTTATAACTATCATCTATAACTCCAGTAACATACTTAGAATACCTAGACTTGGAGTGCTGCCTGACCTAAGCAGCTCTAGACGGAGCTATGAAAAATGCCAGTTCAGTATTATTCAGACTTTCTTTTAGGCTTATGGACGTCGAATTATTAAAGACTGGGAAGATCTGGCGACAAGGAATACGAAGAAGTTATATACATAGCGATTTGAAGGAGCCGTTCCTGCATTAGGTCTGGAGAACTTTCAGAAAACCTTGAAAACCGAAAATCTGGATGACCTCGTGTCTTGCATAATGCCAGACTCGAACCAGAGTGCATGCGAACTGCTCTGTTATTTAACCACCGATCTGGTGGCTCAGTGGTAAGGGTTTCTGAATAGGGAATCGAAAGGTCCCCGGTTCAAATCCCTATCTCGGCGGGGATTTTCATAGGTCCTTAACGCGACCTTCATCTGCACAGCTTGCAGTGTAATTTGAAGTGCCGTGGTTCTGATTCCACACGAAAATGTAGGTTCCCTACACCGGGCTAGGATTATCAGGCTAGGTTAAGGAAGGCTACGACTGGGGGCGGAATGCGCGACCAAGAGAAATCCCGTCACCAGGTTATTACGATCCACACGGAATTATTATTATACTTGCTGAGACGCTCCCCTTTCCCGCAGCCCTTGGCATTGGTCGCTGAGAAAATTCAGGTACTTTATTTGATTGTACCCCTCATTTTAGACAGGTACTCGGCGCCATATGACCAGAATTTTCCTTCAGAGGGTACTGTAGTTAGTGGCGAGGACTCTTCTCCCTGCCGGTCATCATGTTTGAAATCAATGGGAAATTTTCGGACAGCATTCTTTTCACGGTTCATGTGAAAGTGACTACCTTCAACTACACTTAACCTCGAAACTTCATTTACTCTCACTTCACGCTAACTCATGAAAGCAATGAGCCTACCGGACCGAACCACTACCTGAGAACAATATTTCTACACATACGATTTCAATTTTTTAATTAATCTTCCACACTTTGGTAGTTATGAGTACAGTAGTAAAGATGTGATAGTTACCAAACTTGGCATTATCTATTTTAGTGTTAGTATAAGACAATTTTTAATTTTACTTTAAGTTCATGTTCGTCACTAGCATTTTTGTTTATATGGGGTCGAATTTCTCAGGTATTTGATTTGACGTAACCTTCTTACAATAATTCATAATACCATTACATTATGCTCTTGGGATAAGTGAAACCTGTACATTAATCCACAATTATTGCTATTTTAGCTGACACTAATTTGCACTTTCGGAGCTGAGAGTGCGCTTTCAGGCACTTTCCTCGCAACTGCTCTTACTTCTACCACATGTTAGAGATATTTTCAGAATGGTCAGGTCCGCCACGCCAAAGTCTCACTCAGTTTGAGTGTATTTTAACTTTAAGGAATCGAGAAAATAGAAACCAGTCCAGCAGGAAGATGGTTATCTTGGAAAGTCAGAGGAACGTTGGATACAGGCAATAAACTGAATCATATACAAGAAAGGGACGGTTCCATTGGTCCACGGGAAATCGAAATATGAAGTGCGTTCGCTGCACTCAGTCACTGGCTGATAAATTGTTGCTCTCTATGTATGCAGGGATGAATTCCTCGTATTTCTTTCAAACGAATGATTGCTTTCCTGATTTAATTACCTGTAATTTAACAAATCTTAAAAAAAATATTTGTTTCTCAATATATACAAATGAGAGCAAATATCTTCCCCTTCATTGTAACTTTGGAGAAACTATAAGTAGACTTTAAATCGTCTACTTACGAGAGATTAAAAGATAGTTGTTAGCACCGTTGTCTGAACATAGTGAGTTAAATAACTTTTTTTTATGTCAAAGAAATTCGTGTCATTGATTAGAATAAGTTAACAAAAGAAATGATGAATAATTTAGCACAAACACTGAGAGAAGTTTAATTTGAAATCTGTGGAGGGGAAAAGTAGGAGGATACAGGAGAGGAGAAAAGTGGTGTGTAGGAAAACTGCCACCGGATCGTGCACTCCATTGCTATTAAATTAATTTTTTAAATTAAATAATTATTTTTTATGAAAAAGGTCAAAATCATTTCACCACAACATTCTGTTATCAGACAACATGTTTCTGAGTAATGCTGGAGTTTGTATTCAGCTTTTTATCACAATAGCCACATCACCATGGCTTGACACTGACTGTTTTCTTAATTTACATCAAAATCTGTTACATTTGTAACACCAGTGTAAAGTATGCTGTTTTTTTTTTTAATATAATTTTTACCCACCTACGTATACACACAAAGGAAAATTTCTTGTAGAAATTTAACTTTCCTACATGGAGGTAAACAGGTCGTAACTTTAACTGATGAGTTGTGGAATTATTTGAGTTAACCCAACAGTCATTAGGCGCAATAAATCTGCCAGTCGCTGAACTTCGTGGTATTTCATTCAAGACCTAATCATAACTTTCATTGTTTGGAACTTGGTGAGGCGCCTAGGGAAGAAGGTGATGATATACAATTCTCAAGACGCGTATACCAAGTGACTGGCTAAATTCAAAGCCTGTCGGCTGTGCGTATGAAATGACGGCGTAAGCAACTCTACGTCACAAACGTAAAACTTGGCGGTTCTTCTAGTGTCCTGCGGAAGGAGTAGGGCTGACTGTAACGGCACCCTGTTTCGCTGCCTACCCTCTCTCCCACAAATGACCCTCAAAAACACTCATCACAGTCACCTAACGTTTACATACAGAATAAAAGAAACAGTCGCTCGGATTCTGTCCGAAAACCAGCAGTTATTACATCTAGGACTTTCAGGATACCCTAATCGAATGACGGATTTCATTTCACTTCAATGGTGGAACAAAGTTGAAGTATAGACTCTTCCCTACAAAATTGTTTGACTAAATTTTGTCACACATTAGAAGATCTGTGTTAACTACATGGCGAAAACAATATCACGAATCGCTATGTCACTCTTTTATATAAGTGTTGAAGAATATATTCTATTACGATCAGCAGTGGTCAAAATAACCAAAACAATTATAAGACACTAAAGATTAAAACCAACAAGTCACCTTCCTGTCAGGCTTTGGTCTTTAAAGTTATGTGCGTTAACCTATTAGAAAATAAATGGTGTTGTAATTATACAATAGCCGAACTCCTCTTAAGCCTTCTTCCCTAATCAGAACCTCGAGCATAATCTGAAAAAATGCCAAACTTCATTTATATGACTTCGAACTTGGCATTAAAATCGTTCCGCTTTTCCAACATCAAAATCTTGAAGTAAACGCTTACCACAAATAAGATTATAAATCGAAGAAAATGAAAATAAGTGATTACACAGTCAATTTTGACATTATTAATACAATTTAAAGGATATGTGTCCGGTGAAGTGCCTGGATTGTTAAATGATGAATACGAATACGAGAAAGAGAATGCAATTGATGCTACTGATCAAATGCGTATCAGTGACGAGGATAAGGAATTACTCATTTTGATATAACAAACACGCGATATTGTTTTTCGTAAAAAGTAAAAAGAAGCTTATTTTAGAAATTTCTCACAACTGTCAGAAAAAAATAAAATAAAATTGAAGTATTACGTGCAAAAAAAAAACGAACTTCACTAAACAGAAGGTAATAACGTATTTATTTTTAAAATTGTAAGTATTGTTAATAAACGAGTAAATATGTTTTTTTCATCGACTTTTAGTTATATATATTTCTACTTTGGATTAACTGCCTCAACGCCATAAACGTATTACCACCTGTCGCACAGTAATTTATGTCGTCATGCACTCGAAGGACAAATGGCCTTCATAAAATTAACTGAAGTGGATGATTAACGATACATCTTAAAACCTTCAAAACGTCGTAAATAATATTTTAATGGTTACGAAAACTTCCGCGGTACTGTGTGTATTATCATGATTCTCCGGGTTGAGCCGCGTCGATTTATTAAAACATAACGTTTCTGCCATCGTGCTGTGGCCTTCTTCAGAGGACTGCTTTGTTAGTTGCCACTATCGCCTTATATAGTTGCAGGAAGCTAGCGCGCGCGTTAATAGTCCGCGGTGACGTCACCGCGCCCAGTGTAGCCAGTAGTCTGGGGTCGTTCACTTGGGTTTTCCTGAGCAGGTATGACCAAATATAGTCAAGTTGCAAACCACTGTCGACATTCACGTTGTTAGTCCGTATTTTGTATTTCTAACGCTTCTCTTACACTCCTAGACCACCATCTGCTCTCAATGGCTATAACGCTAGTCTTATCAAATAAAATTGAGTGGTTACTATTGGCTGAATGCAGAACTACAGCGGACTTGCTTGCGTCGTTATTTTTCAAATGCCTGATGTGCTCATTGAGCCTCTCCTTGACGCTGCGTCCTGTTTTCTCAATGTATACCTTGCCGCAACTACATGCAATTTTATAAATCCATGGTGTTTGCAAATGTTCTCTCTTGTCTTTAACGCTGAACAGGATGCTGAACAATTTCCTAGGGGCCTCGTATACGGGACAGATATTCTTCTTTTTAAGCACTGCAGCACTGGCACTGCAGCATCATCGGCAGAGAACAACAAACCACCTGTAGAAAGGAGGCAGAGGAGATGGCAAACATTGTACCAAGAATTTAAAACAAAAAGTATTTCTGACAATTCCTCTATGGTCAACACACGAAACAGACAGCAAACGTTTTTCACCCACAAAAGTAACACGACCATGACCATAACTAATATTCGAATTTAAACAGATATTCTTCTTTTTAAGCAGCCAACCAATCTTATCCGACACTCCTTGGATGTATGGCAGGACGGCCACTGCCTTGTCTCGCACTGCAGCATCATCGGCAGTGAACAACAAACCACCTGTAGAAAGGAGGCAGAGGAGATGGCAAACATTGTACCAAGAATTTAAAACAAAAAGTGTTTCTGACAATTCCTCTATGGTCAACACACGAAACAGACAGCAAACGTTTTTCACCCACAAAAGTAACAACGACCATGACCATACACTAATATTCGAATTTAAACATAGGACAGTGGGAAAGTTTCGATTTTTTAATAAGAGATCATGAAACAATCGCAAGTGAAAATTTATAGAATACACAAATGGATGCTTATCACGATTAATAACTAATTAAAAAATTGTTCTGAGACTTTTCAAGAAAATTTTGTTATATTTAAGTTGATAATAAAAAGTCACGATTAAAGTTTCTTATAATTTTATTTAAATATATAGAGGGAATTCAGCTCTTCATGTGAATCGTAACAATCTTTCCAAATTTTACCTTCATCCAATTAGGGCTTTATGGCTCACACATGTTGAGCTTATTACAGCCGGGAGAAAAATTGGAGCCAGAGACAGGCAGAAATAGATTTACAGCCTTTTGAGGTAACCATACAGGTATTCACCTGGCGTCATATCGGGAAACAATAAAAACTGTAATCTGAATCGCCCGACCGGGGATCGAAACCCCGTCCACCACAATGCCCATCCGAGCGTTAAACACGCAGCAAGTTTGACCATAATATTGTTTGAACTTCATTCATTTATTTACTGTAGAACAGAAGGTACCTATACAACCCGTAAAATTATTTATATTCGCATTTAATTAAATGACAAGTAAGCTCTTAAGCTGTCATTCCCAAGCAACACTTTCGTCTCTTAGTTTATCCGCCTCACAGTTATGTTTAAATGAAGCCGATCGTAGCGACCCAGGACCTGCAAGAGGTCCGTCATGATATGTTGCGCCAAGTTCATCACGTTCCTCATTTCAATCAACACTATTTGCCGCATCCTTCTCCCACTTTCGCTATCAAGAACATGTCCTTCTGCGAAAAACCCTGTACAGTGATCCTATATCTTCCGTTACTTTACAAAAGGGTTTCTCTATGTTTGAAACAGCTTTTAACCTGGTAGCCTGCGAAGATAGGTTCCTGCAGTAGTGAGACAGGACCTTATACCATTGCAACTATCTACCTTAAGATCCTTTTAATTTCTGGTTTTACTTCTTCTTTTCGTGTCGATGGCAGCATCAGATAAAAGGTAGTTTACAATTTTACTTCCACACCACTCTTCCCAAGGGCCTGCTGCACCCTAACTACTCCTATATTCACATTAGGCTCCTCCGTAATGACTGTGGTAACAGGTCGAAACTACTTCCCCCCATTATTACGGAAGCCTCTGATACCTTCGCTCTGTTTACACTAACTTCCCTACGCACTGTTATCAGCTCTCAGCGATCCGTTTTTCCCATTTCACTTAACCCTCCATTTTTTTGATCTGTGTATAACACGTCTTTGAAATTTTCATAAACCTAATGGAAAATACCTTGGGAGAGGATGTTTGCTTCGTCTTTTACCTCTCCACTATGTTATCCCGGTGTAAATTCTTCTTGCACTCAATTCAACACCTACCGAGACGAATCTTCGACAGGCGCCAAAATTTCCAGACATGATTTCTCATAAGTAATTCAAGCAATAAAAATTTTCTAATCAGGATTAGTTTTGGGGTCTGTATCATCTGGAATTTGTATTAGGATAAAAAGTACCCTAAATCCTGACCGACGACATATGGTAAGCTATCGCTGTATCTAGTTTAGTTAAAATCCGTGCATTAGCTTCTGCTTAGTGCTCGAACATACAGACAAAAATTCCAAAATTTCCTGTTTTGGCGTCTCTATCATCAGTAGCATACATTGAAATTGCTCAATTTGTAATAAATTTAATGTACAAAGACAACTTTTCTACAATTTCATTATATGGTACAGATCAGGAAATGGCCTCCGCCCTACAAAGCTCTCAACACCTCGACACACAGCCGCTCGCATCGCTACATGTAAAGTTCCATATATGTTAGCTGGGGATATAAGCTTTCGCTATGTTAGGTTTGATTGAAATCCATTTATTTTATTTTGCATAATGCATGGAAATTAGAATTTTGTATTCTGTAACATACGGCATTTTTCATCATATCGGGATTAAAAGTATTGCATGTCCTAAGCGACGACATAAGCCATCACTGTCCGAAAATGGATTATAAACACTCTGGCCTCGCATACGGGAGGACGTCGGTTCGAATCCGGGTCCGGGCATCCAGATTTGGGTTTTCCATGGTTTCCCCAAATCATTCCAGGCGAATGCCGGGATGCTTCCTTTGAAAAGGCCATGGCCGAATCCCTTCCCGTTCCTTGTCCCCAGTCCCATCCCGCCTCTAAAGACCTTAGCCGTCGACGAGGCGTAAAGCAGTAAAAAAAATGGATTATAAAAGTTTGCAATAGAAGAAAGGATAAGAAAAATGGAAAAAGCGTATGGCATTACTAACAATTTTAACAGCAAAAAGTGCCTGTCTAAAAGCCTTAAAATAAGACACTGTAATACAGTGGTGAAACTGGAATGTCTCTATGAAAGTGATTGCCTGGTATTATATTACAAACTGGATAAGCTTGAAGTATTGGAAAGGAGAATTATAAGGAAAATTTTGGGTCCATTGCAAAATACAGTACAATGGAAGTTAAGAACGAATGAGGAAATATAACATAAAATTTAAAAAATAACAGAATCAATCCGAAAAATGAGAATGATTTTTTGGACACATCTATCGCATGGATGACACCAGGCTAACAAAAATATATATTCAAATATTTTTGGGAGAAAAAATCAATTATAACCTGGATTCAAGAGATTAAGAAAGATTTGAAACGAAGTAATATCATTGAACAGGACGCTATGGAAAGAGAAAATTTTCGAAAACAGATTTCAAATATGGCAGGATTCCAAGGTAGAGAGAAGAAGAAAACGGGTGCAAAATGGTCTGAAGAGAGAAAGAGAAAACACAGTGCAATAATTAAGGAGTACTGGAGAGGAAGAAAGAAAAAACAGCAGCAGAGGAATTGAAATTGGCACGTGGTCCCTAGCTGGCCATAACGAAAAGAATCAAGTAACATCTTGCAGTTTTTGTTTGTCGTTTTAGGTAAGTACTAGCTGGAAAGGCTACATATAGTCTTCTGTGACTAAATACAGCATTTTTGAAGTGTAATCCTGTTGTTCCAAGCTTTTGTTCTGGAGGCTTATTGACAGTCTTTGAAATTCCAAGTTTCGATGTGAACTGCTGGCCCATGGGGCTTCCGCTACTACAATGACAGTTATGCACGGCGGATTGCGTCTCTTTCATACAGGCATTGCGGTGAGGTAAACTTTGTGAGTACCGCCCGTTGACCCACTTTAACTTAAATTCTTAACGAATAATGTGTTTTTACGAAAACTCTGTAAACTATGTCATAATTCGGCATATATTCCTATCCACTAATACCTTTATTCATCGCTGTAGTCATTACATTTGTTGAGAAAAAATTTCTTAACAGAAATAGTAAAAAATATTTCTCTTGTATAAAAAAGAGCGTTTTATTGGTTTGTAGCAGCCTTATTAGGGACGTCACTGAAACTTGGTATTCCTGAAAAATCAAAAAATCTGCTGGTTTGACCCTTTTCACAGAATCACACAAGAATTACATCAAGCAGATTGAACCGTAAGCCTAAAAATGTTACGGACTGATTTTCCTTCGCGTACTATACGTAGTTCCTCGTGACCTCATGAATATTTGTAAGGATTAAACTACTCGTATTTCAAAACCATACCAAGGATATAACCTCAAACCAAAATATTTGCTCATAATCTCCATAAATAAATATAAAATTCTCAATAAAAACTTCTGAAGGTTAAACTTGGCAGTAAGATATGTGAATCAATTTTTATTACTTTATTTTATTACTGCATTTTTAATTACGTAAAAAGAATGGTTTAGTTTGTGAATTTCCACTACAATCCTTTGCAGTAAGGCGGAAAAACTAGATAAATTTGAGAACGAAAGAAAATATTCGACACGCGTTTGAGTCTTGTGATGCTCTTCCATGTGGCGCTAAGAGGATTGCTTCTCTACAGGAGCACTTTTTACTGTCCATCTGAATGTAAGAGAGAATACACTCTTCTACTCTGCGTTTGAATTTAGCGTCCCTGAGGGATGAAAATTGTAACTTGTGACGGTTGTGACATTTTATGACGGAATTTCTACTAGCGTGCACTTAAAATTTAAAGGGAACTAGTTTCATCTTTCCGGAAATCTAGCCCTCACTCCCTATTGGTCAATATAACAATGAATGAAGTTTGCATTTAAGAAAAATTCTTTTCATGGCAGAGCTGCAAATTTTTTCTGGTATTGGTTTCAGCGGGAGCGCCCAGGACGTAATTGGCGGAAATGGGTCTAATCTCAACTTGAAAAAGACTTTAAGTGACCCCACTTTCGGGCCTTACTTTACTGATTCAGAAATTATTAAATTTTTTCCTGGTTCTTTACACAGGGAACCGTGAAAAATATATCTACAAAATCACGTCCAAATACCATACTGATCTGCTTGGTATTTAGTAAACGTCATGTACTATTTTTCAGGGGACATGTATGTAGGTTATGTAATCGGAAATCGTTTCTTTTAAATGAATTAGAAACTCAGTGTAAAAATATCAGTTGCTCTTTGTTGATTAAATGTACTGAAATTCTAATTTTACAATATGAAATTAAATAAACATGTAAATCTTACATTCAAACTACTTTTTTTTACCTGCTTAACGTCTCTTTAACAGCGAGGTGTTTAGAGACGGGAAAGGAAGGGGAAGGCAAGGAATGGGAAGGAATTCCGCCATGGCCTTTTGAAGGAAGCATCCCAGCATTCACCTGGAGTGATTTGGGGAAACCATGGAAAACCCAAATCTGGATGCCTGGACGGGGATTCGAACCACCGTCCTCCCTAATGCGAGGCCAGAACGCTGACCGTTACACCACCACGCTCGGATTCAAACTACTGAACATGAAATATGGAAGCGACCATTGGTCGTTTCGAACACCACCTTAAACTGTTGATCACCATTACCCTGGAGTATAACCGGGTGAAGTTAGCGTAACCACTACAGGGCAGGGATGGCGATCTGAGATCGATTAATCGAATAATCGATCTTTTTTACCCAAAAAAATCGATTTTTTAAATCGATTTATAGAATTTAATCGATCGATTAAATCGATGTTTCACCCGTGAAAATCGAATGTTAAATAGCACTTTCTAATAGCCGACATTTTGTTCAAGACGTCACTGTTCTAAATCAATTCAACACCGGAAGTGATCACAGGCTGGTCCGAGCGAAACTTAGTATCTGCATAAAACAGGAAAGGCGAAAGCTAATAAAAGGAACCAATAAAACATCAGTAAATATAATCAATCTCACTGAAAAGAAAGACATTTTTCAACGCACACTATCGGAGAAACTAGCTACCACCGCCAATGGAAATTTAGCTTCAACTATTAACACATTAGCCATAGAAATTGCAGGAACTGTTAAAACCACCAAATTAAGTAAAATTAGCAATAATACAAAAACTCTCCTGAATAAACGGAGGAATATGAAAGTAAAACCTGAAAAAAACCTAATTGAATATGCTGAACTGTGCAAGACCATTAGAAAAGAAATAACAGCTGACATCAAGAAATATAACGAAAATCTGGTCAGATCAGTTATAGAGAACAAGAAAGGCTATAAGAAAGCAAAACAAAGATTAATGATAGGAAAGAAACAAATAATAGCTTTAGATGATGATAATGAGCGTATTACAGACAAAACGGCAGTATTGGTTCATATCAGGAACTTCTATCAGTCCTTATACAGCAAGCAAGATGAAAATCCTTTAATGACATCAAGCCCAGACTCACCAATTCCTGAAGTCCTCCCATATGAAGTTAGAAGGGCAGTGAACGAAATGAAAAAAGGATCAGCTAGTGGTTACGACGGCCTGTCTATTGACGTACTCCAATTGACTGGAGAAGAAACTTACAGGCACCTAGCTAAGGTGTTTTCACAATGCCTCGAAGAGAGAAATATCCCATCCAGCTGGAACAAAGCAATGATTGTGTTGCTATACAAAAAGGGCAGTCGTTACAATATTAAAAACTACCGCCCCATCAGCCTTCTTCCTGTCATATACAAAATGTTTACAAAGGTCATCAATAACCGCATCAGTTCCACCTTGGACACAGCGCAACCAATTGAACAGGCTGGTTTTAGGTCAGGATTCAGCACAGTAGATCACATCCAAGTCATCAACGAAGTAATAAGTCGAGCAAATGAATACCAGATGCCCCTCTGTTTGGCCTTTATCGATTTTGAAAAAGCTTTTGATTCAGTCCATCACTCTGCAATCATGCAAGCCCTTTTAGAACAAGGAGTGAATCCCGGCTATATTGACTTACTGTACAACATCTACACCACTTCCACTGCTTTTGTCAACATCGCTGAAGTCACCAAAGAGTTCCCAGTAGAAAGAGGGGTAAAACAAGGTGACTCTATATCCCCCAAGCTATTCACATCAGTCCTAGAGTTGGCAATGTCAAAAATCCAATGGCAAAACCGAGGTTTGAGAATAAATGGAAGAAATCTCAACAACTTAAGATTCGCTGATGATATAGTTTTACTCTCAAACAGTCTGGAAGAGCTCAAAGAACTGATAAATGAACTAGAGACAGCGTGGAGTGAAGTGGGCCTTAAAATAAATATATCAAAAAGCAAAATCATGCAAAACAAATGGGCAGAAAAAGATAAAGACAAGGCGGACATGAAAGATTCTGGTATTGAGTTCGTAGATCAGTACATCTATCTTGGCCAACTGATCAATATGAATGGTGACTCAAAGCCTGAGATCTACAGACGGATAAAGCTGGGCTGGAGAGCATATGGAAGAAATTCCATAGTTTTTAAATCGAACATGCCAATACATCTTAAAAAACAGGTATTTGAACAATGTGTATTACCGGTCCTCACATATGCCTGCCAGACTTGGACCCTAAATAGTCACACGAAGCAAAAACTGAGAACTGCCCAGCGAAGTATGGAAAGAGCAATACTAGGGTTTACAAGAAGAGACAGGAAAAGGGCTGTGCACATCCGTTCAAAAACTAAAGTAACAGACATCTTAAAAGAGTCATGACCCAAAAATGGCAATGGGCCGGTCATGTTGCTCGCAAAAGAGATGAAAGATGGACTACGGTAGTGCTAGACTGGATACCGAGAAACCTGAAAAGAGCAAGAGGAAGACCCCCGGATCGCTGGGATAAGGATATACGTCGAGTTACAGGCGTGAACTGGAAGAGGGCGGCTCAGGATCGATCGGCCTGGAAAGAACTACAGCAACACTATGTAGAATTAAATTCTAATATATAGCTCATTAGGCTTAAAGAGGCTACATCCTGAAAAAAGGATTGATATAGCTGCAATAATAATAATAATAATAATAACATGCAATGCACTTGCATATGAAAGTCATGGTTTAAACGAAGAATTGAAACACTATTTATCGCAAGCAGTTGTGCAGCTGAAGTATAATCCTATAATTTACTGGCAAGAAAAAAAAATCAATTTATCATCACGTTTAGTCAAAGGTCAAGAAGTATTTATGCATAGTGGGTTCATCAGTACCTTGCGAGCGCCTTTTTTATTGCCGGCAACATAGCAAGTGATGAACGGAACCGCTGGGATCCTAGTAGACTGGACAGATTGTTGTTCCTGAAAAGCTTGGACATTAAGTACTGTGAAATGTATACTATATCATTTCAAAGCTGTTTTATGTAACCAACAAATTTGTGAAATAAATGTCTTATTGTATACCTGATACTTAAAAAACTTTAATTTGTTTAAAAATGATAAATGATCGATTATTATGGTGTCCTCTTTGTTTTCCATGATTGGAATTATATTCAAAATACGAACATGAAAACCAAATCTAAAAAGATCGATTTTTAGAAAATCGATATTTTAAACTTTGACCTTTTTTGCGAATCGATTTATCAAATTTCGATTCGAATCGATTTAAGAAACGATCTTTTTCGGGAAGAATCGCCATCCCTACTGCAGGGGCACAAGTGCTGCAAAATCGAAACTCAGTCGCCTGGTGGCCGATGAACCTTTCGGGGTCTCCCAGCCAACAATGCCATACGCTTTCACATTACTTATCTTTGTTACCATGGTCAACATGACTTACCATTATCTGTTACTATGGTTACCAACGATAATTTATAATAAAGTAACGTACTTTACTTTTGGTCGTTTCATTTTATACTTTTTATACAAATAAACTATGGAAAAATACTTTATTTCGAGTAAGGTATACAATACATGGAACCGAACCTTATTATGCTATTCCACAACCACTTTCAAGAAAAAGTCCCTGTGGCTAGGGATTTTTTTTTGTCCACTTGCGTCCTTTGATCTGTCTATCACTTCGGAGCCGAGGTATCAAGAGCGGACCATAAAGTGTGAAGATCATATTTTCATTAGTATCATCTTCACACATACAAGGAAAAAAAGCTGATGAATTTGAGAATTATAGCACTATAACTCTAACATCACATCATCTGCTTGTCTTCTGAAAGAAACTGATACACATACATTCAAATTTCATTCAATCTCATAAAGTGAGACAATTTTTTATTTAATTATTCAATCAAGCAAACTCCACTCAATATCTGAAGAACTTTAACCTTTAATCTGACAATTAAAATTAGAATCTTTTGCAACCGGATTGCCACAGGTTGGGTGCCAAAATGAAATGTTACATCTGGTAATTTCTTATAATTTAATGCTTCAATAATCGTAATTAATTGATCAATTAAATAACTTTTAGCGTGGTCTTCATCATTCAACAAGGGATTATGAGTAGTATGTATATACATGTTATGTGCACAGTAGGAGCAATTAAAAAGCCATTAATTATAATTAAGGTTGACAGGTCAACAAAGGCCGCACGTGTCATCTTCCCACACCCATGAACATGTCATCTCCCACCCCCTCTGAGCACAGAGGATGAATTAACCTCAATTCAGCTGCCGCTCTGAACATCTGCCACCCTTATGACGCACGTGCACGTGTTAACCGCAATTATCACACAAAGGACCAAGCGACCCTACCTACCGCACGTGTACGTAATTACCATGGTTAGAACGCTCCGCCGTAAGAGCTATATATTAGTCACCTCCTCCTACCGCCCCACCCACGTCCTCCCCCTATAAACATTATATATATTTGTATTGTACTAATTTGTCGAATTGTTCAAGAAGACGAGATAATATAGACTCATATACAAGTATATCGAAACAGCTGAATGAAAAAGCCATACCAGAACGACACAGTCTCTTTTTAATCTGATTGATCTTGCAAATAGTTGCATTGTTATTGCCCTAATCAGTATGTTGAAGGACCCTCACCCAGCAAAAAAAAATCAAAGCTGGTTCAAGTTCCGGTTTAGATAGACAGATTGCGACGTTCGAACAAACTTACCAACTAGTATAATATTTTGAAAATGGTTAAGTTAAACACTCACACATTTATTTGCCAATATGTTCACAGCATGTCGTCACTCACTAACAAGCATTTTAACATCTTCACACTCTTAACTAAAACTGTCCAATGCAAAAATCCATTATCTCACAAACCTCAACATTCAATCATGCTAAATATACACAGACAATGTCACTTACTGGAACGTGTACAAACTCTCACCAGCTAACAAGCACCCATATCATCTTCCCACTGAGACATACATACATACATACATACCCACACACCAACTTCAGACATAGATATAACAAGTAAACGCGACATCATCACTCATACGGGCACTCACACACCAAACTCATAAGGAGGAAAGGAATTGCACGTCAGGTCGAGCGGAATTCCGATCACCCATCACATTTCTTACGGTCCTGTGATAGTATGAAAAATATGAAATCATAGTATGAAATGTGTGAATCATATTTTGAAAGTATAGAATTAAAGTGTGAAATGTATGAAACAAAGTATTAAAAGTATGAAATTATGAAACAAAGTATGAAAAGTATGAAATATATGAAAAGTATGAAAAGTATGAAATGTATGACATCACAGAGTGAAAAGAATTAGGCATAGTATTATAAGTATGAAATGTATGAGGCTTAGTATGAAAAGTATGAAATTTATGAATCACAGTATAAAAAGTATGAAATCGTAATATTAAATGTATGAAGCATATTATGAAAAGTATGAAGTGCGTGAAACATAGTATGACAAGTAAGAAATCATAGTCTGAAAACTATGAGGAATAGTATGGAAAGTATGAAATCATCGAATGAAATATATGAATCATAGTATGAAAAGTATGAAATGTATGAATCATAGTACTAAAAGTATGAAATCATAATATTAAATGTATTAATCATAGCATGACATCAATAAATCATATAATGGACGATTATTTTTTTTCAGTCAATTTAATGTAATAGCAACCGTAAGTTGGTTTAACTACAAAAACATACAAAAATTAAATCTTTATTTTTCGATCTTTAGGAAAGCAAGAACGGACAGTGGAAACGTGTATGCCCATTTAAAATACTAGTGAAAATGTCACTCACAGACATACGCACACGCGCGCGCACGATTTTGCTCTAAAACGAATTCTTTAGCGTCCTAGCTCACACAAGCGCGGAACAGTGACAGGACTTGTCTCTGTCTAAATTTGCTCAAAATAAAAGAAATGCCAAAAGATACGAGTGCTCTACCATTTACAAGCATGACAGTAACTGCACCGAAATCGTTTATGAAATCGCGTGATTTACGATTTTGTTAGCAAATCGCGGATCAATAGGTTGTTTATTCCTTCGGTGTCTACATTGGCTGCGAAACCAAGCTCTGGAGTCACATCATCAATATGAATTAAACTGGAGAAAAATAGCGACAAGAGACGAACACCTTAGATACGTCGACTTGGAAAGAAAATAAATAGTAGATAATTGACTTATTATGTACACAGATATGAAAACAAGTGGGTTTTTGCGAATATACTGTAGATAGTTAACTGTGCCGAAAGATTAAGAACTTTATAACAAATGTACGTGTGGTTTAATAATAAGCTCTGATGGCCAGACAGAACACGGTGGAAAGGGTGAAGTCCTGCCCTGCCAGAGTTGCTGGACAGACAATGTGCCCACAAGAGGCCCGCATAAATGTTTTTCATCTGGGGGGAGAAGTTAGGCATCCGTGGGATCTGGTTCGCAAGAGTCTCTACCACATACTCTTTAAAGTTCCTATTGAATATCACCACCCATCCCCAAAAGTTACGTTAAACCTTATATTCAAGTCGGTTCGTGTCCCAGTGACATTGGGTGTCTTATATTGATGAATGCTAACATCTCCTAAAATATTTTCCCCTTCTTTTAATACCCTGTACAAAATTGGCAAGAATCTCAAGTCTATCGGATGTATAGAAAAATTGACACAATATGACATTTATTTATATTTAAATGGCTATAAGTTCCTTAATAACTATTTGAAGCTAAAATATTTCTCTTTTTCATGAAGGCAACTTTAACATCATTACTGCTTCACCCATCAGTTATAATTTTACCAACCTAGTGCTTTCCCTGCTGGAATAATCCAACGGGCTTAGATCTGAAAAATGTATATGTATTTTCCGAGTCACTGTACCAACTAAAGTACCAATTGTTAAAAGAAATACTGAAATTCCTTAAAGGAATTCAGTATTTGACTTTTAATGATAATCAAAGTATACGTCCACCCAATGGAGATCTACCAAATTCTGTGTTTGTGTTTGACGAAGTTTCATGCGAAAATCAGAATAATACACGAGACTATCTTCTTAAGGGAAGACATCAATTAATTAATTCCTCCAACCTGTGTCACGCATACAGTCGGATACCGAAACAATAGACTAGAGACAACGCCAACTTGATTGTACACTTCAAATAAGGCGATATGCACGGCCGTAACTATATACTTGGAGGCCCCGGGGCAATACTTCATAGTGGGGCCCCTCAACATTTCTTTCATTTTATATGCAGGGGAGTTTATTCCAATTCGACAAAAATTGGTTTTTATCTATTGATCCATGCAATGGTAACAAAACTAGCTACAAAAGGTTCACTAAGCCAAATGTTCAAGTATTTATCTAGCTTATACAATTAACAAATTATTAAATGGATTAATTTTATGATACAAGTTTTGGAAATTAAATATTCAGTGTGCATGGTTGCAAAAAGAATAAGGCGAATAATACAAAAGCAAAATACTTACAAAAGTACAATATTAAAAAAGAGTGTATGTTTATTAAAAATTTATATAATCACACTTTAAAAATACATGGTAAAATATACCACAGAAGGAGATTCTGGTGGTAGGTAGCTCCAACGTTAGGCGGTTCCTTGAGCCCCTTAGGGAAATGGCGAATAGGTCGGGGATGAAATCTAATATCCATTCATTCTGCATTCCGGGAGGTCTGATCCAAGATGTGGAACAGGCCATCCTGGATGCCGTTGAACGGAAATTAATTGTAAGTAATTTTATGTATTATAAATGTAACACTTTATTATGAATAAAAAAAAAAAAAAAAAAACGGAAAAGGTGTAGCCAGCTGCGAATTGTAGCTCATGTCGGCACCAATTATGCTTGCACCTGGGGTCGGAGGTTATCCTCTCTTCCTTCCGGCGGCTTGCTCATAGGGTGAGCTCTGTGGTTGACGACCTCAAGATTCGGCTGAGTTAACTAACTGCCGCATTGTTTATAGAACAGACTGTGGACCTCTGCGAGGGTCTAAACCAGAGACTGAGGCGTTTCTGCAACAATAATGGCTGCAGATTCCATGATCTTTGCCCTGGGGTCGAGGCGTGTAGGTTCCCTTGGATAGATCAGGTGTGCACTACACACGTGAATCGGCTACACGGGTGGCAAGGGCCGTGTGAGTGCATTGGGGGATTTTTTAGACAATTACGGGCAGCCCAATTAAATTCTACATCATATGTTAGGAGTAACGGAAATCAGTCTCTACCGTTAAAAGTTCTCGTTATTAACTGTAGAACTGTTTGTAATAAGCAACCTGAGCTTGAAAGCATTATTAGTAGCACAGAAGCAGATATTGTATTAGGTACTGAAAGCTAGTTAAAACCAGATATAAGATCAGCAGAAATTTTTAACAATAGCATGAACATTTTCCGTAAGGCTGTTTATAGCTGTTAGTAAGTACCTGTTGTGTAACGAATATATATCGATACGGTCTGTGAAATCCTATGGATTAGACTAAATGTAGCTAGGACAAAACTTTTAATAGGGTCTTTCTATCGTCCACCAGATGCAGATGTAACTATTTCTGAGGCCTTAAGGAATAATGTAAGTAATACAGCTTGTCAATTTCCCGATCATGCAGTAATACTCGGAGGTTACTTCAACCCTCCGCATATCGACTGGATTAATTACGTCCAGGTTACTGGTGGCAGGGATAAAACATCATGCGAAATTATTCTTGACCTTTTCTCAGATCTTCACCTTGGGCGGCTCGACACTGAACCAACGCGGTGCCGCAACGATAACTAAAACATTTTAGATATTCTCGTTACAAATAGGCCTGAATTATTCACTGACATTTCTACCACCGTGATCACAAAGCTGAAGTAAAATTGCTACATTAAAATTAATAGCCACGCGCGCAAAAAAAAAAACGATCGTTTACAGGTTCGAAAAGGTCCCAAAGGAGAGTTTAAGAACGTTTTTGAGGATAATTACATTACTTTTATAGAAGGAAGAGGCTCGGTTGAAGAGATGTGGCTTCGATTCATTGCGTATAGTCAGGGAAGGTATGGACTTATATATACAGAAAAGAACAATCAGGGATGGGAACGATTCCCCGTGGTATACACGTGAAGTTAAATGGTTACTTAAAAGCAAAGGAAGATACATGCACGCTCAAGAAGGACGATGTGTGGAGTGATTTAGAAAAGTTGGGTGAGACAAGAGGACATGTTAAGAAAACGATGCGCGAGGCCTTTAATGACTTTCGTTGCAATTCACTTTCCAAAGCCTCAACGAAAACCCAAAGAAATTTTGGTCCTATGAGAAAAAGTTAGTGTTAGTGACAAGACGGTCGGGAAGTTGAAGACTGCCGCGACAAGGCTACCGTATTTAACACTGAATTTAAAAATTCTTTCACTGACGAAAACGTGGAAAGCATCCTCGCTTTTCCATGGCGTGCAGAATTTGAGATGGATCCAGGAAAAATTGATAGTGTAGGAATTATAAAGCAATTAAAGCTCCTGAAGGGGGAAAAGCGCCGGGTACCGATGGTACGCGGAAGAAATAGAACCATTTCCGTCAGATATATTTCGTAAATCTTTAGAAGAAATTAAAATACCTTCCCGTTTTCAAGAAAGGAGATCGGAGGGATCTTAGGAATTTTCGACCGATATCTCTAACATCTGTTTGCAACAGAATTCTGGAGCATGTCATATGCTCTAACGTTCTGGTGTTTCTAGATGAAAACGAGTTACTTACAGCAAACCAACACGGATTTTGGAAGAACAGATCGTGTAAACGCAACTGGCCCTATTTTCGCTTGACGTAATGAAAGTTATCGATGCTGGTTCACAAGTTGATGCAATTTTCTTATATTTTCAGAAAGCTTTTAACTCTGTACCAAACAACCTACTTTTAGCGAGATTCGAGCATACGGTATATCTGATCAGATTTGCGAATGAATACGCAATTTTCTAACTGATCGGTCACAGTATGTCGTTGAAGACGGGGAAGCCTCTTCTATGCTACATGTTACTTCGGGCGTTCTCAAGGAACAGCAATGGGACCAGTTCTTTTCCTAATTTTTATAAAGGATCACGGTGACAATTTAATTGCAGGATGCGATTGTTGGCTGATGATGCACTTATCTATAGGGAAGTAAGGTGCTCTGATGATTGCTTAGAAATTCAGCGCGATCTGGATGTTATTTCAGAATGGTGCTATAAATTGCAGCTTACACTTAAATGCAAAAAGTGCAAGGCAACGCAAATAGTAATAAATAGACCCGTTGGCTCACGAGTACAATGTTAACAATTCAGCTGTTAACACTGTTGATTCCCTGATATATCTATGCGTAACAGTATAAAGCAACATGAAATGGGACTTGCACATAAGTTCCATTGTAGGTAAAGCTAATTCTAAACTACGATTCATAGATCGTATTTTGAGAAGTTGTAATGCTCATACAAAGGAAATAGCGTACAAAACTCTAGTGCGTCCGCATTAGAATTACTGCTGTGGAGTTTGGGATCCGTATCGCAAGGGACTGATTGACACATTAGGCCCGTTTACACGCACGGTTTTTCCGACGGTTTTGGAGCGTACGCTCCAGGCGCGCGCATCAATCCTTTACGTGTAAATGCTCGGTGGTCAGAGAGGCCTGGCGCGCGCTCCGAATGCGCACATCTGGCGCGCAGGTCTAACGGGGCCTTGTGTTTACACGTGCATTGTCGGTCTGCAGTCTTGATGCGTCAGTACAAGTTCGTTGTTGGTTCGAATTTCTGGGTGACTTTATTTAACTTTACCCTGCTTTAACAGATAAAAATCTAAATCTTGAAAAATGTGGTCAAGAGATAATTTGGAAGGATTTATAGAACTTTATAAGAATTTTCTATGTTTGTGGAAGGTTAAATCAAATGACTACAAAATTTAAAAAATCGTAAATATGATTAGTAGAATTCAGCAGGGTAAATGTATGTGAAAGTGAAAACAAAGATTTCGTCACTGAAAGGATTCAAGAAACTCGGCGGCAATTCGAAAAGAACTGAGAAAAATATATGCAAGCAATTTCAAATCTTGGAGGGATATTCCAGTTGCCAAAAAACGAAGAGTAGGAGGCAAACATTACTCTGCAGTTATGCTCTTCCTCATGACTGTGTCTTGTTTTGATATTTGTGGAGATACTAACTTTAACTTCACCTTTTTAGGTAAGGGTGTCAGGTATTGGAATAAGCTACAAAGGAAATGATGACAATTTACCAAAAACGTTGAAAGAATTTAAAGTTAAAATTTGTAGAGGGCAAATAGGTGGGTGCAGGAAAGGGGGAAGATGGGTGTGTAGGGAAATTGCCACAGGAGCGTGCGCTCCATTGCAATTTAATGAAATATTATTATTATTAAAATGTAGTTATATATGGAACTGTCGTTTCGTAGCAATTTTTTAAATCATCTGGGTCATTTATTTTCCCGTTGCTCTCACTAAAGAGGCATGTGTCCATATAGATCTCTAGTTTCGTGCCATCTTTCCGCCCATATACACTTTGTTTATTTAATTCTTTCTGTACCAAAAAAAAAATGTAAAGCAGCTCATATTGCTCAGTTTATGTCATTTCTTTTGGAGGATATTTTAAATACACTATAAACACAAGCACAACTAACAAAACAACAACGACCTGAAAACCGAATGTTCCAAGCTGGACCGTCAACAAAACTTTCCAACCCGGCGGAAAGTCCACGCGCCACGGGATAACGGTCATTTTTGGCGCGTACGCTCCAACCCGCAGTCCTGGCGCGCGCGACTGGAGTGTTGACCATTTTTCGTCGCACGCTCCAGGAGCGACGGTCCAACCTCACGCTCCGGTGCGGCAGTCCGGAGCGCCGTTCCAAACCGCCAGTTTGGCGCGTACGTGTAAACGGGCCTTAGAGAAAGTACAGAGGAGAGCCGCTCAATTCGTGACTGCTAGTTACAGTCCTTACGTAAGTGTCACAGAGTTGATACGTGGGTTGGGCTGGGATTGTTTGGCGGACAGACGACGTCGTTTTCATTTGAATTTGTTGAAGAAAATGCGAAAATCTTTAATTTACGAGTACAATGAAATACTTCTTCCGCCAACCTATTTAGGTTGCAATGACAGGGACGATATGATAGAGAAATAAGATGCTGTACTGATACTTTAATTTATTCTTTCTTTCCTCTTTTTGTCATTTTTTTCGGGATTGGAATGCTCAGAATTAGGATTCGTGCTTAGCACCCTTTAACACCCACAATATTTGTGAATTGCAGAGTATAGCTATAGATGTAGATTTGCTGCACTGTTGTTAGCATAAAAAAACATAAAACAGTAACTTTTAATTATATTATACTAGTGGAATACTATTAGTTGATAATTTAAAATATGACTTTTCTAAATAAAAGTTTAAGGTAGATTAAAGATATAGGTACAATAGATGTAGATTAAGTTAGTTAAATTGCATACTTTGTTTAAAAGATAAGGAATCAGTAACTGATGCATGGAAATGTAGTGTATATTAAAAGATTAAAGATTAGCTACATTTGATTATTTCTTAAACATTTGTTTCATAACTTTCAAAGAAGCGAATTCATCAATTACTTTCTCAAAGTTGATTTGTTGAGCTCGATCATTCTCAATTTAAAGCAAAGCTAAGCTGCTGAGTCTTTCCTTGAGTCATTGTACTTCTCAAGTAATTTTTGATCAATTTAAGCTTAAAAAAGGACCGTTCAGCCTTCAATACTGTAACATGAACAGTCAAATGCACGATACACGCTGTTCAAACATCTGGGTAGTTTGATGAAAGTGAACTGTAGTCGACTATTATATAATTAGCAAATTGCTTAACACTTTCCATTTAAAAAAAAAAACAAAAAAAAACGAATTTTTTCACTGAGCATAATTGTGAAGGAAAGGATGGATTCACATCATTTGGAAACTTATTAACGAAATCAACTGTTTTTTGTGAATATAACTTTCACTTGCAAAGGTTGTATTACTTGATAAGTGTACCCCTTCCAAACTATTACCCTTTGAGTAGGTGCAATGCACCCTCCGCCACACACTTTTAGTGAATCGCCGGAGTAATAATAATAATAAAGAACAGCTTTCATCCTTTAAAAACGGCTTTCAAGTTGAGTAAAAGGTGTGTCTACCATTCGATAGAACACAGTGACTCGGAAACAAGATTTTGAGTATTATCTCTCGTGTTTACTCAACTCACTTTCCTCAGTCTGTTCTGGCGAAATTCTTTGTTTATTCCCCATCGACTACAAACATTTGATGCTTCAGAAACAAGTCCTTCAAACTTTCATCGTATTTCGGTTATCGTTAACAATAAACTATCCAATACCTCATGTGCATACAACAGGTCCATGGT
Source organism: Vandiemenella viatica (assembly GCA_031002005.1). Taxonomy (NCBI): domain Eukaryota; kingdom Metazoa; phylum Arthropoda; class Insecta; order Orthoptera; family Morabidae; genus Vandiemenella; species Vandiemenella viatica. The sequence goes on along the minus strand of JARYHS010013631.1, from coordinate 3,412,681 downwards.
TTCAGATTGTAAGGATTTTGATACGAGGTTGAGAGACTTTGAAACTTCACACTGCACTACCAAAAGCAATACAAAATCAAAACTTTAAAGTTTGTTCTTTAGCTGCTGTGCTTCATTTCTTTCCTTGCTTTTAATGGAAGTCAAAGTTATGTGGGTAAGGTTTTTCAACACGTCACAAAACCTGTGTTTCAGTGGCATACACTGCCTCACGCCTAACAGCCCAGCGAGTTGGATTAAGAGTTTTCAGTAAATCAGTCTAAGCCTTGATGTCTTACACTGACTTCAAGTCTTGCCGAGCAAATTACTATGACCAAAAAAGCAATACACACTTTGAATTCTTTCAAAAAACTGGCAGACCACTCTAGTTCTTCCACAGCATCCTTTAATACTAAATTAAGGTTATGTGCAGCATAGTGCAAAAAGTATGTGTGTGTGGCTTTTTCTTTAATACGCTGCTGCACTCCACTGTGTGCCCCACTCATGACTGCAGCCCCGTCGTAGCCTTGTCCACGACATTTGGTCAAATCCAAGTTTTTCTTTTCCAATGAAGTAAGTATTTCTTCTGCAAGAACTTGGGCACACTGATCTTTTACCTCTCTAAAGGATACAAAAGTTTCACATATTTTGATATCAATAGGTGTCCAATCTTCATCATTAACTTTTTTGAGATACCTGTAAACTTCACTTAACTGATCAACTTCAGCAATGTCTTGAGTGGTATCTAAAATCAATGAAAAAATAAGCAGTTTTGAAGCTCATCAGTAATTTTATTTTTGATTTCTATGGCTAATAGGTTTATAAAATCATTCTGAATTTTGGGACTGAGGTATTTCACAGTACCTCGTGGACGCTGAATCAATTCTTGCAGTAGGCCTACTGGGTCATATTTTGACAAGAGCTGAACTATCGAGAGAAAGTTTCCTCATTTGCTACATTCTAACTTTTCACTAGATCCACGAAATGTGAGATTACATGTTGCAAGTGTTAAGGTCACATTTAGGATTCTTTCGAGAACGTTTCGCCAGAAGCTTCTGTCATTCTCGAAATTGTAGCACTAGCTCACTGAATATCCCAGCCTGCACTGAACTCATCACTCGGCAGGCACCTGGCGCGACATGACGCATTCGACTCGACATTCTGCTGCCTGCTCTAGAACTGCTTTTACATGCGAAGCTTATGGAGTGTATGACGGACACGCAAAAAATTTACTCTAGCATTTTGATGGATTTTTTTATTATTAACTTTTAGCTAGGCATTTTATAGGAAGTTAGATTAAATATTAAAATACAATAATTTTTTCACCATCAGTTTGGGGCCTCTTAGGCTTGGGGGCCCCGGGGCAGTGCCCCGGCTGCCCCGGCAGTAGTTACGGGCCTGGCAGTTCCGTACAATATGTTATGCAAGAAATATGTATTAGTACCTGTTCATGTTCCTTGTAACTATTTCTCAGAGTTCATTATTCAATCAAAAACTACATTCCTCATCTATGTGACGTGTAGGGAGAAGTATCGCCAAACTTTTTTTAATGTATGGCAATGAACAATGAAGGAGACATGTTGCACAACAGATTAATTGTTGAACTGTCTGCAACGTTAATAGTCTAATGCGTTTCGCGTGGCAGCCAACATTTTACGACGAAGCCAAACATTACAATAACAAGCGGTGTCTGTTTTCATTCTGGTCCAGTCGGCGTATTAACTATGGACTATTCATACAAAATAGAAATAAAAAAATATATGTTTTTTTGGCGTAATGCCCGCTTTAAATTCCTACCAAAGTATTTATTCGTAGGTGTATATTGTTGTTTCTACCCGTGTGTACTTCACCATAAAGGTAACGTAATCGGAATGGATGGTCATTATAGATTTTATTTCCCATTTTTGCATGTCTGTTATAGTTACAAAGCGTTTCTATTTGTCATGTTTAAATAGATCTTCTCTGGAGCCTTTAGTTACACAGATTTGGAATATTTTATGCTTTTTCATGATAATATTCGGCTTCAGGAAAAAAAATGGTTAAGCAATTCTGCACACTCTGATTCCACGTTAAACTGCAGCCCTTGAAGAAAGGAATTAACCCTCTTGCCTCTGACACAATAGCTTGGTACATCTCTTGTTGGTCAAACATCACGTTTTCATCAAACAACAGCGCAAACGCTCAAACCTGAGATCAAACAAATTTGTCAAACTTGCATTTGGTTTCGATTGTTGCCTTGTCGGAACGTGACGCGTGCTGCAATGAGGAATAAAGACAACGCATTTTTAGCGTTCACTCTAGCTAGCACTGTGTGTTATGAAAAAAAGTAGAGGTTGGTATAGAGAATGATTGAAATTAAGAGAGAGAGATATACACATGAAAAATTATTGAGAAATATCACGCAAGGAACCAGATGATTACAATAATTTCGTGCTCATGGAACATAAAACTTTTGAATGATTATTGCCAGTGCAAATTATGAATTTCTTACGGTTGATGTGGGTACAAATTTCAGAGCGTCAGATGAAGGAGTGATTAAAAATACAACATTTTGGAATTTGTTTGAAAATAATCAGTTCCAGATTCCAGATGAATTGCCGAATACTAATTTACAAAAATGCCCTCCGTATTTGTAGGAGATGAAGCCTTCCAGCTGCTACCAAGTTTTATGAAACCTTACAATAAACAAGTGTTAAATGATGGCATAAAAATGTTCAATTATCGTTTATCTTGCACGGGTTATTGAAAAACTATTTGACATTCTCGCATGTAATTTTAAGTTTTTTTTTAGAAATCCACATAATTATCTCCAACAAAAGCAATAAGTTATGGCCTGTTGTCATTTGCACAATTTACTTACTAAGGAGAAAAAAATACATCCGACATCGAGAAGAAGACATGGAGGATGGTGTTATGGAGACTGTTATACAGGGTTCTTGGAGAAATGGGCCAAACCAGATGCTAATATTTAATATATTTAATAAAATTGTAATGGAGCCCACGCTCCGGAGACAATTTCCCTAAACACCCATCTTCCCCCTTTTCTGCACCCTCTTACTTTTGCCCTCTACAAATTTTAACTTTAAATTCTTTCAACATTTTTGATAAATTTCGCTAAATATTGAAGTTATTCGATTCTTTAGATTTTATTTTCATAGCAACGGCAGATCGCGATATATGGATATGAAGGAATCCTTCGTCAGCCAATTATCATTCCTGCTGTTGTCACTTGGCGAACGGCGATGCGTTCTCCATGGTCACTAGGCGATAAATGAAATAATGTTTGACAAACACCACAGAACACCTTCAAACTTATTTGAAAAACACGCCGTCAATCAAAATTTCCATCAAACACGTCAAAAGCTTCGATTGTTTGACAAACGCGTCAAACAATGCCGCAGACTATCAAATAATTTGACAAACACGTCAAGTTTGACAAACAATTTGATCGTCTACAGGCCGCTTTTCGGGAAGATTCGATGAACCGTCGGCTTGTGGACTTGGTAAGTTAGATTTTTTGTTTTTGAAGTGAAAACTTCTTTAGGCGCGTTGGACGATTTTTATATGGGTATAATCTTATGAATTCGCGTAGCGACATACTAATGTTAACAGTATATCTGTTGCGGTCTAAGGTGTCTGACTGGGGAACGAAAGGTCCCTGGTTCAAGTCCTTGTCTCAGCTTTCCCCTCTGGCATAACTTGCTGTATAATGTGTAGTACGCCAGACCGCTTCCGTGGTTCTGGTTCCGCGTTAAACTGTAGGCCCTCTGAACCTGATAGGACTACCGGGTTAGGTTAAAGTGGCTAAGACACGGGCGAAATGCGAAGCCGCTAGAAATCCTGTCACCAGTTCATTACAATTATTATTTAATATATATAAAGTAAATATAAATATGACGTGTTGCGCGTGTGATATTGATAGTTTCAGGTTTTCACTTCTGTCGGCAGTCCCCGATCACTGCCAAATGTTTTCGCTCTCCCTCTCTCTCTCTCTCTCTCTCTCTCTCTCTCTCTGAGAAAAAGTTGAATCTTCGACGAAATACACATTTTCATTTGTGGAGTGCTGCAACATGTCATAGTCAAATTTGTATTGAATTACGGAGCAACAGTATTAGTAAAATTAGCTGAACATTGCTTGAAACCTCATCAAAATTTTGCATTGAATTTTTGCGTGAATACTAATTTCCTGACTCCATTATAAAGCTTACCACACTTTACTCCTTGGGCCGTGCGCTGTAAATTATTCGAAACGCCATTGAAATGTGACAAATTCAACGAAAAATGGATATTAATTAGTGGGTACTTTTATCTTCAATTTCTGAAAAATAAACATACACCACTTTACATTCTTTACCTTTGGCTAAACATTGTTTGAGATATGAACATATCCTTTGCCACGATTCCCATTTATCCAAACAATCCGACCAACAGATATAATTTCTAAAATCAGTTGATTACCTCTCTGTCGGTTATGTTTTTCACTGCTTGTTTGCCTTTAATCCTCGTCGACGTCTGTGTCATTAGAGGTGGGAAACGACTGGGAGCAAAGAATGCGAAGGAATTTTGCCATGGCATTATGAAGGAACCATCGCTGCTTTCGCTTGTAGTGATATTGGAAAATCATCGAAAACTCAAATGTGGATGACCAGACAGAGATTCGAACCCACGTCCTATAGGTTATGAATAGTACACCACTAAATCTTTTTTTTAGAAATACTAGCTGGTGTCCACGACTTCATGTTTGTAAGGAATTTTGATTGATAGCTACCGACACGCAACCAACATGGTGCATGATGGGAGACTCAAAGCTAATACGATACACAAACACCAGTGGACTGCGCTAGGTAGTTTTGCCAGCAGAGTGAAAAATAGGGAGACACATATCTATTTTTATATCAGGTCGACCACTTTCAAACACCGCATCTTTCACACCCCCCACAACTACCAATACAATCACCATAGTGCACAATGGAAGACTCCAGGCTGCGTACCTCATACAAACGCCAGTGGTCTGCGCTTGCTAGTTCTGACTGTAAGGTGAAATATAGGGACACAAGCGTCTTTGGTCGAAATATGAAAGTGCCACAGGTCGACCACTCTTAACCACCACATATCCCACACCCCATAGCTACCGACTTGTCACCAGCAAGGTGCATCGACGGGAGAATCGATGCTACGACCACACACCAAAGCAGTGGTCTGTGCCATGTAGTTTTGGCAGCAAAGAAAAATAGAGAGACACCCATGTTTTTGGTAAAAATACGAAAATGTACCAGATCTACCACTTTTAACTACCATATGTCCCACACCCCCACAGCTACCGGCATTCGGCCAATGTTGTGCAACTCACACACAAAGAATGGTCTGCGCAGGTAGTGGTGGCTGCAGAGTGAAATATAGGGACATACACGTCTATTTTTATATATATTTAAGATTTTATGCCTGAAGACTTTTTCCCGGATACTGTTTAATTATATTATGTTTATCAGCTATTCGATGTCTTATTAGAATGAAACATACCTTGGGCAGTACATTAATCCAAACCCCTTCAAAATTTGACAAGTTGTTTCAGGTGAATCCCGTTAACAAAACATACAGGCAGATAGACAGAAAGACATTAAAAAAAAAAAAAAAAAAAAAAAAAAAAAAAAAATGTTAATTCCTTCTCATTAGATTTCTAACAGTGTCCGAACTAGTATTTAAATAAATATCATAAATGTATATATTTTACGCCGTGTTTACTGTTTTACTATATGTATAGGAGCAGCTCTTGTGTGTTATCTTCATATTGAGTCTGCAGCATATCCCGAATGTCAGCATGAAGCAGCACTTCATGATTTACGTACGCCAGATCATGTACTGCGCATTTGTCAACAGTGGAAAGCTACGTAGGCTGTCTTAAATATTGCGGTAATAATATCACATACTTTGCTCCTGACAGGAATTACTAAACACAAATGGAACTAAAGGCATTGTTGCTTACACATTTAAAACTTTATGTTACCACCTTGCAAAACTCACAGCTGCAAGTTCATAGAAATGTTGATTTTCCGCCTTAGAATAGAGCTTATTTCGAATTGAATTCCTAACTTTTGACTCTATGAAGATTGACTATAGATGTAGAGCTCATAATTACTTGAAAGCTCGTTGTAAGTAACAGTGACATAGAGTAAGGTAGACATCAGAAAAGAAATCAAGAAGACCCCAACTCTTTCAAGAAACGATATATAACACTATTTTTTTTCAGTTAGTTGTTCATTTTGATTGATATAAGGATGATTAGTATCATCCGTTGAATTAAGGGGAAAAATCTATGATTCCGTAGTTCTTATCCATATGCACCGTTATGGGAATGTTAAAATATAATACATTGCTGTAGAGAGCCGCGGAATTCGATGATTGGAGTCAGGGGTTTCTAGCGACCATTATCTTAATAATATTACAGTGGCGGGCAGCAAATTTCGTAACATTTCCCAGTATATTGAAGAATTGCTTGTTTATTATGCGAAATCATCGTGCCTTTTGACGAGCTTTCAAATTATAACAAGCGCTGTGAGTTATTGCCTTACCATTCTGGAGAACACTGGTGGATTTGATTGTTGTTACCAACAAGATAAAAGGCCCCATTAGACGACCCGTTCCCAATCATCTTGTTCCGTTCCCGTTCCCGATTTCACATTCCTCCCGTCGACAGAGTGTTGCATTTAGACGACCCGTCGGCCGTCCCGATCTGGTATTACCGTACTAGCGGCCTCCGTATATCCATCTAGCTCTGCCCGTTCCATTCAATAGTATTAAAATTAGTTATTTACAAATTTTATTAAAGTTCTAATATTTAAATTAAATATTTATGCCTCCATATTTATCAAAATCACAAATTCTTGATGTAACCCTGACGGTTTGACATTGTGCGAAAAGCATAGGAAAAAGATAAAAAGACGTGTGCCAATCAATTATATTTACAAAATCATATGTTCAGGCACTTTAGATTCTTAGATGTGTTGGATGGTGAAGATTTCCAGAATTTCTAGCGGATGACACCTAAAATGTCTCATTTCTCGCGTCTTTGTTATGATAGAGGGCATATGAGATTAGGATTGCCAACCATACTGTGTTATAAAGTATCATATTTTATTTTTACTTTTTCCTACGAATAAAGTATGCGAAATACAACACATTTAACTGAACGTTCGTCTGCTAGTTTCACAACCTTCTGCCAGTAAAAGTGCCTATCGGTTAGCGATTTTTTGTTCGCTCGCATCCTATTTTTTTTTTTTTTTTTTTTTTAAATGGCATTTGGCAACGGAGGCCATACAGCCAGCTCAAGGTAATTTAATTGCTTTCAGTGTATGGACGCCACAAGACGGACAGGACATTCACACAGACATACAACACTTAACATCCATGCCCGCGGCCGGATTCGAACCGGCGGCCTTCGGCACAGCTCGCATCCTAAGTCAAGGCAATGATTGCGGGCCATTCATATTGTTGTACTCCAGTCGCTCTTGTCCGCTCGGCGTTATTTCTGAACATAACCATAAAGTATGCGGAAACAATTTATTTTTTGTAAACTATACAATTCAATTAATTTACAAACAACATGTTAGAGCTTATGATGAAACGAAATAAATGCAATATGGTGGGAAGGGAGAAACAGAGCGTTCATAAATTTAAAAATGAGTGTTCCCTTTTTTGTTATACTAGATGTAGAATGTGGTTCCAGCTGTAACACTGAAATGAAATCAACAATTAATGGAAACGAAATAATATCGGATGCATCCATCTCAAAATTAATGGAAAACAGGAAACCAGGCAGTGTGATCAAAACAGGGTGACGCTTTACACGGCCAGTTTTCAGGGCAGAGTGGTGAGGGCCCAACTTACCCCCACCCTTTCGCCCTAAATCGGATGGAATTTCCACCCGACCTGCCTGCCTGGTATCGCTTTAGACGACCAGTTTTCAGGGGCGTGGCCACGATTTAGGGAGACCAGGTCGGGTCGTCTAAATGGGGATAAAGAGCGAATTGAACAGTGTGAACATCATTGAATTAATGACGACATTTACTCTAGTCTGTTATTGTTTTACAATCATATGCATTGGTCGTTAATGTCGTCTCTACCGGTCACTAGCGGAAGACTAGAACTTTTATTGTGTCCGATAGAAGTTCCATCCATACAACGACACACAGCTAACGACTTTAGTAAGTTGGTGTTCCAAATTAGCTTCCGAAAAACACTTTTGACTTACATTTCCAAATTATGAATATAACACGAATTCACCAGACACATCTCAAAGAGTACTAGTCAATGAGGGTCAAAACTGAGCTCCAAATCCAAATATGCGTATGATTAAACACATGTCAAATCATCAGCTACCAACGCGTTTAAACCATGGAGGAAGGAATATATGGAGACGACGCAAGGAACCTTCACCACGCACTGGAGTGAAACCGGGTAGAGAAAAGAGGTGTTGGGAGGCCACCATATTGCATGGCCGTAGAAACACGGGGAATAGGCACAAAAACCTCAAGGAAATCATAAGACAACCGTGGAACCGAAATTTGACGATTGATTATTATGTACCTCAACGAGACAGATAAAAAATGAAGAATAACATTTTTTGATATCGTGCTTAGTGCTCGAGATATACTGTCTCAAAAGTGAAGAGTTTCTGGTTGAAATTCAGAAGAAACATTTCACCATGGTCAAATTTGATGATAGATTCTTATGTAATATGACGAGACAAATCGAAAGGGAAGAATAATCTTTTTCGATATCTCGCATAGTTCTCTAGATATGCTGTGCCCAAATTGGGGTGGTTAGGTTAAGTCAATATTTAGAAGTTTTTTAAAAAAAATTGAACCCTTCAAAAGACTTCATAGCTTCTGGGTTTACTCAGAAGATATTGTACTGTTAGTGGCCTATATAAATTTGCTAGCAACATCAGTGCATTTATCTTCTTACCATACATCAAAAGTCAGAAGCTTAGATGGGAGTAATTTACATCGCGATACTCGTTGTGTCTGTAACATGGTGCTTATGAAATTACTAAAAACTAATAATAAATAAATTGTTTGTACCTTGCTGGTACATATTGCATTTTAACCTACCCACATTTTTCGCTAATATTGCCGCTACAAAATCAAACTAAGTGGACAGATCTAAACACATGAAATGCATCGCGAACTACATTTCGGGTAAGAACAACGTTTGCTTCATCAAGTTTACTAGTTCACACAGCACAAATTATCACAATTATTTCATCGTACAATTTCAGTGTAAACTGAAACTGGACTTCACTGTATCGCGATATAAACTTTACCCGCTTAAATTAGAGATTCAACACTTTTTTACTATAAGGTTAGCGTTTTAGGTGCAAAGTGGTAACATAATATGCTGGTTGTCTACACTACACCAACAAAGATATGAGAACGATATCATCCTATTGAAAGCAATGAATAAATTTATAGCGATTAGCTCTAATCTTGCAGTTATCTATCAAACACTTAAAGAACAATAATTACAATGTGACTTAGTTACGAAACGTTATTCCAGGTTGTTTCCTATCTTGTCTGTTTGTGCAACCGGATGCAACACAACTTGGCATTATAGAAAACATCTGAATATTATAAAATGAAATACTCTCATCAGCAAACACAGTGCAAACAGCCCAATGTTTTGGGCCAATCCCTCTGGCCGACGCGCATGCGCAGTAGCAGACGACTTTTTACATGAGGGTTCTCCGATTTAGCGTTATTTCGTCTCCATATATTCCTTCCTCCATGGTTTAAACCACCACAAGACATTATGGAATGAAGCAATCGAGCAAATTTCTTGGAAAAATCATCTATCTGTAAAGCATTCAAAAAGTTAATGATAATCCCATCAATTAATTCCAATATATTCAAAAATTGTTCTACTATGATTCCGTTAACAGCCAAAATTAACTTTGGAAGGCTATTTAGCTGATGCTTATTGTAAAACACCATTAAAGTTTACAAACTGACAACATTGGAGAAACTGTGGAAATACCTTCTATCAAAGAATTCATCTCGTCGGCAAAAATATAAATGAGAAAAAAAAGGAGAGAGAGAGAAAAGAAACCAGAAACAAAGTGTTCAGTGATAACAAAATGAAGCATTAAATGGGTCATTATTGTCAAAGATAATATGATGTTCCCCTTACAGACAGTGAGTCATTAGAGTGAAATTGACAAATTCGACTGTTTGACCAGGACGCTGTAATCTTAAATAAAGTCAATGGGTGTTGAGCATTTGTAAAAATTCAGTGGCACATTGGAACGGATTCTGTTAATTATGACTCTGACGTCACAGGCTGCGAACTGATTAAGGACAGTGGCAGGTGTGCGTACAAATGCAACGCAACCTTATAGACAAGTAAAATATTTTCGAAATACGCAGATTTCAGCTTAGTGTAAAAAGTATATACAACCAGAGAAAGTCTTTTCACCTGCTCCCAAACTAATTGCAGGCCTGATTCTAGGGTGTGACAATAAAATGATGTTAATTTGCTCCGTGTCAAGTAATCAGAGAAGCAACGTTTCTTACATCGTTCGTGATTGCAAATAATGCTCCTCACTGAGGACCAAGACGAAGCTCATAGGATGTAGATGTCACTCCGTGGAAAGTGATTTCTGCCCTTGACACACAGTGTCACCTTGGGATCTCAGCTTGTCTACAGCTTGACCATGACCTCAACAAACATGGCCCGAAACAATTTACTCCCGTTTTCAAGCCAGCATTTCCCCACTTGAGAAATCAGCAGGGTCGTCTCGTCATTATATCTGTAACTAGCAGAGTACCCCGCGTTGCGAGGTATGGTTTAGGTTGACTTGCTCGTACAGTAATTTTAATCGCACAATTTGAAACATGTGTGTCAAATTATACAGAATCTTTTCGGGAAACATTTTAGAAAGTTTGATAGACATCGAAATCGGCCAGAGGAGATTGGACGGGAGTGGTTAGATTTGAAAAGATTTTACAGTTTTCAACCATTCGTGGTACATCAAAAAAATTCTACAGTGACGAAAACCATTAGGACGATAAGCGTGAGGTGTCATACTACTTCCATGTGCACATTGAAGAAGGCTTATTGTGAGCTTACAGAAACGAATAAATGAGTACGCTAAATAAATCTGAGATAACATACTCATTTTAATTTCCTGCTCCGGTGGCAGGTCACATACGGCATACGGCAGATTCTAAGTCAGACCCTAAGCACTCAAATTTCCTAATTAAGAATGTAAGGTTTGATACTTTAAAAATCCCGTCAATATCGATTCATTAGTTTTCAAATTATGTGACATTATGTATTAAAAATGTAGAAGTCGTGGTATCTGCTTTTGAGCAAGTTATTAAAGTCAGAAATTTAATGAGATCCATTAATTAATAAGATAATTAGTGGAATTAATCCCGGGTAGGCGCCAAGAATGGAAGTGTTCTCTATGCGAGAGTTTTAAAATAATTTTTTCCAAAGCAATTGTACTTTTGAGATTAGCATTAAAACACACATCTAATCAAATCACAAAATGAGATAGCGGAAAGGAAGTAATTGAAAGCGGGGTTTACAACACCGATAATATTTTCTTTAAATATAAAATTGATTAATTTATTAAACAGAACTGACTGATCGTAATATTTATGGAAGTTACAAAATGAAGCAGTTGGTGAAGAAATTATAATTCAGAGCATGATTCAAATCTTAGGCAACTCTCAGGTCGTTGCCTAGGGTTGAACGATGCAAGAGTGTCTACACATCGTTGGATTTCTTTACATAGCAGATGTGGCACGAAGAACACAAAGTCTAATGGACCCTGTTGATCAGCTGCGTTGTCTGGAGCAGCGAGTGCTGCCTGACGAACTGGCTCCCTGTGGGTAGTGACCTCTGGCGATCTTCAGGGATGCGCCGCCGCGTGTTGTTCACCTAACAGAAACAGATTGTCTTCTCCTCGCTTCTTGCAACCGTCGAAAACTTCCAGGCTCGATGTTTTAGTCGACCCGGCAAATTTTAGCCAATGGAAGCATTTGGAGGGGTTTCTAAGCTCTCCGTTGGTGCTCTTCATGAATCATACAATTTATAAAAGCTTTTAAAAAACTCCCCGATTCGCTGGGATTCCAATAGAGGCGTTCCGCAACCTGCCTTTTTCTAAGAAACGCACAGAGCATCGGATCTTTCTTTTACAACTTTCTACCGTAACAAGAAATCGTCTGTTGGAGTAGATCCAATACGGTTCTTTGTATTTTTGTGAATGCATGAAGCTTTTAGCTTTATGACCTGCAATAAATCGTTCGTCCTGTTAGCACAGGTAACAGTAACAGGAATAGGGCCCTAGGTGATGTTGCGTGGAATGTTGCAGCATAGTCCGAACCTGGTTAAATAACAGGCATACACTTTCAGATTACTAAATGGTACATTACAAAGTTCATAACAGATTTTAATTTATTGCACCTGTGGGTCAGATTTAATGTCAGTCGCTCCATTTGCTCTATGTGTTTAAATGACTAATAGCCCAAAGGAGATCGGTTGGGATTGATTTAATCATAAAAATGTGTACCAAGTTTCATCAAAACCACCTCAACCATTCGTGTAACAATAGAAACAATAATTTTTATCAGCAAATGTTGAACAGGCAAAAATGATAGGAAATGAATTACTAAATAGCATAATTAATTTTAAATTGGTACAAAGTACGTGGTTACTGGCAGTACAACCAAACAAGCTTCAGAAATATTTTCCTGTACTGCTTTTAACGTTAGCACAAAATGTTTTAAGCATTTAAACCCAAGAGATATGCTTTACTCATTACAAATAGTGAATGTAATTTCACTTTGAAACGTCATAGACTGTAGCTGTGTGGCCTGAGATCGCAGCTTAAAGAATCTATGAAGCTCTCGGGTGTTTTTTCCATAATATTACTAATTTACATAGTTTGTGGTATTCGCATTCAGTCGGCCCATCTATGGGGTTTAAAGACTGAATAACCAAAATTTAAGGAAGGAACCGGTAGTTGGTATTATTTTTTATTAAATATGACCCATGCAACATCTAGTTGGTTTCACATCTTTGGTTTTGCAAGCCAGTCGCCACGTCGAGTAACCGGCGGCGCTGCCTACCCTTTTCTGTATGCGATTCGGGTCATTTTTGTACCTCATTTTCTTCGGTCGTATCGATGCTACATGTCTCAAATTTCAGTTATGCATAGATATCAATAATCTTAACAAAAAAAAAATAATTCTATTTCGTTACCGTTCTTAGTTCAGATGATATTCATATGCAGATTTCAGAGATTTTGTCACTTACTCATCGGCTAACGTTCTTCCCATACTCCTAGAAAAAGCTGAAATTTGATACTAAGATAAAATTTTACCTCCATACTATAAGAAAAGTCTGAAACTCGTAAGTTTCCATATATTTACCCCTTAATACCCGTAACGTGAAATTGCTTTCTACCCTAATAACTTTATACACGACAGATTTTGATTCTACGCTAGAGCGCTCCTTGGTTTAGACTCCATGTAAAGCTGTAGGTCCCCTTTACCTCATAGGATTACCAGGTTAGGTTAGGGTAATCACGACAGAGCCGCAGGCGCGGCAAATCGAAACTCTGTCAACCGGCAACCGAACTATCTTTCGGTGTCTCCCGGCCCTTCTTTCATTGTAGACGGATCTTACTAAGTTTAACTAACGCGTTAAATCTTGCTTCCTTCTTCGCCTTACTTTGGAAGTAAGTGAAAATAAAAAAAATAAAAAAATCGATGACACCCCGATATCAAAATTTCACTGTACTTCTAGCAATCCTAGAAATATGTTACAATCCCAAACTAGAAAAATTCTGGAACATCTTTGCGGGTTAATTGCTTTGCTCTAAAAAGATATACATCTGAGATTTCTTTAATGCATAGAGATCAGCAAGTTTAACTAACATGCTACATTTTATTTTGTTTCAATGCTTAGTTTGGAAGTTACTCATTATTTATTTATGGCGATAGTTAAATCAGCGGCAATCTGCATTGCTTGGCTACGGCGCACACCATTGTTTTCATAGAGTGGGTTATTGGCTGGTAACGTATATTGATGTCTTCAATTTTGAAATGTTTTTATTCTCCGATTTTCAAATGTAATAATTACATTCGAGTGACGCAAAAGGAAATGAAATCCCACAGAAACAATTCTTGTAAAAACAAGTCAAGCAGTTCTGCGAGCCACTTGGCTTTGAATATCCGTAGATGGCCGCTAAAATTTCCGTAGATTGTGTACAAAAATCTGGAGATTCGCTAACTAAAAGACTGAAACAATAATTATTGAAGAGACAGTCAAAATTAAGAATATTTTTTTATATCTAGGTCTTTCAAATTCGAAATACAAAACAATATTCTACACTGAAAGTAAGAAATATCTCAGAACACGTTTTATACAGCGTCATTTTCATAACAACTGACGCTGTGCCTACACTCTCTTTCTTCTTATGGATCATACATTTTGATTGATATTTAGTAAATTTAGCAAATCTTCTGTAATAGGAAATGTAAAAAACTGCGATCCCTTTGATTCTCGGATATCGGTTAGCTCTTCTCGGAAGGCACCGCTTTGTAAGCCTTGCCAACGAGCTTGTCACCGTGCATAAAGAGTGTGCTTATAGTTTCGTATTACGATCTTTTAATGTTAAATTCAAATCTACAATCAAACAAAAAATTAGCTTTATTTCAATCGTTGGTTAACACGAGCGGCTGCAAGGAAACTATTCAAAATTATTGACAATTCTGCAATGCATTAACACTATAGGCTCAAAGTTTAGGAAAACACAAATATTAGGAAAAATCAACAAATAATAAAAAGAATAAAAAAATCCTAACTTTTTAAAAAAATCCGTAAATCTACGGATAAATCCGTAGAATTGGCAGCACTGATGCCACGTCTTGAGTTCGTGAAGTTCAAAGACTTTACGATATCTTGTTCTAAGCCAAGTTTGTGGTTTCTCTCGATCTTATAAATAGTATATTTAGAATTTTAAAAAATTCTGGAGACTTGACCATTATGCATGTCAAAATTTTTACTCAAATGGAAGGCATTATATATGTTTATTCTATGACTTGTCAAATCCGAAAAAGTGCAAGCGAAATATTGGCTTTTATGTATTTGAATCGCTTACTGCAGAAAAGCAACAAGTCCATGTTTTTGCGAAAATAGCTTTTTCACTAAAAGTGTTCCTACATACAGGATGCATCGTTTATTGCAGAAAGGACACTTTTCAACCCAATAGCATAAGCTTGGCAACGCCTTTAATTTTCCGTTTACTGCATATAGGGAACTAGTCCTGGATAAGTTCCCTGTCTGCAGTAAACGGTCTTACTGGTGGTGCGTAATGGCATGAAGGGGAGGGGGGGAGGGGGCAAGGAGGCAATGGAAGTTTGTACTATGATAAATAATTACACGGAAAATAACATTGTCAAAGATGTAAGAATGTCACATATTTTTGATCGGGCCAAAAGAAAAACAATATTCTGGTGAAAATGATGATGCAACTGTGTGAGATAAAGAGGTTTGATAACATAGACTTATTTTCCTCGTTAGAGGGCACTCTCTTGTGCCCAACGATAGGGAGTTTGGTATTATTAGAAGAAGGAGGAGGAAAGAAGAAAGGTATTACACAGTGGATGAAGTTGTTGCTATACACAGAATTCCTCAATGATGATTTCATTGACTATACCTCATGGTGGTTTAAGTTCTAGCAAAAAAAAAAAAAAAAATTGCCTAAGATTTATATGGCAAAAATGTCCCCGAAAATCAAAAGAGATCTTTCAGGATATCCACCTACTGGGAGATGAACTTTTCGGCAAACGATCTCCACAGTGTTTAACGCAACATTAACATTTCTGGCTGTGTACGAACACTTTTAATCTTCGAAACACCCTTAAGCCATTGGAATTACCTACCAAAAAAGACTATACTACTGTTGTGCCCACAAATAGTTAAAAAAAAAAAAAAGTTGATGGCATAAGGAAAACTTTGATTTACATACCTGCAGAGAAGAAGCAGTTTCGGAATACTATCATTTCATGGCCTATAACAATGGCATCTTTGGACGGAATTGGCAATGAGTGAAAACTTTAACTTTTAAATGATGTACTTACTGTTTCTCTGTAGTAATAAAATGAATTGAAATTTGCATTTTTTTAAAACATTTTTCCTTCAAAATCTTGTTTACTGCAGAAAGGGAACATGTCCAGGACAAAAACATATTTCCTACAGCTTTGTGATGTGTTGTTCCGAACTTTTTAAAGCACATATAATTAAAGGTTGCCTAGTTACTTGAAAATACAATATAAACAAAACAGAATTTATAATATGACAGGTTGTATTCAGTTTTTTGTCTCTCCTGGAAAATATATAAATGTGGACATGTTGCGTTTCTGCAGCTAGCGATTCATTTGTAAGTTTGATAAAATAACTCATTTAAGGTGTTTATATAGGTTTACTTAAACATGGCATGCGTAATGTGTAATTTCCGACAATACCTCGCACGGACCGGACAACACAGTATCCTACTACGCCAACTTGATAACCGAAACCAGCGACATCCTTGTAAAGGAGTCAGTATTGGCAGACAGGCAACACGGGGTCAAAGAGCAGCGACATTTAATGTGGGGAGACGACAGACGTGTTCGTCCAGACAGTGCAGCGAAATTTGACTTTTGTGTGATGTGGCAGCGAAAAATCGACCCTAGTGCCTCTGCTAACAAAGTGCAATCTGATGCAGAATCTCTTCTGGACTAGTGGATGTTGGTCACTAAATGACTGGGAAATCGTTGCGTGGCCACATGTGTGATGACTGCTTTTAGTAAGAGCTGATTGTAGGACCCCACATGGCATGGTTACGGTTATCGCGGAGGCACTGTGGAAACTGGTGGTGGCCCGGTCCTTGCATGGGCAGTATGACCCTCTGGTCAAACAGAACCGGCCATTGACTGGAAATGGTTATGTCCAGCTACTTGAATGCCAATCGCAACCATTCATGCCCTTCACGTTTCCAAACACAGATGGACTCTTGCAGGACGACAGTGTGCCATGTAGGGAGCCAAATAGTTTTCGATTTGTCTGAGGAACGTTTTAACAATTGCAGCGAATGATTTGGCAATCTAGAGGGAGGGTCCGTAAACCACGTAGCTCCATTTTGACCTCCTGTGAACCTCCCCCCTTACCCCCACGTAGTATGACGTGGCTTTTGCTTCTAACCCCCTCTCCCCACGTAGCTCATAGCTTTTTTCCCTATTGATTCCAGAAGACATTTCGTACTGTTTTGTCTTATCCCACTATCGTAAATTACATACCGAGATAATTAAATGACGGAAATAAACATTCACAGGCTGTTGTGTGTCCTGTATCTCATTTTAACAGTGACACATGAATGAAAAGCTACGTGGTCCGGCTCGAACCACCTCCTCCCCCACGTTGCCAAATGTAGCTTTCCAGTCAACCCCTTCCCCCCCTCCCCTCCACGTGGTTTATGAATGCTCCCAGATCACCAGACATGAACTCGATCCAGTGTATATGGGACATGATCGAACGGCCAGACCGTGCACAATTCCTGCACTGGCAACGGTTTCTCAGTTATGGATGGCTGAAGTGGAAGCAGGGCAGAAAATTTCTTCAGGGACCATTTAATAACTTGTTGAGTCAATGCTATATTTGTTTGCGGTATTTCGCCGCACAAACGAGGTACCCACATGATTTTAGGAGGTATTCGTTGATTTTTTGTAATTCAGTGAACGTGTGATGATGTTTTAATTCAAATTTTGGGCTTTTCAGTCAATTCGTTTGAAGCAGACTATTTTATTTAACTTCGGATGTATGGTACTCTGACAAAATAAAGCAGGAAAACAAATTATTACTGTAACGAAGTAGCTCTGAAATACAAGAACATTTTTTTTGTTTGTTAATTGCAGTCTGAGAAATATAACCTAAGTTTAAGTACTGCTTAAACGAAATGCTAGTGACACTCCTGAAAATGAGACATGCAGCTTCAAACTATTTAATCAGGCTGCAGTGTCTGTGTTCCTAACCACCTGTCACCGATCGAAAATGATGTGATGTCTAATTAAAAACCGCCAGTGACGTGCAGGCAACGAATTTAAAGTTTACTGACTAATCTATTATCAGATCTTGGGCAATAAGTGGCTCAGGAAATTCCTGCTACATTATCGGTGCAGAATAGCTTTATCTTAGTAGATACGAGGCAAAGTCATCGGTATTTCTAAAAAAAACAACAGTGAAGTTAATATTTTACCACGATGTGAACGTTTATCAACGTAAAGGCTGTTGTTTTAGTCAGATAAACGTCAGAGAGGAGGGAGAGAATTTCAATTGGTATTGGAGTAGGTGCTCAGGTGGCTAAATTTAACATTTTCATTGCTGCAATTTCTATAGAAGATTGGAAACAAGGGCAATATCATTTGGCGATTCAAAGTCGATATTTCAAAACTGTTCATAACGATTTTATAAAATAAACTACGATCAAAGTTAATATTTAAAAATGTCTGGACTTGCTTGTCTAGTACACTCTTACGCACGATCAGTGTTTTGGTATAGAGGAAAGGACTTGATGGAGCTGATTTACGAATTATATTTCGGAGTAATAAATAGGCCATACAATCCCCCTACTTTCTATGACAGATGGGGGGGGGGGGCAGATACAGTATATACAGTATGTAACGCTTGCCAGCGAACATGTTACAAAACTGGAGAATTCTAGACAGCCAAACTACTAGTGACTATAATATAATTATATATGGCCTTTCCAGGGATCTAACGGAGGCTGTTAGCAGTGAGGGTATCAAACACCGTTACAATATCAAGAGAGCGGTGTGGCCTAGACTAAGAGAGGGCTTCCGAATACCAGTAGAGCTAATGGAGGGGAATGACGTAGATCATATTGCGAGAGAGCTGACCAAATCGATTCAAATTGCAATGAAGGGCAGTATTCCACTAGCGAAAATAAAAGGGGTGAGGATATACCATGGAACGAATAGCTGTATAGAATGAGATCAAACATGAGAAAGGCAAGACGGGAATACCAACGCTGCCTTGTGGCGGCTGATAGGCATATCCTTCTCAACAGATGGAGAGAAAAGAATGTTTTAAGCAACAAATGCTTCTGACTAAATCTCAAAGTTGGGAGGCATATGTCGGAGCAAATCTTAGGTCGGACCTCTGTGGGATGCCATACAGAATAGTTGCAGGTAAAATTAGACCACCCACAACTTTGTCTACTGTGAAAGATGACGATGGGAGCATGACAAAGAACGGGACCACTACGGCCGAGGTACTATTCCAACAACTATTAGCCGACGATGTAGAAGACAGTGAAAGCGATACTCATAGAAAAATGCGTAGTAACCAATTACATTTGTATTCAACCGCGTCGGAAGAGGAAAACAATATAATAAATGAGGTGATCAGAGCCTTAAACAGTATGGCAAAACATAAAGTCCCAGGTCCGGACGGAATTGCGGCTGAAGTTCTGCAGGCTCTGGTAGTTCAGTTAGCTCCAAATTTATGTAAGTTACTAAACAAATGTCTGTTACAAGGTAGAGTTCCCAACGTGTGGAAAAAAAGTAAAGTTATAATATTAACCAAGGGGGGAGACAGTGGATCTAACCAACCAGAAATTTTATCGGCTGAGTTGCCTGCTCAATGTGCTGGGAAAGGTTTAAGAATTTATTTTTTATCTGCTTAACGTTTCTCTAACAGTGAGGTCTTTAGAGACGGGAAAGGATGGGTGGCAAGAAATGGGAAGGAATTCGGCCATGGCCTTTAGAAGGAAGCGTCCCGGCATTTGCCTGGAGTGATTTGGGAAACCATGGAAAACCCAAATCTGGATGCCCGGACGGGGATTCGAACCGCCGTCCTCCCGAAGGTTTAAGAGAAAGTACTTATCGCTAAATTACAACATGACAGAAGTAATATAGGTATGATCATGAACCAATACGGATTTAGAGCAGGCAGGTCGACCGAAGATGCAATAAATAGAGCGTTATAGTTAAAAGTAGCCGTATCAAATATGTTATAGGAATCTTTGTGGACATCTCTGGTGCTTTTAATAATTTTTGGCGCTCGATGTTGTTCCCTCGCCTAAGAGAAATGAACCGAGCAGTCTATATAACACACTGAAGATTTATTGTAAAATTTGTTACGCCACTGAGATACCCACGAAGGAAGGCAGATAAACATTTGACCAAGCGATGCCCTAGGGATCAGTCAGTTGACCGCTTCTTTGCGACAACGTTTTTGAAGAGGTAATTAGTCGACTGGAGGAGTTGCATGGCTTGCTGGGGCTGGTTGCCTATGAAGACGACTTCCTGTTGCTAATTGAGGTTAGGTACAGGCAAGAAACAAGTAAGTGGTGGTTTAAAAACTCTAAGCATGGTGCTCGGAGGCAAAGCTGAGTCTCACGCCAAAGAAACTCAAGGGCAAACTGGGACGTGATCCTATTTTCAAAGTGAATAACATAAAGAGAACACGGACAACAAAATACCTCGGCGTCACCATGGATGAGTCTCTGAACTCTGCATCACACATTGCTGAGACGTGCGAAAGGGCTAAAGCCGTGCTTAGAAAATTTACCAGTATTGGCCAATGAAGATACACGATGCTGTCTTTGCATCTCTGGTAGGGTACACGTCCAGTGTCTGGGCGCACAGACTTCGACTGGTGAAACCTAGGGAGGCAGTCCTAAGAGTGCAGAGAAGTGTGTTGCTCGATTGAGTGGGGGCCTACAGTACTACCTCCAAAAAAAAACCTACCAATTGTGATAGGCGTATGGCCGCTGGCCGTGTAAATCAGAAGAAGAGGGGCCATAAACTGTTACGAAAAGCAAGGGTGCAGGAGATTGATGGAACAGTTGCACAGAACCCGGCAGAAATCAGTGCGGCGCTTCTCGCTGAATGGCAAGAGTGGGGGTACATTAGTTTCACAGGCAGAAGACTATACAACGCGTTTTCGAACATACAACAACGAATGTAACTTAAATACTTTAACCCCACATCAGGTCTAATACCTTATGCCGCTGTACATGGCCCATATAACAGCCTACTGTACCAAACAGGACTGAAAGAAACGAGCTTATGCGAGTGCAGGGTAGAAGGAACACCAGAACATGAAATGTGGGCCTGTCCGATAACGGAAGAAGTAAGCACGCTGGATATCAACATAGTACAGAGTAGATCAACGCGAGACATAATTCCAGATGAGCGATCATGGATTATTCTCGATAATAAGGCAAAAAAAGTATCTCAACTACACAAAACAAGGTACGTATCTGGACCTAGTGGCAGCCGGGCATGGGGAGGACCGGGCAAGGGAAATCGCGCAACCAAACATACGACCATAAAATTATTTACGGATAAGAGTAAACAGTATACTATAGAAACTTCCAGGAGCCGGAAGTTTTTTCCCGATGTGTCGGTCGATCCTGTCCTACCGGGAATCCAGAAGACAGACTATTCCGTGATTATGGTGGTGGGTAGATTAGTATTTATAGAGTAGTATAGATTCAGAGCTAGATTAGTGTAGACATTGTAGATAAATTGATAAATTTTTGTAACATAACAACGGATAAGGCCTTATAGGAGATTAGTGGATTGTAATACCAGAGGTGATTAATGCAAGAAAAAATCAAAGGCAAAACTGTTAAATTAAGTAGTACTGTCATTGTTAAAATACAATCAAGGCAATACTACAGACCTGAGTGAGAATGCCTGCGTGCCAGAATGCGCAAACGTCAGCATACCATTTACACTTTTACAGCATACAAAGCGTTACTACCGCAGCTAAAACAGAAGACTGCATTCTATGATATCCGTGCCACCTAAATTTGTCAAATTTAATGGTTGATTCGTATATATCTTGACGGTACACATCGAAACTAAATAATGCCATTTTGTTATACCTCTCTTAGTTCTCGAGACATGGTATCTCAAAATTGAGGTGGTTAGGTTTACACGCTGCCTGGCCCAAAAAAAATTCGCACAATAGGTGTTCTTTTCTTCTTAACTGTGGTGGTTAGGTTGAAATACGGCCTAGACCAGAAGTAAAACCTCACCTATAAATGATTTTTAACATTCTATATTTCGAGAACTAAGCGAGCAACAAAAAATTCGATGTGTCTCATCGGGATATATAAGAATTAACCACTAAATTCATCAAATTTCAGCGATTCTGATATTGCCAAAATCTGTATTTTCTGTGTAATACCAGATACATTTTTACGTCTGTGGTTTGTATTAATGCGCGTATGGTACATGTTTCAATTTTCGAGCAGCAACGTTTGCAGAAGATATTAGGTTGAAATGTAGCCTGAAAACTGACATTCCGTATCAAAGTATCCTACCTACCCAATTCTTGCTATTGTGTGCCTAAATCAAAGTTTAGTTTAGTACAGGAAATGTCTGTTACCACTGTAATGAAGCTCGATCACATTAATCTTTTTGGAAGAATGAAAACAGTATACGTGTAAATAAACTTCAACCCAAACCTTGCTTTGTAGGGGCGGATGCATCTAGGTTTGCTTTAATTCCAAAATGGTTGGCGCGAATTTTATAAAACTTTGTATACATGTTTCTTATTACGTGAATAAAAATAATGTACGGGTAAATCTACGCCAACTATACCGGGCAATGCCGGGAACCACGCTAATTGCTAATAACATTATTCACTCTAATATTATAAACCATGACTCATCTTAATTACGGCATAATGAGATTAGTCTAACATTTGTAATCGATTAAATTGTACTACCTAACGGCCATACATAAATTATTCTTATTATTTTATCACATGTTAATTATTATTCGTCAATTTTTTAATTATTTCTCTGGTTTGATTTTTCTGGGTGCTTATCACTTGCGCTGGACAGCAGATTGTCTCAACGATTCCTCTGGATATGAATTGCAACAGTGGAGTCCGCAGTATTGTCTCTCCACCAGTCTGCAGGCAAGTCCTGTTATGCATCTTTTGTCTTCGTCAAATTCTTCCGGAATCTTCTCTCCCACCAGCCTTGCCAAAAATGCTCCAACGGCACCCATTTTCCAGCACATACGCCAACATGAAAACATTGCCGACCATTACAGAATGTTCATGTTAACAACCTTATTTCTTACTTGCTTTCCATCCACTCACTATACGCATAAACATCAACTTCATGAATTGAATCATGCGCAAATGTAATATGCGAGTACTGCAAACATCAAAGCACAAATAACGACGGCATAGCTCACAATCAATGAATTTATTATCAATTTTAAAATGTATTTAGTAGCGACACTTAAATATTAGTAAGCAAAGGTTTCCAAACACCTTTCTGAGGAAGTAATGCTATATACAAATGGCTGAGCACGCCGTTATAATGCTTAACATATTGTATGTTAACATAATAAATTGTGAAGATGGCTATGGGGTCTCAGACAACAGAAGGAATAAGGAATCAAGAACTAGTTGTGATGGATATGACAGGTTGCAGTATATCAGTAGCCATGAATGGAACTGGATACTGGTATAGTTACAAGATGGAAAGGGTTACAAAATTGAAGTGATATTTCAGGAAGAAGTTCCGTACGCGAATATAGGACACTACTACACAAAGGGAAGTGGAAAGTAGTTTAGTGAGATAATAATAACTGCAGATGAAATATTTATTTACTCTGAATCAAAATATTAAGCAAAGCAACAATCCTACATCTATAATAGATAGGCGAGGAGACCAAAGAGATTAGAAAGAGAGCATAATAGACTCACGAAGATCTACAAGAGGAGAAATGACACGAAGCCGCTAAACAAGCAATTGCAGAAAAAGTGGCGTTCGCGTACCCTGCTGGACGGAACGCTTTTGGGTAGTCAAGTTGCGTCTTGGCGCACTACGGTGTTGGCCGCAGCTCAAGTCAGTGAGCAAGTTTGCCCTGACTGTTCCAGTGTTGGGGGTGTCCTGGTGAGAGAAGACCAAGCACCCAAGAGGTTTAGTGCACCTCTGCTGCCAGCGGAGCATAATCCCCGGAGTCGAATGAAGGGGTCAGTACCACGGCACTGGGTGCCGCGTCGGGGTGGTGCGCCGCTCTGCTGCGTGGCGCTTGGGACTCAGGGGTGGCATCCCTGCTGGTGGGAGCTTAGCCTCTTTGCTGCCATAATAGGTCCTGTATGTAAGTGGAGACTGGTAGAGCATGGGTTTTTACGGGGTGGGGCAGCCTCACCCTGTGAGCGACCTGCGGGCCTCTGTAGCTGGCTCTAAAGACCTCGATGTTAAAATGAGACGTAAAGTAGCAGCAGTCTGTAGCTGGATCGTGCGCTACGACGGTGCTCTGTGGAGCTTGGAAGAGTGCGTGGGAACCCGTGCTCGCACTGGACACAAGCGTCGGGCGGGTACGGGGGAAAGCGCACTGTTTTTTTTTATTGATTTATTTATTTACCCTTCTTTTATACAGCCTAATATCTTAGTGACTAAACTAGGACCTACATATTAATTTTTTACATTGTTGATTACATAGTGTTTGGAGATTTGTACGAAATATTTACATGCAAGGAATGAGGCATATAGTTCCATTACACTGTCACTAACTGTCTAATTAATTCTATAATATTACATTTGGTCTTGCTTACAGTTATAACAGTTACAGCTACTATTGAAAACTTTAATATTATATAAAATCACAAATACCGCTTATTGTTGTTTTAGTGCTGGTGGTTTTTATTGAAATATTCCACTTATTCTTAGAATATCCCATTTTTCGGTTAGTTGCAGTTAACCCAGTTTGTACATACTTTCTGTAATCTATCATGTAGTTATACTGGATAATAACAATTGCTTATAAGTAACATTTACTTAATTTTATGTTCTCAGCCACTTCAGTCCTGAGCCAGTTCAAATTTGCAGCATCCTAGCTTACCATTAATATGAAAATAATTGCCAGATATTATTGTCATGGCTCATTATGTATTTTTGCAAAAGTCAATGATACATTCCCTATACATTACAAACAAGTTTGTTTGGCCGTGGTAGAAGCGCCTTGTTTACTGTAAGTGGTATGCTGACGTTTGCTCATTCTGCCACGCCATCGTTCTGACTCAGGCCTGTAGTATGCTCGGTTCCGTTTTAACAATGGTAGTATTACTTAATTTAACAGTTATGCATTTGATTTGTGTTTGCAATAATCAACTCTGGTATTACAATCTACTTGTCCCCTATAAGGCCTTATCCGTTTTTATGTTAAAAAAATTTATCTACAACGTCTATACCAATCTAACGTTAAACCTACTCTAGTCTATCAACACTAATCTACCCACCACCATCATCCCGGAATATTCTGGCCAGCCATTGCCCTTCTGGATTTCCAGTAGGACAGGATTGACTGACACATCGGGACAAAACTTCCGGCTCCCGGAAGTTTCTGTATAATCTATGTCCGTATGTTTGGCCGTGCGGCTTCCCTAGGCCGGCCCCCATGCCCGACTGTCGCTCGGTCCAGATATCTCTTTTTGTGCAGTTAAGATACTTTGTTCGCCAGATTATCAGGAAAAATCCATGATCGCTCATCTACAATTATGTCTCGCGTGGGGAAAGCGTACTAGAAGCGCGCCGTAGTGTGGGAAGCCGCGTATTCAGTGACGACACGTTCGGTCGGCTGGTGCGGTGAGTCATGCGAAGGGGCGCCCGGTCGCTACGGCTTCCGCCCGACCCTGCGGGGTTCGGGTGGGGCCGGGTGTGTACTGTGTAGGTAACACAGAGAGGCTTATGCTATACGGCCAGGTTTTGGAAGGGTCTTCGGCCTGGATCATAGCGGGCGCTGCTTCGGCGAAGTTCCCCGTGGGCACCCGTAAGGGGTGGCGAAAAGTGCCTTGCCTCACCTTCCCTACTGTAATAGCGGGTGATTCGGAATAGCCCAATCCCGCGGCGGGAGCGTAGTGAAGTAGTCAGAAATCTGTAGTATAATTCTTGAGAGGGGATGAGTCTCCCGGGTAGCCCCTATCACGGATTGTAGCGCCAATTAAGCGGCTGCTGGTGAAGCCTCGTGCTGATCCTACAACACAGATTGTTGTCGGCGACATGAGATGTCGTTAACGCAGTCTGTGTTGACAATATTTTAGCGTCAAAAAACAGTATTTTCACCTACCATTAACACCGAAAGCTGCTGAAGGCGCACTGAACACTCCTTCTCAAACAAAAAGAAAACACGATGAGGGTTCAGTAGATGAAGCCACAATTTCAGGTAGTCTTCTCATTTTTGTGGTTTTAGTGTTGCTTTATTAGCAGTAAAAAAAATAAAATAAAAAAAAAATAAAAAAAATAAAAAAATAAAAACTAATCCTGTTTATTTCGCGATAGTGATATTCTGTGAGTGTTGCTGTTAAAACTCAAAGTACAGATGAAACCTTGGTTGGCTGTTCTTACCAAAAAAACTTATTAGTAAATATCCAAGGATGTGCACTGAAGACATTTGGTAACTAACAAACTGCTGCATTTGCTAGCAGACACTTGCGAAATAATTGGTTCATTTCGTGATTTAGGTATACGCTTTTTGCTACTTGAAATTGCTATTATATTTATTATTGAGATGTAAAGCTAGTTCGCCTCCTCGTGGTGCACCCTAAGTAACGTTAAAAGAACTAGCACATACTGGCAGTCAGACTAAGACACTAACTCATCAACTGTCACCTGCGATATGGACAAGATAACAGACAAAGCAAACGGCCTTTCTATGGACCATTTGACTAGAGACGTCGAGCCTTCGGTTCGAATCTGCCATATAACTATAGAAAATATAGGCCATAGTTAATGTTAGTATCTATCAAGAATTTTCAAATATAACAACATTGATCTTGTTGCCATACAGGAAATCCACTGTGAAACAGAAGAACAGTTACAAAAAAGAGACAAAATACCATGCTATGGGCTGCTAGGAGCAACACACCACCGATCATTTGGCCTAGCTACATATGTCAAACACGACATTGAAAACGTCTCTCTCATCTCCATCTCCACTGATGATAACGTCACAAAGATCGGCAACATCATCTTTTCCAATACTTACAAGCCACCTGCCGGACACACACTGACCAGCCCATCTTTCACAAAAAGATTTTTTTTCAGTCTTTCGACTGGCTTGATGCAATCCTCTATCCTTTCCTATCTTCATCTCTACATATCCCTTACAACCGACGTCCTCAATTATCTGCTTCATTTATTCTAATCTCTGTATTCCTCTACAGTTCTTACCTCCGCTGTTCCCTCAACCAGCAAATTAACCAATCCAGCGTATCTCAAAATATGACCTACCAGCCTGTCTCTCCTTTCTGTAAGATTCTTCCACAACTTTCATCACCCATCATTTACAAAACTCCTTCATTTCTTACTTTGTCTGTCCTCTTAATTTTAAGCATTCTTCTGTAGCACCACATTGCAATTGAATCAATTTTCTTTCTTTCCGGTATTCCTAAAGTCGATTCTTCAATACCGTAAAGTGCTGTGCTCCACACAAAGAGTTTTAAAAAGTTCTTTCTGATTCCTAGATCAATATTTGAAACTAAAAGCGTTCTGTTTTTCATGAAGGCTCTTCTTGATAGTACTATTCTACTTTTAACATTATTTCTCCTTCGGCCATCGGTTGTAAATTTGCTTCCCAAGTAACAGAATTCACTTACTTCTCCTATTGCATCTGATCCTATTTTTATATTTAATCTATTAGTATTAGTACCATTTCTGCTACATTTCATCACTTTATTCTTGCTTTGATTTATATTCAGCCCAAAATATTCCTTCAGTATTTTGTTCATGCCATTCAGTAACTTCTCAATTTCCTCAGCCCTTTCTGCTAACAAGACAATGGCATCAGCAAATCGTAGCATACTGATTTTTTCTCCCTGGACACTTATGACACAAGGAAATTTTTCTTTGACTTTCTTTATTGCTTCTTCTACATACAAGTTGAATATTAAGGGGAAATACTACAACCTTGTCTCACACCCTTTTTAACTGATGCATGTCTCTCGTGTTTCTCTATTTTTATTATAACCACTTGACTCTTATATAGTTTATAGAGTATTCTTCTATTTCGATAATTTAGACCAGACTTCTTTAAAATTGTGAACATTTTGTCCCACCTAACATTATCAAAAGATTTTTAAAAATCAACAAACGCCATAAAAGTATCTCTGTTTTTCTTGATCCGCCCTTCAAGTATTAATCTTAAAGACAGAATTACTTCCCTTGTACAGCGATTTTTTCTAAACCCAAACTGATCTTCACCTAATATCTCTACTACTACCTTCTCCATCCTTCTGTATACTATTCTGGTCAGTAATTTTGAAGCATGTGATGTTGGTCTAATTGTGCGATATTTCTCACATTTGTCGGCTTGTGCTTTCTTCTGATGTGTTAAGATGATATTTTTCTTAAAATCAGTTGGAATTTCTCCTGTTTCATAACTTTTTGATATCAGCTTGAATAATCTTTCGATTCTTTCTTCACCTAGTGATTTAATAAGTTTTGTAGGGATCTTATCGATTCCAACCGCCTTATTTGCTTTCAAGTCATTCAGAGCTTTATTAAATTCTGTCCTCAATACAGGATCCCCTAACTCATCGATGTCGACATCGCCTTCTTTTTCCACTACACTATTGTTCAAGTCGTCCCCATCACAAAGTTTCTCAATGTACTCCATCTATCGGTTAACTTTATAATTTGAGCTTAAAAGAGGTTTCCCATCGGCAGCTTTAATGATCATACTTCTTTTCTTCATTTCTCCAAAATTCTGTTTGATCTTCCTGTATGCAACATCTACTTTACCTACGACCGTTTCCTTTTCTACTTCTTCACACTTTGCTTCTAGCCATTTTTTTTTGTTTTTTTTTTTTTGCTTTTTTTGTATTTCCTATTTTTTTAATTTCTAAATTGCCTGTAATGCTCTCTTCCTGCTTCATCCTGTGCATTTTTGTACCTTCTCCTCTGATCCATCAGCTCCAAAATTCTTCTGTCATCCAAGGTTTTCGATCAGCTTTTTCCCTCAAGCCTAATGTTCCTTACCAGCTTTCATTATTTCGGAATTTGATTCATTCCATTCGTCATCGATTGAGCTACTTTATGAATTACTTCTTAGACCTAAGACTACTATTTCTGCAAATTTTTCTCTCATGCTAGATTGTTTCAGTTTATTTATTCCAGTCTGTTCTGTTTATATTGCTTACTTATTCGCTTGAATTTCAGCCTGCACTTCATTACTATCAAATTATGGTCAGAGTCTATGTCTGCTCCTGGGTACAATTTACAATCTATAACTTGATTCCTGAATTTCTGTTTGACCATGATATAATCAAGCTGATATCTGCCCGTATCCCTAGGATGTTTCTAGGTGTATATCCTTCTTGCATTGTTCTTAATCAATGTGTTTGTTACAACTAGCTTATATCTGTCACAAAATTCTAACAACCTGCTTCCTCGCTCATTTCTTTCTCCTAGACCAAAACATCCAACAGTATTCACCTCTTTTCCTTCTCCCACTATCATATTCCAATCACCCATGATTATTAGATTTCCCTCCCCTTTCACATATTGGATTAATTCTTCAATTTCAGCGTATATTTTCTCTATTTCTTCGTCATCTTTCTGTGACGTTGGCATATACACTTGTACTAATGTTGTTGGAACGGGCTTGGTGTCTAACCTCATCAGAACAATCCTGTCACTAAACTGTTCATAATAATTAACCCGTTTCCCTACTTTCTTATTCATTACAAATCCTACACCAGTTACTCCATTGACTGCTTGTGTGCTAATTATCCTGTGTTCCCCAGACCATAAATCCAGTGCGTCCTTCCATTTAATCTCACTAATACCAACAGCATTTAGCTTAAGTCGTTCCATCTCCTTTTTAAGTTTTCTAACCTACCAGCGCTATTCAGACTTCTAACATTCCTCGCTCCGACTCGTAGAATGTTTCTATCCATTCTGATGACTCCTCCCTGAGCAGTCCCCACCCTGAGATCCGATTGGGGGACTATTTTATCTCCGTAATATTTTACCCAGGAAGAAGCCATCATAATATATGTAATTTTTGAGGATTACATGTCCTCGGGATACCCTTTGGGTCTTTAATGCAGTGGTTTCCCGTTGCCTTCTTCATCCCCATGCCGTTGATCATTTCTGATTCACCCGTCTTTAGGGGCCGTTTCCAATCCCAAGGACAAGAGGGTACCCTGGACCGCTCCCCGCTCTTCCGCCCTCCTTTCGGAGGCCATTGGCAAGCAGCGGTTGACTCCTTATCCCGGGAATCTTTCAGTCGCTTTAAATTTATAATTCAATAAATGATAGTTACTCATCCTGGTATGTGAATTTATATTTATAGTACAACTTATTTAGGAATACGTTGTTTGGAAATATAACTAAGTCACTCTTATTTTAACCAAGGATTTTTTTTTCCTTATGGGTATGAACTGCAAACCCGGTCTTCGAGGAAGTCTTAGTGTTTTTATTGGCAAAATCCAGTAATAGTATACAATATGATTACGCGTGGCAAACAACAGTGTTAATTATGCATAAAAACACGAAGTATTTCAAAGTTACAGACAGGATTAGATGTGTTTGCTTCGCTCCGATGAAAAAGATGTTTGGAGAATGATGAGTAGTAATTAATGTTGTTTTTAAAAACAATACTATTCCCAAATAGCGGTTGTTAATTTTGATATCATCCCTGTTTCACATATAATTGCTAGTGTTAATCACTACATTTCGGACCGAGTATATGATACTATCCTTCATAGGTCATCATTAATGGATATCCTTTATGAACATCATCTCCGATTTGTTTGTCTGCAACATTCTAGTGGGAACCCCTTCTTTCGATAAGACAGTGCATCGTGCCATCATTTCCCGAATTAAATCCGAGTGGTTGGATGAACACTCCAGAGATGTGAACCTACCTTGCTTGTCATCAGACATCAGTTCCATCGCGAACATCTGATATGTCGTTGAAGAACATGTTCTAACCTCTAACCCTCCTCCGGTAAATCTTCATGAACTGTAGATTGTGAATCCCAACGCTTCAAGTTATTTGTCGAGTCCACGAATTGTTGACGCCGTCAGGGTGAATGGTGGTGTTTCACGAGTTTCAGTGCTAGGTATCTCTAATTCAATTCCTCTTCAGTATGAGTTTCGCTTGAGAAGAACATAACTTACGTCAATCCTACCAAGGGCGGTGTTACCATTGTCATCGTTTCAATAAAGGCGAAAGCATTATTGATAAATGATTTATCATTTTATTGAGAACCGACGTAGACAGGAAAATGTCGAGAAAGCCAATCATGTTTCCTCTTAAACAGAAAAGTGAATGTACTTGCTCATTCCATGAATATTCAGGGAAAGGCCGGTGGATAAACAAACATACAGGTCGACATAGTGAAACAGTTACAAATATATAGAAAAACAGTTACCAAAATCATCTCTGAAAGCAACCCATTATTGGATAATAATCAAAGAACACCGAATAGAACAAAATGGCGGAATTTAAATAGTAAATGATTACTCTCTGATATTATCAGCCATATGTCTCCTTATAAATAAGTGAAAGGAGGTACTACCCTGTTCCACATATCCGAACGATATGAATCGTTCAGCGTTAAAATTTCCTCCTGTAAGTTATGAAAGCTGTTATACACAGTTAAGAAGACACTATATACTGTATGTGGTACAGTCAGGCAACTATCCAAAACCGACACTAATCCAGCTCACAAAAGCTGTTTAATTTTAGAATCTAAAAGGATTGAGATGTTTCGTCAGTAAATCAGTAAATGCACTTATTTTCACATTTCTAAAACATTTTATAGTATCATTGCACAATAATATATATAATATTTACATAAAATACTCATTTTGACCAGCTGCTAGGGCAGAAAACATTTCAAATTTATAAAGAAATTCAGTAGATTAGACTAACTAGAAACACAGGAGAAATTTCAATGTTTGCATTGTATTACAGTTAGCGAAAATGATACAAAGTTATCTGAAATAGTTGATATGGTATAGCGTATTGGAAATTTTCAATATCATTGGCTTACTTTACAGTCTGCTTGTTTATTACACGAACTTCTTTCGATTTCTACCGTAAACTCTATTTTGTGAGCATGGAAAAGTGAAAAAAATTGTTAAATAACTGTTGTCGGTAACTTAAGAAGGCATCAATGCAATCTACGATTGCCAAAATAACGTAGGTAGCAACTACCTATATTTTAGCAGCGAAAACTTATTTTGACTCATCACTAATAAGGACAACTTCTTGAACCATACGGAGCATAATTATTTGTAAAAATAAATAATAAGAACAAGAAAAATAGTAGACTAGCTCAAAGACGCTCTACTATTCTTCTTACAGAAAGTCTCCTGTGCGGTTTGAAAGAGGATTTAAAGGTAGGCTATCATGTTGTGCCCAGCTCTTTTCAGGCAACAACTGTTGTCACCGGGTTTGAGTCCAGTGTCAAAAATCGAAGACGTAATCGAAGTATATGGCGCTTACCTCTTCCGCTCGGATTATAGACGGTTCGAATCCGGCATCGTGCAAGAGTACTTTTAATAAAGTGTTATTCTATTTTTTGTTACGTGTACTGTATGGATTAAGATGGTGAAGAAACGGAGTATCTGCTTTATTACTTAAATTAGGAAATTCCTTTCTCTTTTTCATTTTTTTAAATTATATTTCAGTCGAGTTATTATTATGTGTGTTATGAATCGCAAAGACATGGATAATATTGACTATGGAAGAAAAGGAATATGGACACTATATTTATGATGTAATCATTTCTCTATTCGCCTGAAATAATTGCAGGATTTTTTTAAAGAATTTTTTATTGCTGAAGAATATATTTAAACTGTGTACTCTCCCTAATTAAATTGCTCAACGTTGTGACTCACTTAATAGTATCAACTTCACAGAGATACCATAAATTATTTACTATCTAAAGAAATGTCAAAACATTAATATCAGTTTAGTATAAAAAGATCGTATAGCACCTG
>JARYHS010013631.1:3359638-3378644 GCA_031002005.1 Vandiemenella viatica | reverse complement strand
GATACCGCTAAAAGCGGCTGCTGTAACCGACGCTTGTTCGATTGCTTTAGGAAACTGCATCAGCTTAACGAATTATTATTAATTTCGATTAAGCACATTTCCAATGGAAATTCCATTAGTCATCTAATCATTAGTTATTCATCACTTCACTTGGTAATTTGTTCAATCTTCGACACCCTTAACCACCAAAAAAACCACACTCTTATACATTCCATCAAATGGCAGCTTGTAGTCATGGTCTTCTTTTCCCTTCCATGCTTCCATGCACTATTTCTAATTCTTTGCATTATATCCTTCCAAGCCCCATCACCAACATATGCCTTGTATACTCCCAGAATACTGTTCACCCCTCTCCCGTTTTCCAGAAACTCCCAATCTATCTTCTTTTTCATATCATTTACACCCTGGATCCTGTGATAATTTTCACAAACAAATCTATCTGATACTCTTTGAATGCCCTCCAACTCCTGTATTTGATACGCAAAATGTAGGTCTCAAAGCAATGGGCTGACCAAAGTTTTGTAACCAAGTTCTCTAACTTCTCTAATACATTCTATCATCGCCATTTTAAGAAAATGAAGGATTTTGAAACCTTTTCCTATCACGTGCCCCATGTGCACTGCACAGTTGAGTTTATTTTTAAAAGTTATGCCAAGATATTTAAACTTCATACCTTCGAAAAGCAATTCTGGCTCCATCCTATAATCATAACAATCTTTAGCTTTTTATCTGTGAACGTAATAAGCTGACTCTTCTTCGCATTTATCCTCGTTACATGTTTAACTACCCATTTAGATATTCTATTCAGGACACCCTGCAGCTGTTCACAGTCTTATCCTGTTTTGATCCTACTATATACCATTATATAATCTGCAAACAACATAAATTCTGACTGTAGACTATCAACACAATCATTCTTTAGAACGATGAACAGCAATGGTCCCAATACATTACCTGTGGCACTCCTATATTCACTTCCATCTCTCTTTATAATTCGTTTTCTTCTCAACGCTTGGCTTTCTGCCTTTTAAAAATTCCTCTACCCTGCAAGTCACTCTTTCATTCACTCCAATAGTTTTCAACTTATTTAAAACCATTTTATGGCTCACCCTATCAAATGCCTTTGAAAGATCTAGTGATATCAACTTGGTCTCCCTCTTCCAATTCATCTGAAATGTCTTGCATATAGCCCACCATCTGACATACTTGAATATCTTTGCCTAAAGCCTTGTTTTCGGTTAGTAAACCAATTTCTTTTTTCACAGACGTTTCTGATATAATTGCATATCAATCTCTCTATCATTTCGTTTGTCACTAATGTCAAACTAAACTGCATGTAATTTTCAACCCTATTTGTCACACCTCCTTTTCCAACTGGATTTACCATCGATTTACCATCGCTCTTTTCCAGTACTCTGGTAAGCTGCAAGAGTCCAGACTCATGTCTTTTTTTTTTTTTTTTAATTTCAGGGTAAATTACAATATCATATCCCACAATCTTTGATAAACGTGTAAGTATTAATATCTACACCAGCCCCTTCGCGTTTGTTTAGCTTTCTAAGTTCTTTCATAATTTCTTGATAATCTATTTCAAATTTTGTATATTTCCCTTTTTTTACTAAAATTAAGATCCTCCTCTAATTTATTCCCTCCCATCACTGAATGACAGTCCTAACTGGTCTCACTAAACCACTCACTCAGTACTTCTGCCTTTTTCAAATGCTCAGTACGTTCAACTCTATTCTTATCTACAATTGTCTAAATACCTTACCTTCCCCTCAGTTTCCTAACATAACCATAGAAATTTCTAGGTTCATCTGTCATTGGTCCCCATCTTTATCTTCTCTATTTGCTGTTATTAATTGCATGCTTTGTTCTTTAAGTATTCCCTACTGGCTTCCTGTCCCTCAACTCTGTTGTGTTCTCGTCTCACAAACCTCTTAACCTACTCACCTCCATATTGTAGTATGCAGGTTCTATACCTATCTTTATTTTCTGTTCTGAAATAAATACTTTCTCACCATCCTTCCAGTTGCTTTCCTTCAAAATCTCTTCAGTTCTAATTTGTACCTTTTCAAAATTGTATCTATATCCCCCTACAATTTTAGCCACTAGTTTACTGAGTCCTCTAATATCCATCAATACTGCATTGTAATCACTTTTTCCTTTAGTTACTTGACACTGCACAAGGCTTTCAACGGGTTTTTTTTTTCTTTAGATGTTAGCAAATCTCTGTTCCCTTGGTCCTTGCGTTATTTATCTTATTTCATATCCAGTTGACACCTGGTAAATTTAAATCCCCGCCAATAATTTCGATTCTGGACTCACCTCTGAACTGTGAATACGAGTTTAGTTTCTCTCTAAGAACTCGTATTCAACACTCATTCATCCACTACGGTAAGCAACCAACACCCTCAGTTTTTTTTAACTACGCCAGAAATTTCCCAGTAGTAACTCAGGGTCATGATCTATGATCACTAGTCACTACTCTAGTAATCTTTGCTAACCAATATGAATACACCTCCACCAATTGCTTATCTGTCTCTGTAGTACACTGTGTAATGGTCAGGAAAACCGCAGTGTCTAATACAGTACTCCTTCTTTTAACCAAGATCCTACCCCTATAACCATTTCTGACTCATGTTTCTCTATTAAATTTTCAAATTTTCTTAATTATACTTCAACAGTTCACCAACAACACTCTTATTATTGGCTTTGTTATATTTTAATCATTAACATTTGTCTTTCCAGTTGTACCCTAATCTGTTATTATTTTATTACTTTAGCATTTTTTACCATCGTGGATCTGCAAGCAGTATCCCTTTGATCAATTATTTTTATCCCCTCACCACAGCCCCTAACCTAAAACAGGTACAGTCCTGACTCCATCATAACTGGAAGGAACTGTAATTAATAACACGACAAGTAACATATTTTTCTCCTCTAACCCCTATTTCTTTACAGTTTTCAACCTTTACATTCAGACTATAACTATAATGCGTTTAGGCAAAGATATTAATCAAAATCAGGATGAATCCTTGTTGTAGATTCAGGTATTTCTCCCAGTCAGTTAGTAAATTCAATTGAAATTGGTGTTTGGGATTTCACGATTGGTATTTGGTTATTTCACGATTTTCGATGATACAGACAGAATGCTATTTTCATCTAATCTCTATAGAAGTGCATTATGAATTCGTTTTTCTTTTTCCTAATGGTAGATACATTTAAACAGAATTGATTTTCTGCCTTTGCCGTCACCTTTTTTTGCACTCAAATCTAATACTTTTACATTGTTAATAAATTAATTTAACAGAAAATAGAGTCTTTTCTATATATTATATCTAATAGCATATATTCATGTGTTTCTTATGTTTTACATCAATTATTTTGAATGTTATGTAACCGCAAACATATGATATTGATGAAAATATTAAAATTTAACATCAAAAAATATTTCAAAACTGTAGTCCAGTTCCGACAATTTAAACACCACCAGTTGTGGCGCGCTGCACTGTGACATCATTGTACACGACTACATTGACGTATTGTACATTGTGGAGTGTTATATCTCAAAAGTTTTATATTTTACATATAATTTCTATATGGAAGGAGGTCGAAAACCATTTTATAAATACTGTATTGTACCTATGTGCAAAAATACGATAAGAAATGCACCTCATAAAGTTTGTTTTTATGCCCAGCGGGATGCAAATGTAAAAAAAAAAAAAATGGTGTTTAGCTATGAGAAGACGTAAAGAACCTTCAGCCAGTTGTTTATATTTTTCAGGAAGATCACAATCTTTAATTTTATTATGTTAAATTTGTTATAATATTTTTCAAATCATTTCTTATTCAAGCTTAATCCAAAACAACTACGAATCGTTTAAAGCCCACAAAGGAGATCTTCAGACATTTTTAAAACGTATTTCAGTCTCCTGTTTTTTTTTTTTTTTTTTTTTTTTTTTTTTTTTTTTTTTTTTTTTTTTTTTTTTTTTTTTTTTGGAGGGAATATGTCTACCTACTCATGACTTTAAGAGATCACATAATTTAATGATTGAGCTCGCTGATAACCGTGGTATCTTCGTTTCTTCAAATGTCCCTACGGGTAAAAAAAAAAAAAAATACAAAATTTTGCATGTAGTAGATACTTAGAGTCAGCGTGGTGTAGGCTCCCTAATTTTCCGACAACGCTTTAAGTACTTATTTATATCTGCAGAAATTGTTGAGCATGATTTTTTTTATTTTATTTCAACTTTAAAACAAATCTCATTATTTCTAACAGATACAACAAATGAAATTTTGGCCAATATAATAACAATTACTTTCTAATATACCTCGCCAATAACCATAGAAATTTGGTTGGGAGGTGAATTTGTTTATTTCTCATACATTATTTCATTTTCAACCATTTACACCCTAAAACTTCACGGAATTATACATATTTGTCGCACAAAAAAGAATAAATCGATCTTCTCGACGTTTACGAAAATGAAATAAAGAAAAAAATAATAGTATACTTATTTCAATTGAAAAAACACCATAACATTAAACTTATTAACAAAACGTGAACAACTTATGCAAGAAAGTAGACTTTCCTGACGTATGATTGCAGCGAAGTCTTCACGGGTGTACCGCCGGATTTTGTTTTCACAACACAATCCGGCGGTACACTGGTGGGGGGAAAAAAGGTTCTTTTCTAGTTGCTTTATTATGTTAGTAGTTTCAAAGCTCGTAAAAAATGACGGATTGAACGGTATGTTCTGGCAAGCCATTTCTTTTCAATTGATTAGCTTGGTAAAATTGTTATAAACCAACGCGATCCGGGGTGCTTTTAAACTTTACCACACAATTCTCTAAAAGTCTAGACCTATAATTGAATTACATGCATATTTCTCATTATCAGCAATTCACTGTCGGTCACTCCGGCGTGTCCCATGTTTCACATTACATGTATCTAATACATAACCCATTCACTAAAAGCGTAAAAACATTAATAATTCAAATTTCTAACAACTAATTACCTTGCAACTTTCACTACTCCGCGTCAGCGACTGTAGAATCCGGATTTGATGCAAAAATACATTGTCATCATGAAAACATCTTTTTTTGGGAGAACCTTTTACAAAGACCGCTTCCATTCATTATTATTGTATCAGTATTCTAACAAGAATGCAATATTTCATCATTTATGCTAATAAGTTTCGATAAAACTTAAACACAATAAAAAATTATAAAAACATTCAGTAACTACGCCTTCGTTTATAATATGAACGTGTACTTTGACGTCACTATTCGATTAGACCAACGCGTTTCACAAGGTTATTTTTCCCTTGTATTTTTAACACATTTGATTAATTGAAGTCAATAAATAAAAAGCTAATAAATAGGAAAAAATGTAATAGTAATATAGCTTCCAAATAAAAATACTAGACGTATATTTGAATTGCATTCCTATATCCTATTGATGTTATTTGTTTTAAGAAAGGGGATAAAATGAGTGTGTAAGCAAATAGCCAGCGAGATGTGCGTTCCATCGTAATTAAATAAGTTAGTATTAAATTAAACTAAAATTAATTTAAAATAAGAAATACGTTTATGTACCAGTATGTTTGGTGTAAACGAAAGTGTAGTTTCATTTACAATATAGGTTTGATATTCATGTCAGTACTTCTAAAGTCACCTGTCTACTGTCATCTATATTATTTTCTCGTTATATTCGATTACTCGCTCAGTCTACTAAGTCTTCGTATACGCTGCCTCGTCTAAGACGTTTAGTTATTGTTTAGCCGGCAAAATATAAATAGTTTCAGTCACCTGAATATAAAATATTTGTTGTGACAATCGTTATCTGACATTATTTCAAGTAGCTAAGCAAACAACGTCCTGTGAAACAGATGTACTACATAAAATGGAGCTTTCATTAATTTATAAGTGTTGCGTTTTCAATCCAGTAATGCGGATGATACATTTTATTTTTTTGTAGATTTATTTATTGTATGAGACCGTTTTTGTCTGACGTTGGTCTAGAAGCCCGTTTCTACACTACACTTCTTCTGTTTCATTAGAACTCAAGATGGTGAAAAATCTCTTATTTAATTGAAAAAGTACTCATTTACATTTTTATTTCTGAACTGTATATCGTATATATTACGATAACCTAGATTTCGGTGTAAACTCAAAAACTTTCATTTCGCTGCATCGGTTAGAGTGCCCCTGCATGACGTTTATGTGTCCATAGTCATTGCTTTAATCACAGAATTTAAGTGAGGGAATCTCTCCTTGAAAATTTTACAGCGTAAATGAATCACAGTCAGCCCTTAACTGGGCTGATAAAGCAAGGTCGAAGAACGTATCCTGTCTGAATGTTGCGAGTATGCGCCCACCGCCCAGTAACCGAGTTAGCCGTCAGCTGGGTCCGTGGAATTGAGTTATCTGGGGTTTGGATCGGAGCCTGGCGAGCCGTCTGAAGGGCCGAAAGCAGAAGGCTGGGATCTAGCTGCAGCCAGGGAGACCAGCAGTGAGAAGCGTTTCAGTACAAAATCCGTACACACCTTCTTCATCACCTTTTCCCAAAATTTTGGGGTTGACTCCATTAGATGAGTTTTACTTATCATTGGCATGGTCAAATTTGGAGCTATGATTTTACGGCCGCATGCCCCTGTTAACGCCAAGCATTTTATACCTACTGTCATATCGTACTAAGTAGCCTACTAAATGAGGAAGTGAAAAGTTGTCATCTGTCTATGAAACACGTTTGTGAAATGTGTAGTTTATGAAGTGGAGACAGGAGACCGTCTCCGCATTCTGCCTTGATGGAACCGCATAAAAACCACAGTCAGGACGGAGAGTCCGATGAACCTCCCTGATCCATTGTGGGGCTTCTCAGCGCGCTGAACCACACTGGCGAATATCCCCTACAGATGTAGTAATAAAAATTCACAGTAAAACTGTTACCGCATCACTACCTCAATACGTTGATGTCTAGAGTTGTTTTACATGTCAAGCTTTTAATTTCCATTTCAAGTTCCTTCTTGATGTAATACTTTTGTATGTACACAGTAAACGTAGTTTCAAGCGTTAAAACCCATTCACACTAGCGGTCAGCTCAGCTCAGGTCAGGTCAAAAATCGCTATACACGTAATCCAATGGGAGCATTCACATTACGCGGTCCGCTCAGGTCAGGGCAAGGCAGGTCAAACTGAAGATCGCGCCGCCACCTATCAACAACGGTCAAGACCTGAACTGAGCTGAGCAGACCGCTAGTGTGAACGTGCAACAACCAGGTCAGATCAGATCAAAATGTGGGACGCACGTCTAAAAAATTCTACTCATAAGCAATAAACAGAGTAGGGGAGACTGGGTACGGTTGTGCCAGGTTACGGTTGTGACAGTCGTCATATTAGCCAAACTACAAGGAATACCAGGATGGGGAGGGAGTATAGAGGAGCGGCGTGCCTGTTTGAACGTGTTTCACGGTATCCCGTCAGAAATCGCGTGACATTAACAATCGTTGAGGCCTGCATTACTTTTTAACAGTCAAAAGTAAGTATTTTTATTAGATTTCTTTTAATAATTGTTGTTGTATGTGTACAGTTAGAGTAATGAGTGTTTCTCCTCGTTATTAGTTATACATTAGTAGTTAAATAGCAGTGATTACTTTGCACGTAGGTTATTTTGTATTGTCATGGCGATTGTTGTTTAGTGAAGGAGTGCATTGGGGACGGTTGTGACATATTTTTTGGGTACGGTTGTGACAGTAAAATTTTCGTTTTTGATGCCGAGAAAACGCTTGAGGTAGACCGACAGCTGTACGAGGCACATTAGTCATGGTTACTTTTGCAGAAAATGCCTTGGGAAATACTATCCCTCATTTATTTCCACGGGTTAGTTATCACGATCATTTTGCTAGGGATCAATTGGGACTGCAAATTCTTCAGGCTGGATGCAAGGTGCATTGTTCCTAGGATTTCTGGAACAATTTAAGAAATTTCCTAATGCTTCTCCAACGCATAGTCTTGCTAGTGCTGGATAACCATTCCTCGCTTATCCACATTAATAAAATGGATTTTTGTAAAGAAAATGCAATCACTTTGCTTTCGTTTCCTCCACACTGCTCGTACAACCTGCAGTCCTTGGATCGACCTGTCTTCCGACACTTAAAAAATCTGAAAAAACTACTTGTGACGAGTAGATGGGGAGTCACAATGACAATCTACGATATACCAGGTATTATCAAAATGATCTATATCAAGAATTTTATAACAACTATTGATGCTACAATGCCTTATTAGTTATAAGCTGTTTAGGTGTTCCCAGATTAATTTCTATTGTCATGTAAAAATTAAATTTATCCAGAAGAAGATTATGTTACATTATGTTTGATATTATTTGAAATAAAAGTGATTTTAGACCGTTTTGTTGTATTTTTGAACCTGTCACTACCGACCCCAAGCACTGTCACAGCCGCCCCTGGGGTGTGGTCGGTTGTGACATTTTTTCTTTTTTTTTCTAATCTGTTGCTATGAGTTAACCATTGTACTTAGGGACAAAATTTATATTTATATGTAGGAAAATGTACATTTTACTATAAAAATCACCTTTTTTCCAGATAACTGGCATACTAAGAAAATTATGAGCGATCAAATGAAAGTTGTCACAACCGTATCCAGTATCCCCTAATATATATATAAAAAATGTTTTAGCAGTAAGTTATTTCTGATTATTAGGAAGTTGGCAAAATTTTAATATAAATTCAAATATTATTACATGTTTTCGTATTGCCAAGGTACAGATTCTGCTTCCAAACTTAAAAAAAAATGTGAATTTATTTTTTGTATCAAAAGGTTTCCTCTCGTTCATCCTGAGATTCACTTTTTACATAACATGAAATTTTTTTCTTCCGTAAACAATTGTGCAAAACACGTGTTGTTGAAATTATGTTATCAATTAGTATTGGAGCAGAGTTAAGTTATCTAAATTAAATTTAAGCTAAAATATCAAAAAACATTTCCCACCCCTCGTCTCGCACGTCATAGAAAGTAGATAAAATTTTTACCTCGTGATCTGTTTGCGATTTCAAACACTGGTTCAACCTGAACCGTCGTCTTTTTTATTCTATTCTCTACATCCAAAATCAGTGGGATTTTAACTAACGTTAGAGTAGAGAGTGGCATCGTTTGCTGTGAACAACTCATATGAAATGGGCATCGTCTACGACTTGATCTGACCTGACCTGAGCTGACCTGACCGCTAGTGTGAATCCTACCCTGGGTCGTGAGCTGAGCTGAAATGACCTGACCTGAGCTGAGCTGACCTCTAGTGTGAATGGGCATTTACAAATGTTTACAGTGATCATCAGCCGATACCTACCATATGTGATTTATAATTACTTGTGTTTTTTCACAGAAGGGAACCGAGCAAGTGGTTCCGAGGTTCAATCGTCAGATGTATGAATGTAGATCTGTAACTTCCAGTCTGGACTAGATATGAAGGAATATTTTCACGAGCCTGTTACCTCTTACAAACATTTATTTGCGCGCGTTTAGTTTACACGTAAAACTATTTGTCCTCGTCATCTGATATGGTCTTAGGTATCAGGTTATATGGAAATGATTGTAGTTGATTGGCACAGTCACTTGTAATTCTGACGTCTAGGAGTCCAAACTACCCTTTCAGGTCTACCGGTTAATAATAATATACTTTTAAGATACAAGAATATTGGTCTCCGATAGTGTGATGTCTCACGCCTCTCCTATTCTATTCTGACTAAAGACATGGTGAACTTGTATTTATCTTTGTAATGTTTGGACTTAACATTCTACGGTACGTGAATTAAGTTCCTAATAAATAATTTCGACTTTATTTTCTGGAAATATCTGCAGGTGAATGCAAAAATGATTCCTTGCAGGAGATAAAGTTATCAGTGGCATCCTGCTCCTTCTGGTCCCCGTTGTCGACGACACTTAAGGAGTAACTCCCTTTAAGGCACATTGACGTCATCAGATCCTGAGGAGGACTGGGGGAGGGGGAGGAAAGGGAATGAATTCAGTCATGGAATTTTGAAGGAATCATAGAGGCGTTCACCTGAAGTGACTTCAGGGCACTATCGAGAACCGAAATATGGAGGGGCCCACTTCCTTCCGAATACCAGGCGCGAACCTTACCATTACTCACCATGTTCAGTTTACGGGAGCATTTAAAACCATCCAGTGTACAACATGGTTCACCATCTTTATATATAAAGATGAATGTATGTTTGTTTGTTTGTTTTTGGTTTGTTGGTTTGTTGGTTTGTTTGTTTGTTTGTTCTTCATACAAATCCACAGTTTTCATCCGATCTCGATGAAACTTTGCACACATATCCTTTGAAATAAGGAGAAAAATACTGTCTACATTTGGTTGGAAAATTATCTGTATAAATAACACATTTTGTCTCATAACTTCGAAATACGGCGATAGACAGACACTTTGAATATGGACGTCTCCGTGCCGTGTTTTCGTGTAGTGGAGTGCCAGCTCAGTGGCTAAAGCGCTTGATTACGAACGTCGTGGTCTCCGGTTCAAATCTCCGTTGAGGCTAAGATTTTTAAAAATTGTTTTTGATCGTAAGAGTCACGGTTGGGCCGTCGGATTTTCGGATTGAATTTTAAACTGTAGATTTCACAAAGGTAGGGGTGCAACCTGAGGCAATTCGTAGGTAGTCTTGCAATACAGTAGGTGTACACTTTTTTACGTTATATTGATCCATCAGGGGTGATTCGTAGTCAGTGTGTGTGTAATCTGCAGTAGGAATACTATAAATGCGAAAGTAAGTCTCTGTCTTATGTTACGTTTTGACAATTAAATGCCTATACCGATATTGACGGAATTTGACGAGAAAATCTGTAGGGAGGGTACTGGACTTTGTTTGTTCTTCATACAATTCCACAGTTTTCATCCGATCTCGATGAAACTTTGCACACTTATCCTTTGAAACAAGGAGAAAATTACTGTTTACATTTAGTAGAAAAATTATCTGTATAAATAACACATGTTGTGTCATAACTTCGAAATACGGCGATAGACAGAGACGTTAGATGTGGACGTCTCCATACCGTGTTTTCGTGTAGTGAACTGGCATCTCAGTGGCTAAAGAGCTTGCTTACGAACGTCGTGGTCTCCGGTTCAAATCTCTGTAAAGGGTAAGATTTTTAAAAATTGTTTTTGATCGTAAGAGTCACGGTTGGGCCGTCGGTTATTCGGATTGAATTTTAAACTGTAGATTTCACAAAGGTAGGGGTGCAACCTGGGCAATTCGTAGGTAGTCTTGCAATACAGTAGATGTACACTTTTTTTACGTTATATTGATCCATC
The DNA here is from genome assembly GCA_031002005.1 of Vandiemenella viatica. NCBI lineage: Eukaryota > Metazoa > Arthropoda > Insecta > Orthoptera > Morabidae > Vandiemenella > Vandiemenella viatica. The sequence goes on along the minus strand of JARYHS010013631.1, from coordinate 3,367,291 downwards.
AGGGGTGATTCGTAGTCAGTGTGTGTGTAATCTTCAGTAGGAATACTATAAATGCGGAAGTAAGTCTCTGTCTTTTTGTTACGTTTCGACGACTAAATGGCTATATCTTTGTGATGGAATTTTATAAGGAAAGCTGTATGAAGGGTACAGGATATTATTTCCAGTATGATTAACAGTTGTAGTCACGAAATTTTGAGATCATATCGAATAGTGACAGAAATATGTTGGAAATTGATTCTCTTCAAGAGGCAGGTTAGACGGTAGAATGATATAGTGATAGCTTTCCTGTCATATTATGCCGACTCGATATTGTTTTGGACCAATCCTTGGTTACCAACAACTTTCTATACTTAATTCTGGCAAAAAAAATTCTTAATCCACGCGTACGAAGTCGTGGGTACGAGGCTAGTAGGAATTAATTTTACAATAATCTGTTTGATTTTCATGATAAACGAAAACTAAATTTACATGTGATATTCACGTGTGACAAATTCACTTTTATTCAAAATAATACTACTACGAATCTAGAACTTCAAATAAGCTAGGGAACGTGAAATCACCAACTCAATAGGAACTACAGTTTAAAGTAGTAAGCGTATATAAATACTACTTCTAATATTGCGATTTCTCTTGAATTTGCTGCTCCCTTACCAGAGAATAATTCCAGAACAACTAATACGAAAAAAGAACTAAAGACATAAATTGCTGTAGCAAAAATAAAATTCAGTCATACAGAAAACTCATATCTGCAACTCTTCTCGTGTATCCTGTAAAAAATCGGTCTGTTATTTACTAAGGAGTTTTTAATGACGTGATCTGGGCGAACGGCAGTGCTTCTGCCAAGTCAAGTAAACAGCGGTACGGTCTACGCTTTTCTCGAAGCGAATCGAGCCTTTTTTTCTGACATAAGTCTTTTGACTGGTTTGATGCAATCCTCCATCCCTTCCTATCCTGTGCTAACCTCTTCATTTCTACATACCCCTTACAACCCACGTACTCATTTATCTGACTCCTTTTTTCTAATCTCTGTCATCTTTCTACAGTTCTTATCTTCGACTGTTCCCTCCACTAACAAATTAGCCAATCCAGCATGTCTCAAAACATGACCTACCTATCTCTTCTTTCTGTAAGCTTCTTCCACAAACTTCTTTCCTCACCCATCATTTCCAAAACTCGTTCAACTCGTACTTTGTCTGTCCACTTAAATTTCAGCATTCTTCTGTAGCACCAAATTTCAAATGCTTCAATTTTCTTTATTTCCGGTATTCCTAAAGTCCATGTTTCGCGACCATAAAATTCTGTGCTCCACACAAAGGGTTTTAGAAAGCTCTTTCTATGTCCTAGAGCAATATTTGAAACTAAAAGATTTCACTTTTTGCTAGTGCTATTCTACTTTGAACATCATTCCTGCTTCGGCCATCGGTTGTAATTTTGCTTCCCTAGTAACAGAAGTCACTTACTACTCCTATTCCATCCGATCCTATTTTTATATTTAGTCTACTGCGATTGATATCATTTCTCCTTAATTTCATCACTTTTGTCTTGCTCTGATTTATAATGAGTCCAAAATCTTCCTTCAGTATTTGTTCATGCTATTCTGTAACCTTTCAATATCCTCAGGCTATTCTGCTAACATTTCATCAGCAAATCGTAGCATACTGAATTTTCTCCTTGAACAATTATGACACATGAAAATTTTTCTGTTACTTCCTTTGTTGCTTCTTCTACAACAAGTTGAATATTAACGGGGATAGACTAAAAACTTGTCTCACACCATTTTTAACTGATCCATGTTTCTCATGGTTCTCTCATAGCCACTTGATTCTTATATAGTCTATCTCGATATTTTAAGGCCAACTTCTTTAAAATTTTCAACATCTTATCCCACCTAACATTATCAACATCTTGTCGCTACTCACATTATCAAAAGCTTTTTCTAAATCAACACCATAAAAGTACCTTTGTTTTTCTTGATCCGCCCTTCAAGCATTAATCATAAAGTGAGTTGCTACCGTTGTACCGCGGTTTTTCCTTAATCCAAACTGATCTTCAACTACTGTCCCGACTACCAACCTTTCCATTCTAATGTATATTCCTCTGGTCAGTAATTTTGAAGTATGTGATGTTAAACTGATGGTACAATAATTCTCATATTTTTCGGCTTGTGCTTTCTTCGGAATATTGAAGAGCATACTTTTATTAAAAACAGTTGGAATTTCTTCTTTTTCGTAACATTTTTTTTTATCAGTTTCAATAATCTTTTGATTCCTTCTTCTCCTACTGATTTGAGAAGTTCTGCAGGAATCTCATCAATTCCAACTGCCTTATTTGCTTTTAAGTCATTCAGAGCTCTATCAAATTCCGTCCTTTAAACAGGATCTCCTAAAGTCATCAAGGTTGGCAATGACTTCCTTTTCCTTTACGCTATTGTTCAAGTCGTCCCCATCATACAGTTTCTCAATGTATGCCTTCCATCAGTTAGCTCTATCGTCTGAGCTTAAAACAGGTTTCCCATCGGCAGCTTTAATGTTTATATATTTTTTCATTATTTCTCCAAAATTTTGTTTGATCTTCCTATATGCAACATCTACTTTACCTATGACCATTTCCTTTTCTACTTCTTCACACTTTCCTTGAAGCCATTTTTCTATTCCTTTTTGTATTTCCTGTTTATTTGATTTTTAAATTGCCTTTATTGCTCTCTTCCTGCTTCATCCTGAGCTTTATTTGAGCCTTCTCCTCTGATCCATCAGCTCCAAAATTTCCTCTGTGATCCAAGGTCCTCGGACTGCTTGTTCCCTATGGCCTAATGTTTCTTTACCGGCTTTCATTATTTCTCTCTTCAATGTATTCCATTCGTCCTCAGTTGATCTCCTTTCAGAGTTACTGGTTAGCCCTAAGTCTACCATTTTTGCAAATTTCTTTCTCGTGCCAGATTGTTTCAGTTTATTCAGTTCCAGGCTGTTCTGCTTATACTGCTTCCTTATTCGCTTGACTTTCAACCTACACTACTTCATTAATATCAAATTATGGTCAGTGTCTATGTCTGCTCCTGAGTATGCTTTACACTCTTGAACTTGATTCCTGAATCTCTGTTTGACAATGATATAATCTAGCTGATATCTGCCCGTATTCCCTTGACGTTTCCAGGTATGTATCCTACTTTCATGGTTCTTCAACAATGTGTTGGCCGCGACTAGCTTATATCTTTCACAAAATTTTAACAACCTGCTTTCTCGCTCATTTCTTTCTCTTGGACCAAAATTTCCTACAGTATTCCCCTCTATTCCTTCTCCCACTATCGCTTTCGAGTCACCCATGATTATTAGATTTTCCTCCCCCTTCACATATTGGATTAATTCATCAATTTCGGTGTATATTTTCTCTAATTTTTCGCCATCTTCCTGTGACGTTGGCATACACACTTGTACTATCGTATTTGAGGCGGGCTTAGTTTCTAACCTCATCAAAATAATCCCGTCACTAAACTGTTCATAATAACTCACCCGTTTCCCTACTCTCTTATTAATTACAAAACCTATAACTCCACTGACAGCTATTGTGTTAATTATTCTGTGTTCCCAGAACAGAAATCCTGTGCATCCTTGCACTTAATCTAACTAATACCGACGACATCTAACTTATATCATGCCATCTCCAATTTTAAGTTTTCTAATCTACCTGTCCTATTCAGACTTCTAACATTACACACTCCGACTCGTAGAATGTTTCTATCCATTCTGATTACTCTTCCCTGAGTAGTACCCACCCGGAGATCCCATTGGGGGCTATTTTACCTCCTGAATATTTTACCCAGGAAGAAACCATCATGTTATATGTAATTTGAAAGGATTTCCTCGTGATACCTTCTGGGTCTTTAGTGCAAAGGTTTCCCGTTGTCTTCTGCATACCCATGCCGCTGATCATTTCTGATTCATCTGCCTTTAGGGGCCGTTTACAACCCCAAGGGAAAGAGGGTGCTCTGAACAACTCCCCGCTCTTCCGCCTCTTTTATGTTACCGTTGGCAGGCTGAAGGAACCTCGTCCGTCAAAACAGGGTGCACCACGTGAAGGAGAGGTTGACATTTGCTTGGAAAAGGCTAATATAGTTTCTCCCAAACCCTTTCACCCTCGAGCCATTATTTGTAGTTTAATGTTTTTTGTTTGGGTGATGCTACGTGCCTTAAATTCCTGTTATATATATACATATATATCAGCAGTCGTAGTAAACATATTCAATTTAATTTTCTTTCGTTTCTGTTCTTATTTTGGAAGTTATTCATAAGCAAATTTCGATTATTTTGTCACTCATTGAAGAATATAAAAACTAAAGTACTTCCCGTAGTCGGAGAGAGCTGATATTTGGTAAAGATATCGTGTTATTAATTTCCGTTTATCTGCTCTCTTTCTTATCTCAAACGTGAACTTGCCTCCTACCCTAATATCTTCATACACACTGTAAGTGGAGCTTGTGTTAGATTTTATTTCTTTCCTCTCCCTACTTTCAAAGATGTGAAATTCAAAGTTTTTAACCGATTATGACACTCCATTATCATAATTCCAAACCATATCTCGTGGTAATAGAAAGAGATAATTTGATACACGAATATAGTTTCACCACCCAGTCATAATGAATGTGCAATATTTGTAATTTTTTATGTATCTATCCAATGGCAACCGTAAATGTTTAACATTCCAGGGCATGTTTGTACGTTAAATTCTTTGCTCCGGATATATATACTTCTTCCTCTATATAGTTTGGAAGTTATAGGTCTACCGTCTACTCCGATAATGACAGTAACGTAGGCAGGCCATCGCTTGCCCAGAATCAGACGCCAATCCGAAATGTGTGTGCACTTTGTCGATGGCAGCATTCAGAGTTTAAAAAAAGCTTTTCATTTTACTAAAATCTAGCCTCAAATCCCATTAAAATTGACGGGTCGAACTGAGTGTTCTGCACGTCATTTACTCGCAGTAGCTTAAACAATAGAATTTTTTATAAAACAACACCTGATTCAGTTTCTCGTACATTATGCTATAGCAAAACGTTTCAGTTGTCATCCTGAGTTAGGATGTTTACCAATGTAACTACAAAATCCGCCAATATTGTCATTAGAAAATGAAAACTTCAATCAATTGCGAATTAATATATTCAGTGTATTGAATGTCACTAACGCCATTATCGATAATTATCCTATCGATATTTACAAGCAGTATCGACACGTATCATGAGAAAAATATCGATATAACGATAAATCGATATTTTTGCCTAAAGCCAGTAATTTTCTAAAAATATTCCCAAAGTATACAGAAATATTTTTAAAAAATTCGGATAGTTAAAGACACATGTGGAAATTATAGAACCATTTATTAATTTGTCTATTTTTACAATCAATCAAATCACTATTCACCTGATGTAGACAGCAAAAGAACTCTCTGTTTTATATGTTCCCGTCAATCTGCTTCTTTTGTCCGATGCTGCCTAGATAACTGAAGAAGTTACTCTATCGGACTGTATAGAAGAGGCTTGGCATTTAAAATACTTCGTCAACGCATCAATGAATAAAACAATTGAAAACAGAAGATATAAATTAACGTCAACCCTCAACTTCTCAACACCGATACTTAATCAACATTCTTCAACATGATTTAAAATAATCTATACGTTACAACATCCAAATATGTTGAAAAAAATGAGGTTGACGTTAACATAAATCTGTTAAAATTTAATATCTCCTTAATCTGTTTAACGCTGATGAAAAGCTATTAAATTACCACGAATTCATTTTTTAAGTCACGTTCAGATCAGATATGTACACATATCTATCTGTTATATGTGCAACACATGAAATTGGATACTGATTTGTGTTTGTAGAAAAATATTGAATTGGTACTTAAAATTTATACTCCAAATAATTATTTTTTGATATATCGGAATAAAAATATTGACTACAAGTATAGATTATTTTATGAAAAATATCGATATATTTTTCCCAAGCCTAAACACCATACATCGCCATATAGGCTTGACACAAAATCAACATCAGTTCTTACATCTTTCTTTTTCGTGTTTCACATCCATATTACAACGTTTGAAAAAAATAACATCAGTAATATGGCTTCAGTGATAGCAAAGGAAATTGAAAATAAATCTTAACTTATGTTACGCCGTACGTTTCCAGTAACATCGCGCTCATGAAACTAACTTAAATTATTCATTCCCTCTGCTCTAACGACAGATGCCAGATTTCATTTTAACCCAGGCTAAATTTCGGATTAATCAAAACTTCCACCAACATTGGTGCTCGAAAATTCCGGCATTCATCTTCGAACTAATATAAATAAATAAAAACCAACTAATAAATAATTTGTTAATTTAAACGCAATACACACTTTTCTTTCAGTGTTCAAATATTTCATTAACGAAAATGCTTAAATAAATGCAGTTGTTATTAAATAAAGCTCATAACTTTTACTATGTAGTAACATCTTTGGCTGTTGTTAATCCAGCAAGTTGGTTACGTCGTGTAATTGCGCTACGGACACGATAACCAAGGTTAGCCTCTAATCTGTTTTGATTAGGACATGCATAATGGTCAACTTTTCTTTTGAGCTGGAATTGCATTGCATTCTTTATTACATCGTTAGTTTCAAGTATTAACAATCAATAGCTGAAGGTGCTGTTCGCATCACTTCTTATCATCAATCTTAGGGTAAATATTACTCTTTAACGCGGTTTGCAGTCAAGTAATAATTAAAAGAATATATAGTGATTAACAGTAAACAGCATAAACTATTACTTCTGCAACACCTGGGCAGTTACAACTTACAGATTAATTAACTGAAAACACAGGTAGAATTCTATATGATTTACAATGTGAAGAAACACAATCGTTTAGCAACAGTTGGCCTAGTTCAAAACAATAGCTCGCTATGCTATCTCCCTCATACACACACTTTATCTATACGAGCATCATATCCTACGCTGTGCCGCAGACTGGAGCACACGCAGGCTGTCAGTTCCGGAAATTGTCTATTTCCCTTACGGTTCCCGAAGTTACAGCCAACATTCTGTCCAAGTTAGCCAATTTTGGGAATAAAAGGAAACAAAAACAACAACATGAATAACAGAAAGTTCCGCTTTTGAAAATAATTGTTTTAAAATCTAATTTACAGTCTCTCCTTCTTCAAAACAATTTCATACAATAATATTTCTGTCTTTTTCTAGTTTTTTTGGGAACAACAGGCCATGATAACACATTACAATGAGGATTACTCAGGCACCATTTAATTTGAGATTTATTAGTTGATTCATGTATTCTGTATCCGATAAATTGTTACCTCAATTGACCTTACTATTAGCTTTAAGTTGTTACGCATCTTAATTTTACAGTAGTATTTCTACAACAGCCATGAAATAATTTCAGTATTACCTCTCTTCTCGGAAATTTTATGAGGGTATAAGCCCTAGTCATTCAGATAACTTTCACTCCCTTTAATCACGGCTCTGTAGATAAACCACATATTTGATTCATTTTTCTATTTCATGTTTTGGACTTCAGAGAAAACATTTGCTTCTTTTCGGCATAATGCTCTTCTGTGACTCTGTTTCTGACTGACTTTTTTTATCAACATAATACCTCAACTAATGTG
>JARYHS010013631.1:3282684-3358638 GCA_031002005.1 Vandiemenella viatica | reverse complement strand
ATAATTGATAATATTATTATATATTGATGTTTTTTTTTGGTGTGGTGAATTAACGTCTTCAATTCCTGAGTGTATCGTTTGTTGTGAAAAACTCAGTACTGCTGCTATGGCTCCCAGTAAATTGAAACGACATTTGTCAAGAAACCATTCTTCTCTGTCAAGTAAACATATCAATTATTTTAGTCGGTTTTTGGAAAATAAGTAAAAAACAAAGAACGTTCATGACCGCTACAGTATGTGTTTGGGAAGGATTACAGGAAGCTAGTTATAAGGCAGCCGAACTTATCGTAAAGACCATGAAACCACATACAATATGTTAAACACTGTTAAAGCCTGTTTGTAAAGAGATGGTGAGAATAGTTCTGAGTTTAGAATCTGCTAGTGAAATTTCAAAAATTCCTCTTTCTGCTGACACAATTGATCGCCGAGTTATCGATATGTCTCGTGATATTGAAGACGATACGAAGGAGAAAATCAACAACAGTCAGGAGTACTCACTTCAGATCAAGTCCACAGATATTAGCCATCATGCACAACTTCTACAGGCTTCGATGGAGATATAATTGTAAGTAACTTTTGCAAAGAACTTCCTGAGCAAACTACCAGTGAAGAAATATTTCGTTTGACTGATGAATATTTGCTCCTTAATGAATTAACATGGAAGTACTGCGTTAGTGTTAGTAGAGACGGAGCGGCTGCTATGACAGGCCCAGTGAATGGATTTGCAGCTAAAGTACGCGAAGTAAATTTCAACGTACTATGTGATCATTGTCTCATTCACTGCGAAGCAATTGTTGCTAAGTCTCTGCCACCTTCTTTGAAAGATATGCTGGACGAAGTAGTAAAAGTCCTGAACCTCATAAAATCGCAGCCGCTAAATTCGCGACTTTTTCAGTTTTATGCCAGCAAATGGGTTCAGAACACACTACATTCCTGCTACATACAGAAGTACGCTGGCTGTGATGAGGAAAGGTGTTAACGCGACTATTTGAACTTAGAGAGGTCCAGGCATTTTTGAGTGTTGAAAGACATAAGTACGCGGATTGATTCGCAAATGGTGAATGGGTATGTAAGTTGGCATATCTTTCCTACATTTTCGTACACTTGAATGAGCTGAACATCAAAATGCGAGGTGGGAATTAAAATATTCTCATTAGTATGGATAAGGTTGCGGACGACTGAACTAGACGACCCGTGCGAAAACTTCGCGAATAAAATGCGATGAATAGTGAGGTTGAATGCTTGTAATATAATGAAAAGTAGAACCGTACTTTTGTAGCAAATATATATATATATTTTTTTTTAGTGTAATAGGTATGCATCAAAATACTCGGAACATATTACGAAACAGTTAGGAAAATTTAAAACACTCTGTATTTTTGACAATCTGTCACTGGCCTTATCAGAATAAATCCAACCTGAACAAAATGCACACAACATATCAACATCTCCAAAATATTTGTTGCTGTGCGAATAAAATGTTTACATTGGATTTGTATAGCAAAATGATAGTGTTTACGCAACAGAAAAAAATATATCCCAAAAACTACTTATTGAATAAAAAAAAGTTTATTGACATCTCTGTGATATCCGCTGCTGCAATCTAGGGACTTGGCTCTGAACAGTCACATACGCGCTACCACTTTAAGCACCAAATTCCGAAAAATTCTTTGTTTATTTATGATTTTACCTAGCTGAAGACCTTAATTTTTAAAAAGATATGTCATTTTACGATTTCTGCTAGGTATCAAAGAAGGTAAATGGCTTGTAATAAACAAAAACACGTTGTATAAATAATATTGATACTTTTGCCCTTTAAGGATCGAATTACAAAAATTTCCTGTTATAAAATATGGTGTGACCAAAGCAGCCACCTTGTTCTTTAAAATGATACCTCATTTATCAATTTCGGTTAGTTATCAAGCGAGGTAAAAAAAAATAAAAAAATTGTTTTCAGAAATGATGATATTTTTTCCCCTTAAGGGTTGAATTTGGAGAAAGTTTGATGTGACCATGAGAAGGTCTCCAAAATTACAATGTTGGGGGTGGACCTAGATGTCCCCCTGTGGATCCGCCCCTGCCCTCTAAGGTTAGAATTTTTAAAAACTCCTTTCTTAAAATGTGGTAATGGAACCGAAGACATTATGAAGACCTCAATCTTTTAAATGATACCTCGTTTATCAATTTTGTTTGATTGTCAAGTGTGATAAATGGCTTGAGATACAAAAACCGCATTTTAGAAAAATTGTCATTTTTCCCATTTAAAGTTCGAATTACGAAAAATTCCTGTCTTAAAATATAATGTTACCACGGCGGAGATCTCAGCAGTCTTTAATATGATATCTCATTTATCTATATCGGTTAGATATCAAGGGAGATAAATAACTCGTGACACAAAAATGCGTTGTAGAACCATTTATAATTTTTCCCTTTAAGGATTGAATTCCAGAAATTTCTTTCCTAATATATGACGTCACTAAAGCGGAGATCTTAATCTTTTAAATGATACTTCATTAAATGATTTAAGATAGGTATCCAGGGAGATAAATGACTCGTAACACAGAAAACAGCATTTTAGAAATATTGAAATTTTGCCCTTTATGGGTCGAATTTTGAACACTTCATATGATGTGACCAAAGTGGAGACCATATGCTTTAAAATGACCTCATTAATTGATTTTGGTTAAGTATGAAGGAAGATACAGGCTTGTGACAAAAAAAAAAAAAAAAAAAAAAATCCTATAGAAATAATATATTTGATATTTAAGAAATACTAACTGTAAATAGAACTGCAACTTTATGTGCTTCCTTTTAGTAGCTGAAGATGGAAATAAGTGGTAATCCACTAGTCAATACAAAGTAATACTCTCAGAAACAAGTTTGCAAATGAACCTATCAGCTAATAACTCACCAGCAATAAGCTACACATGCTGACTACTACTTTGCTTACATCAAAAACAAAATGGCTTCCTGTACCCAGGCAAGTATCTTTATTGGGCCATGTGACCAAGACATGCAACATCTAAATTGGGGTGCCAATGTTGACAGAAAACAGCAGCAATCAGTGTGTGACATACTACAGATTTGTATCTGAAATTAATGCAGCGAAATTTGGTGTTGATGGGATTTTTTTGGTGTCGTTAGTCTTTCGACTGATATGATACAATCCTTCATCCGTTCCTATCTTGTGCGAACCTCTTCATCTCTACATACCCCTTACAACCCATGTCCTCAATTATCTGCTTCATATATTCTAATCTCTGTCTTCCCCTACAGTTCTTAACTTCGGCTGTTCCCTCCACTAACAAATTAACCATGTCTAAAAATATGGCCTACCAGTCTGTCTCTTTTTTCTGTAAGCTTCTTTTACAAACTTCTTTCCTCTCCCATCATTTCCAAAACTCGTTCATTTCATACTTTGTCTGTCCACTTAATGTTCAGCATTCTTTTATAGCACCAAATACTTCAATTTTCTTTCTTTCTGCTATTCCTAAAGTCCAAGCTATGCTACCATAAAGTGCTGTGCTCCACACAAAGAGTTTTAATAAGTTCTTTATAATTCCTAAATCAATGTTTCGAACTAAAAGATTTATCTTTCTCATGAAGGCTCTTTTTCCTAGTGCTATTCTGCTCATAACATCATTCTTGCTTCAGCCTTCGGTTACAATTTTGCTCCCCAAGTAGCAGAATTAATTTACTTCTCCTATTGCATCCGACCTTATTTTTATATTTAATCTACTAGTATTGGTATCATTTCTGCTACATTTCATCACTTTTGTCTTGCTTTGATTTATATTCAGTCCAAAATCTTCCTTCAGTATTTTGTTCCTGCCATTTAGTCCCTTCTCATATCCTCAGCCTGTTCTGCTAACAAGACAATGTCATCAGAAAATCATAGCATACTGATTTTTTTCTCCTTGAACACCTATGCCACAAGAAATATTTTCTTTTACTTCATTTATTGCTTCTTCTACATACAAGTTGAATATTAACAGTGATTGACTACAACCTTGTCTCACACCCTTTTTAACAGATCCATGTCTCTCATGGTTCTCTAGTTTTATTATAGCCACCTGATTCTTACATAGTTTATAAAGTATTCTTCTATCTTGATATTTTAGACCTGACGTCATTAAAATTTTTAACATATTGTCCCATCTAACGTTATCAAAAGCTTTTTCTAATTCATCGTCATAATCCGCCCTTCTAGTTTTAATCTTAAAGCCAGAATTGCTTCCTTGTACTGCTATTCTTCCTAAACCCAAACTGATCTTCACCTACTATCTCTTCTACTACTCTTTTAATTCTTCTGTATATTATTCTGGTTAGTCATTTTGAAGTAAATGATGTTAGATTAATGGTGCCATAATTCTCACATATGTTGGCTTGCACTTTCTTCGGAAGTGTGAAGATGATATTTTCATTAAAATCATTTGGAATTTCTCTTGTTTCATAACTTTTTGATATCAGCTTAAATAATCTTTCGATTCCTTCTTCTCTGCTACTTCTTTGGTTTCGTGTAATTCAGAGCTCTTTTCCCTGATATGTGATGCTAATCGTTCCCGCCACCTTATCAGTGTGTGTGGGTGGTAACGACTTATGTGCCGGTGTGCACACACTATAGTGTGTCAGAACCCTTTGGTAAGAACTTGATTTTTAGGTTAAATTGAAGGACGCTGAGGTAAACTGATTCCTCTTCGTTCAAAATAATTGGTGTATTTTGCCTCCTCTGTACAAATTGTGTTTGATACTAGTTGTAGTTTGGTTACATGATGGTAAATTGGTTAGAGCCTGCCCTGTTATATTATGTTTCCAAGTGCGTAAGGATTTTCTGTTTGGATGTTTAATACAAGTGGAGATATTGTGATGAGGGATATTCCCATGGCTTAACCTGGTTGTTATTGCACTGACTTATGTATTATATTGTATTATATTATTTGTGATTAAAGGATTTATTAAGATCATAATCTGTAAGATCGAAGTCTTCTTATGTATTATATTGTATAATATGATTTGTGATTACAGGATTCATTAAGATCATAATCTGCAAGATCGAAGTTTTCTTATGTATTATATTGTATTATATTATTTGTGATATTCTCTATAAGTTCAATCGTTGAACATGATTCTTGCAATAAAATGTTTGAACAAGGCTTGCTCTTTATAACCATGCTCCCACATGCCTCCCACTGAGTCCTTAGTGGCAACCACACACATCAACTATTTATTTATTTGTTATTATTAATTTTTTTAACACCATGTTAGTGACACATGGTGTATCGCGATGTAAACTACTCCCATTTAAGCTTGCATGGCAGCAAGGTAATTGCACTGGGCAGTTCTATCATTACCATGGTGACACAATCTGATTGACGAATTCTTATATAACTTCATGAAACAAATTGAAAGAAAAGAACAAATTTTTTTTATATCTCACTTAGTTCTTTTTTCTTTTGGCCCAGGCCACATTTCGACCTAACCACCTCATTTTTGAGACAGTATATCTTGAGAACTAAGTGAAATATTTCAGATTTGTCTCATCCAGTTACATAAGAATTCATCATCAGATTGTGGACCCATGGTAATTATATTGCACTGATGCTGCTGAGGAATTTAAATAGGTCTATCGACTACCAGTGCAATATCTTCTGAGTAAGCCATGAATCCTTTTGAAGGTTTCAGTTGTTTTAAAGCCCTAACCATTCACCTAGGATATTTTAAAAATTTCATATAGGACTTGCTTCTGCTTGTAAATAGGTCAAGAGTCTAGACCTATTTTTCTTGATTTTGTAATCTTTCTCATCAAAGATTTTGAAAGGATTAAAATTACTGAAATGGAATGTGATAATATAATCTATTTGAACATCTAATCTATTTGAAATAGCAATATGACACTTAGATTTTTGTTTTGTTTTTTTGCGATTGTAGGGAGAGAAAAAAGTGTTTCGGCAACAAAATTCCCATCCAAAATTATTTAGCAACTTGTTTTTCTTAAATTCTAATGTTTGTAGGTTATATTAATTAGGGTGTTTATAAATGTGACCCCATAAGACTTCATTTTTAGTAATGCGAAGGTTAAAAATAAATAAATTCTTCCGTTACATATACATTCCCTGTGTTTCTTGGCCCTACCAATATGGCGACCTCCCCACCCCACCGCTATCCTCTCGGCTTCACTTCATTGTATGGAGAAGGTCCCTTACGTGGTATCTTTTTTTTCTTTCTCCGTGGTCATATCAATAGTGCCTATGTGCTTCTTGAACAAAAACTTAATACAGATATGTTTATTTTTGCTTGACATCATCATGTGTACGAATTGGTCTTAAAAGCGCATTCTAAGTAAAAAATCAGTCAAGTGACTAAAAATCTTGATATTCCACTCTTCAAAATGTTCTGACAGAAATGGAAAAGTGTAGATTCAGATCAAATACAGCGCTGTAAAGAAAAGCTCGAATTACATCTCACTGTTTCCAAAAATGGCAATCTGATTAAGTTTGAACTGACCAAAGAAATATAGATAGCTATCAAGAGTTGATACAGCTTTGTAATATTTTTAGATGGAGATAAACAGAGTAAGCTTAAAATTCTATCTCCGGGTGCCATGTACCAACCTCAGTGGATGATGAAAACAATTTATTCCCTAAAAATATCATTACTTGGTGCTCAATTCAACACTACGAACAAGGATAAGGCAGCACTGTTGGACGTTTGCCCCTTCATTGAAAATTTAAACCAAAGAGAATGTATTAACTCATGCTAAACGTTAAATCCCATCACTGGAATAACTTTGCGGTCCATCATATGGCTAGTTAAATAAGTAAATATAGAAGTTGTTACTTTAGTTTTCTGTTTAGATCATAATTTTGCTTACTGAATTTCTGTTTTTTCTATTTCAGAGAAAAACATCTATGAAAGCAACTCATTGTTTGATTGTCTTAAAATTGAATGTCCTACTATGTCGTTTCAAGAAGTCAGAAAGGTTTCAATACCGAGGGTAGTGAAGGGTAAGGGAGAGTGCCTAAAATCTGTCCCCTTCCCTAAAATCACCCCCTTTTAACTTCCATGATAAGGGCTGAAATCTAGTGAGAGCGTAGGAAAATCTCCATAACAACGCAGTTGACTGTTAGCAGTGACGTAGATGCTTTGTTGTGTTCATTTATGCTCAAAAGTTTCAAAAATAGGTTTTGTGAAAGCTTGATACAGTGTGTAATCTACTTTGAATTATTATTCTGACGTCTGATAATACGTATTCCATCATTTAATGATTGGGAATTACAGATTACTCCTTTAACATTGCATTACAATTATCACAGATGTGTAGCTGTAGTCGTTTGCTAAGAAGCAGTCATCATTTTTATTGTAGCCCGTGTTCTAAATCCTTCCCCTCTGAAATTCTCAAATCCGTCCCTGTGACTGACTTAGGACTATCGTAATTAATGAAACATAGGGTATTAAACTGAAAATTTTACAGAGAAAATAACAGTTTTGAGAATGACATAAGGTTGCTACAAAGCTAATAGAGTGGTTACCTGCAAGGGAAACAGGATGTTCACGAAGTTTCATCTGACAGAGCCGGGACCCCATTCCTGGTAACAGAAAGACCCTACAAGGTGATTCTGAAAGCCTCTCTCGAAAAGAAACAAATTGAGGCGGAGCATCAGAAGAAACAACTACAATCAAATGCCAATAGAGGTCTCATTGTTGAAGATACAGGACATCATCAACAAAACTTCCCAAAATGACAGCAAAGAAGAATGACTCAAGTTCAAGTGACTCTGAGGATGAAACACAGGTTCTATTGGTGTCTACCAATGAGGATAGCTCAAGTGCTGAGGATGTATCATGTCCAATTTGTGGAATGCATTTTTCCCAACACAAGTGAGAAGAGAAATGTATTCAAAATGCTTCCAGTGGTGCCACAAGATGTGCTAATCTTAAAAAAAAAACTTTTTTCTTGTCTGTATTAATCCAATTTGCCACAAAAGCAAATGAGCACATAATAACATGAACAGGGGGATGGAATTGGGACACATTTTTTGAAAAATCAAAATTTGCATTATTTAATCATTTTTCTTGAGAAAGATTTCTTTAGTGTAAACACACTAATTAGGCATTGAGTTGAGTTACATAAATCATTTTTTTTTAAATTATTAATAACTCTAAACAATTTTTCATAGTTAACAATTTTCCCTAGGGTGATGGTACATGGGCGCTATCTCTTACAGCTGAAAGAGTGGTGAAGTTAATGCAAGACTTACATGGCTTAGTCGCCGTGGAGGAAGAACAAAAGCAATTTTTGCTACGTTGCGCATAAGATTTATCCTAACTGCAAAAAACAAATTTTTAAAAGAAAATGTAAAGAATAATGTTTGTGTTAATCAGTAAATAGACGATTTTTACAAATTGGTGTTTTATTTCCCAAATAAACAATAAGTTGTAGAATCCTTCCATACTAACTCGGTACAAATTTTCATGGTTCATGTTTTGCATGAAGTCAGCACAGGTTAACATAATTAAATCACAATAATATTGACTATGTGAGTTATTAAGGTCAAACAGAATAAAAATAGAGGGTATGCGTATTTGATGTCACGAAGAAAATAAAAATCACTCTTATGTCATGGGCCATCGTAATGACCATGTTCAATTATATATAAAATATTTTCACCTGCTAGTGTGGCTCAGTGTGTGCTAAGGTGAAACACTGGTTCAGTGATATAACTCCAAGAAAGAAGAGGATAAAAATATATTGACTTTCATTTTCGTATTCTTAACTTTTAAAGGGAATTCTATAGGCTCAAAAACAGTTTTATGCTAGTTATATCATTAATGACACCGGAGCAAAAATTCATGAATTTTGAGATTCATATAGAACTTATATTTTTAAATGTACTGAAACTTTAACTTAGGGCCCTATTAAAACTAGCTGTTATTTGAAATAAATTTGGTTTCAAATGAATTAGATTCAAAACCAAGGCTTCTTGAAATATCTAACAAATATAACGAGTAAGTAATTTTGTTGCAGACCCTTGCTGCATTGGTTATGCAGATCATGCGTGCACAATTTACACCCATCTCTTCAACGAAATATGATTGTACACTCCATCACTTCATTGCCTGCATGTTGAACAGAGAGCCTGAACAGCGTCCCTCTGCTCGTCAGCTGCTTGCTCATCCTGCATTGATCTCTACAGTGCATGCTATCCCAGTAATGTGCATGGACTGTGATTTAATTGCACCTTTCTGAAGTAGATGTGTTGCATAGGATGTATTGTTATTTGGAGGATGGACTGGACAATTCCTTCCATCAATTAATATTGCATGTGTTCTACTTAATGGCCTGCATATTGTGTCATTACATTCCTTTAATTCTTAAAATGACATTTCATTTGAAGTGGTGAGAGTAGGCTACTAAAGCTGTTGTATTTTTCATGTGTAATGTTAGGCCCTACTGATGAATTTTGGGGGAAACTAGTAGTGTAACTTGGGAACATGTGGTTGCAATTGTCAGGCAAATTAACCAATATCGTCAGTTAAAGTATATTTGTAGGACACAAGACTGGGTGAGAGGCTATGAAAAGAGACTCATAGGTGCCTACACTAAATTTGTTGTATTTCCTTCACATTCTTGCATGTTTAAGGAGTCAACCCTAAAGATTTGGATTTGGATCTGGCTTGTATTTTGCTGGCATAGCTCTTGTGTTTTCATCAGAACAACAGAATGCTCAGACTAACCTCAGTGGCAAGTTAAGTCAATATGAGTTTGTTATCCAACCATATCAGTAAAGCACATGATGAAAGCAATGGTTTCTAAATTAGCAACCTCTCAATTCCCAGCTGATGATTTTCTGCATGTTTTGAGGTCCATATGTAAATGTCTGAAGTGTAATGTTAAAATAACAATTTTTATAATAATAGTAACAGCAGACTGATTTTAACATAGTAAGAAATATTAATTTGTGTTTCTTTAAATGTAATTATACCAAGGAAACATTGCATTTATAAGTTGTATAGCACTAAACCAACAGCAAATCCATTTACATTATATGAAGGTGCAGATAAAATAATTCTTACTGGCCTTAAGTTCCTACTGATAATTTAAATTATCCATATAATCTACCAGTGTTGTGACCACCTAACCTATTAATTCCATATGCATAAAGCAATCTGTTGATGTGTTTGGAATCCACAGGGTGGAATGCAATTAATGTACTCCATATGTCAAACAAAGCAAACTTTGTAGAACAGGTATTCTACAAATCCCAGCTGACAGCAAAAATAAAATCGGGGATCTCTCAACAACTTCGATTCTTGTGTAAGTTTGCGGTGACCTCTCAATCTGTGATTGTGACGCAACATCGCCACAGATATCGATTGTGTTGCTGGACACAGGACTTCATTCCGACCTCCCCTAAGCGACAGCTCAGTCGAGTCACGAGTAAGGCGAATAGCTCCGGCGCAGAGTGGTTTAGTGGCGTTTATCCATTGAGCAAACACTCCAATTGCAACTTAAATTCCTTAAATGGATTTCACCACCAACCCAATTTTGAATTCTTACAGTGTTTTTGGTAAATTGTTAAGTACTTTCCTACCCTGCATTCAGAATGGAACGGTTAAATGAACACCCTTTGGTCATTGATAAAGCAATATAGTTAATTTTTTATTTATTAAAACTCACTTATTGAAAAGAGATCAATAATTATCATGGGATCAATTGAATTTGATCAAAAATTTCCAGATCTGGTATGTAACTTTTATTAAAAAAAAAAAAAAATTAATGTAAGACTGGAAAAATAAAATAAAAATAGAGGTATTTACTATAAAATTGGTAAATTTACATTTTTGAGTGTGGACAAGCAAAATGTACTAAGGGACTTTGTCATATTGTCATATTCTGATTCAGTGTATTTTTCTGCACCATCTTTAATCACATTTCTGAAAATTTATTTTGTTTTCAACCCTAATTAGGGCGAGTGAAGCAAGTAGTCCTTACACTAGGAGATGATTTGTAAAATTTTTGAAAAAAACTGCTGCACCTGTAAGATGTGCCATTCATCACTATTGTTGCAAAAAAAAAAAGAAGCAAATAAATTGCAATAATTTTTATTCCTTGATGCTGACTAGGAGAGGTCTTTGGTGTTGAAATAGCTATCATAGTACAAACAAGTCTGGTAAATAGTACACCACCTTTGGTTTCTTGCTCTAAAGCAGTTCTGCCTAGTGGGCCTCCGTTTAAGAGAAATCATGGATTAAAAAGTGTAAAAATTGTGCTTGAAGACTTATACTTGTATGAAAGACAGTTTGATAATAACATTGGTTTAGCTGGGTGTGTTCCTGAGTGGGAGAGTCCTAAGTTCGATTCTACGACCTGCCATATATATATATATTTTTTTTTCTGTTTGTATTTTTTTTATATTGCTATTCAATTTTGTAGCAAAAAAAATTTGTTTTGAAACAAATTCTCCAAATTATTTATTTTACTTAGTATGAAGTAAACCATAAAAACATTTGAAACAAAAATTACATGCTCACCAGGAACATTTTAAGGATATCCTTCCACAGCCACATACATTATTATTATTTGTAACAACAATTAATTTATAAGACAATGTATGGGAACATGTTGAAGAAGATGGAAGCATTTCTATTTCCAGTTCTTTGAATAAATATCGTCAACAACCAATGGAATTTGAAAATTTGTCTATACATTATTATTATTTTTTTGTATTTTTTATTTTTAATTTTTACAAAAATGTATAAAAGAGGTGCAGATTATGTTATTAAAAAATTACCTTGTATTCTTGGAGTTGTACCAAAATTTAAATATAATCCTGGTGTTGAAAACAATGAAAATTTTTTCCGAGCAACAAGTTTTGTTGCATGTTCCTTGGTGACAATTAAATGATCTAAATCCACAAAATAGCACCTGGAAAATTATATATGAGTAGCATTTTACAAATGAAGATATTTTGAATAATGATTTATATTATATTCTACAAAATATAAGAAGGCGAAGAAGACTTTGAAGTAATAGACCAAGTAAATCAGTGGATGTAGCCAAAATAATAATCAGTCAGAAGTGGACGTAGGTAGAAGAGAAATCGATATCAAATATAATTGGCATACTATTACAAATGGACAAGTATTGAATATATTAGAACATTTTATTGAAAATGTAAAATTAGCAGAAAATCATAGAAATGTTTATACTCAATATAACTTTCCAATGAGTATTCTTTTTTCTAATGAACAGCAACAACTGATAAATATATTTGATAAACAACTTAATTATCTACAAGGTTATGAAGAAGAACTTCTGATTAAAAGAGTTGTTGTTCAAGGGAAAGCCTGATCTGGAAAAAGTACAATAATTAATTAATTTACTATTTGATTGAATCAAACAATTGGACCACCCTCTTATCTATTGCTTGTGCCAACATATGCTGCTGCTGTCAATATATGTTGTTCAACAATAAATTCCAAACTTTTAATAGGAGTAAATAAAGTATTAGAGAGCTCAGTTTACATTCACTTGCTCAATTTCAAGAGGAAATTCATGAGTGTAAATTTCTGTTCATATATGAAATTAGTGTGATTTGATGCAGTCTTTTGAGGAAAATTGATTTATGATTTTGAAGAGCTATTCCTTCAAGACAAGATGAACCATTTGGTGGATTGGTTATGTATTTTTTGGGGTTATCAAACAGTACTGCCTGTTAATGAACGACCACTTTACAGTGATAAAAGAATAGGGAATGAATTCCTTTTAGAAGGGAAATTGTTATTCAAATCAGGTATTATATATATATATATATATATATATATATATATATATATATTTAATCAGTATCATTCTGACAAAATGAATCTCAACAAATATTTCGAGATATATTGATCGTATTGGGAATGGCAAGAGTACAATTAATGACACGTTGTTTACAAACTATTCCATTACAAGAACTTAAGTTTTTCAACAATGCTATCAGAATATTTGCAACAAATAAAGATGTCAAAAAATATAATAATCAAAAATTTAAAGAATTGCGTCATTATGTTGCTTATATTCCAACTGTTCATAATTGTTCTGCAGCAAAATCAACAAGTGCTGAATTATTGGGTAGACTGGACCCATTTATAACTTTGTCTATTGGATCTAAAGTTATGTTACGCTCTAATTTATGGGTCGAAAAAGGATTAGTGAATGGAGCTTTAGGTTATGTTCAGGATATTATTTATGAAGAAACTCTAAGTCTGCCTGACCAAATGCCATGAGTGATAATGGTTCATTTTGAAAATTATTTTCACTTAAATGATCAAAATAGTGGTTGTATTCCAATTCCACCCACAACTAAATTTTGTAAAAGAGGGAATATCACTTATTCAAGGAAACAATTTCCATTAATTACAATTAGCTTTTGCAATAACAATTCATAAAGCTCAAGGTTTAACATTGGATAAAGCTGTTGTAGATAATGGAGACAATGAAAGTCCTGTAGGTTTAGCATATGCTGTGTTATCGAGAGTAAAAACTTTATAAAATCTAGAATTAAATAGGTTTTCATGTGACAGAATTAGTTATATTAAAATTTCAAGTATGTTAAAATGTAGAAAACAGGAAGAAACTCAATTGAGAAATTAAAACCAAATTAAATAAATTGATTTTTTATATATTTAAAGATTGTGTCTTATTACAAATGTGTCTAATTATTTTTTGTCAACAAACTAAAATTACAGTTTTTGATGATAGTTTGTGAAGTATAAATATTAAAATTATTATGATTATTTATTAATTTTGTTATTTGTATATAATATTTCTTATAAAAATCTTTGCAAGCCACAACACAGCCATGCTTTCAGCTGGTTTTATAGATTTGGTTATATTATAAATTTTTCATGGAAAGAGCTTCCCAGAAGAGTAAGCAAATCTGTGCACTCAGGCATTACCTGGGCATTGGCATTGCTAGCTGATCTTTACACCGCAAATGCCTTGCAATGAGTAATCCTAAAAACAAAGGGTCTTTTTCTGCAGTAATGTCGATCAACATCGAGAGTCTATATATAATTAAAGAATTATTCAAAAATGTATGCCATAAATCCGAATGCAACATTTTATGTTTGCAAGAGACACATGGAGAAATTGCTCAAGGAAGACCAAAAATGGGAGGAGGGCCACAGAAGCAGTATGCAAGTGCCATTTTTGTAAAACCAGATCTATCAGTGCTTTCCACTTCATAAACATAGGATAAAGACATTGAAATACTATTTATTTGAGTAGCCCCATTGTCACATCAATTTACAAGCTACCGAATATGAAATTCCAATTCAATCCACCAGCAAATTTCTTCCAATCCGACTTCTTGTGTTGTTTCTGGTGACTTTACCAGCCGTAGCAACATTGGGGATACAAGAATGATGATGATAAAGAGCAAGCTGTTTTAAAATGGGTGATACATAATAAGCTGACTGTTCATGATCGTAAGCTCCCACATTCTTTAACAGTGGAAGATGGAAGCAGGGTTATTACCCTGGTCACAACCAATACCTAACATAGACCGACATGCATTCAGGTATTAGTCTGTTAAAGATTCCAGTTTAATGGTGGTTTAATTTTTTTTTTTAACTGATTGGACAAGTTTTACTGAAAATTTGGATTATATGATTTCAAACATACAACCTTTGCCTGAGCACTATGATTTTGTGAAGACTGTGAAAACAAGTTTCCATGTTTCAATTACTAGAGGTTGGAACACAATGTACAGTCCAGGCATGAATGATAAGGTTTCACATCATCTGCAGGAATACTTGAGGTTCTTTGAAGACAATCCTTTTAGCCAGGAAATTGTGGAGGGCTGGCACTGTGCGCTGCACTTGCAAAGACTAAGAAAGAACTTTGGATTCAGACCCTTAAAAACATGGACCTGTCCAAATATAGCAGAAAGCAATACCAACTTATGAAAAAACAATGACCCATGTGAAACCAATACATATGCTAATGTAACTTCTGACCAAATAGCACATCACTTATTAAGTGGAAAAACTCAGAAGAACTAAGATAGACTATGCTCACAAGTAGAAACAAAAGGTCTCTCCAAAGATATTAAATGGATGAGCTGAAGAAAGCTATTAAAAGATGCAAAATTGGGAAAGAAACGGGTCTTGATGATATAACTGTGGAGCAAGGAAAACATTTTCATACCGTAGCAATGGCTTTTGTGTTCTTACAATAACCGCATACGAGATAAACAGATACCTAAGATATGGAGAAAGACAAAATATATTGCCATATTGAAACCTGACAAGGACTTTTTTGTTGCCAAAAACTGTTGCCCTATTTCTCTGTTATGCCACCTCTACAAGATATTTGAAAAGATATTGTTCAATCGACTGAGACCATAAATTGAGCCAAAACTGACTGACCTGCAAATGGGTTTCAGACCCAATGTCAGGGCGTAGTCGAGTACTGGGGGTTGGTACCCGCCTAAATCACCTGAACCAGATTGTCGTCCAAAATATTCTAAGTCCAAAAGAAAGTTCAGTAACCGTGTTAAATTGTTTCTGCTAACTGTTAACATTGACCACAGTCGCCACTTGTAGTTTTAAAACCCACCACAAGAAGGGTACTAAAGTATAAATGAAAGTCACCAGTCGAAATCACAGAAATATATTTTCCAAAATATTCACGTTAATAATGTCATTTTACAGTTAGCAAGGCAATCGGACATTCATCTTCACCAAAAATCACAAGTTGACAATCAAGAGCAAAACCGCATTCCCCCGGTGAAAATAAAACAAAGGTTCGAAATACACATATCCTGAAACTGATTGTGCGAAATGATGATGGTCTACACCAGGTATGGGCAACTTTTGCTTAGCTGAGGGCGTAATTTCGGGACTTAATCAGGCCGCGGGCCGTAGGTAAGAAATCGCGGGCCGTATGTAAGAAATAAGTAGGTAGTAGTGAAAAAAAGGCGATAAAAATTTACACAGTTTTTTTATTTATTAGAATTACAATAGCAAAATCAAACATACAAAAAGCAAATTAACAAAAACAGATAGAAAAATCAAATGAAAATTAATGAGAAACTTGAGTTTGAAGCTTATTTGAAATTTCTGAATCGCTCGCGGGCCGGATTGAAGCTGGTGGAGGGCCGGATCCGGCCCGGGGGCCGGGGGTTGCCCATATATGGTCTACACTTTCAAACAATGGCCGCCACTAACGCGTCCTGTCCATAGACTCGTGCCCAGCCTGACCTACCATGACGTCACCACTACCCGGCATTCACCACTCTGTGCATACCGCGACCGTTGAATTCACCACACGAGAAGTTACATGATTTCACTACGAGAGGTTCCAGCCAAGTGCCCAGAGCTGAGTGCCCGTGACAACTATATAGACTCGGTCACGTGATCGCTTCTCTCTCTAAAACATTACCAAATATGGATGTGTTAGAAGTGAACTACAGTATTAGTAAAGTGTTGTTACCTTTTTAAAATTGGCTTTAATTACTAACCCGAACTTAGGCTCAAAATATTATTCCCGATTTTAGTCTCTCGCAAAATATAAACTTTGTTTAAATCTGTTGAGTTATGGTAAAACCTAGAAATTCCTAACAATCAGTGGTAACTATTATCTATGTTTTATGGTATAACTCTGAAGTTATATGAATTATGACGCCGGAAAAATTATCAATGTGTAGCCTGAATTAAACTGCGTATTTTAGAGTTTATTTTATCTTTGTAGCTGTTACCTCTGAGACACAATAAATTATTTAGTTATTTACACGTGGATTTTATGTCGAGTGAATTTAGGAAACCTATAACGTCGGTTCTATTGCTTTAAATGACGTAAGATTAATCTGAATGAACCTAGAAGAATGGATTTTTACGACAAACTAATTTTTAGCCCGGAATCTGAATAGGTTTTTAAATGAAAAAATGTTAAAGTCGGGTATTCTATTTTACGTGTTCAGATCGTATTTACAAATACTTAAACGGTTAGAAACTACAAGATTTAGATGAATTTGATTCTATTTAGGACTGTTTTAATTTATTAGCTACTTTTTACTGTATGACTGTGTTTAAAATCAGTGCAAAAGCATTTTATATGTGCAGTGTCTATAGCAATTTACTTTGTGATTGGATTATCATACAACAGGTTAGTGAAATGCCTTTAAATGTGTTTAGAAAATTAATTATGTGTGTTAACTGGTATTTACATGTTCTTATCGCTCTGGAAATGACTTATAAGTGTTAGAATTAATTCCGAAAAGTTGAACAAATTATTTGGTTTACTGGCTACCGGTTTTCACTAATATCTCGTATTTTACGGCTTGAAACAGCTTAACACCTATTAAAACTGAAAGATTAGTTTATTCCCTTTATATTAGTCTACTTTTTAAATCCTGAAATTACTTAAAAGACCTCAAATTATTTATGTGAACTGTTTAAGAAAATGAGTATTCAAAATCCTCCATAATTACTTCTTGTGATTATTAAACTCTTGAAAACTATCAGAAATCTGTTAATTAATCTACTACACTGTCTCAGGGATTATTATGACTACTTTTAGGACTCTAAAATGGTCAAGTTTCATTACAATGTGATATCTTCATACTGCTTTAGTCTACTCTCCAGTCTATTTCCTTAAAATACTTGCTAAACGGTATTTAAATGTGAAGTTACGTTTATAATGGTTCTAGGCCTGTGTATTATTAGACTTTTTACTGGACGAAAATCACTTCAGAAATACCAAAGTCTGTTACGTGCCAAAATTTAAGGTTAGATATTACTGTATTGAAATTATCTGTTTATCTCTAACATAAAGTTTATTAATCGTGATAAAAGTTTTATTTAGTGGCTGTATTTACTATTTATGGCCATTTCCTTCATTTAAATCGGTTCTGAATAACTCGTTAAATAATGTCAGTATCTGGTATTACAAGTTTACTTTTATAAGTTATTACTTGCTTCCTGCTGGAATATCGTTATTTAATGCCATTTATATGTTATTTACCTTGGTTATGGACTATTTATTCACTTTAATGTATGGAAAGTGTTGTCAACTCGATTTAAAGTTTGGTACCGGATACTAAAGTTAACCCCAAACTCTGCCCGATTCTAACCAAATATGCAAAATATAACGAGGGATACCTTACACCAACAAAAATGCACTGCACAAGTCCTAAACCAGACTCAGCACATTGGGGATGATTTTAAGCTTGGTCTGATCACAGGAGTGACTTTTTTAGATCTCTCTGCAGTGTGACACTGTACAGCATAACATCTTTTTTCATAAACTATATCAATTTACAAATGACTTTGAGATTATAGAAACCATCCAAAAGTTACTTGAGGTCTGAAGATTTTATGTCAAATTACAAGGAAGCAAATATCAATACAGAACACAAAAAAATAGGCTACCCCAAGGAATGATCAACCCCAGCCACCGATGAATGAGTTTTAAATACACAGACCTAGCACTAACAGTGGAAGACAAAGATTTTGGGACAGTTGAGGAGCATCTGAGTACTGGTTTACACTCTGTAATGTTTCAATCCATAAATGGACATTTTGATGCAACAACCACTAATTTTTCTGCTAACACTGATAAGGATGGACCAGAAATGTACAAAGTTATTATTTATATTGGGGATGCAGGCACAGCTGGGAAGAAAACCATTAATCATTAATTAATGAAGTTAACTAAATTACAAAAATTTGACTTTTAAGTTAAACTAAAAAGTCGTTAATGGTCTTCATATCTTTCATTAAATTAAACTTCCGTTAACTTTAGTCCATTACATTGGTAGTTCACGTCATTTGGTTTGTTTGATCCTGCAAGAACGGGACTAATGACTATTGAAGAGAACCGTTACACGTGACAGAAATGCAACCCTTCTGCAGATTGCTGTGGATTTCAATTCTGGGCCATCAAGTGTCAGCATGCAACCTATTTAATGAAACATGGTCGATATGGGCTTTTGGAATCGAAGGCCCACTAATATACCCTTGCTGAGTGCATGACACAAAGCTTTATGTCTCGCCTGCGCCCATCAACACCGACATTGGACTGTTGATTATTGGAAACATGTTGCCTGGTCTGATGAGTCTCATTTCCAGTTGTATCGAGTGAATGGACGTGTACTGGTATGGATACAATCTCATGAATTCATTGACCCTGTCAGCAGGTGACTATTCAAGCTGGTGGGGGCTCTGTAATGGTGTGGGGCTTGTGCATTTGGAGTGACAGAGGACCCCTGATACGTCTCTGACAGGTGACATGTACGTACGCATACTGGCTGATCACCTGCATCTATTCATGTCCATTGTGCATTCCGATGGACTTGGGCGATTCCAACAGGACAATGCGATACCCCACACATCCAGAATTGATACAGAGTCACTCCAGGAACACTCTTCTGAGTTTAAACATCTACACTGGCCACCAAAATCCACAGACATGAACATTATTGAGCATATCTGGGACGCCTTGCAATGTGGCGTTCAGAAGAGATCTCCACTCCCTCATACTCTTACAGATTTATGGACAGCTCTGCAGTATGCAAGGTGGCAATTCCCCCCAGCACTACTTCAGACATTAGTCGAGTCCATGCCATGTCGTGTTGCGGCACTTCTGCGTGCTCGTGGGGGCCCTGCACACTGTTTTCTTTGGCTCTTCAGTGTATTTTTCCAGGCATGGCGTGGGTGTGATCAGTAAAGCTAGAGTTCTGGAGCATTTCTGTTTTACGTGTGCAAACCGGCACTCACTACTCATTTCTACTTCGATTGGTGATTGGTTTGGATATTTTTATAATTAACTTTTTTATTTCAAGAAAAATGTCAATTTTTAGTTGGTATTTCTTTGGTGTTCGTAGGTGAAATTTATTTAAACTGACATTCGTTATATGATTATGTCATGGAAACTGAAGCTCTTGAGGGCATTAGTGAAAGCAGCAACAATAACAATAGCTACGAGAATATTATAATTTTTGGCTACATTTATGTGATTATGTTGTATTTAAATATAGACTGGGAGAACAGTTAATGAATGCAAACTGTGTTTGCCTAAACTTTTTACAGTCAAGGCTCATGTTAATAATCTTAATCAACATTTGGAGAGGATGCATATTTCAAAAGATGAATTTGCAGAGAAAGTAAAGCAGGGCCAACTCGTTGGGAAAAAACAAAAATAATTCAAAGCCTTCAAGTGCTGTGGCTACTTCTGGTGTATATAGCAGCAGAATTGATATACTTTCATCTCCATCTGCTAATAAAAGACTACGCCAATAAAACATTTGGCATTGTAGCTACTAGCAATCGTATTCCAAGCTGGGCTCAATGTAATGCACACATTTTCATTTCCAACATGATTCCAATATATGTTGAAGAATCCGATACGTTTGTAAGCTGGCTGAAATACTTAAATGCTCCCATAGATATTGTTTCTGTATTAAATCATTATGTAGCTTAGTTCACATCTAATAAATTCTGATTTAATTTTCTTCTTTCTGTATAAATTGCTATTGATTTTATACCCATTGAGAAACAAAGTTAATTTGCATGTGATAAAAATAATATAGAAAGTGATATTGATTGTGATGGAGCTAATGCCCCAGTGGCAGTTTCCCTACACATTCCTAATTGTTTTTTTTCCTTCTTTTTTTCTTTCTTTTAAAAACCCTTAGAATCCTTTACACCCTGAGGTATATTGTTCATTAACTTTTTTCAATCCATCGCTCCACTAGGTACTAATTAAAACTTTGCCATTCCCTTATATCTGAAATTTGTTAATTATTTCCACATTAATCATATTACCATTCGGTGACTGACTACAATACTGCTCGAAATATTCACATGGGTCAGCTTGTATACGAGAACTGTTTGTTTAAAGTTGTAACCAAAGAGAAATTATGAGATGGCATTAGAGCCATTTCCGAGATACCACATACAAAAATAATTCATATTTTCCAAAATCGCATTTTTTCGCATTCACCCAAATCGTTTGAGCCATTTCAGACATACCAAATATATATATAAAGGATAGCGAAATGAACCACCACTTACCTTAGATGATGGTTCATGGGGTGAAAACATAAAAATGCACAAGAGCAGGAAAAACAATGAATATTTCAGGACTTGACCCTTTGTCAACAGGAAAACATTATGGAGGGAATGTGATGTAGGAGACTGTCTCACAGAATGATTAGTCAGGAACATGGTGGGGGTAACTTCAAAGAGAGGGCAGGGAGAGGGGGACAGTGAATTGGAGCAATTGATTTTCTAATTTAATTTATTTAATTGCAATGGAGCATAGGCTCCAGTGGCAAATTCCCTACACCCCAATCTTCCCCCTATCCTGCACCCACCTACATTTGCCCTCTACAAATTTTATCTTTAAATTCTTTCAATATTTTTGGTAAATTATTCATCATTTCTCTTGGTAACTCATTCCAATCCCTGACACACTTACCTAAAAAAGAGAATCTTCCCACACCCTTATGCCAGAAATAGAATGCCAGCTTATGGTCATGGTCATATTTCCCCTTCCATAAATTGCTTTTAATTATTATACAAACATCTTTCCATGCATAATCACCAACATACACCTTGTACACTCCCAGCGCTCTCTTCAGCCTCCTCCTGTCTTCCAATGAATCCCATTCCACCTCTTTTATCATATCTGTTACTGATTCTGTTCAGCAATAAATTCCAGAGACAAAGCTAGCAGCCCTTCTTTTTACCCCCTCCAATTCCTGTATTT
Source organism: Vandiemenella viatica (assembly GCA_031002005.1). NCBI lineage: Eukaryota > Metazoa > Arthropoda > Insecta > Orthoptera > Morabidae > Vandiemenella > Vandiemenella viatica. Next base: position 3,336,878 of record JARYHS010013631.1, on the reverse strand, counting down.
GATACCCAAAATGTGATTCCTATATTACTCCACCACAGTCAAGCATTGGTCTGAACAAAACTTTGTAACCCAATTCTGTTACTTCTCTCACATATTCCTTCATCACTCCCTCCAATGAGTGAAGGATTTTGAAAATTCTTCCTACTACCTGTCCAATGTGTCCTGCCAAGTTGAGCTTGTTATCAAATGTTAGCCAAGATATTTACGTTTGAAATCTTCAACAAGCAATTCTTTCCCGACCTTAGAATCAAAATCGACCTTTACTTGTGTATGTAATAAGCTGACTCTATTTATTATTCTTCATCCCGTGTCTACCAACCCAGCTAGATATCCTGTCCAAATCACATTACAGCTGTTCAGTCCTCTTTCATTTTCCTCCTTTCATATTGCATTATGTCATCTGCAAGCAACCTAACTTCTGATAGAAAACACAGTCATTCATTAGAATAATGAATAGCAATGGTCCCAATATGCTACTCTGTGTCACTCCTATTTTTACTTCCACTTCTTTTGATACTGCATTTTCTACCATAACTTTTTGTTTTCTACCTTTTAAAAGTTCTTCTACCCATCAGATCACTTTCTCATCTACTCAAACAGTTTTTACCTTATTTACCATCACTGATGACCATGAACACAAGCTGACACTCTATTTCAGACATAAAGCAGAGTTGGTAAGGTAGTAAAGGTACTGGAATAAATTACCAGGAGAAGTGCTAAATAGTTTACAGAAAATAAGAATTTAAAATTCTTTAAGGGAAAATGTTGGTAGTTGGGGAAATTAAACTAAAAGAATTTAAGATAAAAAGTTAATAGGAAAGGGGAAACTGAGCAGACATGTTGGAGCTGTGGTCCCCACCAATGGACAATTGGGTCTGGTGATTGATCATACAAGCTCACATGAAGGATTTAGGTATGAGTTCCGTAAAATGCTGGCTAATCATTTTTAAATTAATACATCACACTGGCTGACTCCAAGCAGAACGACGGATGCTATCTCTTCAGAATGGTAACCATGCCAGTTGTGATCACTGCAAAAGTGAATGACTAAACCTACTGTTGCCTTTTGAGAAACCTCATTGCTCTCGCTGAGTATAGTCACTGTGTTGAGAACTCTGAGGAAATTTAAGAAGAACCCACTATTTGATATGCTGAGAGTTAGTTTTAATTTGTTTGTATACTTTAGCCATTTTCATTCATAAAGGAATTATTGCATTACATTCTGGGATTCATTATTAGATCAAAAAGGTTTTTTTTTTAGAAGTTGTTGATGTTATATCTTCAATAATAATCCTTTTACTCTGCTGAGGAATATGTTAAGAAATGTAAATCTTTATTAATATTTGATGTGTCTGGTATCATAATGTATACTAAACACACTATACTACTACTACTACTGAGCTTATTGTTTAACATCACTCTGATATCAGAAGGGTGGACAAGAGATTTAATAAAGGCATATGAGAGCATGTATAAGGAAGAATATACAAATTGACTTGTGGAAGGATCATATTATTAGCACCAGGTAATGAAAAAACCAGAGGATATTACAAAAAAGACTTGTTTTGGTGATGGTATGTTCATTCCGGTGAATGGTTGACTGATATGATAATAAGAGTTAAGGCCACTGTTTGGTTAGTACTGTAGCAGGTATCAGGATAAAAGTTAAAAAAATAATATCACTGTCATTGCTTTTATTCGTAAGAATATTTGAAAGAGAGAGATATGGAAAATCTACAGATTATTTGACATAATTATTTTAACAATTAATGTATATATGATAAATTACCTTTATAATTCATGTATATATATCACTGTGCACATTGTACACATGTATATTGCTAGAGGGATGAATAAAGTACTATTAGTATATTTTATTTATTTATCAACCTTGTTCCATGAATCCCTGCTGAGGAAGCACCTCTGGGATATGAAACATGTCATGGTTAATACACATGCATACAATATGAATAATAATCATAGTGAAAAACATGTTACAAAGACAAAAAAATAACATTAATTTTTATAACAGAGTTTTGCAAAAGTCATATTGAATGCAATTAATTATTTAATTCATATTCTTAAATGGAGTAGGAGGAGTTGCAAATAAGATAATCTCTCAGTATTTCTTTTAATATATCTTTATTAACTACAAACTGTTTTATACTTTTGGGAAGTTTATTAAATAGATGTTTCTCTTTGTACTAATGACTGTGATGTCTGTGTTTCATGCAAGTTATTCTGTTTCTTGTGTTGAGATTGTGTTCCTGTGGATTGAATATAAACAGGTTAAATTGTTCTATGACAAAGCACATGAGAGAATATATATATATATATATATATATATATATATATATATATATATATATATATATATAATTCTATACTGAGAAGTAATTGTAAGAATATTGAGTTTTTTAAATATGGTAAGGAAGAGCTCATAGTAATAGCAATTTACAGGGCCCCCTCAGGAAATTTTAGACTGTTTTTATCTCAGTTAGAGTCTTTGCTATTATATTTCAAAAATAACAAACAAATAGTTTTAATGTTGACTTTCTCAATCACAGCAATGAGAGGTCAGATATGGAAGCCTCAATGTTGTCTTTTAACTTAATGTCACTTGTAAATTTCCCTACAAGAAAACAAAATAATAGCAGGACTGCAATTGAAATTTTTTTATGGATATTTCTCAGTAAAGTAATTACAACATACTTCCAGTAATAAATAGTATCTCAGATCATGATTTAATTTTTTTAATTTAATTTAATTGCAATGGAGCACATGCTCCAGTCGCAATTTCCCTACACTCCCAACTTCCCCCTATCCTTCACTCACCTACATTTGCCCTCTACAAATTTTAACTTTAAATTCTTTTAACGTTTTCGGTAGGTTATTCATCATTCCCCTTGGTAAATCCTTCCAATCCCTGACACCCTTACCTAAAAAAGAAAATCTTCCCACACCCTTGTGCCTGAAATCGAGTGCCAGCTTGTGGTCATGGTCATCTTTTTTCCCTTCCATGAACTACTTTTCATACCTACTGCAATATCTTTCCATGCCTCATCACCAGTATATGCCCTGCACACTCCCATTACCCTCCTCATCCTCCTCCTGTCTTGCAATGAATCCCATTCCGGCTCCTTTATCATATCCGTCACTGATTGCATTCTGTGATAATTTCCAGAAACAAATCTAGCAGCCCTTCTTTGCACCTTCTCCAACTCCTGTATTTGATACTCAAAATGTGGGTCCCATACTACGTACATTACCACATTCGAGTAATGGTCTGACTGAGGGGAAGGGAGGGTGTAGTGACACTTATAGATAAGGATGGAGAAGTTACTGATGATTTGAAAAAGGCAGAGATTATAAGTAACTGGTTCAGTGAAAGCATTAGGGACAATGAATCAGAGACAGGAGGGTATAATTCGGAGAACGAGCTTAACAACACAATTAGAAATGACGATAGTAAAAAATTTGATATCCATCCAGAGGAAATCAAGAAGGAAATAAGAAAGCTGAAAAAAAAAGGGTCTGGTAAAGATAATATTACTACAGATATCTTAAAGATAGCCGGATGTGACATTGTACCTTATCTTGAAATATTATTTAAATTGAGTCTAGATACTTGCTGCTTACCACAGGACTGGAAAAATACGATAGTAGTACCGATACATAAGGGAGGGGTGAGAAATAGAGTTGAGAATTGCAGGCCAATCAGTTTGTAAATTCAGTAGGTAAATTAATGGAAAGATTGATATGCAACCACATCAGAAATATATGTGAGGAACGTAAGTGGTTTTCAAGCAGGCAACATGATTTCAGGCAAGGATATTCATGCGAATCGCAGTTGGTGGGATATATGCAAGATATTTCAGATAAAATGGACAAGGGAGGCCAAATTGATTGTGTAGCACTAGATCTGTCTAAGGCATTTGACAGAGTATGCCATAAAATGGTAGTAAATAAGGTAAAAACCATTGGATTGGATAAGAAAGTCATTTGCTGGGTAGAAGAATTTTTAAATGGTAGAAAACAGAAAGTTAGGGTAGGAAATGTAGTATCAAAAGAAGGGGAAGTAAAAATGGGTGTGCCACAGGTAGCATATTGGGACCATTGCTATTCATTATTCTAATGAATAATTGTGTTGATTGTTGACTATCTGAAATGAGATTGTTTGCAGATGACATAATGCTGTATAAAAGAATCAAAACGATAGAGGATTGTAAACAGTTGCAGGGTGATCTGGACAGGATATCTAATTGGGTTGGTAAACATGGAATGAAGATAAATGCAAAGAAGAGTCAGCTTATTAGATACACAAATAAAAAACAAAAGGTTAATTATGAATATAAGGTGGGGAAAGAATTGCTTGCTGAACACTTGAAATGTAAATATCTTGGAATTACTTTTGATAACAAACTTAACTGGGCAGGACACATAGGACAGGTGGTAGGAAAAGGTTTCAACATTCTGCACTTGTTAGAGAGAGTGATGAGGGGATGTACGAGAGAAGTCAAGGAATTGGGTTACAAAACTTTGGTCAGACCATTGCTCGAATATGGTAGTGTAGTATGTGACCCTCATTTTACGTATCAAATACAGGAGTTGGAGAGGGTGCAAAAAAGGGCTGCTAGATTTGTTTCTGGAAATTATCGCAGAATGCAATCAGTGACGGATATGATAAAGGAGCTGGAATGGGATTCATTGCAAGACAGGAGGAGGATGAGGAGGGTCATGGGAGTGTACAGGGTATATACTGGCGATGAGGCTTGGAAAGATATTGCAATAGGTATGAAAAGTAGTGCATGGAAGGGAAAAGATGACCATGACCACAAGCTGGCACTTGATTTCAGGCACAAGGGTGTGGGAAGATTCTCTTTTTAGGTAAGGGTGTCAGGGATTGGAATGAGTTACCAAGAGAAATGATGAATAATTTACCGAAAACTTTGAAAGAATTTAAAGATAAAATTTGTAGAGGGAAAATGTAGGTAGGTGCAGGATAGGGGGAAGATGGGTGTGTAGGGAAATTGCCACCGGAGCCTGTGCTCCATTGCAATTAAATTAAATTAAATTAAAGTTTTGTAACCCAATTCCTTTACTTCTCTCCTGCATTCCCTCATCACTCTCTCCTACAAGTGCAGGATTTTGAAACCTTTTCCTACCACCTGTCCAATGTGTCTTGCCCAGTTAAGCTTGTTATCAAATGTAATGCCATGATATTTACATTTCAAGTCTTCAGCAAGCAATTCTTTCCCCACCTTCTATTCATAATTAACCTTTTGTTTTTTTATTTGTGTATCTAATAAGCTGGCTCTTCTTTGCATTTACCTTCATCGAATGTTTACCAACCCAACTACATATCCTGTCCAGATCACCCTGCAACTGTTTACAATCCTCAACCGTTTTGATCCTTTTATACATTATGTCATCTGCAAACAATCTAATTTTAGATAGTAAACAATCAACACAATTATTCATTAGAATAATGAATAGCAATGGTCCCAATACGCTACCCTGTGGCACTCCCATTTTTACTTCCACTTCCTTTGATACCGCATTTCCTACCCTAACTTTCTGTTTTCTACCTTTCAAAAATTCTTCTACCCTGCAAATCCCTTTCTCAACCACTCCAATTGTTTTTACCTTATTTACTACCATTTTGTGGCTTACTCTGTCAAACGCCTTTGAAAGATCTAGTGCTACACTATCAATTTGGCCTCCCTTGTCCATTTCATCTGAAATATCTTGCATATATCCCACCAACTGAGATTCGCATGAATATCCTTGCCTGAACCCATGTTGCCTACTTGAAAACCACTTACATTCCTCACATATTTTTCTGATGTGGTTGCATATTAATCTTTCCATTAATTTACCTACCACTGAAGTCAAACTGATTGGCGTGTAATTTGCAACTCTATTTCTCACCCCTCCTTTATGTACCAGTACTACTATCGCACTTTTCCAGTCTCAATGCCCAGCTGTTATGTATCAAGTCCAGAAACACTATCAAACAGATAAAGAAAAGCTCGGTATATAGAAGAAATATTAATGAAAACAATATAAAACATTTAATAGATTCCTTAAATAATGAACAATGTTCAGAAGTGTACAATGCACAGGGTGTTAATGAAAAATTTGATTCCTTTCTCAATATATTTCTAATATTTTTCAAAGGAAGTTTCAAAAACAGGAAAGTTGTCAATACTCCAACAATGAACTGGGTAAGGGATGGATAACAAAGGGGATTAGAGCATCTTGTAAAACAAAAAGGGACCTGTACTTAAAAGTAAGAGAATCAGATAATTATATACTTATCATATATATTATGTCTATAAGGTATTTTTTTGTCACAAGCCTGTATCTTCCTTCATACTTAACCGAAATCAATGAATGAAGTGTCATTTTAAAGCTTATGGTCTCCACTTTAGGCACATCAGTTTTAAAGGAAGAAAGTTTTCGGAATTCGACCCTTAAAGGGCAAAAATGACAATTTTTCTAAAATGCGTTTTTTGTGTCTCGAGCCATTTATCTGCCATGATATCTAACCGAAATAGATAAATGTGTTATCATTCTAAAAATTAAGGTTTCCACTTTGGTAACATCACATTTTAAGAAATGAATTTTTCTGAATTGAACTCTTAAAGGGCATAAATATCAGTATTTCTAAAATGAATTTTTTGTGTCTCGAGTCATTTATCTCCCTTGATAATTAAACAAAATTGATAAACGAGGTATCATGTTAAAGATTGAGGTCTTCTATAGGACTTACGTTCCTTTACACCACATTTTAAGAAAGAAATTTTTCAAAATTCTAACCTTAGAGGTGAAAAGTATTAATATTTCTACAACCCATTTTTCTGTCATGAGCTATTTATTTCCCTTGATAGTTGATACCTAACCGAAATTAATAAATGAGCTATAGTTTTATATATTAAATTATCCGCTTTGGTCACATCATATTTTAAGAAAAAGCTTTCTCCAAATTAAACCCCTTAAGGGGCAAAAAAATCATCATTTCTAAAACTTTTTTTTTTACCTGACTTGATAACTAACCGAAATCGGTAAATGAGGTATCATTTTAAAGTACAAGGTAGCTGCTTTGGTCACACCATATTTTATAAAAGGAATTTTTTGGAATTCGACCCTTAAGGGACAAAAGTATCAATATTAGTTCTAAAGCATGTTTTTTAATTACAAGCGATTTATTTTCTTCGATACCTAGCCGAAATCGATAAATATCATATTGTTTTAAAGATTAACGTCTCCAGTTAGGTAAAATCATAAATTAAGAAAGAATTTTTCGGAATTTGGTGCTTAAAGTGGTAGCGCGTATGAGAAAGTTCAGAACCAAGTCCCTAGATTGCAGCAGCAGATATCACAGATATGTCAATAAACTTTTTTATCCAAAAAGTAGCTTTTCGGATATTTTTTCTGTTATGGAAACACTTTCGTTTTGCTATTCAATTCCAATGTAACAATTTTATCCGCACAGCAACAAATATCACAGAGATGTTGATGTGTATTTTGTTCAGGTTGGTTTTATCCTGTTAAGGTCAGTGACAGTTTGTCGTAAATACAGTAGAACTCCAATTATCCGAATCAATTGGGACCGGACCCCATTCGGATAATCAAAAATTCGGATACTTGGATTTTTCCGTAAAAGGGTCTATTTTAATTGATATTTTGAAAATGGGAGGAAAACCGATTTTTAAAGAAAGATAGATTTCAATTAATTAACTGAAAAGGTAAGACTTTTACATGTTAAACGTACTTACATGTGTTGTACATTAGTACAGAATGTACGTACCATACTGTAAATAAAAGTCATTACTTTCTGAACATCTCGGTAAAAGTAAGTTGTTTGGCTGTATTCATCCGCTTGACAGTGAGAAGTTGCATGTGGTCACACTCGGGCTGACGCTCCATCCACTTCAACGCAGTTTCAAGGCCGGTAAATGCTTAACTGACTTCGACATTATGGTCATCTTCTTCATAGACACTTTCTTGTCTCATACTTTCAATGAGTTCATCAACATTTAGAATTTCTTACCCGGAGTCTGACGAATCACACACCACCCACTCTCCTGTATCTTCAGCACTAACTTCTGAACATCAGGCAATTTTCAAAAGAATGATTCTTAAATCCTCAAGTGACAAGTCATCCCTATCTTCTCCTGTCACTTCCCTTTCCGTCTTAATTAAAAAAGCGATTCGGATAATCGGAGTTCGGATAACTGGAGTTCTACTGTACAGTGTTTTTTTTTTTTTTTTTTTTTTTTTTTAATTTTCTTATCCGTTTCGTAATATGTTGTAAGTATTTTGATGCGTACCCATTACACTTAAAAAAAAAGAAGACAATATTTGCTACAAAAGTACGGTTCTACTTTTCATTATATTAGAAGCATTCAACCTCACTATTCATCGCATTTTATTCGCGAAATTTTCGCACGGGTCGTCTAGTTTTATTTATTTTTATTTTGCGTATGATACTATTTGACATTTATACAATTCAACAAAAAAATCAATGAACAATCTACACACACATAGTACAGCGGACAACGCACGGAATCGACGACTGCGACAGGATCTCCAATCCCAACCACTACAGCGTGAAGTCGAGTCGCTCCAACCAGGCCACCGCCTCCGGAGTAGCCAAATATAGGTCTTCCAGACTACCAGGAAAGGCACGCAGTCCTGCACAATGTGCGACACAGTTTGTAAGACATCACCGCAGTCACAGTACGGAGAATCTACCCAGCCCCAGGTGTGGAGAGTTGAAGCAGTTCTTCCCGTACCACATCTAATCCTATTTAGTTTACACCAAATTGACCGCGGTAAATTGAAACCTGGTAGTTTTGAGCAGGGATTGGTAATACGCACTATGCCCTGTGATGTTGATGGTGCCCATTCCGCTGTCCAGCTATCTGTAACGCTGAAGGTGTTAGATGTTAGACTGACAGCAGTCTTCCAGGCAGGGCGACGTGACTTCAGCCGTGTTTTGTATTCCCTAACATCTCCATGGATGGGAAGAGCCTCATTGTTCAAAATTCTCAACCATAGTTTTAGTACAACATTTTGCCTTCTGATATGAGGTGGTGGTATGTTGCTGAGTACCGGCAGCCACTTAATAGGTGTAGATAAAAGTGAGCCAGTTATAATGCGCATTGTCTGTTGAAGCTGCACGTCCACCAACTGGGTGTGAGAGATATTAAGCCATATGCTGAGCAGTATTCAACTGCGGAGTAAACCAATGCTAGGGCTGTTGTTCTTAGTGTATTTGCATCAGCTCCTCAAGAAGTTCCTGCCAGACGTTGAAGTAAGTGGTTCCGGCTTTTAAGCTTGGCGGCTGTATTCTGAAGGTGCCTTTTGTAAGTTAGGGACCTATCTAATGTACACCCAGGTATTTTGGGGTACTATTATACTTCAACATCTGGTCTCTGAACAATATATTTGGCTAGTAGTTTATTTGTTTGTTGCTAAAATGGAATGTAGCTATTTCTGTTTTCTGTGGATTAGGTTGAAGGCGCCATCTTCGAAACTAGGCATCCATTTCCTGAAGGTAATGAGTCAAAATTTCTTCAGCCTCCACGAATTTAGTTCTTTGCACTATAAGATTGATGTCGTCAGCATATACAAATTTGTGAGAGACTGTGGCTGGCAGGTCATGAGTATATAAATTGAAAAGTATAGGGGAGAGAACTGAGCCTTGTGGTAGACCATTATTTAGATTGTGAAATCTGCTCCTGCTGAACTCAGTATGCACCTGGAACAGGCGGTTACTTAACATGTTTTCCAGTAAGGAAATTATCTTTATGCAAGGAACTGCTTTGATCAGTTTGAGAAGAAGACCCTCTCTCCAAACCGTATCAAATGCTGCTGAAAGATCTAGGAATACAGATACGTTGTTCATTTTCTTCTGATAACCTACTTCCGAGTAGGTGGTAAGAGACAGGACCTGATCACTACAGTCCCGTCTGGGACGGAATCCAGCTTGTTCAACAGGGATCAGAGCTTCGATTGCTGGAGCTATTCTGTTCAATACAATCCTTTCCAGTAATTTGTAAGTGACACTGAGTAAGGCTATCAGATGGTAGCTTTGTGGGAAAGTTGGATCTTTTCCTGGTTTGAGTAAAGCAATGATTTTAGTTCACTTGAAGATCTGAGGAAACCTTCCAGATTGTAGTATGCAACTGAAGAACGAGGCAAGCCAACGAGATGTAGCTGGTCCACAGTTTTTCAATAGTTCTGGACAAATCCCATCTAATCCTGCAGCTTTTCCATTTCGAAGGGTCTTTAAATCTTCTTGAGCATCATACACAAAATAAAAATAGAGTGAGGCTGAGTTTCGCGTTTCAGATGTTTAAGCTCCGATTTGACCTGTCTAGTGAATTGCTTGTCCTCTTTTGTTCTCGAAGTATATACAATGTGATTTGCTATTGACTCCACATTAATGGATGAGTGTGTCCTTAAGGGTACTGAAGTAGGATGTAATTTACGAGTAAGAGATCAGGCTTTTCTACTGGAATGGGTAAAGTTCAGATTTTTAAGAGTTTTTATCCTTCTCTCTTCTAGCATGGTCAAGTGATTCCAGCAGTTCTGTTGCCTTCTCGTGAGTGCTGTTTTCCTCAAATTCTACTCTAAGTCTGCTTGACTCCTCACTCCATCCTGGAATATAGTCTTTTCTGAAGCCTCGTGGGATGGCTCTATTCGCTGCAGCTTTTATTAACCCTACAAACCTTGTATAATTCTCTGGAACTGCTTTGATCCATCGGATGTTAGCATCAGTATACTTCGCATAGGCTTCCCAATCTGCTCTATGGAAGTTCCATCGAGATTTAGGGGCGGATCGGATAACATGTATCTGGATTCCTATTTTATAGATTATGGGTCTATGCTGACTGTGTGGGAAGTCACTGAGAACTTGTCTCCTTACGCAATAGAAAGGAGCTGTTAAACCAAAAGAGGTGAAACAAAGGTCAGGTGGGTAGTCTTGTTTCCAGCGAGTGGAATGAAATGTACCTTTTGTCTCTAGGATCATGTATTAATGTCAAGTTCTTGACCTCAGCCCATTCTATTAATTTAATCTTGTTCTCGTCAAACTCGTTATACCCCCACAGCGTATGATGGGAGTTGAAATCTCCAAGGATAATGCTATACTTAGTGGGAACCAATCCGATAGTTTCTGGCCAAGGTGCAGTGGGTGGCTTGTAGACATTTGTAACCACAACACTTTGCGCCTCTATTGTGGAGGAAAAGTAATTTGGATGATACTCTGCAGGAATGACCTTGTATTGGCATATGTAATTCTTAATGTAGGTTGCAATGCCATATTTTGCATGACGTTATGCTGTTAGCATTTTATATCCCGGTAGTTTACCTCTAGTAAGCAGCTGCTTGTCATTATCTGTGTGAGTTTCTTGCAATATGACAACATCAACTGAGTATTTCTGTAAGAGTGATGACAAGTACTGGCTCTTTGCTCTGCTGATGTCTTCGATGTTAAGTTGGCAGATGTTTAGCTGGGGACCTATTGTCCTTGTATGAAACTCTGAGTCCTTAGAAGGATTGTTATGTTTGTAATAAATGTCATTGCCGTGAGTCTCAGAAGGGCAGTAAGGCGGCATCTGATCGCTGTCACCCATTTAGCACCACCCAAGGAGCGCGTGTAGCTTAAGGTATGCTACGGACGCGGGTAACACTGAAAGCTCATTATAAACTTTATTCTAAAATACTGAGAAATGTAATAAGAAAGGCCAAGAACAGGTATATATCAGATAAAATAAAGAATTCAGGCAATAAGATGAAAATTATATGGAATAAAATAAAAACTGAAAAATCTGTAAATCACTCTAAAGACATACAAATAGAACAAAATGGATCTGTGCATAGTGAAGTAGGAAAAGTTTGTGAAATATTTAACAAACATTTTACTTCAGTTGTGGAGAAATTACGCATAGAAAAGCAATTCTCACATAGTGCCCTAAGAGTTCTTCAGACTGGTTTCCCAAAGAGATTTGTGGAGATGCAATTGCCACCAGTAACAGTCTCAGAAATAAATAAACTCATGAAACAATTAAAACCTGAAAATTCTTCCAGCTATAACAATATTTCAACTAAATGACTGAAAACATGTTCAGATTGTATTAATCGTGTACTTGCCCACATTTATAATGAATCCTTAATGCAAGGTGTGTTTCCAAATATACTAAAATATGCAGTTGTAAAACCATTGTTTAAAAAAGGAGAAGCAACATGTGTAGATAATTATCGTCCCATTTTATTACTTTCAGTATTCTCAAAGATTTTTGAATAAGTCATGTATTGTAGAGTAATAAAACATATTACACAAAATAATATCCTCACTAAATCACAATTTGGGTTCCAAAAAGGATCATTTATAGAAATGGCTATATATTCATTTTTAAATAACACATTTGAGGAACTGAATAATAAAATGAGCCCTGTAGGAATATTTTGTGATCTTGCAAAAAGCATATGACTTTGTAAATCATGAATTACTTTTGAAGAAAATGGAATATTATGGCATTTATGGAACCGCAGGTAAATGGTTTAAATCATACATGGAAAGTTGAATGCAAAAAGTTTCCATTTTTGATTCTAAAATAAGTAAAGATGCTTCATCAGTCTGGGAGAAAATAAAACATGGAATTCCACTAGGTTCTGTCCTAGGACCCCTCCTCTTTTTGTTGTACATCAATGACCTTCCTGGAAACTTATCTGACAAAGTTAAGAGTATTTTATTTGCAGATGAAACTAACATGACTGAGAGAAAAACAGCAATCTAGAATTTAATGTAAATTAAGTACTTTAGGCAAATTCATTAAAATTAAATTTTGAAAAAACACATTATATTCGGTTTATAACAAAAAATTATGTACTGCCAGATTTACAAGTAAGCTATAAAAATAACTCAATATTTGAAACAAATAGTATAAAATTCCTTGGTATGAAAATAGATGAGAAACTCTGTTGGCACGAACACTTCACTTTAGTACTGAAGAAGTTAAGTAGTGCCACCTTTGCAATACAAACACTTTCTCAAATCCCAGATCTAGAATCAACGAAACAGGTGTACTCTTCATATTTTCATTCAGTGATGTCATTTGGAATAATTTTTTGGGGAAACTCTTCACAAAGTAAAAAAAGTTTCCATAGCACAGAAAAGAGCTATTAGGATGTTGTGTAGGGTAAAACCAAGAACTTCTTGCAGACAACATTTTTAAAAAACTATATATTCTTAGAATGACTTCTCAGTGTATATATATTCTCTCATGTGCTTTGTCATAGATCATTTTAACCTGTTTATTTATAATTCACAGGTACACAATTTCAATACAAGAACAGAAATAACTTGCACAAAACACAAGCATCTCTATCATTAGTACAAAGAGGAGTTAATTATTCTGGTACACGTCTGTTTAATAAACTTCCCAAGAGTAAGTTTGCAACTAATAAAGATATATTTAAAGAAAGACTGAGAGATTTTCTTGTTGGCAACTCCTTCTAGTCCATTCAAGAATTTGAACAAAATAATTAATTGTTTTCAATACGACTTTTGCAAGATTTAGTTTTAAAAATTAATGTTTATTGTTATTATTGTAACATATAATTGTTTTTACTATGATCATGACTCATATTGTATGTATGCGTATTAACCATGACATGTTTCACTTCCCAGAGGTCCTTCCTCAGCAGGGATCCATTAAACAAGATTGATAAATAAATAAATAAAGAGTTGTCTGCAAAAAGTATTTGGTTTTAAACTACACAGCATCCTAATAGCTCATTTCTGTACTATGAAAACTTTTCTACTGAGTAAAGAGTCTCTTCCCAAAAAATTAAGTCATAGGACATGACTGAATGTAAATATGAGTCACGAGGAGTACATCTGCTGTTAGAAAAAGTGTTCCTATTGCAAATATGGCCCTTTTTTAATTGCAAAGGAGCGCACGTTCTAGTGGCAATTTCTCTTTACGCCATTTTCCCGCTTTGTCCAGTCCAAATTTCAATAAATTTCTTTGTGATCGGTTTGCGAATTTGTGAAAAGTTGTTGAAAATATGTAAACAAAGTAAAAATGAGAAAAAAATAATACTTTTTCTGAGTGATCGTTGTATTTATTAACGATTGTGTCCATGGTTATTCACTTTAAGGATGAGTACGCTAAGAAGTACGCTAATGGGAAATTTGACATGTGAGATGAATTCTTTCAGCAGTACACGTGTACACCACTGATATGTTGGAAATGTGTGATGTGCCTGGAATGTGATTGACTTGAAACCATGGGGTTTTGTTCAAAACTTTAAGTTACAATTATATTAAGTCAGAATTTCATTTTGACCACATTATTTAATTTCTTCCATTAAATTTGAAATCTTAATGAATCTCAATTTGTTTTATTTACATTTCGATCATCGCACCATCAAACCGGTTTTGTTTGTTTCGTAGATCTTGCATCGTTCGTTCTAATGCCTCCAAATAATTTTTACATATGTGCCAACGTATTTTCAACCCAAACGATCAATTTGCATTGCTGCAGAACTTTGGCCATCGCACAGTTCTCCGAAAGGTTGAATGTTGAAGTTACATTGACTTGCGTATACAGTGGCAACTCGAACACTTCCGCCTTCCAACAATTCCTCATGAAGCAAGTGCAAGTGCTATTTCATTCTGCGAAAGAATCGTTGCCAAAATCAATGATATATAGAAAGATTTTCCAGTTCCACCTGGAGCGTCCAAGAAGAAACTCCGTCTCATCCAGTGGCGTAGCTACTATGGGGCTAGGCGGTGCAGTGCACCGGGGCCCCTACGCTCAGGGGGCCCCCAAGCATACCTCAAGGGGCCCCAAAGCGCATCTCTGGGGGCCCCCAAGCGCAGTTTAGAGGGCCCACGAGCCCTCTCGGCAAACTGGCGACCCTTTTTTTTTTAGCTCTACTGTCGTCTAAAGGGGCCCCTGAGACACAGGAAGACCCCCACTAAGGGCCCTCGCTGCTCAGGGGGGCCCCAACCAGTGCTCAGGGGGCCCCTAAGGACAACTCAAGGGCCCTCATCCTCAGCTCACGGGGCCTATACCAGCACACGAAGCAAAAAAAAGGTCGCCCTTCTGGCCTTAGGGCCCAAAATAATTTTTTTGCACCGGGGCCCTTGTTGACCTAGCTACGCCACTGGTCTCATCCCATCGTTCACAACTTTCATGAGCATATTTTTGTTGCCGATTCAAAAGTGGAATATTCTTTCAAATTGATTTTCTAATTGCATCACAATTATATTGTTTTTCGCGTTTCAATTCTTGATGAAATATGTCATATATCGGACGATTGGGCGCTATCATGACTAATTTAGGTAATTCCTTGTTTGATTTCATCAAGCCCATGCAGGGCCCGCTCTAGGGGGGGAAGGAGGGGGGGGGAAACCGGACATTTGCTCGGGCGCTAAAATTTAGGGGCGTCATTTCGGCTGTAAGTGTGACAAATATCTTAATGAGATTGATGTGTTAAATACCCAATTAATACAAAATTCCACCTACTGATTTTTTGTTCGTTAAAAACTTCATTGTATTTACATGGTACCTGCTGCTATTTGCTAAAAAGGAAACATTCTTTCCACTGGCGCAGGTTTCCGCTGGCAACCCAATACGCAGGCTACCTCGTCCTTTGTGCCCGCACCCTTATACAGAGAAGGGTACAAACACAAAGAACGCAGGTAGCCTGCATACCTGCTGCCGGCGCTTTTTCGAGCATGCGAGCCGACGCCGGTTCGCGCAGATTGCGAACACACAGAAAGCAGGTAAAGCTGCCAGTTGACGGTAAGGTGTCGAGTTCTTCGGACGAGGATTTTCTTCTCATGGAGAACACTTTCTTGAAATTAAGAAAGTAGACTGGCATTCATCCAATAAATCGTGGCAGGGAAAGTTATGGTGAATATCATCATTTGTTTAATGAGTTCAAGAAAGACGAACAAAGATTTTTTCAATATATTAGAATGACTTTGGAAACCTTTAACTTCATTTTAAGTAAAGTGGAAAGTCGTATAACGAGAAACTGGTGTAATTAGCATCGTCAGCCTATATTACCAGAAGAGAGATTGGTCATTACTATCAGGTGAATAAAGTTATACTATTCAAATAAATACAAAAATTTAAGAAATTACTGATTTATTATAAGGTATTCAGAAACACATATATTAAGCATTTCATATATTTAATAATATGTATAATTCAATTGCGAGACGCCTGCGTTGTTCGTATCAGCACATTCTTGATACTCTCCTTGATTATTACTGACGGAGCTCTGAACTGAACTCGGGGAAGTTTGAGATGATTGTGATCCAGAACAGCTTGACTCGGGCTGATGTACAAACTGTTCTGCTACTTCTTGCATTCGACTTCGAAACGAAAGTAATTTATTATTAGGAATTTTACGCATATGTGGAAGTAGATTTCTGAAAAATACAAATGTTCATCATCGCTGCTATATTTGGTTTCTCTTCGAAGCGACTTTTCTTTTAAATATTGCAACTTTTGTTGCTCAATTTGTAACATAGCCTCATTGAAAGTACTTAGAACCCTCTTTCTTTTTGTAATTGGTGTCTAGAGAAACTCTGTTGGAGCCGGTAATCCCTCAACACCACGAACAAAATTCTCATTATTAGTATTATACTGTTCTTGTTCTGATGGTTGGGGTGGCAAAATCGTAGCTTGTGAATCATTGGGGGAATGAACACCTGCAGATATTTCTTCGGCTGTTGAAACAGAGCTAAGATTTCCAGTTGAGCGTCTCGGCATTACAACTAAAAAAAAAAATCAATGAATTAAAATAAAGCCATTTCGAACAGTTTGCATATGCAGCATCTCCTGAGTGAGGAGTAGGCATTTACCCAGTTCCACCGCAGACTGGTCTCGTAGATATTTCTACTTCTTTCTCAGCGTCTTTTCTGTAAATAATAATGGCGAAATTAGTTTTCATAAGATTTTTAAATGGGCTTTGTAACTAACAGTTTTAATTTTTTTTCCTACAGTGGGAGAAGCTGTTGCGGAGACAGTTACTGTACTCTGGGAAGAGCTATATCACCAGTACATGCCTGTACCGACAAAGGAAACATTTAATTCTATAGCCTGTGATTTCCTTAAATACTGGAACTTTCCTCACGTTATTAGTGCGATTGACAGCAAACATGTACGTGTTAAATGTCCAACAGTGGATCCATGTTTTATAATTATAAATAGTTTTATTCAGTTGTGCTGCAAGGTGTTATAGATGCTAATTATAAATATATCAGTTGACATTGGAGGTTATGGCAAAAGGTACTTTCAAAGCTTCAGATTTTTCTACTATTGTCTGTATAATGTACAACTCGATATTCCAGAACCTGATGTTTTACCTGGATCTCATGTGAAAGCTCCATTTGTACTTATAGCAGATGAGGCATATCCCCTTCTCACTAATTTGTTAAAACCTTTTGGCGGACATAACTTAACGCTCGAACAAGTTTGCTTTAGTAAACGTTTATCTCGAGCGATGAAAACAGTGGAATGTGCTTTTGGAATTTTGTTTTCAAAGTGGCGTTTGCTTTCCAAAAGCATCGAAACAGATGTAAATTTGGTTGATAAGATTGTAAAATATATATGTATTTTAAATAATACAATTATCGAGGAAGAAGGTTTTGAGCGTCATTCAACTGAAGTTTTTCTATTTAACGAAACCCACAAAATGCAACAACAAGCTGTAGGACGACCATGTAATGCAGCAAAAAGTGTGAGAGATATTTATGTATCATACTTTTCATAAAATCCTTTAAAGTACATGAATTCAGAGAAAGATAATATGAAACAGGTAAAAAAATAAATAAATAAAAATGATTTCACGTACCGTGTTCTTTCATTTCAGCACTTATTTCCCTCCAGCATCTGTCGACGACTTATCTGTTGCCGTGCAGCTTATTCTTCTTATCACATACCGGGGACTTATCAAATACTGCAGAAATTAACACTTCAACATCCATGTTTGCGTGCCCACCGAAATGATCTGTTCATTCCGGTGGGCTGGCTGGCGCGGGTTACACGCACCTGCCGCTATTGTGAATGCGCCTATTTGATAACAAGGAAACATTCTTTCTGCCGACCGGCGCAGGTTGGCGCCGGCAACCAGCACGCCGACTACCTGCCTGCGTCCTTTGTGTTCGTACCCAATGGCAGCAATAAAGAAGACATTTAGGAAATAAATTTAACCGAGGTGGAATCGAAACTGTTACATATTTGTCATGAACATGTAAATACAATGACAATTGGCGCACGATCATTTTGGAAGT
Organism: Vandiemenella viatica; assembly: GCA_031002005.1. NCBI lineage: Eukaryota > Metazoa > Arthropoda > Insecta > Orthoptera > Morabidae > Vandiemenella > Vandiemenella viatica. The sequence continues at coordinate 3,318,547 of JARYHS010013631.1, read as the reverse complement.
TTTAGTGAACCAGGTTTTGTGATGGTATACTCTCAGTATTTTACAATCTTTTTTTTTCACGATTGATTTTTTAGATGTGTTATGACGCATATATTACGGTGTGATACGTGAGGTATCATAGTATTTCATGTACGCAAGACATCTCTTCATGATCTTCCGATTTTAATTTTTTTTTAAGGTTAATTACAGATTTAAATTTGCTGCTCCCGAATTATTATTTATCAAGTGCATCAGTTTTAGCGCTTTTAAACTAAACACACACATGCATATATTAGAAGGTTCTTGCTTTTATTTCCGAAAAACAGTGTTTGCGACTCGATCTGTTGAGTAATTAAGGCGTGATTGAGGCAGATAGTATATCCAAACATACATTCAAACTTTCTCATTTATATAGATCAGTTGTATTTATTTAAGCAACTGTGAGGAAATGGCTTACCTGAACACTCCGTTCAACCGGCCATTTTTGACGTGCTTTGAGGCTAGTACCATTATAAAATCGTAACATACTGATTTTCTTCTTCCTGAGACTTTGTTTCACATTTGATTTTTTCCTTGCTTCTTTTTAGTCGTTATCTCTTTGAATATGAAAGAAGGCAGACTGTATATTTTGCCTCAACTACTTCTTAATAATTAATTGTGTCCTTTGATTTTATAATCGAATTATAGAGACTTGAGTCTCATATAAATTACGTTTTTTTGCCATATTTTAAACTCAAACCGTAGTCTAGTTCAGTAATAATAATTTTTCTCTAATCCATAAATATTATGATTCTTTTCTTGTAGTTTTAATCGTAGCTTTCAAATTGCTTCTTTAGATACTATAATTCTTATGTAGTCATATTTAAAAAATAGTATTTATTCTGCTTATGATATTAGTTTGATTAATTTTCAAGTAATTTTTATGATCGCGATAAAGAAGTTTTTGGGAGGAAATTTATAATCTTGGAGTAACTGCATTGATGATCTTTCCACTATCTATACGTTTATCTCTTCCCAAAGTCACCAGTACCTTTTGGTGCCTCCGGTAGCCTTGAATGTCTCCTGAGGGAATACAGACGCAGGATAATTACTCCAGTGAGCCCACTGGGAGGATATCCCGGAGGAAATCATGTCTCTCCTGTCTACAGCTCTCAATGAGCTCTTGCTGATGAATAGTGAGTCAGCGGTGCTGCTAACGTATTAAGTCTACTTTTGGCTAGTTTTGTATTGTAAAGACATAACTATGAACCACATATCAGGTTTTATTTCTTTCAGCCACACTACTTCATCTGGAATGGAATGTACACTGGTGTTCAAAATTAAACCCAACAAGCGAAAATTTTGTAAGATTGTGTTTATTTTGCCACAAAACAATATAAACTGCTGAAAGTAAAGTAGAAACAATGTAAAGAGTACAGAATGTAAACAACTGCAACATGCATAACAGTAGACAAAAACTTAGTTTTTTCAAACTTAAAGGATTTGCACACAAATTCCGACAACTGGTTAATGTGCTCAGTATGGGGTGTGACCACCTCTGGCAGCAATACAGCTCTGACAACGGCGGGGCATGCTGTGAATGATGTCATCAATCTCATGTTGAGGCAATAACGCCCATCCTGTAGAGCAGCTCGCTAGCCTTGGAGAGTGGTTGGTGGGTGCCGACGTGATGCAACTCGTCCCCCTAGTGCATCCCAGATATGCTCTATGGGATTCAAATCGGCAGAGCGAGCAAGTCACACCATGTGTGTAATATTTTCCGTTTCCAAGAAAACATCAACCACCCGTGCTCTATGAGATCGAGCACCATCGAAGTCTGGGCTCACACCTGGCAACAACCGCACATGAGGTCCCAACATCTCGTCACGATACCCGACAGCAGTTAAGCCATGCCGATTCACCCATACAATTTCATGAAGAGGTGTTCGAGTGGTCAACATAATTCCTTCCTTACGGATCCTCCTCGATACTGGTTCGCTCAAAATAAATTTGATTTTTTCGCAAAAGGCAAAATGGTTGTCATTATAAGTTCACAAATAAGCAACAATATTTAATTTACACAAATTTAGAGCTTACCTTCTCTGTGGTTTAAACATGGGTTCAGAGCTGCTTTCTGGGATTTTGAAATGTTCCATATGTCTGTCTCTCAGTTGACGGTACACATTACCAAAAATCGGCTTTTCGATGGAAAGAACTGCTCCGCAGCTCTTCACCAATCACGAAGTCTCCTAAGAAAAACCGGTTATACGTCGGCTGACGTAACACATAAAACATATACCAAAAACAAATCAAAGCCACGTACGGTTCATACTGTGTGGCTGGCTACTCGCTATTGCTGTTATCACGTACGCAGATCCCTTCGGAAAAACTTCCTTCTCAAAAGTCTGTTTCAGAAACCTTAGCGCGATAAAAACTACATCAAATTATGATTAATTGACTTTCGCGTTTTGCCGCGTTCTTTATTTAATTACCTAAGCTTTCGGCTGGTATCCTCCAGCCTTCGTCAGAGATACTGTTTATGTTGACATAACAACGAGCGCCAAGCATTGCAGAGTAAGAGGCCGCTATCTTCGTTGATGTTGTTGGTGTTTTTTAAAATTTCTGCTGCCTCTTTCACCCGTCGGGGCCACCACTGGTCTTCTCTCCACAGTAGTCACGTTTCTTGAAATTTTACTTCATGCCCGGTATTAATAGCATGGCGGACTACGGCGGATTTGTCGCTGTTGTTATATTTGTAGTGGCGGATATGTTCTTTAAGTCTCTCCGCCACAGTGCGACCTGTCTCGCCGATATAAACACTGCCACAACTGCAGGGAATTTCGTAAACACCCATAAGCTGGTGTGGGTGTAATTTGTCTTTTACCTTTGTCAGTGACTGACCAAGTTTGCAGTTAGCCTTATATACTATTCCCACCTCCACCCGCTTTAACAATTTCCCAATCCGGTCTGTGATACCCTGTATGTATGGGAGACAGGCGAATTTTGTTGGCACATTAATATCATGGGATAAGTTAACGTCTCCCATAGGTTTTTTGGGTCTTAAAACCCTCCTGATGTCAGATTCACTTTAGCCGTTGGCTTGGAATATTTTTGTAAGTATCTCCATTTCTTCATTCAGACTTTCCGAGTCACATACTTAGCTAATTAAATAAACAACGCGGCAAAACACGAAAGTCAATTAATCATGAACAAAGATGGCCGTGGAAGTCTGAGGAATCATTTACATCAAATTAATCCATAATGCTCAGGCGACATGGACAGGGAGGTTCCTCTGCCACTTGCCCAACAATAGAGTACCTGCCGGTACAAATAACCATTTCCAGTCGGGCGACTGCATATCGCCAGAAATAAAGTGACAGTTTCAACGCCCACAGAGGGGTGTCAAAAATTTAGATAAGTCGGAAATTTACAAATACGTAGAAGCTGGTTGTTGTTATTAATTAAAATGTAACTAAATTATTTTTTTTATTTTATATAGATTTGTGGTACGTTGAAACATTGAAGATTCACTACTTACCCAAATCATATAAATATTTTCAAATGTTTTGGTAAAAGAGTCCCAAATTAACCGAGTGTAGCAATTAGCTCACAGATATTCATTGCCTTCGACAGATTGAGAAAGTATACATATGCAAAGTTCCTTAGAAATTGGATAAAGACTGTAGCTTTGTATAAAGAATATTGACAATAATTAAGGGGTGGAAACGGCCCCTGAAAGTGGATGAATCAGAAACGATCAAAGGCATAGGGATGCATAAGGCAACCGGAGGCCACTGCATTAAAGATCCATAGAGTAACTCGAGGCCATCTAATCCTCTCAGATTACATATAGAATGGTGGCTTCTTCCTAGGTAAAATATTCTAGAGGTTAAAAGGCTACCCTATCGGCTGTCCGGGTGGGGACTGCTCACTGCTCAGGGACTAGTCATCAGAATGGATTGAAACATTCTACGAGTGGGAGAGTGGAATGATAGAAGTCTGAATAGGGCAGGTAGATTAGAAAACTTAAAAATGGAGAAGCAACGATTTAACTTTAATGCCATTGCGATTAGTGAGATTAAGTGGAAGGACGTACAAGGTTTCTCTGGTCTGAGGAACACAGGATAATAAACACAAAAGCTGCCAGTGGAGTTACTGCTGTGGAATTTATAACGAACAAGAAAGTAGCTAAACTACTTTTACTAACAGTTTAGTGACAGGATTATTTTGGAGAAGGTCGAAACTAATAATGTTCCTACCACGTTAGTATAGTGTATATTCCAAACATCACAGGAAGATGATGACGAAATAGAGAAAAGATGTGATTAAATTTTAGAATTAATCCAATATGTGAAGGGGAGGAATATGTAATAATCATTGGTGATTGGAATGGAGTAGAGGGAGAAGAAAAAGAGAGAAATAACGTAGGAAATTTTGGTCTAAGTGAAAGAAATGATCGAAGAAGCTGATCGTTAGAATTTTGTGAACAATATAGATTCATCTCGGGGAACATGCTATTTAAGAATCATAAGCAAAGGATTTATATCAAAGCTAAACATAGATTCAGGAATTAAATTTCAGACTGTATAGCGTATCCAGGAGCTGATATAGATTCTGACCACAATCTGATCGCTAAGAGAATAAGGTAACAATACAGACAGAATAGACTGGAAGTGAAAGAATCTAACAATAGAGAAAACTTTGCAGAGATGGTAGCAAGGGCGTATCCAGGATCCAATTTAGGGGGGGGGGCAACATCTGAATTAGGGGGGGGGGATCTGGTATTTTTAGAGGAAGTGGGGTGGGGGACTGAAACATGATGATTTCTTACAAAATAAAACTCAAACCTATTGAGGAAACTATTTATATTATTGATTAACATAGTAATCCAAGGACCTACTATGCAGTTAGTCAAAATTGTAACTTAATTAAAGTTTTTTATCTACACATTAATCGTCTCGGATTCTCAGGAAAATTTCCAATAACTTTGTCAATATCTCACGGTGTACTTTCACGAAATTTTGATGCACACTCATCAGGCATAATCCCGTCAATCTTTCCTCTCCCTTAGTGCTCCTGAGCCAGTTCTTCACTCGTCGAGGTGTTCTGAAGGCAACTTGATTTTTCTTCTAGGGAAGGGGCAGCAGCCCCCCCCCCCCTGCCCCTCGCTGGATACGTCCATGGATGGAAGATTGGGGTCTACGAAATTACTGTGAATGGAGTTCAACTGAGAACAAATGGAATGCACTGAAGAGAAAAATCAAAGCTGGTAAAGAAAATTGGGTTTTAGGAAAGAAGCCGTCCGAAAATCTTGGAAATGTGGGAGTTGATGGATCAGAGTAGAAAGCACAAACATGCACAAACATGTAGCAGGAAGAGAGCAGTACAGACATTTTAGAAATCCAATAAACAGGACATGCAAGAAAGGAAAAGAAAAAAGGCTGCAAGAAAAGAGTGAAGTAGAAAAGGAAATGGTCATAGGTGAAGTAAATGTGGCATATAGGAAGGTCAAATAGAATTTTGGAAAAATGAAGTAAAGGTGCATGAATATTAAAGTTGATGATTGGAAATCTCTTTCAAGATCAGAAGATACAGTTAAGCAATGGATGGCATACATAGAGAAACTGTATGATCAGGATGATTTGAACAACAGTGTACTGGAAAAAAGATGACTTTGGACATCCTGTTTCAGTGACGGAATCCGAGAGAGTTTGAAAGATTTGAAATTAAATAAGACTTTGAATTAAGAGCTTCTGCTTCAAAATGACTGACCAGAGTAATATACAGAAGATTAGAAAGGGCAGTAGACGAGATGATAGGTGAAGATCAGTTTCGGTATAGGAAAAGTCGCGATAGAAGAGAAGCAATTTTGGGTTTAAGAGTAATCTTGATGGGCAGATCAAGATAAACATAGATAATTTCTTGGTATTTTTGATTTTATTGAAAAACTTTTGATAATGTTATGTGAAACAAGATATTCAAAATTTTAGAGAAGTCAGAGAATATCCACATAGAGATACACATTATATTTTGTATAAGAATCAAGTGGTTATAATAAAAGTAGAGAATAGTGAGAGATGTATTAGTTAAATAAGGTTTAAGAGCCTATCCCCATTATTATTCGACTTGTATCCGGAGGAAGCAATAAAGCAAGTAACAAAAAAATTTGGATGTGGCATAAGTGATCAAGGGGAAAAATCAGTATGCTTCAATTTGCAAACGACATTGTCTTGTTAGCAGAATAGACTGAGGATCTTCAGAAATTAATGAGTTGTACTCGTATGAACAAAATAATGAAGGAAGATTTAGGACTAAATATAAACGAAAGCTAAACAAAAGTGCTAAAAGGTAGTAGAAATGATAGAAACAATAGTACATTTAATATCAAAATAGGATTGGAAGCAATAGGAGAAGTAAATGAATTCTGTTACATAGGAAATAAAATTACAACTGATGGCCGCTGTGATGTCACAAGACATTTGAAAACATAATTAGGAACTTTAAGAGGTAGTATTTAATTAGAATAAGGTTAGGATTAAGTAATTTCAATTAGGTAGCGAGAGTGAGGCGGAGAGTATTTTTTTAGTCTAAGATTTCAAGTGACAGATACTGTCATGGCGGCTAAGCCATGTGGGAGAAGTTCGGACACCTTGCTTCCGCCCAGAGTTTGGCGGGGATAGGATACTATTGTAGCCACCCTACAAACACAAAAGCTACCTCTCCGGTGGGGTAACATCGGTGGAACTCTGTGTTCCCACCCATTTGGCAGAGATGGTCCTCTCGCCAAATGGGAAAGTAAGGATCCAATGTTGGCAGTACTCCCCTCCCGTAGAGGATCAGCATACCTGAATCCCGTTAGGTGGGTGTTATATAAGTCCTCACAATGGAACCATAGTTTCTCAGTGTTGGTGAGTTCTGTTAGATGTGTTGTTCAGTCTGTGCTCAGTTGGCGATGTGATCGAAGTGATGACTGTCTGCGCCGCCGGCATGCCAATATGATGTAAGACAAATTTTCTCTCTCTCTGTGTACTGTAGGCTCACTCTCGCTACAAGTTATGGTGTAAGAAACATAGAACGTTTAAGGGAAAGTGTTTGATTTCCACGTGTTAAAAATCAGGAGAACTATAGGGACTTGCCTAATCGTGTTCCGATTTCAATTATAGACTTATGTATGAATGTGAATGATCAGAATACAAATTTACTTTTGTGAAATTCATAATTATTCACATACTTTATTTCTTTGTGACTGTCTCCCTCCCGACCCCGTCACCAGGTGATAATGATGAAATGAATGCAAGTCAGTCTTCGGCTAAGAGGTCCGATACTAAATAATTAAGAAAATAGCCGGAAATTAATTAGAAGGATGGGTGGGAACGTTACACCGCACTAAGAATGATGTTAAAAGCAGATTAACACTAGTGAAAAGAGATGTTGAAAAAGGACAATTTTTAGTTTCAAATATTGATCTAGGACTAAGAAAAAACTTTTAAAAAATGTGTGGAGCACTGCATTTTATAGTAGCGAATCATGGACTTTAGGAATACCAGAAATAAGGAAAATTGAAGCATTTGAAATGTGGTGCTACGAAGGATGCCGAAAATTAAGTGGACAGATAAAGTTTGAAATGAACGTGTTTTGGAAATGTTGGGTGAAGAAATAAGCTTGTGTCTTACGGAAAGAAGGGACAGAATGGTGTGCCCCATTTAAGACTGGTCAAATTTCAATTTCAAAGCAGAATTAATTGATCAAATCAAAATATCGACAAAACAAAACCCAAATCCAAAGAGGAAATGAAGTTCTTTAGTATTTCTTTTTAATTTTAAGACTTGATGGGCAAACATAAGTCGAATATTTCAGACAAATGCAGTAAAGCTAAAACTATTAAATTAATCTAAGGTGACACTGAGTAAACAATTCATCATTTAACATTTGATTCATTATTATTATTATTATTTTATGTCAAGGAGGACGAATGTATTTGGCGCGTGGGGAAGGGTTCCACCAACCTGCAGCGAATAGTTATCACATCGTCCTCTGCCGTGTTAGGGATTTTTCTGCCGCTCCTTACAGCATTCTGCTGTAGTTACTGTGAAACTTCCTGACACCACTGCGATTTATTCTACCAGTAGCAGAACTGGTTGGAATGCGGGGAAATCTTGCGAAAAAATCAGCGCCGCGAACATTTAACTTCCATTTATTGGCCACAATTTTACGGAAGATATGGCCGAGGAGCGGATCCACTTCGCCTTCAAATAGTTTAAATTTCCCCACAGGCTTACAACAAAAGTGAAGGTTAGGCAGTGGGAGGAACCATGCGAGAGTCGATGTGAATACAAGGCGAGAGAGCCCGCGAATCGCGCCAACCTGCCTCGCAACCTCGGATCCCGTCAGCGGAGTTCGGAAATTGCAGATTCGCGTCAGCGAAATCCGCGGCCGAAAAACAACCGGGAAGTGATCAGCAGCTCGCCTTGAACGCTGCTTAATGAATTAAACTTTCTATAAAGTTAATTATTTTGAGCTCTCACACTCTTCCCCATCCAACTAGCTATTCCTTCCAAGATGCCGACAATTAATTATCATGAAACGAATGTGGATTTCACCCACCCGGCTTACAAAGTCATTTCAACATAAGGAAATTTTAAGTACTAATTCTTGGTGGGTAGATTGGCTATACCTGGTAAACAAACAAGTGAATTAGAACACAATTACAAATTGTAGTATAAGATAACAGGTAAATAGGGGTGTACATGGTGAGTTAAGCATGGGTTACAGTTGGTTCCGGAATGTCGGTGTCCTCAGGTGATTTTGATAATGAAACCACTATATGAGTGGCGGTAGGTACCGCATTGTGTAAACTGTATGGTGACACTCTTGTCGAATGACGACGGTACAAGTGAAACAGAACAAAAATATTAATATATTTTTCTCGAGCTTCCAGCCGTGTGGAAGCTCGAGAAAAATATATTAATATTCAGCGCCGTGAAAAATTACGATCCTACAGAACAAAAATAATTACACCAATTCCTAAAATACTGGTTACATTAGTGGTTGCAACAACCATGCGATGTCTGATGGATGCATGTAACTGTGTCTACATTTGCGCAAGCACCTGATTGTATTTAATAGCATCATTTGAGGATTGTAAATATTTATTAATCTCATTCGTGAGTAGGGTAGGATCCGTTTCGTTCATGATATCGAGTTTTTTACTATGATAAATTTTGTCCTTAAAAGTGGGTATGTGGTAGGCAGGAAATGTTAGATTAAGATGCAGATCTGCTTCTGGCATAATGGGAAGAGTGAAGTCCTCGCTTACAATTTTACAATAAGTTGCATTCTCTAAAATTCCTTACCCTGAAAGGATTATCTTATTAGTACTTAAGTTTAGTGGGTCATGTTATTACCTTAATTGCATGAGTGTTAGTATATATCCAGTTAGTTTTCAGCCTTACAAAAAGCGGTTCGCTCAGACTTAAATTCTCCCGTTGGCAAGTATGTAGAAAAGTGTCCGAGAAAAATATGCTGGTTTCACAGCTCGGCGTGCCTTGGGGAGCGATCAGCAACTCACCCTGCACCTCGCTTAATGAATTCAACTTTGAATAAAGTTAATAATTTTGAGCTCTCACACTTAATTGCGATGGAGCTAACACTCCGGTGCTAATTCCCCAGTTATCCGTTTACCCCTTTTTATATACACATTTTTAAAATTTTCTTTTATAATTGGTATGTTAAATTCTTCTCCCATTTACTATTCTGATTTACAAATTTTAATTTTAAATTCCCTAAGCCTTTTTGGAAAATTATTCATCACTACACTTGGTAATTTGTTCCGATCCCTGACACCCTTACCAACAAAAGAAAAATTTTCCACTCCCTTATGCATGAAATCCAGTGCAAGCTTGTGGTCATGGTCGCCTTTCATCTAATAACAGTTAAATATCATGGTAATTGTGTTTTTCTTTAGGACTTAAATAGATTTTAATTATTACATGGAATATTAATTACTAATATTAATGTTCAAGAAAACTCTTATACTATAACACACTTCCAAGAGGACGAAGCTAAGGTAATAGCCTGTGACGAATACATGCTGCCGTCTGTTTCGCATATATGAATATTAGTGGGCTTATACACGCCTGGAAATTGAAATAAGAATACCGTGAATTCATTGTCACAGGAATGGGAAACTTTATATACACATTCCTGGGGTCAGATACAACACATGATCACACAGACAGAACCATAGGCACATAGACACAGGCAACAGAGCATGCACAATGTCGGCACTAGTACCGTGTATATCCTCCTTTCGCAGCAATGCAGGCTGCAATTCACCCGTGGAGACGATCGTAGAGGTGCTGGATGTAGTCCTGTGGAACGGCATGCCAAGCCATTTCCACCTGGCGCCTCAGCTGGACCAGCGTTCGTGATGGACGTGCAGACCGCGTGAGACGACGTTTCATCCAGTCCCAAACATGCTCAATGGGGGACAGATCCGAGGATCTCGCTGACTAGGGTAGTTGACTTACACCGTCTAGAGAACGTTGGGTGGAACGGGATACATGTGGACGTGCATTGTCCTGTTGGAACAGCATGTTCCCTTGCCGGTCTAGGAATGGTAGAACGATGGGTTCGATGACGGTTTGAATGTACCGTGCACTGTTCCGTGTCCCCTCGACGATCACCAGAGGTGTACGGCCAGTGTAGGAGATCGCTCCATTCGTCCCTCCATACACGCCTGTCGCGACACCACTGGAGGCGGGCTGCACAATGTTGGGGCGTGGGCGGAAGACGACCTAACGGTGCGCGGGACCGTAGCCCAGCTTCATGCAGACGGTTGCGAATGGTCCTCTCTGATACCCCAGGAGCAACAGTGTCCCTAATTTGCCGGGAAGTGGCGGTGCGGTCTCCTACGGCACTGCGTAGGATGCGACGGTCTTGGCGTGCGTCCGTGCGTCGCTGCTGTCCGGACCCAGGTCGACGGGCACGTGCACCTTCCGCCGACCACTGGCGACAACATCGATGTACTGTGGAGACCTCGCGCCCCACATGTTGAGCAATTCGGCGGTACGTCCACCCGGCCTCCCGCATGCCCACTATACGCCCTCGCTCAAAGTCCGTCAACTGCACATACGTTCACGTACACGCTGTCGCGGCATGCTACAAGTGTTAAAGACTGAGATGGAGCTCCGTATGCCACGGCAAACTGGCTGACACTGACTGCGGCGGTGCCCAACCGCTGCGCAGCTAGCGCCCTTCGACGGCCAACACTGCTGTTCCTGGTGTGTCCGCTGTGCCGTGCGTTTGATCATTGCTTGTACAGCCCTCTCGTAGTGTCCGGAGCAAGTATGGTGGGTCTTACACACCGGCGTCAATGTGTTCTTATTTCAATTTCCAGGAGTGTATATAGGTAGGAAACATTTCTAGGGATAGAGCTGTTGTGCAATCGGAGGCCAGTATTATTTAAAATTTATTTTCCTTTTAGGTAGTTAATTTTTCCCGGCTTTAATAGCACCTTTACAAATATTTACGCCTGTAAAAGGTCTCATTTGACAAAATGACCCTTCAGCTTCTCAGATTTTGTGCTGAAAGGTACAAGAGGAAATGAATTTGTTGTAATGAGAATTTAACGTCCTCTTCCGACTTACAGGTCACTGGTCATACAGTTTCGCTTCATTCTATGCGCTTCGATACTATTCGATTCGGACCAGCTATCCCCGTCACGGAGCAGCAGACACCGATGTAGTGATTGACGACTTTGGTCACGAGGTAGGCTGACCATTATAATTTATTTTCTTTTATAGAAGAAGAGTACGTATCAAGTGTATAGTGTGGGGGATATACAGAATAAGAACGTTTTGACATACAACATTTGAGAGCTTAATTTCTGAATTTCAGCTTAATACTTTTTACTTTTCCATACGACCACTTAAAAAAATGGAGAGCTGAATAATTTGTACAGTTTTCGATTATATTTGCATAATTATTTGTTGATATATTTATCGGATGGCTAAAGTATATATCAGATAATTAATAAGTAAATTCGTATTTGCAAATAGGAATACATATAATATAGGAACATATGGCCAAATTTTTTACGTAACTGATAGAATGGTTTGTTGCCTTCAGGGATTCCTTTTTGACATTTATTTCTTTGCTCTAAGTTTGTATTCTTCTATAGTATACCATATGGTTTACCCAAGGTGACTGCAGTTTAATTTGGAAGAATCTGTTTCTCCCAGCGACAGAGTGAACCAACAAATCTTCCGCAATTTGTTCCGATTCTGTTCAGGCTTGTCCTCAACCTGCAGGGAAGGTAAAAGCCCATACGTTTTCTTGGATGCAGGAAATGTGATTTTATAGGCTTGAGACTATTAATCAATTCTCTTCTCCAAGAGTCGATTATGTTGAAGCTATGTTATTTCAGGTCTTTCGCTGTTCTCATTGAAGGATTCCTGAAATGGAGCCTGTTAATGCATACACCAATGATATCGTGATTTATTGACAGTTTCTGGTTTTGTACATTTTTTTGTATTCGTTTCCTTCGTTGTAGAAAAGAAATATTAATCAGTATAGGTAGAACTTATTATCTGTTGAATAACCAGCACTTAGATCATTATCGGGTGATGAAAGCAACGACATATACTTGTTATGATCAACAAAGAGTAAGGTTTTTGGTCACATAATAAGAATGGATAACAATAGACTTACAAAAAGAATTTTCAATCATGTTTACAAGAGTAAGAAGGGCAACCAGTGCATATAAGGAGTAAAGAAAGATATGATTGAGATCGGAATAACAGAAGATTTAATACAAGATAGAGCAACTTTTAGGAGATTGATCCAAAATTTCAAGGGTTTCCAGGAGAAGGAGAAGAGGAAATGCAGTACAATATGGACAGAAGAAAGGAGGAAACAGCAAAGTGAAAGGATGAAGAACTACTGGAAGTCAACAAAAGAAGCATCGAAATAAATGCACGGGATTACTTTTCGTGGTCCTTAGATGGCCGATATCGAAGAAAAGGCGAAGAACACGTCTCAGATTAATGACTTCTAATGTTATTTTAAATATTTTGAACGTATTTATACGTATTTTCGCTGATAATATTCTTCAATATAATTTATTCGTTAAGAACACTCGAATTTATTTATCGCTAGTTGAGAAAGGTAGTTGTGTACTTGGACGACATGAATCACTTACTATTTTCCACATTTCGTTCTACAGCATTTTAAACATGTGCTTAAACCCAGAATTTTTAAATTAAGAATTCAAAAGAAGAATTACCAAAGAAGCGGAAATTGAGTAACGATGCACCAGTATTTTTGGGCCGTGGCCTAATCTACGGAATTATAATCATCTATTAAATTAGGTAATATGCTCATGTGAATTTTGATGTTTATACAGCTGGGTTAAATAATTTTATTTAGGACGGTATTCAAAGAGAAAGTAATTCAGACTACAGACAGACTGAAATGTATGTAGAGTGGAATAATAACCTGTCAGAAGGGGGCATATTGTCCTCGCTAAATTAAAATACAATTTCGTATGCTTTAACAAATTGTCTACTGCCGCGACAGAAAACAAGTATGAGTTGTTAATAGCACTCTCAAAGAGATGTGTAAACAAGGTAAGAGGCAGAAATTAACCAGTAAACTTAAAATTACATGAAAAGCGGATGATAATTTTACCAGTGCAAAATGAAATTTTTACAGATGTTTCAACATTGTGATTCCCGTATAATTTTCCATGTAAAAGCAGAGTTTCAAGCTCGGTGAAGATTTCCTTGCACAGAAATTCTATGATTTGACAAGTATTTTTACGCGTGGCGCAACCATTTTATCAATCACTTCAAGTTCTTCATTTTTATTCATTGGGTAAACAGAGATTATTGGGTAAACTGACTCAAACATCACAACATCTTCCTTAACACGACCGAGATCAAGGAAGGGTAAGTGGATCTCTATTTCTGAGTAATCCCCATTAGAAGGTATCCCTTGTATCTACATTGACGACTTTTGCAGTGAATTGAACCTTGCAGAATTTTTTATACTAGTCCGCCTTGTTCTAGAACCTGTCATATCTGTTACCTATTCTCTTTCAACAATTTTGTAGCTTGGTAATCCCATCCACCATTTTAAAAGCTTTTTCACTCTATTCATCGGTGAAACTTTCGTCGTTGTAATAAAACACACCTCGAACGCCTCATTCTCTCTTTCTCATCTTCGCTGTCTCGTTGCAGAGAAGTATTATGATCGAAACGAAAGCTTCTAAAAACAGTTTCGGCAGGGCTGTCGTAATATAATACTTCCGGCCAATTTTTTTTTTTTTTTTTTTTTTTTTTTTTTTTTTTTAAATTAAAATTCTGTAGATGGTTGTATTTGAAGTTATTCTGCTTACTGACTCTTGTCTACATTATTTGCAGAAGTTAAGAAAGTTCTGATAACAATTTTCTCCAGCTGTTGTCGTTCAAATTATTCCGAGCCTACTTATGATATTAGTTTTTAGAAACCAATTCGGTGTGAGGAAATTCCGTTACACCTTACATAACCTGCAGATGGCCATGCAGAATGACTTCGTCCAGAGATGACACAAAGTGAGGGCGTACATCAGTCACAAAGAAGTTTATGATATTTATGTTACTGGCTGCATTCGTGGTTTCTTACATCCATCACGCGAATGCACCTCAAAAAATTAGGTATCGGGAGAGATTCTGACCGATTTTCTTGAATGCAGAAAAAGCATTTATCAAAACGAGTGAGAAGAAAATTCTCACTCAAGAAAGGGTGCAAACTGATGAATGTCAAGACCACCGCAATTTCTGACTGTTATGGTACTGTATAAGGAAAATGAAGAGGCAAATGAAAGATGAAGATAAATTAAAATTTAAAAAAATTCATAGTTCAGAAGAAAAATCTACGGCGTCGCTATCAATATTAGAAGGGAGGAACAAGAAGAGCAACGATAAAGTTGAGGATTTGTAGATAAAAATGAAAAAAAAAAATCAACCCACATAAAAAATAGGGGAGGAAAAAAGAATAACACTAAAGAATATTTCATCACCACTGATATATAACTTACATATACAGGAATCAATCAAGAAAGTGAAAAAGTGAGTATATGTTATGTAGATACAATTTAAAAAATCAGTATGTTTGGAATGCTGATAATATTGACATATTGGATGAGATTGGACTAAACAGAAATAAAAAAAAGTTATGAGGATCTGAGAAAGTGATGGCATTAACGGCTCACAGAATATTAAAACTGGAACAATTGAAGTGGATAAATTAAGAGAATCTGTTATTTAGGAGATATAATTAGAACATACGGTTGATGCAAAAATTATGAATAACTAGATCATTAGACTTGGTAAAAAACGGATTCCGATTTTATGAATGTATGTTGAACGGTGTCCCCTTTTATTTCTGTGTGTAGTCACCCGTTAATTCGGGCTAAGTTTCAAAGATATTCACAATCGAAAATCCCCGCGAATTTTGACGAATTAACGACTGTCACCGTGGTTATGGCGGCAACTTTTTCGAGTATTACATTGCTTTCTCAGATTCGAGTTCAGCGATCGTCAATTTTTTTTCAACAAATCATTATATTTTCTTTTAACAATAAATACAATAAGATTCACACTGATAAATGCCTACATCCGTAGACTCCATGAATTCACCAATCTTATCATAAGTGATAAGTTCACCATAGTCATTAATTTTCCTTTCGGCCATATATTAACGATGTCTTCTGAACATGCCTTGCCCGTAATTGTTGATGAAGAAATTTGATTGGGATGTGATCCGTTAGCAAAACCGAATTCGAAATACGCATTTTAAACGATTGCTTATAAACACTGCTAATTTTTCGTTATATTTCCTAATTGAGCTTCATGCTTTCGGTTTTTCCTTCTCACACGATGCTTTCTTTTATTCACTCTCACATACTGCGCGTATACAACAGATCAAGTCGTCTATTGTATGTAGGCCTACTTGTATCTAATGGGATTCTTTTAAATATCTTATGCTTACGGCTTTACGTCTCATCGACGTCAAGGCGAGAAAGAACAGGGTGCGAGGATCGGAAGGAATTCTGCCATAGCCTTTTAAAGGATTCATCAGGTATTGGCGTGTAGTGATTTCGGGAAACTAGAAAACCGAAATCTGGATGCCCGGACAACATTCTTCCGAATGCAAGGACAGAGAACCGATCATAACCACGCTCTGTTTTGTAATATTGTTTTACGATATGCGAATATGGGAACGACGATGAAAAAAAAATCCATGTTTTGAACACAATTTAAAAGAAACGTAGGATTAAAAAAAAAAAAAAAAAAAAAAAAAAAAAGAATCGATGTGATTCGCAGAATGGACGAAATTCATACAAGATAAGAGTTCCCTCGCCCGTCTATTGGGTTTGAAAGTTTTATAATAAATCATACATACTATGCCCTATTTCAGTAAAAATTATGGTATATGTAATAGCCAAGTCACCAGATTTTTATTTTTTTATTTTAAATCAACGATACATGATACCAGAAGAAACCATACTAATTCAGAAAATAACGGAATACACATTGTAGACTGTAGATTTAACTCGGGACAATATCTCATAACTTTTAGTCACTATGCAACCATGACACCTGACGTATTTGTACAATTGTTTTTATGAGATTACATTATTAAATAAAATACAGACACAGGTATTCTGACTGATGTAACAAAATTCGTCCCAACCTAATACGAATTCAAACATAGCTAAAATTAGATTAATTCTTAAAACAATATAGTTTTATCTATGTATTTATGTTTTTTATGTGAATACGAAAGTATCTACGAGTTGGCGTATAGAAATTACATTGAAGAGCCAAAGAAACTGGTATAGGCATGCGTATATAAACACAGAGATATACTGTATAAACACTCAGAATACGGCGCTGTGGTCGGCAACGCCTAGATAAGACAACAGGTGTCTGGCACACGGTGGATCGGTTACTGCTGCTACAATGGCAGGTTATCACGATTTAAGTAACGCGGTGTTATCAAGGGCGGATCCAGCCTTTGGGTCAGGGGGGGGGGGTCATGTAGTCGAGGTCTAACTAGGACATGCTTCAAAATTATAATAGTACCTATATATAAATAAAAGATAAATTAATTTAATTGCATGATGTCAAAATAATTTTAATTAAATATCAAAATCAATTATTCTATTCTGAACCCTCGCGAATCTTGTTATGACTTCCTCCACTTGAACGAGTATGGTTTTGTGAACGTGCAGAAGTACCGGTCCAGTTAGGTGGTCTTCTGCTTGTGATGCACGAAGTCAAGTTTTGAGCCTACTGAGGGGAGAAAAAGATCTCTCTGCCAATATCTCTCTGCAATATAGTTGTACAAGAACCTGAAAAATAAAATAAGGTATATTTCTAACTAACTGAGTAATTAATAAAATCTATGTATACTATTATAAATCTGTGAGAAACCTGCGTGTGCCTGATGTTTTGAAATGGCACCACGCAAAAAATTCTTCAGCAATTAAGATGGTACTTTCAAATATTAAGAGCTTATGTTCCAGATTAAAATCTGCGAATACAGCTTGCGACTTGTATGTACTGAGGAATGGAGAATGAAATTATAACTATTTCTAGAAGGAGAAATAAGCGAGCAGATCACTCTGTATTCGATATGAGACACTGTTTTTTCACTTCGATTATTTAGCTCTCAGTTTTGTACACTAAAATAAACATAATACGTGAATCAAACGTGGTAAAAATCTTAAACGTAATAAGAATCTTAAAATGAATAGTTAGTTTGGGAAAAGTCATTATTAATTCGCATTTTACCAGCACTAAAAACCTTCAACTTCCTAGCCAGTACTGTCACATTTACTCATTGCTTTTCAGAGATCAGAGCAAAAACATTATTACATATTCAATGATGCTATTCGTTTAAAAGCGTGAAAATTAATGCAACTGATAAACTAATAGCTCCGGAGTAGGAAATTTTGCTCTTACGGCAAAAAGTAAAACGGTGATTACATGTCAGCTTGATACGAAGCCCGACAGAAAGGAAGGTTTGAATACAGTGACCAGGGAATTTATTGCAGTCGCAGTTGTTATTAAGTAACGTTCATAACCTTGATTTTGTAATGTACAATTAGATTGTAATTTAAATCGTCATAAAGTTCGAATTACTTACGTACTATTTGACGAAAGCAATAAGGAACCACTGAAATTAAAAAAAAATCAACTAGGAATCCTAAAATCTTATGCTACGTCACGCGAATTACAGGTACAATGCCACATCTGGCTATCTTTAATATATCTGTTGTAATATTATCTACACTAGCCCCTTAAAAAATTTTCAGCCTTCTTAGTTCCTCCATGATATTCTCAGGATGAAATTCAAATTTCTAATTGTGTTTTTAAGCTCGTTATCCGATTTCCTCCCCATCCCCCTCTCGTTCCTGATTCACTGTCCATAATGGTTCACTAAATCAGTTACTTATAATCTCTGTCTTTTTAAAATCTTCAGTAACTTATTCTCCATCCTTATCTATAAGCGTCTCTACACCCTCCCTTCCCGTCTGTTTTCTAACATAGCCATAGAAATTTCTTGACGCATCAGTCAATGGTCCCACTGCTCTGACAATACTCTTCATAAACCCATCTTTAGCCACCTTCTTAGCTACTTGTTTCTTGTTTTTAAATATTCCCTACTACCCTGCTGCCCCTTAACTCTGTTATATTATCTTCTTACCAACCTCTTTAACACCCTCACCTCCCTATTACAGTACACTGGTTCACTACTTTATTTTTTGTTTCGGAATAAATATTTCTTCCCACTTTCATATTATTTCCTTGAACTCTTCCCACCTTGACTCTACTGTACTTGTGCATTCCCTCCAATTGCTGAAACGTTCTCAGAAATATCTCTCACACGTGCATCAATACATTCTCTGTATTGTGATCGAAATTTGTTCGGTTTGAACTAATTACTTGCGGCTGAAATCAGTAATATGGCGTCAGAGAAAGCTTAGGAAATTCAAAATAAGTCCTGACGATCTTAAGTGATACCACGTAAGATTAGTTTAAATCCACACAAATTCTTATATTAAAGCAGAAGTAATTGGTGTAATCAATATATTGTCAAAATTAAACCAATATCGAAACAGAAAATAATTTGACTTTTTTGGAGGATAAATATATGGAATTGCTTTTTCATTTAGGACGTAAATAAATTTTCAATATTGCCGTATTTTTATTATTACCGTAATTATTGTTAAAGAAAACTCTTACACTATATGATACTTCCATACATACGAAGTCGTGGGTAATTGCTAGTAAGTTATTAAATTTTTGCTTTCACGAATTAGTACATACATAAGGTAATAAATAAAATATTTAGGTACCTACCTAAAACCCCGCTCAAGCAGATAGATAATATTATAAAGTCTGAATTGAACAATGTTTGCAGTAAGCAACGCGCATCATTAGCATTTTCGCTGTCTTGCCATGTAGAAATCTTTTCCAGAGCGCTACAAATTTTCACTGTCTCATGAAATTGTAGACGGCCATTATGCCTCTCAACCCAACGCGTCTCGCAGATACCTTGCACAATTTTGCTGATGTGTGTTACATTAGACTTAGAAGTCTCGAAATGATGCTGCTATGTTATGTCACGAGATTCAACACGGAATTTTAAAAGTGCTTCCTTCATCAACTACCGTGCTGTTGTTACTTGCTTCTTTATCGAAAAATTTGTCCTCACCGCGATGACCACGTAACGATATATCTTGATGAACACAAAAAATTATCGTTTTGGCAATTGGTCGTAAGCTTTACTTTATTTTCATTAACTTTTATCATTTTTTGACTGCTAAATTTGGTTTTCAGTTTTGTGAAAAGCTGTTAAGAAGCTTTTTCCAGCTTCGACAGTTATTTCGTGGTATTAATTTCGCTGGTGAGTTAGCAACACACCATTTTTACCAAGAAAATCATCGAAAGCTATTAATGGTTCTTTTATGAATCGTTTTAGAGGTGTTTTTGACTGTGTGGCAACTCAAGGGCGTTACTGTAAATAAAACATAATATTTTCTGTAAAGGTCTTGGTCTTTATGCGATAAAGCAAGCCAGTGAAACTTGTCAATGTGTGACTTCTAAAATATGTATATATTTATTACAACACAGTGTGGGAAAATATAAATTTGAGAAGGCAACTAATGTTTGTCGATCAATATAGCTCTTGTTGAAACGTCTAGGTATTTTCTTACAAACCATCCAATATCTGAGGAAAATTTCGATTGAGAAAGCAAACTTTTTATCTGATTAGAACTGGAAGTCGACGTACACGAAATCGGCAAGCATAGAACAGCTTCAGCAGGAGTAATATTTTCTTCTTCATCTAAGGTTAAGGTAGTTGTTGAAGCATCGGCAGCACATATATGCATTAGTGCTCAGTATAGGTAAATGTTTTGGGTGTTTATCAATCTCAAACCTAGGCTTCTTCGTAAAAGAATGAATCTATCTTTCTAAATAAACCACTACATGCATTACGTTTCGACACACCAGCACAATTACATTTTTCGCAGCATACTGTAGTAAAAAACACCCGTCCATAACTAAGCAAAAATGACAATATTTTTGTAAATACATCAAACGGTTTAGTGGCGAGAAGCGATCGGAGCTACGCGGCTGTGACGTCATCGAACATCGGACGCGCAGCCGCGAACGAATAGTACGACGCGCTGCGCGACGCGCAAAATCAAAAGTTGCAATTGCGTGCACAATATTCAGTTCACAATGACCGATCGGATACAACATAATATAAACAGCATACAGTCGCATTGTGACTGTCGTGTATGTTTTGTGACATCTGGCCATCCATTATTCAAAGTAATCTTGTTTAATTAAAATCAGTGAGATTAAAAATATTATCAGAGGCCGAGCCCAGGGGGGGGGGGGTCATGACCCCCATGACCTCCCCCTTGGATCCGCCAATGGGTGTTATAGTCGGCGCACGAGAGATGGAACACAGCATCTCCGAAGTAGCGATGAGGTGGGGACTTTCCCGTACGACCAATTCAAATCTCCGAAATCGCTGAGGCCGGAAAAATGATCCTACAAGAACGGGACCAACGACGACTGAAGAGAATAGTTCAACTTGACAGAAGTGGAACCCTTCCACAAATTGCTGCGGATTTTAGTGCTGGGCCATTAACAAGAGTCAGCGTGCGAACCATTCAACGAAACATCATCGAAATGGGCTATCGGAGCCAAAGGCCCTCACGTGTACCCTTGCTGAGTGCACGACACAAAGTTTTACGCCTCGCCTGGGGCCGTTAACACCGACCTTGGACTGTTGATGATTGGAAATATGTTGCCTGGTCCGACCAGTCTCGTTTCCAATTGTATCGAGTGGATGAACGTGTACGGGTACGGAGACAACCTCATGAATTCATGAACCATGCATGTCAGCAAGGGACTGTTCAAGCTGGTGGAGGCTCTGTAATGGTGTGGGGCATGTGCAGTTGGAGTGACATGGGACTCCTGATACGTCTAGATACAACTTTGACAGGTGACATGTACGTACGCATCCTGGCTGATCATCTGCATCCATTCTGTCCATTGTGCATTCCGACGGACTTGGGCAATTCCCGCAGGACAATGCGACAACCCACACGTCCAGAATTGCTACAGAGTGGCTCCAGGAACACTCTTCTGAGTTTAAACACCAAACTTGCCAAAAATGAACATTATTGAGCATATCTGGGATGCCTTGCAAAGTGTCATTTAGAAGAGATGTTCAACCCTCACACTCTTACGGATTTATGGACAGCCATGCAGGATGCATGGTGTCAATTCCTTCCAGCATTACTTCACACATTAATCGAGTCCATGTCATCTCGTGTTGCGGCACTTCTGCGTGCTCCCGGGGGCCCTACACGATATTAGGCAGGAGTACCAGTTTCTTTGGCTCTTCAGTCTACACTTATCCACACATCACAAGTGCTGTTTTGTAGCTTCCATCACATGCAGCATTTAAATTTGGTTGACAGTACACCAGTGTATAAAAAGCTTCCGCCCTTTAATAAGTTTTTTTTTTACTAGTAAAGAACTACTTTTCTTCGTCTCAAATCATAAACCCGTCATGTACTTGGAAACCGAGTATCGATTGTCTATTACTCTATTGTATTGTGTAGAGAGTACCATAGTACTGGTAATAGTAGCAGATGTCAGTCTCGCGTAGGACGATCGATGCTTCCGTTTGTTATCGATTTGGCGAACACAAAGGACGCGATGAATAATTCGCTATATCCAGGTCATTCGTGGCCGTTGTTTCCAGTGCGATGAATAATGTAGGTCGATGGTATTCGCTGAGTGAAGAGGTCAGGTCATTGACCAGCAACAAGAGAGAAGGATTGCTCCAACTTGCGTGAGAGCTTCTCATCGCCATCAGGGATTGTCATTTTCAATTAACTTTTCTCTTAGGGTTTTACGGCTCATTGACGTCGAGGTTATTAGAGCGGGAATATTATTGTGGATAAGAAACGGGCAGTGAATCGGACCCGGTTATTTGAATGAACTATCTTGGAATTCAAATGGAGTGATTAATTATATAAAACCGTAATTTGGATAGCGGGCCAAGTCCGATGATTAACCACCCACTATGCAAGCTCCGTTTCAGTTAACTGTTGAGTTTATAATATTATGTCTCAGCCATGATTCTGTAGTGATCCCGCCAGCTGATTGATACGAGCCGACAGGGTAACTTCCCCGGGAGCCGTGGATAATGATCGACCATAGAAGATCGACCAATGTACAGATATGAATATTCGTGATAGGTTCCTACTGCAACACCTCACAGGTTGTATGGCACAACACATTCAGATAATAATATAGGAATGGAGGTTAAATTACTGTAAACGGCAATTAACTATATTTATTCACATGAGCAATGACTGGTGAATATTTACAATGTTGCATTGGCTTTGAAACAAAACATTATATATAGGGGCGAAGGACTGGGCGAGCATGTAACTTATGGGCGCCTCACAGCCCAAATTAAATGGAATATTGATAATCTCCCTGAAGATTATGTCCCCTTAACCATGACCAATTGTTTGACCCTCTAACTGTCCACAACCAGCTATCACAGCAGATCCCACCTTAGTATGAGACAACAGTCATCTTCTTCTTTGCAACCGCTGCCCCGGCGGCGCCGGCGACGACGCCGGCGACGACGCCCCGGCGTCGATGTGGTACGTTGTAGACTTCTGGAGAGTGACCCTCAGACCCCTGCTCCCAGGGTTTAAATAGTTACTCCCCCTTCCTATCATCACTGTGTGGAGAGGGCAATACTCCTCGCTAACCTGTTGTATGAAGTCATAGTAACACAGGGTGGCCACAGACCTGGAAAACCTGGAAAATCTGGAATTATCAGGGAATTTAAAGCAACCTTGAAATATCATGGAAATATCAGGGAATCCAAGTAATTTCAAAAATTATCAGGGAATTTTAATTGCAACAATCCAAAATTTGGATTTTTTTTGATAATTTATTTTAATATTGAACTTTTGCTTTAAATAATTCAGCTTATATATTTTTGACGTAAAATAGCCAATAAATGCCACATTTACACTAGCAACTTGCATCTCGTCTTGCGCCTCATCGAGATATGTCGACGAGATGTTAGTATGCGAGCGCTGACGTGAACTCTCTCTGGAACTCAGCATTCGAAATTATATTTAAGAAAAAGGTGGATGACATCTAAGTCAGAATTATAGTACTACATGTAAACTCAGAAGTTATATTTACAGTATTACTGAATAAAACAGCAATCGTAGAGTAGTAAGTTTGTAAAGGTTTTATGTTTCACTAAACAGTTTTTCAATTTCAAGCTAAGTGTGAAACAGATGTTCCAAAAAAAATTGAATTTGTGGAGAGGCTTCGAAGTCCTGTAGAATGTCGCAAGCTGGTTTTGAACTTCTTTTGAGAAAAATCGAACCTTTAGTATCAAAACAAAATCCTAGATTCAAGATACCAAAGCCAGCAAAAATGTGAATAGCGATAATTATACAGCTCTATAACTTTTGTATTAATGATATAAGGTGAATTAAAGCAGGAACAAAATAATACATAAGATCATGTAAATACAAACCAGATGTCTAAATAGGTAGGATTTATAAAGTTTTGCGTGATTCAGAGCTCTTTCAAGCTCTGGATCGATGCAACAGTTTAAACATTGTACTCGTGCCTTTGACTTGCACCAACAAACTCATGTTCATGCTATCTTGCATAGACTCGCGGGAACTTGCGCAAAAGTGTTAAACCGAGCGTGGTGGTGTAACGGATAGCGTTCTGGCCTCGCATTCGGGAGGACGGCGGTTCGAATCCCCGTCCGGGCATCCAGATTTGGGTTTTCCATGGTTTCCCCAAATCACTCCAGGTGAATGCCGGGATGCTTCCTTCAAAAGGCCATGGCCGAATTCCTTCCCATTCCTTGCCCCCATCCTTTCCCGTCTCTAAAGACCACGTTGTTAAAAAGGGACGTTAAACTGTTTAAAAAAAAAAGAAAAAAAAAGTGTTAACTGGACAACAGAAGAAATTGTAGATGGAACAAAAGAAGCTACAATAACTGAACCAGAAGATTTGAAAAGAAAAGTGTAGCAAATGAAAAAAGGCATAAAAAAGCTAATCTTTTGACTGAGTCAAGTTACTGATGAACAATTTAAAAATCTTTAATTATTTTATCTACCAAATATTGAAAGATTACTAATTTGTTCTAGTTCATATTAGTCATTATCTTACTTTTTGTGCTACACATTTTTAATTATGCTTCATAAGATTACTAAATTAGTTATAAAATTTTCAAATAAACATTCTTAAACATGTTTCTTTTTCTAATTTTTTTTTAGTTTTATACCAGATTTAATTATTTACAATCAAAATCTAATTAAAACTTTAAATATCTTAATCATGCAAATAAACTTTCTAAATCAAGGAAGAATATGGCAATTTTTTGTGGAAAACCTGGAAATATCAGGGAATTTTTAAATCATTACCTCGTGGCCACCCTGTAACAGCTTGCAGTAATGCCAAGCGCTTGGCAACTGGCTTGCTGATATGCGTGCTACTTCCCAGGTCATAGCTCTATTGCTTAACTTTTTCATGCTCGCCTTCCTGGATACCGACTTGAGAAATTAATTTGAAGTATTTGGGCAAGTGATCGCCTAGATCACTACAATTTGTTGGATGATATAAACAAAACCGCAATTATAGAACGCTTTACATATAAAAGACAATAAAACTGCTAGCGGGAAAAAGTCTGTAAAGTTGTGAAAAGGGACGCTTTTTAAAAAAATGCAGGAATTGGTTCAACTATTTCTTTTTTAAAAAAAATTTCTGTCTGTATGTTAGGATGAATGGGATTTAAGCAAAAACTATTGGTCGGATGGGGTTTGGAATAATGTATATCCCACGGTATCAGAAGGAAAACAGGCACGTTCCATTTTGATATGATGTCGAAAAACTCAGATAAAAAATAATAATATCTAACTAGCTGGTGCCCACGACTTCGTTCGTATTTGTGAAGGACTTTGATAGTTACCGACATGCTACCACCATAGCGCACGATGGGAGACTCAATGCTAATACTATACACAAATCTGAAGAGATCATTGGGATCCGTGGTAGAAGAACAACTTCATCTTAATGTAATAACAACACTAAGCTACGACGCAAGTAACTGATAGGCGTAAAAGCAACAATCCGATCGCAGCACCAACTACCGGGTTTGACTGATATTTCTAAAACGCGATCACATCGCTGGCCACCGTATCCTGTTATGAATCCAAACCATTCTCGAATCAACTTATCAACTTAATCACATACACACAAAATTTCATCAAAAATTAGTCCAGCCATTTAGGAGGAGTTCAGTCACATACACACGGATAGAAGAAATATATATATATATATATATATATATATATTATAAGATATTCGTTGAGCCTGATTTAAGGTCTGATATTGATGGGGTTTAAAACAATATACAGTCCAGGAGTTAAAGAAGATTGTTTAATTTTGATGTGATGCCGAAAAGAAGAGAAATTAATAAAAAAAATCCTCTTATTATTAGCCTATCAATTTAAAGATTAGTTACTTCGAAATGTTTGCCGGGATACGTACAAGTTAACATTTTATTATACGAATTGGAAGTGATATTCACCTCCCACGCTTCGTGTTAGGATTTCACGAAGATTCCTGATTTCTGGTAGGATTTTCGGGTTAATTTAGATGGCTACGACAGGTGAGGATTGAGCAGCGCGTAGTATCTCTGTCACTTGCAAGGTTTTAATTCTCTTGCGCGATTAGTAATTCCACCATTCCATGTCCAATCCATGGTTAAGCCAATTTCAACTTTAATTTAATAGCACGCTAAGCATTTAGGACCAAAATGGCAAGCGAAAACTGCCTTGCTGGTGATAAATAATCTGTCTCACAATTCACAATTCTTCTGCTTTCAGCTTTAAAACATTTATTTCCAACACTGCATTTAACCATCTATAAATCCATTCCTTTA
This sequence comes from Vandiemenella viatica, assembly GCA_031002005.1. Taxonomy (NCBI): domain Eukaryota; kingdom Metazoa; phylum Arthropoda; class Insecta; order Orthoptera; family Morabidae; genus Vandiemenella; species Vandiemenella viatica. Next base: position 3,292,009 of record JARYHS010013631.1, on the reverse strand, counting down.
CACATTTAATTACAGGAAGTCGCAGACTCAACACTTTTTTCCATAACAACCAAATTCACCTTCGCGTAGCTGATCTCAGCGATAATCATTACGATTCATCTTACAGGCTAGCCAAGCTATTTTACTTACGCGCGTATGCTGAAGCCGTTTCACCATATTATTTTACATATTATTTCAATAAATCGTTTTATATTTTTTTATTTCTATAGTTGTTACCTCACACGCTAGGTCATTAAGGGCACACAAAATTATCATTTAGCTACCGAAGAGGAGTACGTTAAGGGCGTTAGATGAAAAGCTAAATTACCAGCTCTTTCTTTTAATGATTAAATAAGGCTTAATAGCGCCTGCAAATAATTTTTTCAGCCATTTAACTTATTTCTGATACTCATGATTCCAATGGTTTTTCACTACATTTGCGTTGTTAGGAGATCAAATCCTCCGTTTGAGTAACTTCAATAGAAGAGTTGGCTTCACATCATAACCCTTTCTGAAATAAAAAACAGGTAAACGATGTTATAGGCCACAGCTATACTAGCAATAATATTACATTAATAATTTAACACTATTTTGTTAATGAAAATGTATCATCACAATCAGGAGAATTTTTTTTTTTTAAAAAAAGAGAAAAGAACTGTTTAGGAACCAGGTGTAATCAAAAACAGTCAGCATACAAAATAATAGTAACTGTACTCGCCAATATGACTCAGTGCGCTCGCTGGATGGGGAGGTACAACGGGACCGGGCACGAGTCCTGGTCTCCGATAGCGGTTTTAAGGCGGTTTCCCGCAATCATGTAGGCGAATGCTCGGACAATCCCCAATCTCCGCCACATTTCACAAACAAAAAATACATTTATCATACAGAACACACAGCGGGCGGCCCTAGTAAGTTTTTCAGGTGGTGCGAGATCTCATTTTGGCGCCCCAAATGTGCAATCCCTTATTCGTGGTTCAGGTGCCCATATAAACAGTCTAAAGATAACATAAATTATTTACATTTTACTAATATTATAAATGTAAAAGTTTGTTAGCTTGGATGTTTGTTGCTGTTTCACGTCGAAATGGCTGAACGGCTTAGGATGTAACTTGGAATAATGTATAGGCTATCTACATTTATCTCGTGGGTTTCGAATACGAAGACATAATGATATGAATGCGTTTTGAATTCCACTGGCGCAAAGTCACGGACAGAAGAAAGTGTTTATACTAGTATGTTAATAATAATAACTGAAACCTCAGAAAGATTAGTGTAGGATAGCAGCGGTATGCATGAGAAACAACAACAATAAAAAGGAACACTAAGTGTTTCAAAAGGTTTCACTTGTTTTGAATACATTTACCAAAATAATAGACATTAGTCTTCATATCAGCAATACGGCGGAGATGCTTCATCATCACAGGGTCATATTTTCCAAGCAGTTGCAATATACCCAGGAAGCCACCGTTATTAGACATATTTAGTGTTTCAGATCCAAACCTTCCACTAAATAAGCAATTATTTTGCATGTTAAAAAAAAATAATTTGGAAATAATTCATTCGAGGATAGCCAACGTGATTTTTCATCTTCAATATGTATTTAAAAATGCTTGTCTATTTCACTGAAGTTCTTTAATCGAATCAACGCTTCTTCCAACAGAGTATGATGTGCTGGCGATTTGAGGAAGTTTCGTGAGTTTTGAGACGCTCTGATAAGTAGTTTCTGTCAGCAAATCCTTTTTTTCCCAAATAATAGCGAGATATTCTATTGAATAAATAACAGTAAAAACAATATACTTTATCTGCAGATTTAGAATAAACAAGCTATATTCTTTTACAAGTTTCTCCATTTGGCATTACTCTTTGGAAAACGACGTTCATGATTTTTTTATTGGATTTTTTCGTTGCTCGAATAATTATTTCATCTCTTGCTGCAGAGTAAATGATTAGTCATTTTGAAATATCATGTGTAATATATGATGTGTAATTTCAAAAGGCGACGGTAGTGATATGAGTCTATTCTGAAGTAAGTTTTAATCCCTCCCGTGATGAACTAGTTCTGGTGACGACGATTCAGATGACTTCTCAACTCTAAAAACTTTGACAAACAATTTTGAAAGCTTTCTCAGATTCGCTTTGGTTTTGTTTTCTTTTTAAGTACTGTGCGCCAGATAGTTTTTTTTTATTTTTTTTATTTTAGGTAGCGACATGTCTGTAAGAGACACATTATGATTTGTAAATATTTGCGATATCAACGTTAATTGCAATCACGTTAGGTCTAACATGACACAAATAGATAAGTAGGTTGAATCTCTCCCCATGCACATGCACCTGCATGCGAATGAACTCTAAGACTACAGCCGAAAAGGCAGGAAACAGGTGCAGGAAGCGCGGCGCGGCACCGTAGAGTGCTAACTATTATGGAACGAGTTATGTTTTCTTGATTCGAGTAACTCTAGCTGACTGGAGTCACAACTGCACTGGACTTGTGACAACAAACGACTGTGAATTAAGCTGAAACTCTTACGTCTATGTGCTCTTCTGGGCGATTAGTGTGTTAAAAAAATATCTGAACAGCAAGCTGGGCTTTTATAATTTATTTTTCAACTTTTGCGCATTTTCGGCGTCCCAGCGGTCGCACCGCTCGCACCGTCCTAGGGCCGCCCCTGAGAACACTTAAAATTGGGCATTTTGCAGGCAGTTGACAACACGATACTTTCCTGCAATAGATTGGATAAGTCGGCCCTAGCAGCCGAGCACCTCCCACCTCTCAAACAGGTGGACAGTGTTCACGTGGTCCTTGGTGGCCGAATCGGAAAAAAAAAATGGTAACTCATCTCACACCTTAGTTACTTCCATCAGTAAAAAAAAGAATGGAAAATTTACATGAAACAAACTTACTTATTTGCGCTCAAAATAAGTTGTACTCTAATAATATTCGTTTAGTATTTTTTGGTATATATATTTATACAATTTTTTGGTTTCTGAACTAATGAAACTAACTTAGTCAGAAGAAGTATTATAGTAATAGAATGACGAAATATCACAGGCAATATAAACAGATAAGTTGTCCTCAATTTCGTTAGATAAAGGTAGTGCGGTATCTGCGCAGTGCACATACAGGTTTCATTGATGGTTCCCGCAAGAAAACTGCACTTTCCAGTTTCGGTTAAAACGAAGGTGCAAATGGAGCATACACATAGCTAACCTACATAAAAAAACCATACTGTTGATGTTTCGGAATAACGCCATAAATTTTAAAACAATAAACGATTTTTCTAACAGCAAAGAAAGAACTTAAGGACTGTTGACTCTGAAGTTTCATCAGCTCGAAGAATTTAGAAAATTGGTGGTTAGGTTACTTACGCGTTTTATCATTCTTAAATTGAAATTGCTATGAAAATGTTTACTTTTTTGACTACATGTTTCGGAACCTATTTATGTTAGTTTATATTTATGAGGCGTGGAATCGGCAAAGCTTATCTAAATTACCTTTTATTGAGGTAAAAGGTACCGAAATAAAGACCGCGAAAAAAAGCTTTTGAATGCCAAATCAAAGACTCGAAAACTACTACGCAACTAAGCACTATATTCCATGTAAATATGATTACAAATAACGGAAGTACGATAAAAAAAGTGATGTAAGAAGTAGTCGGAGCTATTACCTCAAGTGTTAACATAAATACATCTTTCTTTAGCCAAATAGTAAATAAACAACAAACATTGTTTATAACTTAACATTTTATTTAAGTAAAAAAGAGCTAAGATTGGTATTCAACCCGAAGGTTGGTTGAACCATCCTGGAGGATGTGTACTTATCCTGGTGTTGGAGATATGATAGCCAGTTCTTTCCATCCTTATATAACCTAATCCGGTAATCTTATCTGATACAGGCGACCTTCAGTTTAACATGGAATCCGAACCACGGAAGTATTCTGGCGTATTTCACGTTACACAGTAAGCTGTGCCAGAGGGTCTACGAAGGTCCCGCCTTGACATAAATTCGAACAGGGGACCTTTCAATTTCCAGTCAGACGCCTTAACCATTGAGTCACAGGACCGCTTTTTTATTTAGGCACACAAGAGAAATTTCTGCTAGGTACTTAATCGATAAAATTTTATTTACGTACGCTCCTCCCCTTCCCCCCCCCCCCCCAAAAAAAATTCTCAGTACTTAACTGCTGCAACAGGTCTTTTGTAGAAGGTTTAGAAAATCAAAAAAAGTATAGGTTATTCGACTGTGGCATCACTGTTTTCCATTGGGCAGTCTACGTCAAAGGGAGGCAGTTCCGTTTCCTTAACTTCACTCGCACTGCTGAATTCCGTCGAGATCGTGCCCACCCTCACTTCGGATTTCTTCAGTAGAGCCAGTAGAGCCAGTAGAGCCAGTACCTAACAGCATTTCCAGTGGAATTTATTTCAACTCTGCCTGCATTCCACTAGTTCTGCTTCTAACTTCTTATTATTTTGACTTTTACACGTTCAAAGTGTCACGATTTTTCAAAATTTGATTTTATCGACATTTTCAAAAGTAATGTACTTCAGTCTAAATGATATTATTTTGCGTCATTTCAGGCGACAAACGGTCAGGGAAGGTTTCAGAGGCCATTCTACGTTCACCGAATCGCCGTTTCGTTATCTGACCAATCGCGCCCCTTCCCCGCGTCATGCAGGAATAGGGGAGGGGGCATTTGATAATCTATGGTGGCCTGCACTTTTTGCACGGCTTAAGGAACTTAATTGTCCAAAGAACTTGTATAACACCTTTAAAGATTACTGTAAGAACAGATATGTTAAACTTAGGTGTCCTGGAGTATCCATTGATAAAAAACTAACAAAGGGTTGCCCACAGGGATCCATTTTTGGTCCGATATTTTGGAACATAGGGCTTGAACCGGGAATGGCAAGGCTGCAAAGAATGCCGGAACTCCTGGGACTTGTTGCATTTGCAGATGACCTATTCTTAATTATAGAGGGTAAAACCAGAGCCGAAATTGAGGCTAAAAGCGCAAAGGTTCTGCGTGAACTCAGTCGATGGTGCAGACAAGTCAAACTAAGATTAGCACCTCAAAAAACCTGTTATATGTTACTGAAAGGCAGATTACAGAGCAATCCAACCATTAAAATAGACGGAGTTACAATAAGAAGAAGTCCCTTCAGTCGATACCTTGGTGTGAAATTAGACGAAAGTCTAAATTTTATGGCCCATATGGAGGAAGCATGTGGGAGAGCCACCTCAGTCATGAATAAATTAATCAGTATGGGACAAAGGCGTTTCCAACTTTCACCGCTTGTTATTCGAATATACCACAATACAATATTAACTTCAATTGTAGGGTATGGAGCCAGCGTCTGGGCGAAACACCTCAGAAAAGTAAAACCCAGCAAACTTTTGAGGAGGACACAGCGAAGTATTCTAATCAGGCTGAGTGGTGCTTACAAAACAACAGCAACTGATGCCCTTACCGTGGCACTGGGGGTGTGGCCTCTGGACTTGGAAGTTCGCAAGCGGGGCGCATTATACTGGCTCAGGAAAGGGAATCCGGAACAGGTAGAGAAAATCACGGGAGCACCAGCAACAACAGCTGCAGAAGTAAACAAATTGTTATTGGAAGAATGGCAGCAAAGGTGGAATGATAGCACAACAGGAAGAAGGACATATGATATGTTTCCAAGTGTCTGTGAAAGGCTCAAAATGTCGCATCTTCTCCCATCGCCTGGGCTGGTACATTACATAACAGGTCATGGCCCTTACAACAGTGAATTGCAAAGAAGAGGAGTAGTGGACAATGGTAGCTGTGACTGCGGAAGCGAGGGCACTCCGGAACATGTTGTATGGGAGTGTATTTCAACAGCGGAACAAAGAACCCCATATCAGCAAATATTACAGGGCAGGCGAATTTTTGACATATTGCGTGACCAGGAATTGTGGTACTATCTTGATGAAGCTTGCAATCTGGCCTCAAAAGCAGCCAAAGAAAGGTTCTTGGCACTTAGAAACCGTTTCAACCGACAACGACCAGCGACCGAGCAGTGATGATTCCCGAATAAAGAAACTCCCGATTTGTCGAAGGAGGACGCCTCTACTTCCAGAAGTCATCTCCTGAGGGAGGTAAGTTACCCCGAAGTGGCTGTGCCGGGAGTAAATGTGTAAAAGTGTCGTAAATATACAAAGTGAGAAACAGTGGGACAACAGTGAAATAAGTGATTTGTGTATGTGGAAGTTTCTTTGTTTAATTATATATAGTAGTATTGTGTGTGAATGTATGTTATTCAAATTACTAATTTACAGTATATATGTATATATCAAAAACACTAACACATATCATATACATTCTTACACATTGTTAATTTAATTATGTAACAAATTTTTGTTTTTTGAAATTTGATAAGTTTATGCGTTACTAACTTGTTTTACATCCTGAACAATATTTAGCTATTAGCTGCAAACTATAATTTTATCTTATGTACCTCTTGTAATATTTTGGAAATATGGGCCCAGAGTAGAAACTAGGTGCTGGGCTATTATGTACCAGTATATAAAATAAAAAAAATAATAAAAAAATAAAAAAAATAGGGGAGGGGGGGGGGGGGGTTGTCCTGCGTTAAGTAGTCTTTGAGTATCAGCCGTTTAAAAAACGTCAGTTTTCATGGCGTTTGTAATTCTGGTATGCCAGAACATGTATTCACTATAAACAATCGTTGTGAACTTAGACTAAATATTTTGAGATTATCGCGAAACACAATAATCCGAATGGTACAATGGACAAATATGATCTCAACCAAACATTTATTTCTCGAAATAAATTCGAAAATCGTAGAATAAAGATTTAAAATTACAAAATGATCGTTTGCCATATCAATCTACAACCTTTTTCTAGGTGTTTAAAATTTATTGTAAATACTAGATTCAAAAGCAAATAATGTAACGGGAGCTCACTTCTGGGACACAACAGATATTGTTATATTTACTCAACAGTTGCCAGAGTCGCTGGAAACAAGATTTCTTTCGGCTTAGTACAGTTTCTTTCTCGTGAAGCCTATCCTGGAAGAATTAGCTCTGGGCTGAATGTATGAACGATAGTCAGAAGGTTTATTACATCATCTCATAGGAGGCATATTAGGTCTGGTTACAGAGGGTCGACTTCCAGTTTTTTTTCTCCGTATGTCTAGCCTTGTCGTTGCTGTAAAATTGACCTTGGTGACTCTGTGAGAGGATGAGCCGGGTGCAAACCAATTCGTGTGTACCCTTCCGATGGACACAAGGAGTCCGACAAGTTTTACCTTTCCATCGGACGGACCAATCACCATCAACAGTGCTGTGTATCTCAATTTCATATGCACTGCAGAGAGGTTCGGGATTTAAAACACGCGTATGGTACACAATATGGAGAGTAAGAATTTTGCATCACCTTTCCTCCCATGCTGGCCCAGTTCCTTAAGATGAAAATTTCTTTCATTTTCGATGTTCAAACCAGCTGATCGCTTACAGAACGCCAACCACCACCTTCATGTCTTAGGCAAACCCGGCCACCGGAGTGGTAGCTTATGGTTAGTTTTATTATTATTTTTTTTTTACTGCTTAACGTCTCTTAACAGCGAGGTCTTTAGAGAAGGGAAAGGATGGAGGGCAAGGAATTGGAAGGAATTCGGCCATGGCCTTTTGAAGAAAGGAATGATGTGGGGAAACCATGAAAACCCAAATCTGGATACCCCGACGGGGATTCGAACTGGCGTCCTCCCGAATGCGAGGCCAGAACGCTAACTGTTACACCACCACGCTCGGTTAGATACGAATAGGGATACCAGTAGCACCAAGTAAACTGAGCATGTGCTCACCACATACCTGAAATATCATTGAACACATATACGCAATTAATCAGGTTAGTTTGCTAATAAACAAGCAAACTGAAGGGATGATATGATTTCAGCTCAAATATAGAAAACTTGTAAAATTTATTGTTTCAAATTCTACCGCGTATTAAACAAGTAGGTAGCTGTCTGGCCTTGTCTAGATTTCTGTGGCTTTACAATTACTGGATATGTGTAATGAAGTCCATGTAATAAGAACTGTTTTGCGCGTTCCGTAATAACTATTTTGTGTAATATAAAAACTGACTTACGTTCATAGATAGTGAAGTACTGTATTCTTTGTAAATACATCTGAAATTATTTTGTTGTTTCCGGAGGGCTTACGACTCGTGAAGAGTCAGCTTATTCATTGCAACACAAAAAGAGACAAATGGGAGCTGCTTTAACTACCTCAAAAGCTATTTGCTTGCTGGATTCTGTTGGATATACAGCAGATAATATGAAAGTATGAGGTTCATTTTAGACTTTTGCGAGAGTTACAGCTGCATTAGCGTGGCTCTCATGTGAAAATAATGGAAGTAGAGTAATTGTGAAAACGGTAGGTGCAGTTACTTGCTGTTACTTTTCTTGAGAAGCTTTGTCAAAATTCCTCTGTTCATAACTGTTTTTTTTTACGAAAGACTTTGTAATACGACGAAATTCTCAAAAATGGTTTGCTGTCTTTTAAAAGTACACGGCGAAATATATACTCACATTTCCTATTATTTTAGAGTGATGCAGATGCCAACAAACGAATTTTCAAATTAAAAGTTTGGAGGTAAATTACAGAACGTGACATCTGTTTGACGCACTGTTTCTCACGGGAATGACTTCTGCGGTATATGGAGAAGATTCGAATGAAGTAAGTTTGTACAGGCTACTCAGCGTATAATTTACAGTCTGTATTCAACGGTTAGTAGAATGTTATCAGTGACTCTGGCATTTATTTTCGATAACGATGGCACGGCTTGAGGTATTTTTTTAAATCCACATTATCGTAGAATTTTTGAGTGTTCTGGAGGCTCAGTTGAATAAAGGCCTCTGACTGGGGAATCCTGGTCTCGACTGGAATTTTTACGGGTATTAAAACTGACCTTCACCTCTGACAAAGTCTTGCTTCGTTAAAGTGAAGGTGCTAGGAGCTCCGTGGTGATGATTCCACTTTAAACTGTAGGTCCCGTATACCTGATAGGATTACCTGGACAGATTAGACTGGATACTATATGCTTTTTTTTTTTTTTTTATCGGCCTCCTCCACCCCTTACAGCCGTCCTTTCACTCTCCATTACTGCCTTCTTCGGCTTGGCTTCTCCGCCATTTATATTTATAACTTAAATATTTTCCTGTTTCCCAGGCTTTGGGTTTGCCGTTACCGTCTTTTTTTTTTAATTTTTAATCTTCTCCTGATGTGTTGTTAAGTGATCAAAGAAGAAGACAATGGACTTTGGCATTTCCTCGCACGCCATTGTCTGAAAAAACAAAAATTAAAATTTTC